>OY728167.1:722411511-723661511 GCA_963277665.1 Viscum album
GAACAATATATCATATAGTGTCCACTAAAATATAAAAAAATCAATATTAGTTCATAAATATATGATTCTTCTTACCTACTATGGAATTGTTTGAACCAAAATTTAATCTCTATGTTTCCTAATATTTTTGATATGTAATTTACTATATTATCCTTATTTTAGTCTTTCATTGTAATTGAAAAGTATTCCAGATCCATAAAACTATAAAAAATTACTATTTTTTTTATTTAAGAGTTATGGAGATACCAAATTTATTATGTAATAAAATGAATCACTATAATGTTAATATTATTAAATAAATTTAAATTTAAATTTAAATATACATATATAAAAAACAATATAAACACTTGTACTAAGAGGTCAACACTAATAAAAATATATATTATAGAGTCTCTAGCCTTTTTAACATAACATTACATGAATTTATGCATAATTTTACATTGGAATACAAGCCAAGGATCACGAATTTTAGTGTCTTTCAAGACTAAGTGCATAAAAATGAAAACATATAACATTTCTGTATTTAATATTCGTGTTAAGCTCCTAACATATATAGTGATCATACATCAGCATAGGATTACCTAGGGATAACATGAACAAAGGGGTGATCTAGTAATCCCATTAATGGAATAATCTTAAGAATAAAGCATTATCACATTGTTTAGGAAGCATGACATAATGGTATAAAAAGGCATATAACGTAATTGAACATATGGAACCATAACATGTATAACATGGGATCACATAAAAATGGAGTCATATTAATGTTGAAGCAACATAAAACATGAATTTAGAATGAATCAAGGAACATTTCACTTAGAGGAGCACAAATCATGTTTAACCCCCAATACCATTGCACATGATAGCACAAGTGAAGGCTAACCGCCAAGACCGCTGCATGTGGTAGCACAAGTCAAGGCTAACCGCCAAGACGGCTACACGTGGTAGCACATGAGTCTCACCTTTACCTAATGAATTGGAGTTCTATCTAGCCATAGTGATCATAACATGTTCATGAATATGATTTCCATATACCTAATTATATATAATCAATCGTTCATAGACATAAGGGTTTCCCATGTAGTTAATTGGGTATCATAATCTTGTCATAAAGCAAAACATGTGGGTGTATCATAAAAGTGTCCATGTAAAAAATAATTAGACCAATAATGGAAATTAAGAAGTTATAATAGACAAATATCATAATAATTGATGCCAAATTTAAGTGATAACATGTAAAAGAGTTTTTACGAAACTTTAAAATTAAAACATTTTAGTGCAGTTTAATGAAAATATAAAATATAATTTAAAACTGGAAAGGGAATAATAATTTATATAAAACTAGAATTGAACCTATAAGTTCTTAATGATAAAAAATATTGGTTTCATAAATATAATGGTTGCTTAAAAAAGATCTTATAGTGTACATGAAATTGGGTAAGAATTCGGGAAGTTCCCTTAAAACAGGTCTGGTTATCAGGAAGTATTGAGGAGGGAATCACTTAAAAGAATGTATATCCCAAAAATACAAGGATTAATGGATATTGATACATGATTTTTGAAATATAAATAGTAATTATTAGATGTACATAAATGTAATATTTGATATCATTTGGGTAATAAGAGAGTAGGAATAACCCGAAGGAATAATTGAGGTTCGAGTAGAATCCCTTACCTTAAGTTTGATGGTGTTATACACTTGATATTAATGAACATAATAATCAAATTAGGTTAATTAATTTAAAATTAAAGAACCTATTTTACATGTAATTTATTTTTTATAACCTTTTTGATTTCATTCATAACCTTTTTGATTGGTTATGAGGTTCAATTTCATTGTTCGGGTCTGTTTATTCCATGATCGGTTTACTTATATAAATGAACGGATAATAATGTAAAATTAAGATGGTTATCCAGAATTAGATTTATATTTTTGAACATATAGAATTTAATTTGGTTGAAATTTTCATTTTATTACTTGGTGTGAAGATGAATCATTATATAAAACATTAGTGATGACCTTTTGGGTTAATTGGCAGTTTTTATCACAATGAACACATTTTTCTTCACTAATTAATATCATGTGTAAAAAAGATTACATAACCATAAATTAGACCTAATAAATATATTATATTCTTTTGAAACTATATTAATAGTTTCATGACTATAATTGCAAACGATATTTAAATTGAAGACCTGAAGTCATTGAATGTGATAAATTAACACTTCTCAGATATTGTTTTCATTTCTAGTATAATAGAAGGGGAAAGGAGGGATGATGACAAAATTTTTATTTATCATAAAAAATTCCATTAAAGTTATGGTACTGGAGTTTTTATAACATTTTTATGAAAATATTTGAGGAAATAGAGATAAAATAATGGAACGTGAAGCAAAATAAAAGAATAAAAAGAGGAATTTACCTATTGAATATGTCTTCCTTGAGAACCTCGTCAAGGGAGAGGAATTGGTATTTTAAAGATAGAAAGGGATGATAAAAATGGGATATGGGATTATGTAGATATTTGAGAAGAATTTAGATAATGAACAGGGCTTGAAAATAGTGAATAGAAGAGGGGAGTGTAGGTGGTTTTTATAGTGAAGGGGATGAGGGTTTTCTAAATATTTTAATCATTAATTTATTATTTCTCCATAAGATAGGAAATAGTGATGATAATAAAACCAAAAATAGTAATACTTTTGTGTGAGTTTGATCCATATTCCATTTACATCATCCATGACTCAAGCATTATGTAGAAATTCACGTTTTATCACTTATTATAAATTATCATATTTTACTATTCATCAAAAATTCAAGTATTATAAAAAAATACAAAAAATTAAACCTCAAAATTTTTCAATGTTTAGAATCCGAAAATGAAAATAATTTTATGAAAATAATTTTCTAAATCTGTGAAATTTAATTTTTAACTAAATTCATCATTTCCCTGAAAAGTACATATTTTAATATTGTAACTGATTGTATAATACATTAAAAAATTAACTAAGGTATCATAAAAGTATACTATAATCATAAGAAATAAAATAATAATTATTAATACATTTTTATAAAATAAATATTCTTTTTTAATTATTAAATTATTCAGAAATATTTAATTAAATATTTATGACTTGTAAAAATATCGACACTATTATATTTTCACTTATAAGATGGATAAATTTTATTTATACTTTAAATGATAAGGATAATTATTAACATGGAATATTACCTATTGATAAGGCTTATATTATTTTTTATAATGGTAGTATTACTATTCATAATATTCAGTTACTATTATCCAAAAATTAATGTTGTCGTATAAGACTCCAAAAATCTTACTGATCACAACCGAGTATGTCAGATTTTCAAAATTAAAATCATAGAAGTGAAAATATTATGTTTCAAGGTCATATAGTACTTAATAGTTCATTTGGTTTTGATTTCATGTGATTGTATAACATATTTATAAGAAGTAAATTTCCATTGATTAAACTTTAGGTTGTTACATTCTTCTCCCCTTTTGAAATTTATCCCTCAAAAGTTCGGTTTACATTCTAAGATGTAAATAGGTGCGGGTACTTTTCCTCCATTTCTTCTTCTAGTTCCCATATTTCCTCTTCATAATTATGGTTCCACCATATTTCCTTAACCAAGTGCGTAGTCATATTGCATTGAACTTTGTATCTAAGATCCATGATCTTGACTGCCTGCTTCTCGTAAGAAAGATCATTCTCTAACTATACCACCTCTAAAGTTGGTATATGTGAAAGATTTGGTATGTACTTTCTTAAGAGTGATACATGGAAGATATCATGCACTTTAGACATGGTAGGTGGGAGTGTTAGACGATAGGACACATCTTCAAAAGGATATAGGATATCTAAGGGGTCGATGTACCTGATACATTTCTTTCCTTTCTTCCCAAATATCATGACCTTCTTTCATGGAGATGTGTGGAGAAATACCATGTCACAATCATTGAACTCAAGGATTTAATGAAAGTTGTCAACATAACTCTTTTTCTACTTTGGGCTGCCTTGATATGCTATTAAATTAATTTCACATTTTCCACCATTTCTTCGACCATTTCAGGTCCTAGAAACTTACGTTCACTGACTTCATCCCAACATGTCGGTGTTCTGCACCTTTTCCCATAAAGGGATTCATTTGGTTCCACTCGGATTCTGGAGTGAAAAATATTGTTGTATGAGAATTCAACCAGTGGGAGATGTTGGTCCCACCCTCTTTTTAAGTACATATAACATGCTCTCAACAAGACTTATACTGTCTGAATATTTTTCTAATATTGTCCATTAGATTGAGGATGATAAGCCATACTGAAGTTTAGTTCTGTTCTTAGATCATGTTAGAGACTTTTCTAGAACATCTAGGTGAATCTCAAATCTCTATTGGATAGAATAAAGAGTTATACTACAAGAAACCTTTCTACATATTTGATATATGTCCGTGCAATTTGATCGAATGAGAATTCCTCTCAAATTGTGATAAAGTGATCTGCCTTTGTAAGACGATCCACAATGACCCATATAGATTTTTTCTTCTGGATGTCCTTCGAAGTCTAGTGACAATGTCCTTGGTGATGTTATCCCACTTCCATATTGGTATGGGTAGTGGTTTCATCATCCCCTTATAGAATTGTCTTTCAACTATCCCATGTTGACATACCAGACAATTTTAGGTATATTCAAGAATCTCCTTATTCACATTGTCCCACCAAAAGTTCTCTTAGAGATCTCGATACATTTTTTTGCTCCATGGGTGAATAGAGAATTTTGAGCTATGTGCATCATTCAAAATCACATTATTAATTTCTGGATCAGATGGTACACATAATCGTGACCCAAATCTTACAATTCCTTCCTCATTAATCTTGAACTCAAAGTATTTCTCATTTTTGATAGATTCCACCCTTTTATGAATTTCAACATCTTTTCTTTGAGAATCCAATATTTTCTCCATGAGGTATGGTTGGGGAATCTTTTGAGAAAGGATTGATGATGTTTATCCCTTAATTATTCCAATGTTCATACTCTAAAAATAAAATAATATAGGATCCATTTTAATTATCATCATTGATAATGATGCAGGACCCTTTCTACATAAAGTATCCACCACCTTATTTCATTACTTGTAAAGTATTGGATTGAGAAGTAATAATATTTTATGATATCTAACAATCATTGCTAGAACATATTAAGATAAATTTTTTTGGATATATATTTGAGACTCTTCTGATCAGTATATATCTCACACTTTTCCCCAATGAGATAATGTGCCAGATTTTCAATAAAAAGATCACAGCTGCTAACTCCAGATCATGCGTGGGATAGTTTTGCTCATGGAATTTTAGATACTTTGAGGTGTATGCTATCAATTTATCATTTTTCATCTGCACATATCCTGATCCCTACTTTAAAGCATCACTATACAACATAAATAGTTCTCCACTTATTGGGATTGTGAGTGTTGGTGAAGTGATAAGTATCTTTTTTAACACCTTAAAGAAGTATTCCTATTGTTGAATCCATAAAAACATCAACCGCTTTTGTTTCATCTTGCTCAATGGGTTTGAAAATCATGAAAAGTTCTCTACAAATCGTCGTTAATACCAATCTAGACCGAGGAAGTTACAGATCTCCGCTATATATGTTGGCCTAACCCACTAATAAATTGCCTTTATCATAGAAGGCTTCATAGATATTCCTATACTAGTGATAACATGCCCCAAGAATGATACTTCCTCCCTCCAAAAATCACATTTACTATACATTTCATATAGCTTCTCCATTCGCAATGTCTTCTTCATATTATTCAAATGATCCTAATGTTCCTCCTTTCTCTTGGAGTATATCAAAATATCATTGATAAAGACTATTACAAATTTATCGAGGTAATATATAAAGACTCTATTAATTAAATCCATGAAAATTGATGGATAATTACTGAGTATGAAGGGAATCACTCTGAGCTTATAGTTTCAATACCTTGTTTGAAATAAATTTTTGGGAATATCTTACGTCCTCACCTATAATTAGTGATATCCTGACTGAAGGTCCACCTTAAAGAAATAACTAGACACGCAAAGTTGATCGAACAATCCATCTATCAGTGGAAGGCGATAATTTTTCATTATCATGATTTTATTGAGCTCATGATAGTCAATGAATATGCACATTGATCCATCCTTCTTTTTGATGAAGAGGACTAGCGCACCCCATAGTGAAGCACTCAGTCAGATAAAACCCTTCTCCAGATTCTCCTATAACTAATTCTTCTGCTCTTTCAGCTCTATGGTGGCCATTCTATAAGGTTTCTTTGATATAGGCAGAGATCTATGAATATGTTCAATTGAGAACTCAACCTCTTGATCAGGAGGAAGACTGAACAAATATTCATGGAATACATTAGTGTAATCACTAATGATGTGCATATCTTCGAGAAGTATCAACTCCTTCATCTCAATCATTTGATCTAGACATGCTTTATCATAAGGTAGTAATATCCACACTTAATACTATGCTTCTAAAGGAGATTAGTCTTCCTCATTACACTTGTAACTAATTGGAGGATTCTTTAAGATGTGAAGAGGGATATCCTCTTCCCAACAGTTGATGTTGGATTTTTATAAAGACAACCAATCCATGCCCAAGAAAACATTGGGCTCCACTAAAGGAAGTATGATGAGATTTTTTGGGAGGTTTAATCCACAAATATTTATTGGGTAGGAGTTATAAACCTTGGACGCAATAATTTCCCCATTCGTTGTTCTCACATATAACTTATCCTCTATATTTTGAGGTGGTGTTTGAATAGTTCTACTAAACATTCAATATAAGAAAGATTGTGTAGAACTAGAATCAAATAGTACATTCTCTATTCTAGAATGAAAAACTAGAATACCATTCACCGCATCATTTTCAGGTTCCACCTTAGCAGTAGTGATAGCATAATCCCTTCCTTATTACCTTGGAGGTTGTTGTTGATTTCTTCAACAAACCTTGTCTTAGAGAAATTTTTCACAAAATTCCCATGCTCCTTGAAGTTGTAACACTACACTACAGGTTTAGGGTTGATATGAACCTCCCTTTATTATTCCACATTAGTGGAATTTTTCATATCCATTCAGCAGTTTGTCACTAGATGTCCCATCATTCCACATTTGAAGAAATTCCCCATTCCCTTTGGACAGTTTCTAGGAAGATTCTTCCCACAATTTTGAAATGTGGTATGTTCAATCTTCTTTCCATCAATGGATTTATTTTTCAAACTACCCATACTAGAACCCATCTTATTCTTTTTTCCACCGGGTTCATGAGACCACTAGGAGTCTCTAATAACCATTTCAAACTTGAGGTCACAATGGAAAATATCCTCAAAACTATCAAAGTCTTGAATCACCAATGCATTTTGTAGAATCAACTTTTGTACGATAAGGAATCGATCCACCTTTCTTTCGATGTCCATGAAAAAACCGAAGATGTATCTTGTAATACTTGTGAGGTTTTATTTATAAAACCTGATGGAATCACCTTCCTTCTACTTAAGTCTTAGGAACCCTCTTTCCATCTTGAGGCGGAGGGCTCAAGGAAAATATTTTTTGAAAAATATTCTCTTGAATTACTCTCAATCCAGGGAATCAATTTCCTCCTTGGACTTCATATTTTTTAGAAGTGTACACCACTAATTATCTTCCCCATCAAAATGATATAATTATAGTGAAACTTTCCCTTCTTTTGAGAATTGGAGGACAAAGAATATCATTTCAACGGAGATAATCCACTACTCCACATGGAGAAGATCCGAAGATCCACTAGACATGGGAGGCCTTTTCTGTATGAAGGATTCAATGGAAACATACTATTTCCTTGTAGTATTAGGGAATTCCACATGATTCAAGTTACTATTCATAACTTTATCCAGCTGAGAAAGTATTATCATGATGTTTTGAGAAACCGTTCCCATCATATTTAGCATATCATTAGGGGAATCTTCACATTCCCTATCATCGTTATTGTTGAAAAAATTTATTCTATTTACCACAATTAACAAAGAAAAAAAAATAGAATTAAAGGGCTTCAATACTTAGCTATTAAGAATAAAAAGGAAATATTGAACACAAAAAGATAGAGTTTTAAAGCAGAAGTATATCATAACTTTTTTTCCCTCGTTTGAAATCAAGGTTATCCTTGATCTATTTCTAAACATATATTATTATGGGATTTTTTTATTCCCATTATAATGGTTTGTACCATGTTCATGAATTTACCAAAGCATATCCCCCAGGAGTGTAAAACAAAGAGTGCAGTAAGGCCTGTTGCCTTGCTCTAGTTCTTATTCAAGTCTACCCTAAGGTGTTGTTTTTGGGTTTTACCACTATATACATCAATTCCATAACCACCTATACATGTTTGTATCCATAAAATGATTTATTTTCTTGATAAACCACTTAATCTATACGTACTAAAATTTATGGATTTTTTCTTATACATAGTCCCATCTTTAAGGTTCTTAATAATGTTCTCTATTACTAATCTCTAAAAATATCTAGATCATCCTCTGATACCAGCTACATAGACCCTAGCATTTTACACATAAAATTACATGATTTTATGCATTATTATAAATTGGTATACATGCCAATGATTGTGAAGTCGAGTGTTTTTGAAGACTAGGTACATAAAACTGAAAACATAAAATATTTCTTTTTTTAATTTTAATATTGAGCTCCTAACATTCATAGTGCTCATAAATCGGCATGGGATAACCTAGGGATAACATGAACAAAGGGGTGAGCTAAAAATCCTAGTAAGGTAATAAGAATAAGAATAAATCTTTATCACAATGGTTAGGAAGAATTACATAATGATATAAAAATGCATATAACGTAATTGAATATATGGAACCATAACCTATATAGCATTAGATCATATAAAAATGGAATCATAGTAATATGGAAACAACATAAAACATGAATTTATAATAATTCTAGGCACATTTCACTTATAGGAGCACAAGTTATGGTTAAACACCAAGATTGTTGCACATGGTGGCACAAGTCATGGATATCTGTCAAGACTGTTGCACATGGTAGCACAATTTAAGGCTAACCACCAAGACCATTGCACATAACATCTCATTAGACTCAACTTTACCCAATGCATTGGAGAACTATTTGGGAACACTGATCATGATATTTTTAGGAATATTATTGGAACAAATAGAATCATACATAATCAATCATTCATATAGATAAGGTTTTTCCATGGAGAGAATTGGGTATTATAGTCATTTCATAAAGCACAACATATGGGTGTATCATAAACGTGTCCATGAAAAAAAATGAATTTGAAAAAGTATAGAAATTCATAAGGTATAATAGTTACATATCATAATAAGTGATTCCATCTCAATTTTATAACAAGTAAAATAGTTTTTAAGTAACATTAAAATTAAAACATTTTAGTGTGGTTTAAGGAAAATATAGAAGATAATTTAAAGAAAAAAATGGTATAATCTGTTATATAAAACAAGAATTGAACCATAGAGTATTTCATGATAAAAATATTTATTTTATAAATATAATGGTTTCATAAATATAGACCTTATAGTGTACTTGAAATTGGGAAAGAATTCAGGAATATCCCTTAAAACCTGTTTTATTATCGGTATGGTTTGATGATTGAATAAATTAAAATCATGTATATCCTAGATAAAAATGATTAATGGATCTTGATACCTTATTTTTGACATTTAAATAAAAATTAGAAGATTTACATAAACAGAATATAGGATTTCATTTGGGTATGAAGAGAGTAAGAATAACCTGAAGAAATAATGGAGGTCCGGGTAGAATCTCTTGCCCAAAGTCTGACGGTGTTCTCCACATGATATTAATAAAATGAATAACAAAATAAGGTTCATTAATTAATAATTCCTGTAATGAACCAAAGTTTCATTAATGGAAATCGCTCTTGATCTAATTAAATGACTCTTTATGTAAAATGTTTATATAAAATGTGAAATTCTTTGGTTTTATGTTAAGAATTGTGACTATTGCTTTTATAGTCGTTGAACAATGATCACATGATTAGTATAAATATAGGGCTTTAACAAATCCAATTTACTCAGACAAAAGAAGCGATGGCCTCATCCAGTAGAATTGCTCCATAAGAAGCCCATTTGTCAGAGCTTGGAAAAGAGGTGGTGTCCTTGGGCTTTGATCTTGACCAAGCCCAAGCTGAGCTTCATCATGTCATGCTCAAACGGGACCATATATGGGAAAAGGGGGAGTTGATAGATATTACCACTCGAGCGATGTATTCCGAGCCACCCTAAGAGTCTGTCACCATCGCACACCTTACCCTTAGGTCTTATGCGGCTGTTTTAAGGGGTTATGTAACAAATCTCTAGTACTGTGTTCATGTACATTATTTTATGTATATAATAATGAATATACTTTCTTGTCATTATTCATACAATGTAAATAGTTTTTAAAGTAAAAATAGTGTTTTTAGTTATTATTTAATTAAGAATTATATTTTATTAAATTAAGAGATTTTTGAATTAAATAATATTTTAATAAAATATAATTATTATTATTAAATTAATTTTTATTAAATATATATGATGTTATTATTTTATGAATGCAATTATAATTTTTATTAAGGTTTGAAAGCAATTTCTGTCAAAACCCGTGAATTTTCGATAAATGTCATTTTTTATTTTAAAAGTGAAAATTATCATATTTAGAAAATTATTTAGATAAAATAAATGTTATTTCTAGAATCAGGACGTTGAAATTATCCAACGGTGAATTTTTCATAATTTTCTGAGACAGTCAAATTTTTTTTGTAAAAATTAAATACAGTTTAAATATATAATGTGCTTTATGACATCATAATGACCCAAGAGTGATGTAATAAAATATTATAATCATTATGTTCGTCCAATATATGTTTTACCCTTAAAATAATGTTATTTTGGGTTTGTTTGACTTACTTTTCAAAGCATTAATGGACCCCTCAAGACTTATTAAACACCTTGTCTTTTTAAATTGTTTTTCATGGGAGTGTGACTCCCCTCCACATAAGCAACCCTATTGTTTTAAGAAGCTCAGACATTGGCCTTATAAAATATTGTCTTCCTGTTCCCTTTTCCAAAAACCATGGGCAAAAAAATGGGATGGTTTGTGGTTTGGATTAATTTAATATAAGGGGTCCCAAACCTAAATAATAATGAATTCCCTCACCTTTCCTATATAAACCCACCCAAGCTCCCACTTCCTCCTCACTAAAAGCCTTTTGAGTTCGTCCAAATATGGACCTAATATCTCTATAATCCTTCCAAGGTGCCCCAAAATCCCATGAAGCCTCTCACAAGCCTCTCTCTAGCCTTTGGAAGCACACTTCCAAGTAAGGGTTTTTCTTCCTTTTTCATTTTTGTCCAATTTTCATCATATTGTTATGCTCTTTTAATTTCAATTATAAATTCTGGGGTATGGTTTCGCACCTCCCTCATACTTCCCTATTATTTTCTTAATGATGGGATACCCCTTTCTCTCTCATTAAATGCCTCCCATGTACACCTGTTACTATGCCGAAATTCCGAAAAGAACTTCTCTCTCCTCTTTTACATTCAAGCAATACTTTTGTATCATGAATCTAAATTCCATTACAATTGTTTGGACATGATCTATATAACCCCCTTACTATCCATTTTATGTAAATATTATGAGACAACCCTTTCTCTCTCATCAACCATTCTTATGAATTCTTATGTCACGCCGTTACGCTGCAGAAATTGCACCGATATTCTAAGCCAATTCCATTGTGTAGTAAATACCATGCCCATTTCTCCATCAAGGGTATTCACATTTATGCACATTTACTTATTGATTATAAAGTTTAATGTATGAATTCCACGTTCCTTTATCGTGGAATAAATGATTATTTTTTATGAATCCATGTTTTATGATCCATGTGACACACTTATAACATGAAATGAAATGTTTAAGAAGGGTGCGCCCTTATAGCACTACAATTCATTGGGTAAAGTATATCATCATGATACGTCATGTGAAATGATTGTTGACTCATTCTAATTGAAGTGCAATGAGGGTTTACTCGTGCTTTAGGTGCAATGAGAATTTACTCATGCTCCATGTGCAATGAGCCTTGGCTCATGCTAATTCCATGTTAAGTGTTGCTACCACATTTCCATGTTATGATTATCATGCTTTATCATTCCTTTATGTTCATGTTTCTCTTGTGCTCTATTGATATTCCTAATTTTTAACATGTATTGTAATCCTCATGTTATTCCATGTGTATTCCCTTACTGGGCTTTATAGCTCACCCTTTTCTTGTGCATGTCCTCAGGTTATCCCATGCAATGCGAAGTATGAGGGAATGTAGTGGTCATGTAAAGGAAGTTTTCAATAAATATGTTGTATTTAATTTATTAAGTTTTTATGTAATGATCCTAATCCCCAAATACACTAAACCTATTGATCTTCTTTGTTGTATCAAGTGATGTTTTATGTAATAAATCATGTTTATGTTGTAATAAAAAGCAGGGTTGTCATAGTTGGTATCAGAGGATATGTTTAGTTATTTTTGGGATTAGGATTAGAAAACCCTAGTAAAGCCTTAGAGACCAGACTAATTATAATAAAAACATCCCAATGTTTTGGTAAATACTGATTAAGTGGTTTATCAAACAAATAAATCCATGTCTGGATACGAGCGGGTAGAGGCGGCTCTGGCACAGATGTATCCTAGGGGTAAAACCCGAAAACACCGCTTTGAGCTAGACTCGAACGGGAACTAGTGCATGACAACGGGCCTTGCTTCACTCTTGGTTACAACACTCCCGAGGGATATGTTTTGATAAATTCATAAACTTAGTATAAACACTTATTAAGGGAATTAAAAAAATGCCCCTAAGAATATTTGTTAGAAAGTAGATCATGAAAAGCCTAGATTTAAGCCTATATACTCATCAGTTAAGGAAATAAAAGTTTATTTATAAGTCATAAACTTTTGTCTTTGGATTAACCTTTATAGGTTACCCCCTAACTTTCCTTTTATTCCAGCCAATGGACTGTAATAGGAGGACTCAGGCTAACAACCGGTGTGAAGATCAGTGTGATGACTGTACTAATGAGATGCCCAATCCAATGGCAGTGGGAATCATGAACTTTGTCACACTTCTCTCTCAGCTAACCCAAAATTTGAATAGAAACATGGGTCAAGAGGAACGTTCAACCCCCCCTAAGAAAGAACAAGTCGCTATCAAGAGCTTCATGAGACAAAGGACTCCTACTTTTAGTGGATCATTCGATCCCACGATCACTGAACAATGGATCAACTCCATTGAAAAGTTCATTTCCATCCTTCAATGTTCTAAACAAGAGAAGGTTCACCTAGTTTCTTATCATATGGAGGGTGAAGCTGATCAAAAATACGAAGCCTAAGGAGGAGATCGAGGCATTGGAATGGAAGGATTTCTGGAATATGTTTTTCGATAAATATTTTCCATGCACCCTCTGGCTTAAGATGGAAAGGTACTTCCTTTCCCTCAAGAAAAAAGAGGAAGAATCTAATAGAGCGTACGATGAAAACATCCCAAGTCTTGCACAATACGCTTCTGGCTTTGTCGTTACCCCCGAATTCAAAGTTGACCGCTTCTTTGGTGGGATGAAGCCTAGCCTATGGAAAGCATTGGCGATCTGTGATTTCGACAGCTATGAATAAATTATCCGATGTGCCCTCATGGTCAAAATGGAGATCGGAGAATCACAGGGGTATCATGGGGATAATAAGCTAAGGTGGAAATCAATGCTGGTGGTACGATGGATAAATCCAACGGTGCTATGAAGATCCAGCACCCCGCTTTCCAAAAGTGTGGAAAGAAACACCCTGGAAATTTCCTTAAGGGGACGAGGAAATGCTTCAGGTGTGGAAGAGAAGGGCACCTAGCTGTTAACTGTCAGCAAGAACGACCCACGGTTGCGATAGAGGAGAGGAATTATCCATTCGAACCTCAACACGATGTTCAATTCTACAAAGGAAAAGAACCGGGTCATTTTTCAAATTAGTGCCCTAATCTGAGGGTTTTCGGAGGCAACCAACATCCTCCAAGGCAGCAAGTAAGAGATTTTTCCATCACTTCTGCTGAAGTGAACCCCGAAAACAAAGTGGTGACAGGTATGCTAGTTATTCATTCAAGAATAGCGAGTGTAATTTTTGATTCGGGTTCTACGCATTCTTTTATATCTCGAATGTTTAGTAGAACAATCCCAGCACCACCACAAATCATGGAAGTGAAGATGTCGGTGAGTACGGAAAATGGGGAAATCATTGCATCCCATGAATATAAGTCCTCCCCTGTTATAATCTGTGCATTGAATTTCCCGACGAACCTTGGCATACTCCCTCTGGTGGAATTTGATGCAATTCTTGGCATGGATTGGATTTCCTTATATAGAGCCAACATAAATTATCGGGAGAGGGAAATCACACTCCATATGGATAATCGACCCTCGATTCCTTACAAGTGTAATGAGGAAGATGAATCTCCTTTAGCTCCATCATCTCAATCATGGATATTACTGCCCTATGAGCACGTGTTTCTGGCACAGATGATTGAGTCCAAGGAAGAAACCATACTTGAAGAAATGCCTATTGTGAGGGAATTTCCTGAAGTGTCGCTCGAGGAACAGCCCGGTCTTCCTCCTAGAAGAGATATTGAATTCTCAATTGAACTTATACCCAGGGAATTACCAATATCCAAGACTCGATATAGAATGGCTGTTGTAGAGCTTGAAGAGCTAAAGAAACAACTACAGTAGAATCTGGGTAAAGGGTTTATATGCCCAAGTGCTTCACCATGGGGTTCACCAGTCCTCTTCTTCAAGAAGAAGGATGGGTCAATGCGGATTTGCATAGATTATCGTGAACTTAAAAAAATCATAATAAATAACAAGTATCCTCTCCCACGAATTTATGACTTGTTCGATCAGCTGCGTGGAGCACAATACTTCTCCAAGGTGGACTTGCGGTAGGGATATTGTCAAGTAAGGGTGAAGAAGGAAGATATCCCCAAGACTGCATTTCACACAAGATACGGGAATTATGAATTCATAGTAATTCCTTTTGGACTCACTAATGATCCATAAATCTTTATGGACTTAATGAATAGAGTATTTAGATATTACCTCGACAAATTTGTGGTAGTCTTTATAGATGATATTCTAATATACTCCAAAACCAAGGAGGATCATGAGGAGCATTTAAGAACTGTACTAGAGACTTGGCGCAAGGAGAGGATCTATGAAAAGTATAACAAGTGTGAGTTATGGTTGAAGGAGGTCTCATTCTTGGTCCATATCATCACATGCAATGGGATATATGTGGATCCCTCCAAAACAGATGTAATTGAGGGATGGTCGAGGCCAGCATTGGTAACTGATATCCGTAGCTTCTTGGGGTTAGCTGGATATTATCGATGATTTGTGAGAAATTTCTCACAATTTTCTAACCCTATTACCAAGATAACTTGAAAGGGAGTAAAGTTTTCTTAGAGTGATGAATGCGAAGAAAGCTTCAAGGAGTTGAAAAGGAGGCTTATCACTGCGCCAGTGCTCAGTTTACCCACATATGTGGAACTTTTTTTCGTATTCAGTGATGCTTCAAAGAAGGGATTAGGCTGTTTACAGATTCAGAATGATAATGTGATATCCTATTCCTCAAGGCAGTTGAAAATCCATAAGAAAAACTATCCAATGCATGATTGGGAGTTGGCAGTGGTGATCTTTGCCTTGAAAATATGGTGGCATTATCTCTATGGGGAGAAATGTTAGATATATACTGACCACAATAGTATTAAATATATATTCACATAGAAATAGCTTAATATGCACCAGAGAAGATGGATAGAGCTCATCAAGGATTATGACTATTCAATACATTACCACCCTAGGAAAGAGAACAAGGTGGCAGATTCCCTAAGTAGAAAGGACCTAGTGATTCTATTAATTATGAGAATTGAGAAAGATCCAATCATTTTAGACTTGATGAAGATAGACATGGAAATCATAAAGAAGGGAACATCATCAATCCTTTCACAAATTATTTCTCAACCGTCTCTTTTGGAAAAGTTAAAGGATGCTCAAAAGGAAGATGTGGGAATTCAAGAAAATGTGGAAGCCATCGAAAAAGGGAAATCATCGGAGTTTAATGTCAATGAAGAAGGAATTGTGTAGTTTGGGAAAAGACTATGTGTTCCATCAAATCCGGATCTGAAGAAGGAACTTTGGGATGATGCACATAGTTCAAATTTCTCTATTCACCCAGGGAGCACAATGATGTATCGAGATCTCCGAGAAAACTTTTTGTGGGATAATATGAAGAAGGGGATCGCGGAATATACATCAAAGTGCCTGGTGTGTCAGCAAGTGAAGGCAGGGAGGCAGAAGTCTAAGGGGATGATGCAACCATTGCCCATACTAAAATGGAAATGGGAGAACATCACCATGGACTTTGTCACCGGACTTCTGAGGACATCCAAAGGCAAAAATGCAATCTGGGTTGTTATGGATCGTCTTACAGAGACTGCACACTTCATTTCTATTCAGGAGGATTTCTCATTGGATCAACTGGCACGGATATAAATTAGGGTAGTGGGGAGGCTACATGGAGTGCCACTATCTATTTTGTTTGACCGAGATCAAAGATTCACCACTATGTTTTGGAAGAGTCTTCAACATGCTCTGAATACTAAACTGAACTTCAGTACGGCCTATCATCCTCAAACTGATGGCCAATCCGAGCGGACTATCCAAACACTTGAGGACATGTTGAGAGCGTGCTCAATTGACTTTAAAGGAGAATGGTATCAACATCTTCCACTGGTTGAGTTCTCTTATAATAACAGTTTCCACTCGAGCATCCAAAAGGCACCATATGAATCCATGTATGGGAAAAGGTGCAGAACACTGGCATGTTGGGATGAGGTCGGTGAACGTAAGTTTCTTGGACCAGAAATGGTCGAAGAAATGGGGGAGAAGGTGAAAACCATTCAACAGCATATCAAGGCAGCCCGTAATCGACAGAAGAGTTATGCAGATAACCGTTGACAAGACCTTGAGTTTAAAGTTGGAAACATGGTCTTTCTACGCATATCTCCATGGAAGAAGGTCATGAGGTTTGGAAAGAAAGGTAAGTTAAGTCCAAGGTACATCGGCCCCTTCGAGATTATTGATCATGTCGGGGCTGTGGCCTATCGACTAGCACTTCCACCTACCATGGCCCAAGTACATGATGTCTTTCACGTATCCCTCTTAAGGAAGTACATACCAGACCCTTCACATGTACTCTCTTATGAGGTGGTACAATTGGAAGATGATCTTTCTTATGAGAGGCAACCAGTGAAGATCTTAGATCGTAGAGAAAAGAGTTCTATGAAATAATACAATTCCCCTCATCAAGGTGTTGTGTAAAAACCATATATTTGAAGAAGCGAGCTGGGAATCGGAGGAAATGATGAAGTTGAGTTACCCACATCTTTTTTAGTGTGGGAAAAGGAAAATTTCGAGGGTGAAATTTCTTAAGGGGGGAATATTGTAACGACCCAAAGTTTTATTAATGGAAATCCCTCTTGATCTAATTAAATGTCTCTTTATGTAAAATGTTTATATAAAATTTCAACATCTTTGGTTTTATGTTAATAATTATGATCGTTGCTTTTATAGTCGTTGAACAGTGATCACATGATTAGTATAAATATAGGGCTTTAACAAATCCAATTTACTCAGACAAAAGAAGTGATGGCCTCATCCAGTAGAATTGCTCCATACAAAGCCCATTTGTCGAAGCTCAAAAAAGAGGTGGCATCCTTGGGATTTTCTCTTGACCAAGCCCAAGCTGAGCTTCATCATGTCAAGCTCGAACGGGACCATCTACGGGAAAAGTGGAAGTTGATAGAGATTACCACTCGAGCGATGTTATCCGAGCCACCCCAAGAGTCTGTCACCATCGCACACCTTACCCTTATGTCTTATGCGGCTATTTTAAGGGGTTATGTAACAAATCTCTAGTACTATGTTCATGTACATTATGTTTTGTATATAATAATGAATTTACATTCTTATCATTATTGATACAATGTAAATAGTTTTTAAAGTACAAATAGTGTTTTTATTTATTATTTAATTAAGAATTATATTTTATTAAATTAAGGGATTTTTGAAATAAATAATATTTTAATAAAATATTATTCTAATTATTATTAAATTAATTTTTATAAAATATAATTGATCTTATAATTTTATGAATGCAATTATAATTTTTATTAACGTTTGAAATCCATTTCTGTCAAAACCCGTGAATTTTCGATAAATGTCGATTTTTATTTTAAATGTGAAAATTAACATATTTATAAAATTATTTAGATAAAATAAATGTTATTTCTAGAATCGGTACGTTGAAATTATCCAATGGTGAATTTTTCATAATTTTCTGAGACAGTTAAATTTTTGGGTAAAAATTAAATACCGTTTAAATATATAATGTGTTATATGACATCATAATGACCCAATAGTGATGTAATAAAATACTATAATCTTTATTTTCGTAAAATATATGTTTTACAATTAAAATAATGTGATTTTTGGTTTGTTTGACTTACTTTTCAATGCATTAATGGACCCCTCAAGACTTGTTAAACACCTTGCCTTTTTAAATTGTTTTTCATGGGAGTGTGACTCACCTCCACATAAGCAACCCTATTATTTTAAGAAGTTAGTAATTTGGAATTATAAAATATTTTTTTCCTCTTCCATTTTCCAAAAATCATGGGAAAAAACCATGGGATGGTTTGTGGTTTGGATTAATTTAATATAAGGGATCCCAAACCTAAATAATAAAGAATTCCCTCACCTTTCCTATATAAACCCACCCAATCTCCCACTTCCTCATCACTCAAAACCTTTGGAGTTCTTCCAACCTCTTCCCTACTCTCTCTATAATCCTCCCAAGGTTCCCCAAGCTCCCATGAATCCTCTCCCAAGCCTCTCTCTAGCCTTTGGAAGCACACATCCAAGTAAGGGGTTTTTCTTCCTTTCTCATTTTTGTCCAATTTTCTTCATATTGTTATGCTCTTTTAATTTCAATAATAAATTCTTGGGTATGGTTTCACACCTCCCCCATACTGCCCTTTTATTTTTTTTATTGATGGGAGACCCCTTTTCTCCCATTAAATGACTCCCATGTACACCCGTTACTATGTCGAAATTCTGAAAGGAACTTCTCTCTCCTCTTTTACATTCAAGAAATACTTTTGTATCATGAATCTAAATTACATTAAATTTTTTTGGACATGTATCTATATGACCCCCTTACTATACATTTCATTTAAATATGATTAGACACCCCTTTCTCTCTCATCAACCATTTTTATTAATTCTTATGTCACGCCGTTACGCTACCGAAATTGCACCGAATTTCTAAACCAATGTCATTGTGTAGTGAATACCATTCCCATCTCTCCATCAAGGGTATTCACCTTTATGAACATTTACTTATTTATTATAAAGTTTCATGTATAAACTCCACATTCCTTTATCGTGGAATAAATGATTATGTTTTATGAATCCCTGTTTTATGATCCATGTGGCACACTTATGCATGAAATGAAATGTTTAAGAAGGGTGTGCCCTTATAGCGCTCCAATTCATTGGGTAAAGTATAGTATCATTATACGTCATGTGAAATGAGTGTTGAATCATGATAATTCAAGTGAAAAGAGGGTTTACTCGTGCTTTATGTGCAATGAGAATTTACTCATGCTCCATGTGAATGAGCCTTGGCTCATGCTAATTCCATGTTAAGTGTTGTTGCCACATTTCCAGGTTATGATTTTCATACTTTATCATGCATTTATGTTCATGTTTCTCTTATGCTCTATTGATATGCCTAATGATTGACAAGTATTGTACTCCTCATGTTATTCCATGTGTATTCCCTTACTGGGATTTATAGCTCACCCTTTTCTTATGCATGTCCTCAGGTTATCCCATACAATGCTAAGTACGAGGGAATGTAGTGGTCATGTAAAGAATGTTTTCAATAAAGATGTTTTATTTCATGTTTTATGTTTTTATGTAATGATCCTAATCCCCAAAGACACTAAACCTATCTATCTTCTTTATTTTATCAAGTGAAGTTTTATGTAATAAATCATGTCTATGTTGTAATAAAAAGCAGGCTTGGCATAATTCCAGAACCACTTTTACATATAATTGATTTATCAAAACCATTTTATGTTCATTAATAACCTTTTTGATTGGTTATGAGGTTCAATTACAATGTTTTGGGTTGTTGGTTTCATTATTGGTTTACTTATACACATGAATGGATAATCATGTAAAATGATGATGGATGTCCAGAATTTTAATGTCTATAAAATTCCAAGTATTTTTTTAAAAAATTATATGGGATTATTTTTACACAATACGCTCAGACGACACCTGATTCCAAGGCCCACTGAATCCGGAACACAATTTTGAACTTTTTTTAGTCCATTTTAATAAACATGGGAGCGGGTTATTCTAACATATAACCTGGTGCTTGAATAAAAAATCTGAGGTCACCATTGAACATGGAATGTCAGGATTCCCCTAGAAAAGACTAACATTGGCCAGTGATGGTCGACTAGAAAAGATAGTTTTATGACTTTTTAGGAAAAAATAAAATAAAATAAAAAGTTTTTTTATTTGTTTCTATTCACCGTTGAGTAGTGGAAAGTTAGCACTGCGGTGCGGTGATGATGAGTCACATTAAATAAAAACCATTAATGAGGCACTAAAATGTGCATCATAACAACTCATTAATTGAAGTGTAACAATGCGACGACACAGCATAACATAAACACCGCTATGTGTTTCTCTTTTAATGAGATAATGGGTCGGAGAATCAGAGCAGAAATTTCTCTGATGGATGGTGAGGGAATTCTCTCCAATGAAGAACATTGGTGAATCGCCAGTGGCAAAGACACACCTTAAAGAACAGGACTGGATAGTGAAAAATGCCAATGGATTTGAATAAAATAAGAAACCCCGCGAACAAATAGCATCAACAACAAATATATCCTTGGTAGGGGTTTATTTTGTGTTTTGAGTTTCCCTGTCCTTCTTTCTAAAACAATGAACACTGATCATCCCAAGAATAGGCTGATCCAAGGATCTCTTATTCTTTTTGTATGGTGCATATTCTCGTGGTTTTCATCAGGGTTCTATTTTTTATAGAACTTAAATATTCTTCCCCCATGTTTTAAACTCTAACACGAAGTGTGTGGACTAGCCCGAACAAGGCATGGGTCCCTCCATCATGCGCCTTCTTGTGTGACATTCATGGTCGAACCTACGAGTTGACGAAAAATAATTTTCAAGGTCCTAGTAGGGAATATGGAACACCTTGGAGGCCAGAGGCTTAGATGGTTCGAAGAACGGACCACCGGAGCAGACTCGGTGGTCCACAGAAAATATTACCGACAAACTAGCGATGGAGGCCCGCAGTGCCAGCCATGGGTAGGTGGTAGCATGCCATGAAGGTGCACTGAGGAGGATGTTACGGTCGTCTCAAGCCACGGTGGTGCAGTAGGGGCCGCCAGTGCTCAGGCAGGCGGTTGGGAGAGGCAATACATGGATCGTGACGAGTGTTCCATGACTTAGTGCTGGCACACGGTCTATAGGGGACTGTGTATGAGAATGGAATGGGCGTCCAACTATGTTGGCGCGGGGCGTATGCACCGAAATCCCTCCCGGCCTCTGGGATGGAGGAGACTGGTGGGCTATGTTGGTCATGCTGGGGGGGCATGAACAGTGTCACAGGGCAGCCCAAGATGGAGTAATGTTGGCCCGCTTTTGTGAGCTGGGCCAATAGGATAATGTCGGGCCACTGGGTGGTCGTGTATGCGTACAACTGACCTGCCTATTGTGGGCTAGGATAGATGGAACTGGGTCGATGGCCAACCCAGCGAGCTAGACCTACGGCTGAACCGGGCTGGGTCTAGTAAGCACTAAAGGGCCTGGCTCATTGTCTAGGCCGGACCAGGTGAGCCCAGACCCAACTAGTTCCGGTCGGGTCGGCCTAATGGGGTCGGTTCATGCAGCACCCTCAGGCCGGGTTGGTTGGGTTGGCCTGACTGGGTTGGACCAGGCTCAGACACAACCAGCCCCAATTTACTAAAAAGCCTATATCTTTCAGACCGAGCATCCGATTGATGTGTCGTTTATGGAAGTGGGACCCTCGAGTTGTGGTGGTTCTTTTTGAATTATCTAAGATGGTTTTCATGAAATTTGAAATAAGAATAAAGTCTTGAGGATTGGATCCTCCTTGAATCAAGCACGCTACATGTGGAAATCCTTTGGCTGATAAGAAACCCTTTGTGGATCAGCTACAAGAGAATCTATGTGGATCAACTACAAGAGATCTTGTTTGAATCATATACAAGTGGACCTATGTGGATCAGATATAATGGACAAATTCAGAAGAAACAATGTGTGACTCGGCATACCCACGGTGGGGAGTGGCTCTGTGTCACCATGCATACCCACGGTACTCATTAGGGATGAGTACCTCAGCAGTACAAGGTGTTCAGTGTTACGACTGATAGTATTTATTTCTATTATATTATACATGTGGGAGCTTTCTTTCATCGTGATCATGCTTTGTGGTTTTCTTTGTGGTTTTCTTTGTGGTTTTTCCTTTGTGGTGTGGGGTATCTACTGAGTATTTTTTACTCACCCATGAACTGGATATTCCCTCACCTTTTGTGTCTAGTGTAGACAACCGGCGCCTTGAAGGAGGATTTGGTTTCCTAGGACTCAGTGGTGCCCAGTGAGATTAGGTATGCGAGGTGTACTTCTACAACTTTTGGCAGCTACTCTACACTTACCAATTATGTGGGGTTTTTAGTGGATCACTTTTCAGAGATCATTTTTACTTTACTATTTTGAGTTTGTCTCTTTTTGGGTTTGTATTTTGGCCCATTTGACTTATATATTGTACCATTACGTAGTTTTTATTTACTGGATTACATGTTTACCATTCCTGTTTTTGGGACTTAGTTGTTTGTGTGTGCATACAGGTACTTAGGAAAACGCATCACATTTATAGGATGATGCCTTCGGCACTAGTCACCAAACCCTAGACTTCAGAAGGTAGGCTTGGGGAATTCAAAACACGGGCCCTAGGTTCGGGTCATGAAAATGTGGTATCATAGGTGGTTTGTTCTACATCAAAGACTAGGAGTCGGTTATTTTGTTTTTTGGAAACAATGTTAATTATTTTGAGTTCATATTTTATATTTGGGGAGTCTGGTGTTGGTGTGGCGGTCAGCGTATCCATACACCAGGATATTGAATTATTATATTCATATCTATACATAAAAACACTAGTTTCATGAATCATATATGAATTAAGTGTTTCCTCATGTTCTTCTTGAATCAGAGTCAGCTCACTAGGTATAATCTACTGACTGTGGTACATATTGATATATTTCAGGATGTCTCCACCTAGACAGCTAGTTAGGATTCCAATAAGAGAGCATGAGGACAGCCCGCCTAGTGATGAGGCATCAGTCTAGGGACTACTTCTATAGATTGCCTCATTGGGTGGTGTGCCAGTGTTACCACCGCTCATTGATTAGTAGTTGTTGTTGGAACTACCAGTAGAGGATGCACACAGATTCAGTGCCTTGCATGATTTTCATAGATAGAGACCTCTTAGGGTCAAGGGGGAGATAGATCCTCAGGTCGCTAACGACTTGACAGAGGCGGTGACACAGGTCTTATACTTAGTGAGGATTTCGCTTTACCAGAAGGTGGTTTTAGCAGCGAGCCTTCTACAACGCTCGAAGGGGAGATGATGGATTTTGACTATCCTAACATATGAAAAGGTGACCCACTCCTGGCCAGACATAGAGCAGATTTTCTTGGAGGATTTCTTCCCTGAAACCATGCTCTCAGTGCGCATACATGAGATTTTTCACCTACAATAGTGCAGCATGTCAGTAGATGAGTACTCTACGAGGTTTACATACCTCTCCCTCTAATCTAAGGATATTGTATAGGACCATTTCTTCAGGGACCGGACCTTTCATTAGGGACTCCGATGGGAGATCAGGGTGTCTATGATTTCTCTCAGCATCCCCACTGAGGCTAGAGTGCTAGAGAAAGCTCTATTGGTAGAGAGATTCCTCATAGAGTAGATATAGACGTTGGAAGGTACCACCATGATCCAGGTGGATGAATCATCTGTGGCGAGCAGTGACGGATGACACAGAGGTCCAAGCGGGCCAGACCATCTAAAGGTGACCCTAGGACACGTGATCGGAGGTGTGAGGACACTAGGGAAGTAGGGGTTATCATAGGAGTACAGAGTTCTACTTGTGATGTAGGTAGGGACACATGGATCATGAATTCCTGACCCACTACACAGACGATCAATAGATGTCCAATGGACATCCAAGGTAGAGGAAGAGGTTCGAGTGAGGAGGTACACAAGGCAGTAAACAAGGTAGAGGAGTAGGACGAGCAGTAGGAAGTGGGAGATTGTTCAAGGTACTACCACCACCACCCCCAAGTGGTCAACCACTACCTCATATATCATGTGGACTGGGATGGGCTTAGATTCAGGAAGTGGAGGCCTATGACCATGGAACTCTGGATATTATTATTATTATGATATGTGTCTTCTCAACCTTATATTAAGTTCTTATAGAAACATGTGTTAGTCACTTTTTCATTTCCATGAACCTAATTTGAGACTCAAAGATTCTGGTGGATCTGTTTGGTTGATCCTTACGATTTTAAACTCTTACGAGAGGGGATTTGATGGTTACATACTGGTGTCGGCTCTATGATCTTACTCTTGGAGGTGAGGGCTTCGGCTGGGATCTCTTCATAGTGGTGTTTAGGCCTTATGATTTCATCTTGGGCATGGACTGGTTATCCATAATTCATCCTCAGATCAACTATCATAGGCGTTGTGTGCAGTGTGTCCACGAGGATGAGAAATTTTTTTCCTTCACTAGCATTAATGGAGCTCTTGCAGCCCATGATGAGTTTTCTCGGAGGAGGGTGTAGCCGATCACACACCATTTGGCAAGACTCACCCTTGGTGTAGGGTATAAGAGGATTCCAAGATTTCTTATAGTGGTGGAAGAGTATGAGGAAATAATTCCTGAGGATGTTATAGGACTACCTCCTCACAAGTAGGTAGAGTTCTGTATCGATCTGTACCCCAGAATGACACCAATATCCATGCCAGCATATCGGAAGGCTCCCGCGGATTTCTGTGAGATGAGGGTATAGTTGGAGAACGTGCAGGATAAGGGCTAAGTGAGGCCCAACATTTCACCTTGGGATGCCTCAATATTGATTTCCAAGAAATAAGATAGAATATTGGGGCTATGCATAGACTTTTGGAGCCTGAATCAGGTGACCGTGAAGAACAAATATCCACTACCGATAATTTATGACCTCGTCAACCAGCTAAAGGGAGCGAGATAGTTCTCGAAGATAGACCTCAGGTCTGGCAATCATCATCTTCAGGTACGAGATGAGGATGTACTGCAGACAACCTTCAGATGCCGATATAGACACTACGAGTTATTGTTGATACCCTTGGTCATGACCATTTCCCTAATCGTGTTCATGGGAATCAAGAACAATATAGTCCTGGATAGTTCTCGATACACTTTTTGAGCACCATCTTTATGGGAATCCCTCCAAGTTCTAGTTATGGATTCAGGAGGTCCACTTTTGGGGACATGTCATCTTGGAGGATGGAGTTATAGTGGTGTCAGCGAAGATAGAGGCATTTCTTTCTTGGGATCCACCTAGGAGCGTGACTGAGGTTAGGAGTTTCGTGGGGTTGGATAGATACTACCATAGGTTCATGCTAGAATTTTCCAGAGTTTCAAAACCCTTATCTTCATTGAAAATAAAGGGAAAACCCTTATTGTGGATGGAGAAGTGCCAACGGAGTTTCTAGGAGCTAACGCAGAGATTGATGTGTGCCCCCATCTTAAGACTACTATTGGAGGGAATTGGACAGGTAGTTTTCTGCGATGCATCAAGGACTGAACTGAGTTTTTTCCTAATACAGATGTAAGTAGTTATTACCTATGATTCATGAAAGTTGAGGCATCATGAGAAGAACTATGTGACCCATGACCTGGAGTTAGCAGTAGTGGCATTTTCCTTGATGATGTGGAGGCACTACTTTATGGGTGAACTATTTATCGTCTACTTTGACCACAAGAGTATCAGGTATATATTCTCCCAGAAATGACCTAAACATGAGGTAGTGGTGATGGATGGAGTAACTCTGGGATGATGACTACAAGATATTCTATAATCCTGGGAAGGGGAACATGGTGGAAGACGCCCTCAGCTGGAGGTTTGGTTTACATCTTATAAGTGAGGCAACATAGCAACTAGCCATGATGCAGATATCCTTCATGGATGATAATGGAGCGTCTTACCTTCAGTCTATGAATTTCACTCCACCAAACATACAACGGGTTAGGGAGGCACAACTTGTGGATGTTGACTACAAGGCCTGACTCACTCAGTTATCCTCAGGATAGGCTCCTGATGGATTTTTGATTGGTAGGGAGCACAAAATCCTTTTAATAGGGCACACCGTAGTATCAGTGGCATTGCGGGAGAAGGTGTTTAGGGATTTCCATACATTCCCTTTGGTGTTACATCCATTTGTGGTCAATATATACCAGGAACTCCAATGTTAGTACTAGCGTTCATGGATGAAGAAAGTAGTGTACGATTTCATTTCACGGTGCCTCACTTTTTGGCAAGTGAAGGATGAGCATCAGGTCCCAGTAGGCTTCACCCAACCACTTGAGATACCGATGTGGAAGTGGGATGGTATCTCGATGGACTTCATGAAGGGATTACCATGCATGTCCAAGGGCCACGATTCTATCTGGGTGATTATCGACCAACTCACCATATCGAATCACTTCTTACCCATCTAAGAGCAGGGATCATTATAGGTCTTGAGACTCCTCTACGTCCAAAAGATAGTGTGGCTTAACGGGGTGCTTTCGACGATCATCTCAGACCGTGACACT
Source organism: Viscum album (assembly GCA_963277665.1). NCBI lineage: Eukaryota > Viridiplantae > Streptophyta > Magnoliopsida > Santalales > Viscaceae > Viscum > Viscum album. Next base: position 722,438,693 of record OY728167.1, read on the forward strand.
CTCTTCCCATCCCGTCTGTGGAAAGGATTATAATAGGTATTCGGGGCTCATCTTCACTTTATCATGACCATTCACCCATAGAATGATGGTCAGACGGAGCAGACCATACATACTATAGAGGGAATGCTTCATGCTTGCATCCTGGATTTTGGTCACAGATGGAAGGACCACCTACCACTAGTGGAGTTTGCATACGACAATATTTATCACTCCACCATTTTCATGTAACCGTTCAAGACTTTGAACGAGCGACCATTAAGTTCTCCTCTGTGATGGAAAAACCCATCGGAGTCAACACTCATATGTCCAAAGTTGGTATGGGATACCACTAAGAAGGTGTAGATCATCTAGGAGCGAATGAAGACTGCATAGAGTAGGAAAAAATATTATTCTAAAAGGATACAGAGACCCTTGGAGATGGAGGAGGGAGGAAACATGTTCTTTCGTGTCTCACCCCAATAGGGATTGTGGATATTCAGCCGGGGTGACAAGATATCACCATGGTTCATTGGACCTTTCCATATTCTGAGCTGAGTCTGCAAGGTGGCATACCACATAGATCTTCCCCCAGATACACCAACTGCAAAATGTTTTTTAGGTGTCAGATCTAAAGATATATGTGCATGATCTATCTCATGTCATCGATTGGGGTGATATGGACATTGATGATGGGGTGATGTTTACATAGTTCCTGTTGGACATAGGGGAATGATAGGAGATATTACTTTGTGGGAGGTTAATTCCTCTAGTACATATTTAGTGGCATCACAAGAATCTCTTATAGATCACTTGGGAGCGAGAGGCTCAGATTCATGCACAGTACCCCCATTTATTTTCTTATCCCCTGTTTTGGATTATAAGGAGGTGATGCCTAAAAGTTGGGGGTAATATAATGTCCCGGAAATTCCATGTAATTTTTATAAAAGTATATGGCATTATTTTGAGACCAGAATCTCAGAAAAAACCTGATTATGAGACCCAGTGATCCTAGAATATAATTTTGAACTTTTTATAGTTCATTAAAAAAAATGTTTGTGTGTGTTTTTCTATCATTTAAACCAGTGTTTGGATCAAAAATATGAGGGCACCGTTGAACTTAGAACATCGGTATTCACCTAGAAATGACCAAAGTTCGACAGGCAAGGGTCAAGAAGAAAAGATAATTTTCAGACTTTTTGAAAAAAAATAACATAAATTGTTGTTTTATTTGTTTCCATTAACTATTTTGCACTAGAACATCATCATTGTAGTGAGGCGATGTGGTGATGATGAGTCGCATTAAATGAAACCCATTAATGAGGCTTTTAAATGTGCAGCGTAATGACTCATTAATTGAAGTGTAATAGATACGATGTTTTATAAATGAAACAGCGTAACAGATACTCTGTTTCATAAATTAAACAACGTAACAATGTGACAATACGGTGTAATAGAAATTATTTGATGAGTTTCTATTTTAATGTGATAACAGGTTGGATAATCCTAGAAGGAATTTCATTGATAGACGGTGAGGAAATTCACTCCAATGAGGAACACCGACGAATATCTAGTGAAAAATATGTTCCTCGAAGAACAAAAATGGAGAGCGACGAACACCAATGGCTTCGAATAGAACATGGATTTTTGTGGACGGATCCCTTTAGCAGAAAATCTATCCCGGGTAGAGGTTTACTTTTGTGTTTTCATTTTTCTCATTCTTTATTCTAAAACAACGAATGCAGATCAAACCCGGAACAAGTTGATCTGTGAATATCTTGTACTTTATGTAGGGTGCTTATTCTCGATGATTTTCATCAGGGTTAAATTATTGATAGAACTTAAAATTTCTTCCCTCGTGTTTAAACACTAACACGGAAGTTGTGGGCCAACACGATCAAGGCCCGGACCCCTCCGTCGTGGGTGTTCTTGTGAATTCTTCATCGCGAGACCTCCGAGTTGATGAAGAAGAATTTTTTTAGGATGTATAAGGGAATAAAAAACCCCATGGAGTCCAAAGTCATAGAAGGTCCGACGAACGGACCAACGGAGCGGACCCGGTGGTTTGCGAAAATCCTACCAGTGGGAGCAGGCATGTGGCGGCGCGCCACGATGGCGTGCTGAGGAGGATGTCAGGGATGGCTCAGGCCACGGTGATGCAACAGGAGCCGCTAATACTTAGGATGATGGCTGGCGGAGGTAGGACATGGCCCGTGCCATGGGGGCCATGGATTTCTGCCGGCACACACTCCAGCAGGGACCACGTGTGGGACAGGATAGGGTGGCTGGCTAAGCCTGCTATGGGGGCACACTAACTGGATGCCCTCCGGGCGTCCGAGATGGAGGAGACCAGGCCACTGTGAGGACCGGGCATGGTGGAGTAAAATGTAAGATGGGTGGCCTAGGCTAGATTAATTCCAGACCTCTTTTTCAGGTCGGGACGGCAGGTTAAAGTCGCTCTGCTGGGCATCTCGGGTTGGGAATAACGTGCCCGCCTATTGTGGGATGGGGATGATGGAACTGGGTTGTTGGGCGACCCAGCAGGATGGACCCATGGTCAAACTGGGCTGGTTCTAGTAATTCCCAAGTGTCTTGGCCGACCAAGACCCATCCAGGTCAGGTCGAGTTGGCTAAACTGTGCCGGCCCGATTCTGGACAGAACCGTCCTGTGTTTACTAAAATGCCAATATTTTTCAGACCAAGGTTCTGATTGATGAGTCATTTGTGATGTTGGGACCCTTGTGAAAAGTTTGTTATTTTGGAATTCTTTAAGGAGGTTTTAATGGATGATAAAATATGACTAATAACTTGAGGAGTGTATCCTCACAGAATCAAGTTGCCTATGTGCAAAAATCCTATGACTGACAAGCAACCTTGTGTGGATCACCTACAAGCGAACCTATGTGGACAAGCTACAAGAGACCCTACGTGGATTAGCTACAAGAACCCCTCTATGAATCATCTACAAGAGACCATGTGTGGATCATTTACAATGTCTTATATGGGAAGGGACTATGTGTGACCCGACAGACCCACGGTGGGGAGCGACTCTTTGTGACCCAGCATACCTGTGGTACACATCAGGGATGAGTATCTCAACAGTCCAAAGTGTTCAGTGCTCCAAAAGATATTCTTTCTTTCCTTAAATTATATTATACCTGTGTGATTTGTATTCCTTTTTTATCATGCTTCATGTTTTTCATTATGGATTGCTTTGTGGTCTTTCCTGTATGGTTTGGGGTCCCTACAGAGTATTTTTTTTTACACACCCTTGCATGGGCAATGCACGAACATGTTGTGTCTGGTAAAGATTATCGATGCCTCGATGGAGGAATAGGTGACCTAGGACCCGGTGCTGCCCAGTGATATTAGGCTGGCATGGCATACTTCTATGGATTTCGGTAACTACTCGACACTTACCCATCAGTTGGGGTTTTCAGCAAATGGATTTTTAGATATCTTTTTTACTTTCTTGGTTTTAGTTTTTATTTTGTTCGGTGTGTATTTTGGCCTATTTGACTTAAATCTTGTAACTTTACTCAGTGGTTGTTTAGTTTCATGAATTTTTACCTTTATAGTTTTGGGACATTTTTTTGTGTGTGTGTACATGTATTCATGAAAATGTATCCCATTTGCAGGTTGATGCCTTCGGCGCTATTCACCAACCCCTGGCCTTTGATAGGCGGGCTTGGGAAAGTCACTGCATGGGCCTCGGGGGAGAGGTCATGACAATAATTGGAGTTATATTATTGAACATCTAGAAGGTTACGTGGTTGTAAATTTCATTTGGTTACTTGGAATGATGAAGAATCATTATATAAGAATTTAGTGATAACCTTTTAGGTTAATTGGAGGGTTTTTATCACAAAAAACACATTTTTCATTATAAATTAATATCACATGTAAATTTATTTAAGATCCTGAAATTAGACATAATACATATATTATAATCTGTTTCAAACATAAACATGTTTTCCTGACCATAATTTAATCTGGTAAAAGAAATTGAAAACCTATCGTCCTTGAATGTGATAAATTAACACATCTTGGATGGTATTTTCATTTCTAGTATAAAAGGAGGGAGGGGGAGGGATGATGATGAAATATTTCATTATCATAAAAAAATTTCAGTACATGTATCTTACTGGTTTTATCATAAAATTTGGATGAATGTAGGTGAGGAAAGAAAGAGAAAATAATGGAACTTGAAAGATAATAAAAGAATGAAAAGAGAAATTTACCTCCTGAATATATCATCATTGAGAACCTATTCAAGAGAGGGGATTTGGTCTTATGAAGAGACCAAGGGATGTTGAATGTGAGATTGGGGATTAGGGAGAGATTTGATCGAAATTTAGACCAGGTACAGGGCTTTAGAGGAGTGAAGAGAAGAGGAGAGTGTTTGTGGGTTTTTTGGTGGAGGGGAAGAGGGTTGCCTTGATATTTTAATCATTAGCTTATTATTTCTCCCTAAGAAAAGAAATAATTATTATTAAATTACCAAAAATAGTAAAAAGTGAATTTTATTTTTAACCGATGACCATTTACATCATCCATGACTCAAGCATGATGTATAGTAACTATGTTTTTAAATACCACAACACCAGTAAGAGCCCTAAAATGGAAATTTTCTTGAAAACCAATTTTGGTAACCAGAAATTTAATTTTTATAATTTGAAATCTTGTAAAATGTTTTTGATATGATCTCAACTCTGATTTGAAATTGAATTTTCATTAAAGTCTCGTCTCTCATAAGGTTCTTTTTAAATAAATTTTTCTCAATTTTTTTGGGTCTAGATTTGACAATAATAAAGATTTAAACATAAATTTTTAGTTCCAAAGGTTTTTAAAAAGATTTTTTAGATGATTATTTTACCTAAACATTCACAGAACCATTAAAGTATTATGTAACACCCCAATCTTCCAAGGTACATTTCTCTTTGAATAATACAATAACGTGTGTTGTACGCAACTTCGAGTTCTAACACACCATAACCAATCAAACTAGCTATTATGAATAGTAATACTCACTTATTGAAATTTTATAAATTTTATTTTTCAAAATGGACTTCATTTTTTGGATTCGGAATATCGAAATTATCCTAGAGTGAATTTTTGGTATTTTTCTAAAAACATTCAATTTTTGCTAAATAGTGAAAAACACTGAGTTACTGGTTAAAACCAACTTTTTATTTAAATATTTATTTATTTTATTTAAATTTATATTAGGTAAAAATAGATACATAATATCTATATAATTTCAATGTAATTTATTAGAGTCAATTTATATTATGTTCAAATATATAAAATTTTATTTAACCTTTTACTCTTTTTTACCGACCTCCTATGAGCTTTTGCAAATTTGCATAAAACATAATTTTACCACTATTGTGAGTTGAATTTTGAAAATCGGAGAGAAACGGTTGATATCAGTAAGTAAAATTTGGTTCAATGAGATGAAAAAAAATTGGTGAAGAGTAACTTTTTACATTTATTTACCATGATTAAAAGTAAATAGGGTAATTAAAGGTAAAAATGATATTATTTTTACCCTAACACATGTCCTAATTCTATTGGATAAGTATAATTCGACCAAAAACAACCATAGGAATAAAATATGACCCTCTTTGGTCCACTTGGATTAGAATAGGATATTTATTATTATTTAATTCAAAGAAGAGTTAAAAGAGTTAAAATCAAAGTTTAATAACTAAAATATTTTTAATATAGGGTTATACATAAGATAAATTCGATTTTAAATATTAATTAGTAATATAAAAATATTTCCTACATAATGGTATTTTATTTATATTTTTTAGACATTAAATTATTTTATTTATTTCTGACACGATGATGATGCAGTAATTACCTAATTTAGGAAATATTAAAATAATTCATATAGTAAATACCCAAATAAATATAATTTCAGACTTTTATTGAATTAAACAAATTTTATTTGTTAATATGACATGTTAGTGTTGATTTAATTAAAGTTTTTCTAATTAATAATCCTGTTATGATTTTTACAAAAATCAAATAACAAATGGTGTCAGAACTCACACAAAAGAGTTTTCAAAATAAATATTATTTTATTAATTGATATTCTACTCATAAAAATATAAGGATCAACCAAAATACTTATATAATTATAGGTGTATCATTAATTAACATCTAGGGGTTCTCTTGGAAATATATAGTATGTTTATTAAACATATAATATAAGAATACAAAGAGATATGGTAAATGTCCAACTAATTAACTAAGAGTTAAATCTAAAAGATAAAGATAATGTAGTGACCCAAACCTATCTAAAACCTATTGGTTCAGTGTTTTGCGACTCATCCCCACCTTAGAATTAAAATAAATCAGTTTTGTGCCATTAGAAACCGAATATGAATTTATTATAAAATAATATTTCAATCTTTTCCTAAGGTGCCCCTCACCCCTCTTATAAAAGGGAACTCCCCCTTCTCTCTAATTCACACCTTCAAAGCCTTTTAGCTCGGCCAAAACCTGACCAAATATCCTCTCAACTTCCCTCAATTTAACCTATAGGCCTTAATTTGGTCAGAAATTCAACCTATGAAGCAGTTTTGATCAACTCAAAAGGAAACACCCGAAGAAGAGGTAAATATTTCATCACCTCTTTCATGTTCCTTTCTTCTTCGACTTATTGTTTCTTTGCTATTTCTATTATAAAATAATACCTACAATATCTTATATATACTTTGATGTTATTATAAAAATGGTACATCCATATTAGTTATTTTATCCATTCTATGAATGAAAATGTCACCACATGTGCTTACGTATGGCTTAACGTCTCCACGTCGTGGTGTAGTTTATTATTGAATCATTTCATCATTTGGATGGGTATAATAATGATTATAACTGATATAAATAATAAATATAACATGATAATTATTCTTTGAATATGATATACCATTCAATTATATACTATTTTAATATCAAAAGAATGATATTGTCGCTCGTGCGTAAGTAAGGACTACCGTCTCTACGAACGTGATGCGATTCATTACCCATCATATCCATTCAAGGCTAATTTTTATTTTATGATTAAAAATAATTTTTAAGGACTTGATATCATTCTTGATATGTATAAGATACAACCTATCCATAAAAAACACGGCTTATATAACAAAACATATAAAATAAAACGAGTAAGTTAACACTTGAAACGACGATAATACTAAAATATTATTAACAAATCCATATTAGAAGATCATACAGGATATCATATGTATGTATATGATTCTTGTATAATTTAATAACAATTTTTTAACTATTATAAATTAGGTTAAAATACCATCCACTAAGGAAAAAAACAAGGTAAGGGTTTATTTCACAATCTCTTTGTAACACCCCGAGATTTTATGAAAAATATTATTTTTAATTTCATTAATGTCTTGTGTTGTACGCTACACCAAAAGAAGCTTGAACAACATGCATCCTTTACTTTCATTTCATTACACGCAATCACGACCTTCCTCGATAGTGTGTATAGTACGCAATACCGAGTTTCACTAAACAACGATATGCTGTTAAAATATTATTAAAACTAGCCATTATGAATATTAATAACCACATTTTAAAATTTTAGAAATTTTATCTCTCAAAATGGACTTAATTTTTGGATTCGGAGTATCGAATTTAGCCTAAGGTGAAATTTTGGTACTTTTCGGATAACTTTCATATTCTGATGAATAGTGAAAATTAATAAATTTTAATTCAAAACAACTTTTTTAATCGAAATAATTAATAGTGATAAACTATTAATTTGAGTGGTTTTAAAGTATTTTTAGAATATATTTTTACAATTTAATACAATGTTGGTCATTGGATGTAATTATATATTTAAACCAGACATAAACAAGTGTCAATATTTTGATAGTTATTATCTCTTAAGAAAACGCTATTTGTTTTGACGACGGGAATTAATTTTTAAATTAATTAATGAAACTGATATGTTTTGAATTTGGTAAAATAGACATCATTTTTGAGTTCATAATATCAAATATAGCTTAGGCCTAATTTTTGGTATTTTTCTGGAAACTTTCATTTTTTGATGAATAGTGAAACCACTAAGTGGTAGTTAAAAAAATGAATTTTTCATAAAACTTAATTTAACGGCTTCTGTGAGTGGAATTTCAAAAATCCGAGAGACACGGTTGATTTTAGTAAGTAAAATGTGGTTCAATGAGATGAAAATAATTTTTGGTGAATAATAACTTTTAACTTTTTTTTACCACGGTTAAAAGTAAATAGGGTAATTAAGGGTAAAAATGTTATTATTATTACCCTAACACATGTCCTAATTCTATCATATAAGTTTAATTCGACCAAAAACAACCTTAGGAATAAAATATGATCATTTAGTCCCACTTGTATTAGATTAGGACATTTATTATTAATTTATTTAAAGAAGGGTTAAAATAGTTAAAATCAAAGTTTAATAAGTAAATCATTTTTAATATAGGGTTATACAGAACATAAATTCGACTATAAATACTCATTAGAAAGCTAAAAAGATTTCATACATAATTTTATTTTATTTGTAATTTTTAGACGTTAAATAATTTAATTTATTTATGACACAAAGAAGATGCAGTAATTATCTTACTAATGAAATATTGACATAATTGATGTTATAAATACCCAAATAAATGTAATTTGAGACGTTTTATGAATTCCACTAATTTTATAGGATAATATGACATGTTAGTATTGATTTAATTAACGTTTTTCGAACTAATAATTCTGATATGATTTTCACAAAAATCAGTTACTAAATAGTGTCAAAATTGACATAAAATAGTTCTTAAAACAAATATTATATTATTAATTGTTATTTTATTCCTAAAAATCTAAGGTTCGGCCAAATGACTTATATAATGTTATTTATATTAATAATAAACAACTTGGGGTTCTTTTGTCTTGTTATAGTAAGTTTATTAACCTTATAGTGTAAGAACACAAGAAGACACGGTAAAAGTAAAATTATTTAACTTAATGTTAAATCTAAATGATAAGGTTAAAATAGGAACCTAAACTTGTATAAATTCTATTGGATTAGAGGATTGCGATCCATCCCCAACTTAGCTTCGAAATAAATCAATTTGGAGCTATTTAAAACCGAAGATGACTTTATAATAAAATAATATTTTTAGTTTTCCAAAGGAGCCCCTCTGCTCCCTTATAAAAGGGCACCTCCTCCCTCTCTTACTCACACCACTTTGAGCCTTCAAGCTCAGCCAACCCCTGCCAATTTATTCTCTCCACTTCCCTAGAGACATACTATAGGTCTTGGTCTTCTTCAAAGACCAATTTTAGTGCCCTAAAAGGAGGTATCAAAGAAGTGCTTCAAAGAAGAGGTAATGCCTGTTACCGATTCTTTCATCTTTATTTCTTCTTCCACTTCTTCTTCTTTAGTTGTTTCATCATGAAGTAATAACATCAGTATCACTAATATACTGATATGTTATTATAATTATGAAACAACCCTATTTCCCCATCTATCCATCCTACGGAAAACGAAATCACTGCACGTGCGTACGTACGGAATACCGTCTCCACGCCGTGATGTAATCTATTTTACACCACCACCTTACTTGGATGGGTATAATGGTGTAAATAATAACTATATATGATTATTTTAAATTGATGTTGATTCTTAAATAGTATACATACACTCCAATATAGTCCCACGATCATGAGAACGATATCATCACTCGTGCATATGTATGGACTACCGTCTCCACGACGCGATGAGATTCATTCTCCACTTTAACCATTCATGAATGATTATAAAGTATATATAATAAGTAATCATGAAATATATGACATAATAATGATACTGGATTTATGTGTATATATATTTATGTCATCTACATAATTCCATTCAACTCAATAAGGAAACGAAAACAGCGTTCATGCGTACATACGGCCTACCGTCTCCATGAACGGTGTATTTATTTCCATTTACTGATTTATTATATATATGTATATTCTGAATAAATATTATATATAAATCATTTTTTATATTCTGGAATTAAGTAAGTATGATCTAAGTAATCATATGAATAATTACAAGTCAAAACACGGACGACAAATGAAACAATTTTACCCAAAACGCTCTTTAACATGGAATTTACAAAAGAACGGGTAATATAAAGTCATAAGTGAACCATATATGATATCATAACAATGAGTATGATTCTGGAATAAGTCAATGGCATTATTTAAATAATTATACAGGAGGTTCGGACACTTACGAAGAAAATCGGACCTAAGGTAAGGGAAAATATCACAATCTCATTTTATCCGAGATTGTTTATACTTTTGTATTTACTAGGGTGTATTTTATCATCCACATCCATGTTTCCTAGATATGTAATATTTTTTCCATCCACCTACAATTTTAAATCCAATTTTACCCTTTGGTGAGTTTTTAGTAAAAGATATGAAAGGAATCTTTTGTCGTTTTTTCGTACGAGGTACTTTTTGACTTTTCCGACAAAAGTACGAGAAGAATGTTTTTTTAACTTATACGGCATGAATGGATTTTTAAAATATTTTTTCCAAGAAGATTCCTTTAAAAATTTTCAATTTTATTTTTAATCAAATTCTTTTAGTTTAGAATTGTATGACATATTAAGAAAGGAAAATGTTTTTGAAGTAGGAAGGATATTTTCCTCAAAAATGGAGTTCAAGTGTTTTATCAAAATTATTTTCCATATAAGCTAATATAGGGTTCTGTTTCTATCCCTACTATTACATTGATTTTATTATGTTGTGATGGAATTATTTTTATGAATTCCTTTATCTTATATGAATTTTTTTATGATTTCATGTTGTTTAAGAATCCCATTTTTATTACATGGGTTATGCAATGATGTATGATTTATGATTTTGTGGCACACATAAGAATGGTATCATTATGAGATGGGTGGGACCTATATCTCCCTCCAATGCATTGGGTAAATATTTTATATCTTATGAGATAGACATGGCTGGAACGGTAGGTTATACCGGTTCAGTAAAACAGGACTGAAACGAGGAGTGAACTCGGTTCAGAAATGGACTTTGTCCACTAAGATAGTCTTGGAAATGAGTCTTGACTAATAGGAAATGATTCTCTATGATTATGCACGTATTCCATAAAACTTCATGTTTTATGTTATGATTATTGGGATTACATTTCACTACTATTATTTATCCCATGTTATGATATTATGGTCTCTTTTGCAGGTTAAGATTTCCAAAATGTTATGTTCTTATGAATATGATGTGATTGATTTTTCTTTTGTTTACCCTTCCTGAGCATTTGAGCTCACCCTTTTATGTTTTCTTTTCCCCAGGATATAAATAAAGATTTTAGGTAAGAAAAAAAATGTAAGATCTTTATGGGAGATGTTGATGATCTTTCACCATGATTAGAAGATTACGTTTCGAGTTTCCAAATACACTAAACTATTACGTTCCTTGTGTGTGTGTTTTTGTTATGTAATAAGTATTCCGAAAAAGTAATGTAATGTCCTTGTACATCAAGCTTCGGGTCTCTATAGTTGGTATCAAAGGAAAGGTTTAGTCAAACTTTGGAAACTAGGATGCGAGAACTTTAGTGAGATCCCTAGAGATATTTCTAACGTATGTCTAGGGATGTCCCTAAGGTTAATTATAAGTATAGGTTATAGTCCTAGAATTGCGCTAACGATCATAGAATTAAACCTAAGATGTTAGATATTGAAGGAAATCCCCCTTTATTATGTTGTTTTCCCTAGGATGACTTTTTCCTCTCTCACTATTCTTTTTGGGTTTTAGACGATGGTTGGAACCCGAAGGAACCGTGTTGATCAATGCAATGGACAATGCAATGATTGTCCTCCTGAACAAACAAATGTTATGGGAGATGGAGTGAAAAATCTTATTGCTATACTTACACAAGCTATGAATCATTCTGTACTTCCAAATGAGCAGAGAAGTGAACAATATTCTATTAAGTCCTTCATGAGGCAACGTCCACCTTCTTTCAGTGGGTCTTCTGATCCACTTGTTGCTGAACAATGGATCAGTACCATTGAAAAGATATTTTCAGGTCTTTAATGTTCTGAACATGATAAAGTCATCTTAGCAGTATATCGTTTGGAAGTTGAAGCTAATCAATGGTGGAATCTTATCAAGAATACGAGGCAAAGAGATGAAATTGAGTCCATGGAATGGGACGAGTTCAAGAACTTATTTTTCAATAAGTACTTCCCTCGTATTCTTCGAACAAAGATGGAGAAGGAGTTTCTTGAACTAAAGAAAAAGGATGATGAATCTGTTGATATATATGAAGCGAATTTTACATGGCCTGTAAGGTATGCATCTGGATTTATAATCCAACCTGAAAGTAAAGTTGATCGATTATTCAGTGGATTAAAACCAAATCTTCTAAGGGCATTAGCTATAAGAGACTTCAGTAGCTATGAAGAAATTGTGCGTTGTGCTATCAAGGTAGAAATGGAAGTTGGTGTTACTTATCCATCTCATAGTTTTGACAAGAAACGAAAGATGGAGTTCAAGGAGAAATCTCAGAATAATGGTGAAAAGAAGATGAATGTTTCCTTATGCTCAAAGTGTGGAAAGAAGCATGGTGGAGATTGTCTTAAAGGGACAAGTAAATGTTTCAAATGTGGAAAGGAGGGTCATCGGGCATTTGAATACCGCAATGATGGGAAGAAGATGTCTAATGATGAAAACAAAGGAAGGGATACACAGAATGAACCTACTACACTTCAATGCTTCAAGTGCAAGGAAATGGGGCATTATGCTAATAAATTCCCTAATCCAAGGGTTAGTGATGATCGACATGAGAAACCACTTAAGGCAAAGGACAAAGGGAAGTCACATGCGATCACCATTGGCGATGTTGAATATGACAACGATGTGGTGGAATGAGTAAGTGTTTATGTAATGGGATTCCAAAATAATGTTGTATATAGTATCGTAGAATATTAGAATATTTATGTATTGGTATATTGTGGTTTTCAATAATTTTATGGTATCGGTAACCATGGATAGTGATTGAGATATTTTTGGAAAAAAGATGATATGCGCATAATGAAGGGAAAATGATAAAATGAAATATTTGACAGTATTCATGAGCTCATGATTGATATAAGGACTTAGTGATATCATGGTTTGAGTATATAGAATTTTGAGGATTTTGGTATGTGGAAAGTGTTAACTTTTAACTGCATTCATGTTTTTCACTAAGGTTCAATGGGTATTCAAGAGAATACATGATTAAGGCCATTGAATGTTTGGAATGTGACCAACAAGACATATCTTATGATATATGGGGATCAACGATGGTATTAAATCTCTGGTAATCGTTTTCACTATATTATGAGAGTGGACTGTAGTATTATGGAAAAGCCTAAAGATTAGAATGGATTATGTTGGACACAAGTTATTATTGTTTAAGGATAGAAGTTTTTTTGATATTATTGAAGGGATGTTATAGTAATATAGTTTTAGAAAAAGGACAACCTGTAGGACGGGTGACAGCCCATCGTGTCGGAAAAGGCCGTGGGAATCGAACCCACAACCGAAGTGCGACTGGCCTTTATCGCCTACCACTGGCCTAAAGGAAGTCCCTGTTTAGTAGAAACTAGTTTTATTATGTTAAGCAGTATGATATATGAAGTATAAGTCCATTTTAGGAACCATATATCATTAATCTTACTATAGATGGACTTATGTATTTTATGATAACTTTTCTAACCTTTTGTTTGAGACAGATGGAATGACCCATCATTCTATCACATGATCTGCTAACACATCACCAATGACAAATTCAACTTCATTTCTTTAAGAGATGAAGTAGAAATTGTCCAAATAACGACCAACGGTGAGACTATACCGAAATCACGAAAGTATTTCTTCTAATTCCAATTTCATCAACTTTAGGGAAATGATCTTGAAAACCAAAAATGTTTTCCTAGTGCTCTTATATCTGATGAATCAGATGGTACCTTAGATCGTCAAAAATTTATGGCTTTGTGATTGCTGGCTCTTCCGTATCAATGTTCTCTACCACTCTCAATAAGAACATGATGATTCGATTTCTCTTCCATATCCATATTTTCACCTATGTGGAAACCCAGTGATTAGTTTATTTGGGTAACCGTTACGTTTCATACTTTTGTTTTCAAAGATTGGTTTTGGTATTCCTTTTTACGGTGTGGGTTTCTATTAAAGAAACTTTCGAGTAGTAAACCATTTATAACCACGACGAATTTCGAGGGCGAAATTCATTTTAAGGGGGGTAGAATGTAACATCCCGAGATTTTATGAAAAATATTCTTTTTAATTTCATTAATTTCTTGTGTTGTACGCTACACCAAAAGAAGCTTGCACAACACGCATCCTTGACTTGCCTTGCATTACACGCAATCACGACCTTCCTCGATAGCATGTGTAGTACGCAATACCGAGTTTCACTAAACAACGAGATGCTATTAAAATATTATTAAAACTAGCCGTTATGAATAGTAATAACCACCTTTTAAAATTTTAGAAATTTTATCTCTCAAAATGGACTTCATTTTTGGATTCGGAGTATCGAATTTAGCCTAAGGTGAAATTTTGGTACTTTTCGGATAACTTTCATATTCTGATGAATAGTGAAAATTACTAAATTTTAATTAAAAACAACTTTTTTAATCGAAATAATTAACAGTGATAAATTTTTAATTTGAGTGGTTTTAAAGTATATTTAGAATATATTTTTACAATTTAATATAATTTTGGTCATTGGATGTAATTATACATTTAAACCAGACATAAACAAGTGTTAATCTTTTGATAGTTATTATCTCTTAAGAACACGCTATTTCTTTTGATGCCGGGAATTAATTTTTAAATTAGTTCATGCAACTGATATGTTTTAAATTTGGTAAAATAGACATCATTTCTGAGTTCATAATATCAAATATAGGTTAGGCCTAATTTTTGGTATTTTTCTGGAAACTTTCATTTTTTGATGAATAGTGAAACCACTAAGTGGTAGTTAAAAAAATGAATTTTTCATAAAACTTAATTTTACCACTTCTGTGAGTGGAATTTAAAAAATACGAGAGACACGGTTGATGTTAGTAAGTTAAATGTGGTTCAATTAGATGAAAATATTTTTTGATGAATAGTAACTTTTTACTTTTTTTTACCACGGTTAAAAGTAAATAGGGTAATTAAGGGTAAAAATGTTATTATTATTACCCTAAAACATGTCCTAATTCTATTGTATAAATGTAATTCGACCAAAAGCAACCTTAGGAATAAAATATTATCATTTAGGCCCACTTGGATTAGATTAGGACATTTATTATTAATTTATTTAAAGAAGGGTTAAAATAGTTAAAATCAAAGTTTAATAAGTAAATAATTTTTAATATAGGGTTATACATTAGATAAATTCTACTATAAATACTCATTAGAAATATAAAAATATTTCCTACATAATAGAATTTTATTTGTAATTTTTAGACATTAAATAATTTAATTTATTTATGACACAAAGATGATGTAGTAATTATCTTATTAATGAAATATTGACATAATTGATGTTATAAATACCCAAATAAATGTAATTTGAGACTTTTTATGAATTACACTATTTTTATAGGTTAATATGACATGTTAGTATTGATTTAATTAACCTTTTTCGAACTAATAATTCTGTTATGATTTTTACAAAAATCAATTACTAAATAGTGTCAAAATTTGACATAAAATAGTTTTTAAAACAAATATTATATTATTAATTGTTATTTTATTCCTAAAAATCTAAGGTTCGGCCAAATGACTTATATAAGGTTATATATATTAATAATAAACAACATGGGGTTCGTTTGGCTTGTTATAGTATGTTTATTAACCTTATAGTGTAAGAACACAAGGAGACACGGTAAAAGTAAAATTATTTAACTTAATGTTAAATCTAAATTATAAGGTTAAAATAGGAACATAAACTTGTCTAAATTCTATTGGATGAGATTATTTCGACCCATCCCCAACTTAGCTTCTAAATAAATCAATTTGGAGCTATTTAAAACCGAATATGACTTTATAATAAAATAATATTTTTAGTTTTCCAAAGGAGCCCCTCTCCTCCCTTATAAAAGGGCACCTCCTCCCTCTCTTCCTCACACCAAATTGAGCCTTCAAGATCGGACAAACACTGCCTATTTCTTCTCTCCACTTCCCTAGAGACATCCTAGAAGTCCTGGTCTTCTTCAAAGAACAATTTTAGTGCCCTAAAAGGAGGTCTCAAAGAAGCGCTTCAAAGAAGAGGTAATGCCCGTTACCGATTCTTTCATCTTTATTTCTTCTTCCACTTCTTCTTCTTTAGTTGTTTCATCACGAGGTATTAACATCAGTATCACTCATATACTGATATGTTATTATAAGTATGAAACAACCCTATTTTACCATCTATCCATCCTATAGAAAACGAAATCACCGCGCGTGCGTATGTACGGAATACCATCTCCACGCCGTGCTGTAATCTATTTTCCACCACCACCTTACTTGGATGGGTATAATGGTGTAAATAATAACTATATATGATTATTTTAAAGTGATATTGATTAGTAAATTGTATAAATACACTCCAATACAGTCCCGCGATCATGAGAACTATATCATCGCTCGTGCGTACGTACGGACTACCGTCTCCACGATGCGATGAGATTCATTCTCCACTTTAACCATTCATGAATGATTATAAAGTATATATAATAATTAATCATGAAATATATGACATAATAATGATACTGGATTTATGTGTATATATATGTATGTCATCTACTTAATTCCATTCAACTCAATAAGGAAACAAAAACAGCGTTCATGCGTACGTACGGCCTACCGTCTCCATGAACGGTGTATTTCTTTCCATTTACTTATTTATTATATATATGTATATTCTGAATATATATTATATATAAATCATGTTTTATATTCTGTAATTAAGTAATTATGATCTAAGTAATCATATGAATAATTACAAGTCAAAACACGAATGACAAATGAAACAACTTTACCCAAAACGCTCTTTAACATGGAATTTACAAAATAACGGGTAATATAAAGTCATAAGTGAACCATATATGATATAATAACAATTATTATTATTATGTAATAAGTCAATGACATTATTTAAATCATTATACATGAGGTTCGGACTCTTACGAAGCAAATCAGACCTAAGGTAATGGAAAATATCACAATCTCATTTTATTCGAGATTGTTTATACTTTGGTATTTACGGGGGTGTATTTTATCATCCACATCCTTGTTTCCTCGATATGTAATATTGTTTCCATCCACCTACAATTTTAAATCAAATTTTACCCTTCGGTGAGTTTTTAGTAAAAGATATGAAAGGAATCTATTGTCATTTTTTCGTACGAGGTACTTTTTGACTGTTCCGACAAAAGTACGAGAAGAATGTTTTCTTAACTTATACGGCATGAATGGATTTTTAAAACAATTTTTCCAAGAATCTTCCTTTACAAATTTTCAATTTTATTTTTAATCAACTTCTTTTATTTTAGAATTGTATGACATATTAAGAAAGGAAAATGTTTTTGAAGTAGGAAGGATATTTTCCTCAAGAATGGAGTTCAAGTGTTTTATCAAAATTATTTTCCATCTAATAAAATATAGGGTTATGTTTCTATCCCTATTATTACATTGATTTTATTATGTTGTGATGGAATTATTTTTATGAATTCCTTTATCTTATATGAATTGTTTAATGATGTCATGTTGTTTAAGAATCCCATTTTTATTACATGGGTTATGCAATGATGTATGATTTATGATTTTGTGGAACACATAAGAATGGTATCATTGTGAGATGGGTGGGACCTATATCTCCCTCAAATGCATTGGGTAATGATTTTATAACTCATGAGATAGACATGGCTGGAACGGTAGGTTATACCGGTTCAGTAAAACAGGACTGAAACGAGGAGTGAACTCTGTTCAGAAATGGACTTTGTCCACTAAGATAGTCTTGGCAATGAGTCTTGACTAATAAGAAATGATTCTCTATGATTATGCGTGTATTCCACAAAGTTTCATGTTTTATGTTATGATTATTGGTATTACATTTCACTACTATGATTTATCCCATGTTATGATATTATGATCTCTTTTGGAGGTTAATATTTCAAAAATGTTATGTTCTTATGAATATGATGTGATTGATTTTTCTTTTGTTTACCCTTACTAAGCATTTGAGCTCACCCTTTTATCTTTTCTTTTACCCAGGATATAAAGAAAGGTTTTAGGTAAGAAAAAAAAAAGAGAAGATCTTTATGGGAGATGTTGAAGATCTTTCACCATGATTAGAAGATTACGTTCCGAGTTTCCAAAGACACTAAACTATTACGGTCCTTGTGTGTGTGTTTTTGTTATGTAATAAGTATTCCGCAAAAATAATGTAATGTCCTTGTCTGTCAAGATTCGGGTCTCTACACTCTTCATTATTTGAGGTTGTTTATATGTAATTATCTACAGGGACATCTTTATCATCCACATCCATGTTTCTTAAAAATGTATTTGAAAACATTTTTTTACTATTTAATAGACAATGGGTTAAATTAATTTATACCCTTGTTTGAATTTTTCTAAGATGTTTATAAAGGAATCTTTCCATTGTTTTCCAAACAAGGTCCTTTTTAACCTTTTCGCCAAAATTAAGGTAAGAATGTTCTTTTTATCTTATACAGCGGGTGTCACTATTTTATGCCATTATAAAATCGTCGAAGCTTCCCATTCAAGTTTATAAGAATATTTTCAAAGTAGGGGTTTTCATTTATAATTATGTGACTTTTAAATAATTTCAAAAAAGAGATATTTCTCTCGAATAGTTTGGATTTCATCTATGTCAACATCCTTTAATGGATTTTAAGCTTATTTGATGTTGATTTATTATGATCCAAAACATCCATATTGTATTGAAGGTTTTGTGATATGTTTGACTATGGATGTGTGATTTTTATACCATTAAAGGTTTATGGTTAATGTATTGACATTTAGTATACTAGTTTTAATACGAATGTTTATGTTATATTTAAACCTTTTCATATGAGGAATGCATTGGACTTAGTAAGTGACGGGTGGAGCCCGCTATAGCTCCTCGATGCATTGGTAGGTCTCATGAGACAAACTAGTGTCTGGGCACAAGGCCTTGACAAAAACTTATATGTAGCCTTGGCACAAGGCCTTGACTATGTGGTTATGATAGTCTAGCATTATGCATTCCATTATTATGATAGTGGTTATTGATATTGCATGTGATTATTCGATTAGTAGAATATCCATGTTAATAAGTAAACAGAATTATTTCATTTTATCATTTCCATATTATGATGAATTTCAAGTTCAAAATTCTTTTGTTTTATTTATACATTGCCTTAAATGTTTATGCTTATTTGTGAAAGTTTACATTATATTTTTATCCTTACTGAGCATCTGAGCTCACCCCTTTCTTTGTTTTATTTTTTCAAGGATGTGAAGAAGTATTTTATGAATGACCTGCAGGGATAGTATGAGTGGATATAGTGTGGTCTATGGAGACAAGATGTTTTTGTAGATTTTCACTTTATGATGTAATGTAAGATTTATAAATATATCTAGTGTTTCCAAGGCTACTAAACTAATCGGTCTTTCGAGACTTGATCTCTTGTGATCATGCTAACGATACGTAATAATGCACCGACTCCGAGTAACTGGGGTCGGGGCGTTATAGTTGGTATCATAAGAAGTTTATTAATAATCCTTGGAAGCTAGATTTTGATAAATTATATTAGAGAACAAAGCCCTAATATAGACATTGGGGATTATTATAGAAGAACTTCCTAGATTTTTGGTATTGTAGTGATTTTGAGCTAGACTCGAACGAGAACTGGTGCACGAAAATGGGCCTTGCTGCACTCTTGGTTACGACACTCCTGGGGGATATGCTTAGGATAAATCTCATTTTCTTTAAAAACCATTATAAAGGTTTTATTATTATATACTTCCTCAAAGAAAACATGTTTATGATTATTGATTATATCCATAACCTGTTCAATTTATGTTAAGTGTTTTACAAGTATGGAATTATGTATTTAAATTCATAAACTAATATAGTTTATGACATTGTTTAGAAGTGGAGGCTAGTGGAAGGAATGGAAACTGTATCAATTCACACACTCCATACAAGGATTTCCCTACTGCTCAAGATAATTATAGTGGATCTGGTGATACAACTGGTGCTGATAAGCTTATCACTATACTGGGACAACTCACTCTTGTTATGAATAATAACCTTACCTATATAGAGAACCCTGATCCACAGTGCGGAGGATCAATGTTAGACCGAATCATGAGGCAACAACCACAAATATTTAATGGGGGTACAAATCCACTAGTATCTGAGAAATGGGTAAATTCCCTAGAGAAAATATTTAATGCATTAGGGAGTAGTGATAGGGAAAAAGTTGTCATGGAAGTTTACTGCCTCACTGGAGATATAGATCAACGGTGGTCATTAATTCAAAATACAAAGGAAGAGGAAGAAGTATCAAGTATGTAATGGAGGGATTTTAAAGCGATTTTTTTAGAAAAATACTTTCCTCATGACCATCGAGTAGATATAGAAATTCAATTTCTCAGTCTGAGACAAAATGAGGATGAGAATGTTTCAAAGTATGAGGCTAACTTTACAAGGTTAGTAAGGCATGTTATATATTATATATGTAACCCCAGAAGTAAGATCGATCGTTTCTTGGATGGGTTAAAACCGTTTCTCCGTCAAGCATTGGTCTCACAATCCTTCTCGTCATACGAAGACATTTTCTCATGTTATTTCATAATGGAAAAGGAATTCTCTAAGTCTTATGACTTTAAAGAAAAGAAAGAGAACAAGAGATCTATTTATCACTCTGGAAATGGAAAAATAAGGGGAACAAGGGAAAAGTTTAATATCTATCCTGCAGTTAATGTGGTAAGAAACACTCTGGTACTTATCTAAAGGTTATGGGAGTCTGGTACAGGTGTGGTGAAAATGGCCACCAAGCTTGTGATTGCAATGGGAGGAAAGAAGCTACCGATTTTCAATACTAAAATTGTAGGGAGATGGGACATTATGCCAATGAATGTCCTAAGCATCAGGGAAACTTACCTCAGAAAAGGCCAAGAGATCAATCCCAAGATTATGCTATCACTATTGCTGAGGTTGAAGCTCCGAAAGACGTAGTGGCAAGTAATTTAATGGTTTCCTCAAGTTTAGCCAATACTTTATTTGATTCTGGATCATCAAATTGTTTCATAGCTTCACATTTTGCTAATAAAATTAGATATTTCCAAGGGAGTTGTCAGTCAAAACTCTTAAGGGAAGTATCATTACAACAATGTTTTGTGAATCAGTTCCCATTAGAGCATATAAATGTTCTTTATCTTCTGATATCATAATCATTCCCATGATTTAATTTTATATAATCCTTGGTATGGATTGGATTTCATACCATGATTCGAAAATTTATTGTAAGAAGAAGGAGGTTATAATTTTTGATGATGATAAGGAGTAACTTATCTTTAGGGAAGAAATGTCACCACCTAATTCTTATCTAGATCCACCCCCAGTAGATCAACTAAATTCAATTATTGGTGAGGAAGAGAATGAAATAACTGTGGGTGAGGAAAGGAATGTTCAAATAGAGGATGTACCTATTGTGTAAGAATATGTTGATGTGTTTTTAGAATATTTACCTGAACATCCTCCAGAATGAAAAATTATGTAATCCATTGACTTAATTCCTGGTTCAAGGCCCGTATTGAAGACCCCTTATTGAATGGACACTGTGGAATTAGTGGAACTAAAGAAACAACTAGAGGAAATGAGTAATAAGGGACTTATTCTCCCTAGTGTTTCTCCATGAGGAGCCCCTATTCTTTTTGTTAAAAAGAATGATGGATCTATGAGGTTGTGCATTGACTACAGGGAGATCAATGCTATAACAATAATGAAAAATTATCCCATGCCTCACATTGATGATTTATTCGACCAACTTCATGGAGATCAATACTTTTCAAAGATTGACCTTCGATCTAGATATCATCAGTTATGTGTGAATAAGGAATACATTCCAAAAACAACATTTCGAACTAGGTACGGGCATTACAATTTTACAGTAATGCCTTTTGGATTGACTAATGCACCCCATGTCTTCATGGATCTAATGAATAGAGTTTTAAAGGAATATCTTGATGACTTTGTAGTGTTATTTATTGATGATTTATTGGTATACTCCAAAATCAATGAATATCACGAAAATCACTTGCGCATTTTTCTAAAGACTCTTAGAAGACATGAATTATATGGGAAGTTTAGCAAGTTTGAATTCTGGCTTCAAGAGATTTATTTTCTTGGCCATATTATCTCTAAAGATGGAATCTCTATTGATCCTTCTAAGACAAGTGAAATCCAAGAATGGCCTGCACCAACGAGTATAATCGAGGTATGCAGTTTTATTTGTTTAGCAGGTTATTATCGGAATTTCGTCTACAATTTTTCCCGATTGGGTAACCCATTAACCAAGCTCACACTTAAAGGGGTTAATTTTTTTTTTGACAAAAGATTCTGAAGAATGTTTTGAAGAACTGAAGAGAAGATTAGTCAACGCTACTATCTTGACGCTACCATCAGGGAATGATTGGTTTGTTATTTATAGTGATGCATCAAATAAAGGACTTGGTAGTGTCATTATGCAGAATGATAGGGTTATTGCCTATGCATCACGACAGCTAAAAATTAGTGAGCAAAACTATCCTACTAATGATCTTGAGTTAGTAGCTGTAATCTTTTCTTTGAAGATATGGAGATATTATCTCTATGGTGAAAATTGTGAGATATATACCAATCACAAGAGTTTGAAGTATATTTTCTCATATAAAGAACTCAACATGAGGAAAGGAAGATGGCTTGAATTAATCAAGGATTATG
Source organism: Viscum album (assembly GCA_963277665.1). Taxonomy (NCBI): domain Eukaryota; kingdom Viridiplantae; phylum Streptophyta; class Magnoliopsida; order Santalales; family Viscaceae; genus Viscum; species Viscum album. The sequence continues at coordinate 722,461,731 of OY728167.1, forward strand.
ATTGCACTATACACTACCACCTGGGGAAGGTAAATAAGGTTGCAGATGCTTTGAGCAGAAAGGATCATAGAGTTTGAACAAGATGAGAGTTGAAAGGGATCCTATTTTAATGGATTAGTGAAGATGGATATGGGAATAATGATGGAAGGAGAAACATCAATACTTTTTAAAATGGTTTCCAAACCATATTTACTAGAAAGGATAAATTTTTCTCAGACTGGTGATTAAGAGTTTCAAATGAATATTAAAGCTATGAATTATGGGAGATTGAGTGACTTTGTGTATGAAGATGGAATTTTGAAATTTGGGAAGAGACTTTGTGTTCCCGATATACCTTATCTAAAAAGGGAATTGTTGGATGATTCTCATAGTTCCAATTTCTCTATACACCCTAGTAGCACTAAGATGTATCGAGATTTGAAGGAACATTTTTGGTGGGACAATGTGAAGAGGGAGATTTCTGATTTTGTGTCAAGATGTATGGTTTTCCAATAAGTGAAATCTGGAAGGAAACAACCTGGAGGATTCATGCAACCCCTTCCCATACCTAAGTGGAAATGGGATAATATTATGATGGACTTTGTCATGGGACTACCAAAGACTCCTAGAAGGAACGATGCAATATGGTTCATTGTTGATCGCCTTACCAAGTCAGCACATTTTCTTGCTATGAGAGAAGATCTATCACTTGAACGTCTAGCAAGACTATATATTAATGAAGTTGTGAGACTTCATGGAGTACCCCTATCAATTGTTTCTGATCATGATCCCTGTTTTACATCAACATTATGGAAATGTCATCATAAATCCCTGGATAATGAACTTTTTTTGAGCACTTCATACCACCCTCAATATGATGGACAATCAAAACGGACTATTAAAACCTTAGAAGACATGTTGATATCTTTCTCACTTGACTTTCAAGGTATGTGGGACCAATATTTACCTCTGGTAGAATTTTCCAATAACAATAGCTTCCATTCAAGTATTCATATGGAACCATATGAAGCGTTATATGGAGAGAGATGTTGCACACCAACCTTTTGGGATGATGTTAGTGAAATAAAACTCATAGGCCTAGAACTTGTGGAGTAAACGATCGAAAAGGTGAGGGTAATCCAAACCCACATTAAAGTAGCTCAAAGTAGGCAGAAGAGTTATGCCGATAATCAAAGGAAGGATTTTGAATTTCAGGTAGGAGGTCATGTTTTCTTGAAGGTATCTCCATGGAAGGGAGTTATACGATTCGGTAAGAAAGGTAAATTGAGTCCCACGTACATCGGACCTTTCGAAATTCTAGAACGAATTGGGGTTGTAGCTTTCCGATTGGCAATGCTGCCAAGTCTCTCTAAAGTTCATGATATGTTCCACATATCAATGTTGAGAAAATACATGTCTGGCCCAACGCATGTACTCACCTTTGAGGAATTAAAAAAGGAACCCGATCTGTCTTATTGCGAAGAGCCCGTCAGGATTCTTGATACCATAGAACAAGTGCTGAGAAATTGGACGACTCGTCTGGTAAAAGTGCTATGGAGAAACCATAAGATAGAAGAGGCAACGTGGGAACCCGAGGAACTTATGATGAAGAACCACCTGAGTCTTTTTATAATGTAATATTCTAGAAATTTCAAGGACGAAAATATTTGGAGGAGAGAATGTAACACCCCGAGCTTCCATGGTACGCTTCTCTTTGAATAATACAATAGCATGTGTTGTACGCAACTTCGAGTTCAAACACACCACAACCAATCAAACTAGCCATTATGAATAGTAATAACCACTTTTTGAAATTTTATAAATTTTATTTTTCAAAATGGACTTCAGTTTTTGATTCAGAATAACGAAATTAGGTTAGGGTAAATTTTTGGTATTTTTCTGAAAACATTAACTTTTGGATGAATAGTGAAAAACACTGAGTTATTAGTTAAAACTGACATTTTATTTAAATAATTATTTATTTTATTTAAATTTATATTAGGTCAAAATAGATACATAATATCTATATATGTTCAATTTAATTCATTGGAGTCAATTTATATTAATTTTAGATATATAAAATTTTATTGAACTTTTTACTGCCTTTTACCCACCTCCTATGAGCTTTTGAAAATTAGCATAAAACATAATTTTACCACTTCTGTGAGTTGAATTTAGAAAATATGAGAGACACGGTCGATTTTAGTAAGTAAAATGTGGTTCAATGAGATGAAAATAATTTTTGGTGAATAGTAACTTTTTACTTTTATTTACCACGGTTAAAAGTAAATAGGGCAATTAAAGGTAAAAATGATATTATTTTTAGCCTAACACATGTCCTAATTCTATTGGATAAGTATAATTCGACCAAAAACAACATTAGGAATAAAATATGAACCTCTTTGGTCCACTTGGATTAGAATAGGACATTTATTATTATTTAATTCAAAGAAGAGTTAAAAGAGTGAAAATCAACGTTTAATAACTAAAACATTTTTAATATAGGGTTATACAAAAGATATATTCAATTATAAATATTCATTATAAAGATAAATATATTTCATATATAATGTTATTTTATATATATATATTTTAAACATTAAATAATTTAAATTATTTATGACAAAATGATGTTGCAGTAATTACATAATTAATGAAATATTAAAATAATTAATATTGTAAATACCCAAATAAATATAATTTGAGACTTTTAATGAATTAAAATAATTTTATAGGTTAATATGACATGTTAGGGTTGATTTAATTAAATTTTTTCTAAGTAATAATTCTGTTATGATTTTCACAAAAATCAAATATCAAATAGTGTCAAAATTGACACAAAAGAGTTTTTAAAAAAATTATTAATTGATATTATATTCCTAAAAATCTATGTTTCGTCCAAAATACATATATAATGATAGGTGTATAATCAATGAACCACTTGGGGTTATCTTGGAATTATATAGTATGTTTATTAAACATATAATATAAAAATACAAAGAGACATGGAAAATGCCAAACTAATTAACTAAGAGTTAAATCTAAAAGGCAAGGTTAATGTAGTGAACCAACCCTGTCTAAAACCTATTGGTTGAGTGGTTTTCGACCCATCCACACCTTATCCTAGAAATAAATCAGTTTGGATAAATTAGAAACCGAATATGAATTTATTATAAAATAATATTTCTATCTTTTCCTATGGTGCCCCTCACCTCTCTAATAAAAGGGAACTCCCCCTTCTCTCTAATTAACACCTTCAAAGCCAATTGGATCTACCAACTCCTTCCCAAATATCCTCTAAACTTCCCTCAATTCAACCTACTGACCTTACTTTGGTCAGAAAGCCAACCTATGGATCCCTTTTGATCAACTCAAAAGGAAACACCCGAAGAAGAGGTAAATATTTCATCACCTCTTTCAAGTTCCTTTATTCTTCCACTTCTACTTTCTTTGAATTTCCATTCTAAAATAATAACTCCAGTATCTTCTATATACTGTGATGTTATTATAAAAATGGTACAACTAAATTTGTTATTTTATCCATCCTATGAATGAAAAAGTCACCACACATGCGTACGTACGGCTTACCGTCTCCAAGTCGTGTCGTAGTTTATTATTCAAACATTTCATCATTTGTATGGGTATAATAATGATTATAACTGATTTAAATAATAAATATAACAAGATAATGATTCTGTAAATATGATATATCATTCAATTATATACTATTTTAATATGAAAATAATGATATTTTTGCTCGTGTGTACGGACGGACTACAGTCTCCACGAACGCGATGAGATTCATTCCCCATCGTATCCATTCAAGAATAATTTTCATTTGATGATTAAAAATAATGTTTAAGGACTTTATATCATTATGGATATGAATAAGATACAACTGATTCATAACAAACATTTCTTATGTAACAAAACATATAAAATAAAACGAGTAAGTTAACACCTGAAACGACGATAATACTAAATTTTTATTAACAAAGCAATATTAGAAGATCATATATGATATCATATTTATCTATATGATTATTGAATAATTTAATAACAATGTTTTAACTATTATACAGGAGGTTAAAATACTATAGGAAAAGGAAAAGAACAAGGTAAGGGTGTATTTCACAATCTTTTCATTATCCGAGGTTGTTTATACATAATTATCTACTGGGGCCTCTTTATCATCCACATCCATGTTTCATAAAAATGTATTTAATTTGTTTTAATATTTAACAAACAATGGTTTAAAGTCATTTATACCCTTGTTTGACTTTTTATAAGATGTTTATAAATTAATCCTTCTATCGTTTTCCAAACAAGGTCCTTTTTATCCATTCCGTCAAAATTAAGGTAAGAATGTTTTTTTAACTTATATGGAAGGTGCCGCTATTTTCCTCCATTATTAAATCGTCGAAGCTTCCCTCACAAGATTATAAGAATAATTTCAAATTAAAGGTTTTATTTTATAATTATGTTACTTTTAAATGATTTCAAAAAAGAGATATTTCTCTCATATAGTTTTGATTTCATCTATGTCAACATCCTTTAATGGATTTTAAGCTTATTTGAAGTTGATATATTATGATACAAAACTTCCATATTGTATTGTAGGTTTTATGATATGTTTGACCGTGTATGTGTTATTTGTATACCATTCATGGTTTATGGATAAATTATTGACATTTCATATGCTAGTTTTAATATGAATATCTATGTTATGTTTAAACATTTTCATATGAGGAATGCATTGGACTTAGTAAGTGACGGGTGGAGCCCGCTACAGCTCTTCGATGCATCAGTAGGTCTCATGAGACAAACTAATGTCTTGGATCAAGGAATTGACAAAAAACTTATTTTTATTCTTGGCACAAGGCCTTGACTATGTGGTTATGATAGTCTGGCATTATGCATTCCATTATTATGAAATTGTTTATTGATATTTCATGTGATTATTCGATTAGTAGAATATCCATGTGAATAAGAAAATGGAATTATTTCATTTTATCTTTTCCATATTTTTATGAAGTTCAAGTTTACAAATGCTTTTGTTTTTGTTATACATTTCCTTAAATGTTTATGCTTATTTATGAATGTTTCTGCTATATTGTTATCCTTACTGAGAATCTGAGCGCACCCCTTTCTATGTTTTATTTTTCCCAGGATGTGAAGAAGTATTTTATGAATGACCTATACGGATAGTATGAGGTGATATAGTGTGGTCTACGGAGACAAGATGTTGTTGTAGTTTTTCAATTTATGATGTAATGCAAGATTTATGAATATATCTAGTGTTTCCAGGGCTACTAAACTAATAAGTCATTCGAGACATGATCTTTTGTGATCATGACAATGTTGTGTAATAATACACCGACTCTGGGTAACTGGGGTTGGGGCATTACAGATTTTACCTTGATTAAAATAGATATATATTGAAGACCTTATTGATATTTAGTAGTTATTTATCTTCATGAAAGCATATTTATTGTTTCATTTAAAATTATTTATCTTTCGTAGAAATATTTTCATCATGATATTTTATCAAAATCTCATATTTAGCAGATTTTAAACTAATTTTTTATTTTATTCTTCTATTTTTATATCCTTTTTAACATGATTACTATTATCATCAATCAAAATCATCTTATCCTTTAATAAATTCTTATATTCTTTCTTTATCATGATGTTTTTCTCAAAACTAAGCTCAATATCATGTTATATAATGTATTTATTATCTATTAACTCTAAATTATCTCCATCTCTGCTCGATGAGTAAATAGTTTTCAATAAATGAGAAATAAAATATATAAATTTATAAAAAGTTTCATCATTATAATCAATGTATTAGAAAATATTAGTGTCATCTTCTTTACTCATAAAATTTATCCTTTTGGTTCATTGAATTATCTTCTAGTTTCCACCATCCTTTAAGGCGTATTTATAAATTTTTCTCAACCTATTTACATGTTTTTTCATTATTTTCAAAGTAATAATCTATTACTTTATTACATGGAAATTAAATTGCATAATATTTTAGTATATTTCATTTGTGAAATATACTAGAGAATGTCCCTTTGTAATTTTTTTTGCTTATGAAATAATTTTGAAATAAAATCAATAAATATTTAATATCCATCTTTTTTCTCAGAATCACTAGAGCCAACATCATTTTCATCATTAAAAATTTCCATCTTCCTATTGGATTTTAAATTTTTTTTATTATTCACTTTCTTTTTTAAATCTAGAATCATTATCATTCCATACGAAATGAGAACATTATATTACTCATCAAGTGAATGATCTTCTCTATCATCAAGAGATGTAATTTTAATATTAAATCTATCCAAAAAAATCATCAACTTATTTAGAGCTGGAAAATATTCATCTTTATCACCAAGCATTAAATATTACTTATAATTTCATTTACACAAGAAATTAAATCTTAAATTATTTCATAGTCTTCCATTTTCATGTCTTTAAATTTTCTTCTCCAGGTTTTCATTCTTTTCCTCCATGAATTTTACTTTGGCTTAATAACTATTCTCTTATTTGTTGACGACTTTTCAATTTTTAGTCAAATATCATTAGTTTATACTTTATTTGATAATGACATGTGAATATTATTTTTTACATTTCCACCCACTTAAATATTCCTCTTATCAAAAAATATCATCTGAACAATATTCGTAAATGGTGGAAGGCCTCCTGTTGTTATGTCACAATCTTTCAATCTATTAGATAAAATAAATGGAAACATTTTATTCTTCCAACTATGAACTTTTTTCCATCAAAAATTGTTACACCCTACTATGGACTAAGTTAATTTAATCCACTGTCAAATGTGAACTACTTATATCCTATATATTAAACCCCATTTGATACCAATTAAAATGCCTATATGGATCATTTTACTCTTATTAGAGGGGGTTGAATTAATATAGAATATCTTTAAAAATTTATTTTCAAAAAAATAACCCTATATTACATTTTAGAGTCCAATCCTCTCAAAACCAAAATATCCCTGTAACATCCCCAAATGATAAAGTGTTAAATGACTTAATGATATGACTCATGTCAACAAGGTGCACCTTCCTTTTCGGGAGCCTGTCTGATTAGAACTCCACAGTTAAGCGTGCTTGGTTTGGAGTAGTGATCAGGATGGGTGACCCTCTGGGAAGTTTCCCAGGGTGTGTGTGAGTGAGGATAAAGCACACTATAAAGGACATGTGTTGGCCTGTGGGGAATGTCATTAGTCATATGACCCATTCAGGCACGTGGGTGGACCCTGAGGTAGGGCCCCACGTGTCTGAGGGGGCAATTGGTGGTACCTGGTAGGCCAGGACCCGACGGCCATGTTAAGGCGGGGTGGTTGTGCTATCACCGGGACCCGGTTGTCACATTTGGTATCAGAGGAGGAACCCAGCCTTAAGTGCACGGTGCACTGCCTGGGTTGAGATGTAGGTCCCACAACGAGGGTGTTGTGCTCTAAAGGGGGGGTGATTGTAACATCCCCAAATGATAAATGGTTAAATGACTTAATGATATGACTCATGTCAACAAGGTGCACCTTCCTTTTCGGGAGCCTGTCTGATTAGAACTCCAAAGTTAAGCGTGCTTGTCTTGGAGTAGTGATCAGGATGGCTGACCCTCTGGGAAGTTTCCCAGGGTGTGTGTGAGTGAGGACAAAGCACACTGGAAATGACATGTGTTGGCATGTGGGGAATTTCATTAGTCATATGACCCGTTCGGGCACGTGGGTGGACCCTGGGGTGGGGCCCCACGTGTCTATGGGGGCAACTGGTGGTACCTGGTAGGCCAGGACCTGCGGTCATGTTAAGGCGGGGTGGCTGTGCTGTCACCGGGACCCGGTTGTCACAATCCCAGCCTCAGATAATCATTGAGGAAATAAAAGACAAGGAACACATAATATTTAAAAGGTTTATATCCAATGTGAAAACCTACTTATTGATGTTGTTAGATACCCTCCCCAACCCTGGATTCCCTTCACTATTTGAACAAGTGATTTCCAATTACATGCATTCCATTGGAATCTCACCAGAAACACCAGGATTCACATTCAATAATGTAGATTCACATTTCATTTCAAATAATATGAATACAAGTAGAAGAATATGACCACATAAACAATGTTTCTCTTGTAGAAAAATATAAATATCCTCTTATATGATACATTAGAAAGGGAAATGAAGAATCTCCCATAGTACATACATGAATTATGCTCAGCTCCATAATCTTCTTCTTCTCAAATAATATTTTGATGAGAACAAGAGTTCTCAATTATACACTATATAAAATTTCATTTAATAGATGCACGACATATTTATATACATGAAATTATAGTATCATTATTTTCAAAATATCACAATAAATATTTCCATATTTAAATTATAGAAAACAAACATGATCTTTGACAGTAGGATCATCTCATTAAAATCATTCAATTGATTCCTTTTTATCTCTATAATAAACTAAATTTCAATTTTTGTTCAAAGAATCATTTAAATCCCCAAAAAACTAAATATTTATTATTCCACGTGATATATAAATATTCATGACCTCAAAAATTTTGTAAAATATTTTTTCTGTAAAATCAATACAAGTATTCAATGTCTTCATAAAAACTATTATGTCCTAGAAAATTTCCATGACACAATTGGCTATGTATCAATCAGTTATGAGGTTCACATCATCTACAAATTAGTCAACTTTGTTGATCACTTTGGCTACATTATAAAAAATATCTATGATGCAATTAGTAATTTCGCAACCATCATTATCATTCACTTAAGCTAAATAGAAATATAAAATGTGAAAAATACCAACATAGCATATTTTCTAACATAATTCAACAATGTGGATATTCATTGGGGTTTGTGAACAATTTTGGATATGTTACAGAACTAGCTAAGTGAATTGGTTATGTGACTAATTTATAAATGTAATGACTCTGATTTTCCGACCAATTACATCAGAATATTATATGGATTGTTTTTGGATCCAAATGCTAAGATGACATGAGAATCCATTGCCTTGTGATCCCGAATGAAATATTTACAAAAATACTAAAAATACTAATATCACATGTGAAAATTTTTCCTGAAAAAGGTGTAATTAATCCCAAATAGAGGCTTCGATCAGAAATATGATTCCTCAATTGAATTCAGATTATGGGTTTTACCCTGGGTGCAATGTAACCTTGTAGAGCATTTGATGCTCGAGTTGGGCTTAGTCATTGGTGAATTTTTAAATAAATTTATTAATTGAAATTAATTTATTTTATTATTTTTTTATGACATAAAATCCACTATTATACATTGATATTCCATAATAAATAGGGTTAGAAAAAAACATAAAGATTGAGTCGATCCATTGGTGAGGATCCATTAGAAGATCATTCAAATACAAAAACATATTGAGATCAGATCAAGGATCATGCGCCAATGGAGTTTGTGGATCTCTCCAATGATATAAGAACATGACCGTTATTTTTTTGTGATCAATACAAACTAATGGTGGGATTTTGATTTGTGTAATTCCAACATGTTCATTTATCCTCTTTGAAAACATGTCAATTCCACAAATAATAATTGATTCTTGCATCAAAGGTAGATTTATTTGTTATGGATTTATATTGTTCATTGAATTTTTTCCTCCTTATTTTTCTATTTATTTCATAATGGATTGAGGTCAAAAAAACAATGTATCAGGTTCATTCATCACGTATTTTCGATAATGGATTTCTCATATGTTTCTTCACATGTTCATAACTGGTATTTTATTTGGCCAATGGTTTGATGAATACCATCTATTTGGTCATTTCACATCAGTTATTCAGTGAAATAGATCAATACAGCATGTGTGGTTTATGATCGATTGTGTGATGAAGGTCTGATGACAATAGAGTACGATCAAAGGTAGATCAAAACTTATTAGTGGTTCTCATTCATCCAGGATTTGATTTTGCGGCTATGTATGTTGTCTGTGGGCGTTTCTGGTGTAGATTTGATGCCCATTATCCAAATATCTAATGACGACAAGGTTATATAACCCTGAATCCTTGATTTCCAAAAAGTATGGTATTAGGGGAGATGTGGAGGATATTGTAGAATATGATCCAACAGGATCTGTAAATCCCATGTAACACTATTTGTAATATGGAATTACATGTATTGTTGGACCCCATGTGAGGTTCTAGGGTTTTTAGTGAGATAAGAGTATCAAACATCATGTGACCCATGTGGTATAATCAAAAAGTTTTTCAAATATCCCATTGGAACGTGAATTCTAATGTTCACAAACATGGCTAGACTACACTAATTGTTGAACACATGTTGGTACACAGGTGCAGCCAGCAGGGCACTGGCATGGGAAAAGTGTCGAGTGACCTCTATAAACCATGTATTTTTACGTAAAAGTCATTTATTTTGAGTTTTACATGCCATGTGAGGTGGTACCACACTATTAGATAATGTTATTGAAAGAAACACCAAGTACCTCAAGGTAAGCGCATTGTTCCCCCTTTGAGGGTGTTTGGATCCCATCATTTCTTCTATTTGTACAGGTATCGGTTGAGTGTGTTCCCTTGGTCAATCCTCTAGAGGATGTAGTGTGGTATTACATCCACATATCAATATTGTAATCCCCACTATATGATGAGCTTCATAATGATATTATGATGTCCCCCCATGGGGTAGGACTGTGATCCTCTATCGTTTCTTGTTATAACCTAGTTGGGGTTTGTGAAATCTGCATGACCTCCTAAATTAGGGAATTAATCATCCATCTGGTATGTTGTATTAGTATGGATTATTATATCATTGAATTATGATCCCCTTAATAGAAGGTTTATCCAAATTGTGTTTATGGTCTCCCCGAATGGATCAAGGTGTGATACCTTATATGAGAATACCGGTATTCAAAGACCAGTGAGTTTTCTGGTGTAGGGCCCAATGATCATGAATTCTTGGATGAGTATCTTTTTAGATAGTATGGATTGTGGAATGGGTTCTCCCAGAATGAGCATTCCCTCGAGTCGAATCTTGAGGATGGAAATTTAGTTTTGTCCACCATGTGGCATAGTGTCCTTTATGAGTATACCTTGGTTATTACTTGTTACTCAATTTATTGATATATAATATCTATGAGATACATATTATTGATGATTCATGTTTAGTGTTTTTTGTATGTCCTACAGAGTATTGTTTTACTCACCTCGGCATGGGAGTTACTCACACCTTTCATACCATATGATGATTACCGACATTTTGATAGATTCCTAGAGGGAACGGGACTACAAAGTGTTTTGTGATCCAAGTAGAACAAGGTGTGTTCTAGTGGTATCATTGATAGTATTTCTCTCCTACCTTACAGGTTCAGCATGATTATAGTTTCTTTTTGTGGGATTGTGTTTTTCTATTTCTTCCAGTACCTTGCTTTCATACAATGATTCTATGATTATAGATGTATGAATTCATGGTTAATAATTGTTTTATGTTTATTAATTTTATGGGATTATATATTTGTGTGTTTTTACAAGTACATTAGTCTATTACCTCACTTTTGTGTGATATTCCAACCCATCGCTTATCGCTAACCCCTGACCTATTGGTGGAAGGCTTGGGGTTGTCATGGTTTGGGCCTTGTTGGTAATTGTCATGATAGAGTGGTATCATAATAGTATGTTCTACCATTGGACCAAAGTTGGTGGGATTGGTTTGGGTTTTATGGAAATAATTTTAAGTGTTTCATGTTCATCCTTATGTCTTGGGAATCGATTGATGGTATGGTAACTGATGTATACATAATCCGGGAATTTGATCACCTTTTCTTTGATGAGGTACATGGAAATATTGGTTTTAGTGAAAACATTCATATATGCATCATATAGGAATGGTTTTGGTTTCAATTACCTTAATGAGTCATCTCCCATGGTATACTCTATGAAGGTGGTATATATTTTTTATTTTAGGATTTGTCTGTAAATATATCTAGATAGTATTTCCACTACATGATCATGAGGATGGTTCAACGAGTGATGTAGAATTAGTATAGGGTCATGTTCTTGAGATAGTACCTTTGGTATGGTTATAAGATATACCCCCTCCCATTGAGTAGTAGTTAAAAATGGAAGTTACATCTGACGATTTAAACAGGATGAGTGCATTTCATGAGTTCCAATGGATGTGACCTCCAAGGTTTCAGGGTGATCCAAACCCACAGGTTGCTGAAGACTATCTAGAGGTAGTTACTTGTGTTTTACACATTTTGAGGATGCCAATAGATCCAAGTTAAATCCTCATAGAATGTCTTCTATTATAATCTATTGAGAGATTGTGTATTTTAGTGACTCAGTCACATGACGAGACAGGTCTCTCCTAGTAATAATTAGAGCTTCTCTTCAGGGAATATTTTTATTCATCCATGTTGTGACTAGTTTACATCGAGGTGATCCTACATCCACATTAGGGAAGTATAATCATGGTGGATTATTCGACTTGGATTACTGATATCTCACGATACCCCATGAATATGTTGAGGGATCCATTATTCAATGCACGAACCATAGAGCAGGGATTACAATGTGATATCATGGACTATATGATATCTCTTTACATTCCGACATATGTTAGAGTTTTTGAGAGTTCGATAATAGAAAATATATTTTTATTAGAGAAGACATCCAAATTGGGTACCGATAGTGGGAAAGAATGAGCTAAGACCTCAACAAAAGGTATCTGATGGTAGTAATGGGGATTAGGGAATGTCAAACACTTCAATAGATGAACCCAATATAGGGAATCAATATATCTGGGCTCTCGAGATGGCTTGAGTAAGCCGAGGGAGAGATAGTGTTTCTCCTGAGATGATCAATTTCATATGGAATGGGATTTTCCCACCCATGGTATAACTATTTAGGGTAGGTTCAAGGAACCTCTAAGGTAGAGACAAAGGCAGGAGTATGGTTTTCCGTATAGAAGATGACATGGTAGAGGTTCTAGTAGAGTAGCGGGATGTGGTCAGAGGATTAACCTATTACCATCACCACCCCAAGGTGGTCTATTCTAGACTTGGGGAGGTAGTGTTATAGGGCAAGGCCAACTATATTATTTGGATACGTATAACCTCTAGTCTCTAGTGAATATATTATGTATAGTTTGTGTCTTTTATACCTTACTTATAGTGTTCATAGACACAACATTCAGTCATTCCTTTCATTCCACCACACCGGTTCTCTACATAGTGATCCCAGTTAAGAATTCAGATTACCCCTTGATCTTGGAGACTCTGATAGGTGGTGACTCAGTGATTATGGACATCTCTCAATAGTTTTATTTGACACATAGATCTGAGAGTTTTGTATTGGATCTCTTTGTATTTTCTATGAGGCCTTATGATGTTATCATAGGTATGGAATTTCTATCCATAGTACATTCCCATATTAATTGTTTTAGTAAAAGGATTTGGAGTGTCCATATTTATGGGATGATGTTTTCCTTTGTGGGTGAAAATGAAATCTTGGAAGAGTGGGATAGTCTCAGGAATAGAAGAGTGCAGCTTATTACCCATAATTTTACTAGAATGAGTCCTGGAGTAGTGGATTTTATGGGCTAAAAGTTCCATGTGGTTGTGTATAAATATGAGGATTTATTCCCTAAGGGCTTTTCACGATTACCTCCATGTTATGAGATAGAATTATACATTGAATTACACTCTTGGAAATCCTAGATATCTTCACCAGCATATCGTATGACTCCCACCGAGTATCGTGGGTTGATGGTGTAGTTTGAAGACTTGCAGGAGAAGGGATTTGTGAGACACAGTGTTTCCCCTATGAAGCCTAGTGTTGTTCTCCAAGAGGGAAAATGTGATCTTGATGTCATTTTTGAATTACCATTGGTTGAACAAGGTGATGATGAGGAATAAGTATCCAATACTAAGGATCTATTAACTCTTAGATCAGTTGAGAGGATCACGATGGTTCTCTAATATTGACCTCGGGTCAGTATATAACCAAGTATGAGTATGGGAAAGGATATACTAATCATGGAATTCAGATGTCTCTATGGTTACTATGAGTACTTTTTGATTCCCTTTAGTGTGTAAAATTCCCTCACAGTTTTCATGGGTCCCAAAATCTAGATGTTTTAGCATTTCTTAGACCAATTTGAGGTTTTCTTCATCGATGATATCCGAGTGTGATCTAAATCTGAGTAGGATCATGTGAGACACTTGATGATATAAATTTACCCACTTTTATGGAACTAGCATTATTGGAGGCTCTTGAACATTTAGTTTTGGATTTGAGTGGTCCACTTCCTGGATGAAATCATCTCATAGGAATGAGTGGAAGTAGACCCGAAATAGGATTAGGCACTGCTATCTGGGAATCCAACCAAGAGTTTTACTGAGGTGAATATTTTCCTTGGGTCAGTAGGGAATTATTTGGGGTTTATACCTAGTTTCTCTAGAGTGGAATCATGCATGGTAGGTTTGATCGGAACGAGGTAGCCTTTCTTGGGGTCAGAAAGGATACAACATTGTTTTTATAATTTGATATAGAGGTTGAAGAGTTCACCAATATTTAGATTATAAGAGGAGGGTGTAAATTACATAGTGGTATTTGATGCCCTAGGGATAGGAATTGGTTTTTTTCCTAATACATAGGTAGGAAGTGATTGTCTTTTGGTTCAGGCAGTTGAGACCGCATGAGAATAACTACGTGACCCATGATCTTAAGCAAGTAGTGGCATTATTCTCCTTAAATATGAGGAAAAAAAACCTTATGGGCTAGCATTTTATCATCTACATTAACAAAAATAGTCTCATGTGTATATTATTTCATAACTTCTTAACTTGATATAGATAAAAAGGTTGGAGTTCCTTAAGCACTGTGACTTTTTTATTTTCTATACTATAGAGAAGGGGAATTTGGTACTAGATTCACTTTGAAGGAGATCACGTTCACATCTATTAAGTGAGGCATCTGAGTTTTTGGCCTCATTATAGTTATCCTATGTGGATGGGGATAAATCAGCATACCTAAAATTGATGGTTGTTACCCATTCTCTTATTCAGCGTGTTAGGTATGTATATCTTAGGGATGCTGACTATGAGACCCTATGTACTTAGAAATCCACTAGACATCCTCTTAATGTATCTTATAATGGTGGGGATCATGTCATTATTTTTGGAGGATGGATGATGATACTAGCTTATCTAAGAGAAGAGGTGCAGTGGTGGTTTCATAGTTCAAAATAAGTGGTACATCTAGGTGCGTGGAATATATAATAGGAACCTCAATGATAGTTCTAGTTTCTAGTAATGAAGAGTTGTGTTTCCAAGAATTTCTTACCTTGTCTTCTTTGTCAGCAAGTGAAGGTGGGGGACTAAGTTCCATTGGGTTTACCTCAAACCCTTGATGTTCCGGATT
The DNA here is from genome assembly GCA_963277665.1 of Viscum album. Lineage (NCBI taxonomy): Eukaryota > Viridiplantae > Streptophyta > Magnoliopsida > Santalales > Viscaceae > Viscum > Viscum album. Next base: position 722,477,167 of record OY728167.1, read on the forward strand.
TGAAGTTGCATTGGATATTAATAGACATCATTATTTGGATAAAATGTTTGTTAAGGGGGCCTGATTACCTCTGGTTGATCGTAGACTGACTCACCAAGTTGACTCACTTCCTATCCATTCAAGAGTAGAGTTATGTAAAGATAATTACATACTTTTATGTTCAGGAGATAGTTTAATCCGTGGAATTCCATCAATGATATTTTCAAATCGTGATGCGCTCTTCACATCGTGATTATTAATTCGATTAGACGATGCCTTTGCAACTCATTTATTTTTTAGAACAACATTTCACCCCCAAACTGATGGATAGACTGAGCTATCCAATCAGGTATTGGAGGACATGTTGCGGGATTCCATGTTGGATTTTGTCCATATTAAGGAGGACCACCTACATTTGGTGTATTTTATGTATAAAACAGACACCATTCCAGCATTGGTATGGAACCATTTGAGGCCTTTTACGGGCGACCATTCATATCACCATTACGATGGACTGATCCAAGAGATTTAGCATTAATGGGCCTAGTGATGTTGTGAGCTACTATAGAGTATGTGAAGATCATATGGGAGTAGATCATAACTACCCATATCTATCATAAGTCCTATTTGGACTCACGATGGAGGCCTCTGTAATTCGAGGGGGAGACCTTTTCTTCCCGAGGGTCTCATATCGACATCAATTATATAAATTTTTCTTGGGGGGAATGTTTTATTCAAGATTATTTATCCATTTTTAGATATTTTTTATAGTTGGAAAGTTGGATTTCAATTTATCTCTACTACCATAGTTGGATAAGGTAAAATAAACCTTTCACATCACACAGTTGAGGAGATATGTGCACGACCCATCATATGTTATAGACTAGGACAAAATAGACATCATATATGGTGATACATTTTCTGATTACCCATTAGAGATTTAGGATCATTATGAAATGATCCTTCATGGATGATCTATTCTCCTAGTTCATGTACTACGAAAACATTAGAATTTTTAGGATAGCACCTAGGATTGGAAGACCCAAATGTATGTATAAAACCCTCATCTTTCATAGAATGTTTTTCTATTTTTAGGAAAACAATTCCTGAGATAGGGAGAATTTAGGAACTCTTATTTCCCAATTATTACATTAGAATATTATATGGATTATTTTTAGATCCATGAGATGAGATGGAATGCGAATGTGAGGCCTAGTGTACCTGAAATTAATTATTGAAAAAAATACTAAAAATATTAATATTATGTGCCTACAGTATTCCTAAAAAAATGGAATAAATACCAAATGGAGGATTGGATCTGAAATATGAGTCTTTTTCTGAGTTCATCTCATTTTTTTACGCAGCGTTTGATATAACCATAGAGAATGTTAGGCGTTTTGGTTTGTCTCATTCGTGGGAAAGTTTATAAATAAATTAATTAAATAAAATTAATTTTTTTAATTTATCATGAAACAAAATCCTCTATAAATGAATGTCTATGCCTCAATAAATATCATTATCTAAAAATCCAATAAATTTATATGATCCACTAGAGTGGATTTGTTGGAGGATCATTGGAATATGACATAAGATCGAGATCTGACTGGAGATCATGCACCGAAAAAGTGTATGGATCATTCCAACGATATAAAAAGGAGCATTATTCATTAGTGATCAATCTATAATCTATGTAGGATGATTTATTTGTGTAATTCCATACCATTCATTTATGATGGTCGACCACAAATACATTATATGAAAATTAATTGATTCACATATCGAAGGATGATTTATTTGTAATGGATTAATTTTGTTCACTGGATTTTTCACACTTCATTCATATATTTATCATCAATGGGTCAAGGTAAAATGAGAAAAGGTCGAGGATTGTTCCTCACATCTTGTGGTTTATTTATTTTTCATCAATTTCTTCTCATGTTCATTATTTGTATTGTCTTTGGCTAGAGATTCAAAAAATACCTTGTATTTGATGGTTGTGCAACCATTATTAGATGATACAGAAGAATACAGTGGGTGAGGTTTGCCCTTGGGTGTGTGACAAAGGTGAAATGATGAAAGTGTATGATCATAGGTATATCAGAAGATATTTTTGATTCCCTTTCATCATAAATTTTATAGTGTGGCTACAAATAGCATATATGGGAATTTTCCAAGTGGATTTGTAGCCTAGAATACTGAAAACCTAATATGGGGAGGTCAATTAGCCTCAAATCCATGATTTTCATGAGGAAAGTGGTGGCGATGACATGGAGGAAGAAGTGGAATAAGAACAAGTAGGATATTCAAACCCTAGGTTACATGGTGTGTAATCTTAATTTACATGTCTTGTGGGACCCCCTATATCGTACAAGGGTTTCTGTGTAGAGAAAAATATCACATTTCATATGACCTTTATCACACACTATGTGACCCATGATGGAAACTTGATGTGTGTCTCTAAGGATACATGGGTACGGGTAGGCCGAAGTACACAGACACTAGTAGCGTACGCGGCCCGGTATATAAGGGTTGGTATACAGGCATGTACAATAGTACATGGGCATGGATAGACGATACTGGTAGGGTATTGGGTTACCTATACATGTTTTTTATACCTAAAAACATGTCATGTATTTTTATTTTTACTTTTCATGTGTGGAATCACTAAATGAGAAGCTAGGGGTTTGGTGGACATGTCATGTACCTCTTGGTACATGCCATGTACCCACATTAAAGGTGTTTCGATGCCTTTTTTTCATCAGTCTGGACTAGTATTAGTTGAGTTTCTTCCCCTAGTCCATCATATAAAGGGTACAATGCATCATTACATACAAATATCTGGATTTTGATCCATGATGAAGAATTATTCTCAGATATAGTTTTGGGTGTCCCTACATTAGACAAGAGTGTCATCCTATATAATTTATTCTTATACCCTATGTGGGGTTTCTAGAAACAGTGTGACATCCTTGGGAAGGTCGTTGATACTCAATCAATAATTCAATATTAATAGAGTTTATGGTATCATTGGATTACAATCACCTACACACTGGGTTGATCAAGATTGGGTTTGTGGTGTACACTAGTGGTCATAGGTGTGATCCTCTATCTGTGTATTGAGGCCTTTAGAGACCAGTGATCTTTTCTGGGTGGGGCCCAATAATCTTGACCTATTGACTGAGTGTATCCAATGAAATCATGTAAACTATAGTGGGTTCTCCTGAATAAAGCTTTACTTTGAGAAGAATCTTGTGGCCAGTAGTTTTTTTGTTACCTCCTGCAGTTGTGGTGTCCTTTATGAGTATATCTGGGTTCTTTTTGTTACTATTTTGATTTATTTATCATTTTTATGAGATGAATATTATATATATTTTTTCTTTGGTGTTTTTGGGGTTTCATACTGGGTATTGTTATACTCACCCATGTATGGGCTTTGTAACAACCTGTGCTTCTGTATCTATTAAAACAAATACTCAATATTTTTTATAAAATAAATTAAAAATATATAGTCCATTATACACCTGAGGATATTTTTTTACTAGGTATCTTAGGAAAAGGAATAAATATTACATAATATTAGAGTTTAAATAATTAAAAATAAATAGCTAATTTAACTTTTCTCATGCTAAATCTTTAACAATGTTAAACTCCTGGAAACTTATAAATGTTCCTGAAAAAAAAATTTATAAAACATAGGACGAGCCTAATTTGTCAATAAGGGGTTTAAAAAAATTTAAACCCTTCTGTTAATTACTTTTTCAAAACTCATTTGGAAACTATTTTCCCTTATATCAAAACAAAATAATTAAATATATATATATATACTTTTTAAAAAATATAATTTATAGGGTTTCCAAAATATAACATTAGAAAATGCTTTTACAAATATTTCAAAATAATATATAATTTTTAAAATCATTTCCAAAATATAATAAGATTTAAATATACTTTTTACATTAAAATGGTTTTTGAAGACATTTTTTTCAAAAAATATTAGAATTTACAATTATGTAGAATCCTTCACTATCCCCACATCCAAAGAAACCATCATATTTTTTCCAGGGATTCTACCAAAAAATCATTGGGTGTAGATCCTTAGAAAATGGTTTCTATATATAATCCCCAAAAATTGAATACACTACTTAATTATTTTTTTATTATTAAAAACTATTTGGAATGTCTTCTAAATTGTGAATGTACATTTTTTCTTTCACATTAAGAAAAATAATATACTATTTTTATTATAATTTTTTTATTCCTTAATCCTTAAGGAATATTTTTTTAATCATGTATATATATATATATATTCAAATGAATATATATAATCTATGTATATATAATATATATTTTTTAAAAAATAATTTAATATAACATCGATAACATGCATATATTTAATATATATAAATTTTACAATATATCTATAACTTGTAATGTGTTTTCATATATATTTATAATGTTTTTTTATTTGTTTTTGTTGTTTTTATCATCTTTCACATCACACCCCTCACTAATTTTTTTATCTTCCTCACGTCACACACATCTCAAAACATGTATATTATTTTTTTTATTACACTACTTAGATACTAAGTATACATATATATATAGACCTTTATATATTCTAACATATATACATAACATATTTATATAAAACTTATATACATATTAACATATAGAAAACATATATTGTTTCACATAACTTTTATATATATGTATGACATATAACTCTTTTTACATATATATATATTAAAGTTTTTAAGGGATTATATAATGTTTTTTATTATATTTATCCCACTTTTTTATCTTCACACCACACACATGGTTGTATTTTTCTTTTTTATCTCTTCCTTCCCTTCCGCATCACACACAGATCAAACATATATATAATTATTATTATTTTTACATTAATTAAATGATGAGTATATATATATTTTATTGTATATATAACACATATGTATTTTATAAACCATATATTTTAACATATTTATATATATATGACATGTATATATGTTTCAAATGTTTTCATATATATATATATATATATGGGTTGCTTACACTACATACCACTCTGTACCTTCCTTTACATTTATATTTTTACATTACCATTTTTTAATCCCTCAATTAATTTTCCAAATATATATATATAATTAACCAATTAAATATGTGTTTATATAAATAATATATATATATATATATATTTAATTTTATATTTTGTTTATATATATATATATATTCTTTTTTTAAAGGTGGTGCCTCAGTCAAAGACCAAGGCACAATTTATTAATAAAATAAAGGGAACTAAAAAAGTATGAAAGATGGAATCTTATTACAATATTTATTAAGAAGATGGAGTAAGTCATCAAGAAAATCATCCAACCAGGTAGTGACCTGATTGACTCCCTTTTTGGCTAGACTATCTGCAATCATGTTCGCTTCACGAAACACGTGTGTGGCAATGCAGTTGAGATCCATGAGCGAAGAAAGACATTTTATCCATCGAGAGGTAAGCGGCCATGAAAGGTGTACCACCCCCTTCCAGATAGCTTGGACAACCGTGGTTGAATCACATTCAATCCACAGCTTGATCCATCCCTTTTGCTTGGAAAAATCCATAGCATGAATGACGACTAATATTTTTGCTTCTAAAGCCGAGGTCGTACCACATCCACTGAAGAAGCATCCAAGGAATCTGCCAAGAGAATATCTGGGCCCGGATTTCCTCTAGAAGAACCGTCTACATTCACTTTGATCTAACCAGGAAGAGGGACTTTCCAAAAAAACCTCAAAAGTACGTCGAGGTTGCCTATAAGATCCCGCAATCTGAAGACAGCGAAGGATCTCAAAATCCCCAACAGAGTTTTTACAATGATCCTTCTAATGAGAGGTGGAATCCTTAATGGAAATGAGAATACACATTTTACCTGCATTGATATTGAAAGAGAAATTATTATGTATTAAATTATTTCTTCCATACCAGGTCACATGTATGAGTTCAGCCACCGCAGCCAAGAAAATGTTCCTGATTTACTTGGAGAAATCCCAAGTCACACAATGCTGAAGTTGGGAGTTTATAGTAGCAAGAAGAGACCATCTGCAACCAAAAATGTTAGAACTGTAATTCCAAAGAGCTGCAGCTGTAGCACAATACAAGAACAAATGATTAGCATCCCCATGGTGTTGGTTGCAAAGATGACATCTAGAGAAAAGAGAGATCCCAAAAGATTGAAGACACACATCAGTGGGGACTCTATTATGCGCAACTCTCCAAATGAGAGAGTGGTGCGAGGGTTTGATCCAAGGATTGTTAAAATATTTCAACCAAGTAGAGCTGGAGACAGAAGCATTAAAATTATTTTTGTAGAAGCTTCTAGAGTCATGAACACCATTAAAAGCAGGTTTCTAGAAAAGGAAATAATCAGTGTCTGAAAAAGGATAGTTATCGATAATTTGACTTATGTGACCCGGAAGGATGATGTCATGTGAGTTGATAACCTATATTATAGTGGATTTTGTGTTCTCAAGACTAGTGGTGGAAGTTAGCATAGAAATTAAAGGAACACCAGTCCATTTTTCCATCCAAAAATTCATAGAGGAGTCAGCACTAACAATCCATCTGAAATTGTTCATGATTTTGAGAAAAGAGTTTTTAATGGATGGCCAGATGGAAGAGGTGATGTAACCCAGGTTACCATTCCGATGTTTGGTAACAAATCTTTTCTTAAGAAATTCCAAGGAGTCATAGTTGCTGTGAATTAGGTTCCAAGTCATTCTAGCTTGCATAGATTCATTAAAGAGCTTAAGATTCTTAATACCAAGACCTCCTTTATCCAGGGGTTTACAACAAGTGGACCAAGGTATGGTGATAAGTTTTCTTTCAATCATACTACCATTCCAAAAAAAAATGATGTAAACGTTGATTTTTTTGAGAAGACTGGCAGGCCAGTTATAAACCATCATCGAGTAAACCATCTTGGAAACAATTTTAGACTTAACAAGACAGACTCTACCAGCCATAGAAAGAGATTTATCCTTCCAAGAAGATAAATGATTGATGATTTGATCAACGATGTTTTGAAAATAATTGGATTCAAGTCTTCCCCAAAATATAGGAACACCTAGGTAAGTAAAATGGAAAGAGCCTTCTTTGATTCCTAAGTAATCAATAATGTTATTTTGTCTATTAGGGGAAAAAAATTCCAATGAAAACAATGGATTTGTTCCAACTAATAGCATGTCCTGAAATATCTTCATAATCGCCCAGAGCACTTTTGAGGTTATGAATATTTCGTCTATCACCCTTTAAGAATAAAATAATATCATCAGCATATAAAAGATGGGTAGTAACATTTAAATTTCTAGAAGCCTGAATGGTATTTATCTTGTTTTGATTAACAAGAATCGTAAAGAGTCTACTTAAGTAATCCTCAGAAATAGAAAAAATAATGGCAGAGAGAGGGTATCCTTGCCTAACCCCCTTAGAGCATTTGAAATAGCCTTTATAATACCCATTTATCAACACAGATATGGAGGCAGAGTCAAGAAGGGTACGAATCATGGTATTAAAAGAGTAATTAAACCGAATGGTTTTAAGAACCTTTAAAATAAAGTTCCCATCCATGGTGTCAAAAGATTTCCTGATGTCTAGCTTAATGGCCACACTTCCTCCTCTAGTGACTTTGTTTAGAAAATTGGTACATTCTGAGGCAAGGCAGATACAATCTTGAATAGTTCTTCCTTTGATAAAACCAAATTGATTCCAAGAGACAATTCTATTGGTAATGGAGGAGAGTCTGTTAGCAAGAAGTTTAGTAATGACTTTATAGAGAGTGTTAATAAGAGCAATAGGTCAGAAAAGATGAATCTCAGCAGCATTGTCCACTTTAGGAATGAGAGTAAGAAATTGGGCATTTATCCCATGATGAAGAACATCGTTGGACAAAAAGGACTTAACCAATTTGCAAACATCCACATGGATGAGATCCCAGTATTGCTGGAAGAAACCATTGTTAAATCCATCGGGACCTGGACCACTCTCAGGGTTGAGACTGAAAACCGTGTCTCTGATTTCCTGGTCCATAGGAATGCTTAAGAGATGCTCATTTTCCTCAGAAGTGACCATGGTAGGGATGATGTCTGGAAGAAGATCCTTACTAACCACAGGACCATTAAACGGATTGTGATAGTAATTCACTACATGATTAGCAATGGCTTCCTCAGAGTCAAGGAGAGTTTCATCCACCTTAAGAAAGTTAAGGGGTCTACATATTTTCCTAATCCTTTGGAGAGAGTTGTAGAATTTATTATTTCTATCACCATCCGATAACCATTTGGTTTTAAAAATTTGTTTACGCATGTTATCTTTGAGCTTCAAAAGAGAATTGAGCTTTAAAGAAATAGTGATTTCCGCTTGAGGATCAAGAGAGAAATCAGAGTGGGTTGATATATATATATATTCATCGCATATATATATATAATACATTTTTTATAACTCTTTTTCTATAAAAAACTAACCATAATATTTACTATAAATTACAAACATGCATATATATATATATATATATATATATATTATTTTGGTTTACCAAATTTTAATATTAACATATTTTATATATATGTATATTCTTATATTCCTATATATTTACATGCACCAAAATTATAAAATTTTTATTAAAAGGATACATATATATATTTATCACTTAATCTTTTCATTATATATATATAAGTAAAATATTATAAGAACCCAATCCTTATATATGACACATATTGGATTGAATTTTTGGTTTGTGGAATGTTTTTGGGGAGTAGGGAAGATCTTATGCGTGTTCTAGGTGTTCAGAGCATGGAATAGATTGAAAACAGTCCAATCTGTACTGAATGTATGTTTGGTGAAATGTAAGTAAAAAGTGTTTTTCATAACAATGAAACTTGTAGATAGGGTGTTCTTGGATGAAGACTGTGTCCAGGGTGGCCTAGGAGACCATTTGGCATGAGATCCCCTTGGAAAGCAGTGAACGCATGGAAAAGCATATGGCTAAACCCTATACCTCATTAAAATTGTTCCCCAACATCCGTGGTGAAAAACCATTAGCCTCCTCCTCCTCCATGTTTGATTGTCTATCATTTTGTAGAAATCTAGGGTGTCGTTTAGTGTGAATCAAAGCTCTGGGTAAGTCATAAACTCTATTTCCTTACACTTTCTAGAATATTAATGGCACATAGTTTTCTCTCCTTATGATTCCCTAAAACACTATTCTTATAGAAAATTATATGTTGGGATTTCAATGATTTATTGGTCTACAATCAAGTTCCAGGGTGGGATGAGTGGCTGTCTACGAGCATGAGGTAGGCGGCCTAAATCATTTTCCCTTATTCTAAATCTTTTATAAGTGTAGGTGGTTTGGAATATGTAATTACCTAATTTATTTTAATATCTTGAATAAGTGAAGTAATGTGTGCCTTAGAATGCATTGTGAGACCCTTTAATGACCTGATTGGGTTTGTTGATGAAGTGATACCGAACCTAAGGCTACCCATGGTGTATGTCAAACCATTTAATTTTTTCTCAATGAATTAGAAATCTTAGATATAGTATAATTATTAATGTGAATGGTTGGTGATTTTTTAATTCTCATTCTGGAATCATTAATGTTATAATTGAAGTGGTTATATGTTACATTTTTGTAAAATTCGCAAGTGGCTTCAAAAATTGATTAAATGATGTGCTTTGGATTTTGATCCGAATATGGTTTTCAATAAAGTAAAATGATTTCTTAATGGTGATTATTGTTATTTAAGGGGTTTTTTACCTTAATGTTGTTTAACCTAGGGTTTTCTTAATAGATTTTTAATGTTGATTTGAAATAAGGGAGTGGTTTCCCTTTTTTTGAAAATTATTTAATGGATAATTTTAAAGGTTGAAAATGGAAATGTCATCCTTGAGGTTTGTATTTGTTTTCAGAGATTAAGAAACATGTTAAAAGTGGGTGGCTTCATGATTATTTAAAATGAGGATTTTATTTGGTGTGTTATGCCATGATATGATTTTCATGGTCTAATGAGACCTTGTTAAATTGAATTTTAATTTTGGTAAATGTGATACACAGTCAATGAATAATTTTCAATTGGTAAATTATATGTGTGGGGTGTTATATTGAGGATCTACCCCCATGGTGTAGGATGTACTAATGCTCAATCCCCACCCTAGTATTGTATAAATAGAATATTGGGCTAGGGTTCTTCTCCACTGGGGTTGGGCTAGACTGAATCTCTTGGCCCATCGATGTTGAATGGGATACGATACTGAGGCTCCTCATATTTTTTCGATCTATACTAATGTTCTATTCATCACCATTGTCTTATCATGATTTGGGATGTTGTACTGAGGCTATATGCTCCCAATGTATGGATATGATATTGTTTCTTGGACTAATTATCTAATATACATGCTTAAATTGAATTTAATATTGAATTCACTTTTTGAATAAAATCATGTAAACCATTTGTGCTAATGTTTAGTCTCCCTGAATGGAAAGAACATGTATGGTTAAATGGGTTACATGATCGAACTAAAAGGATAAAATGGTCAATTAATATTGTGTTCAAATGTGAAACATGATTCTTTTGTTCCCTTCTTTATTTATGGAACATTTTTTATCTTAAGTAACATTTATATAGACTAGTTGTTTTTAGAAACAATTGTTTGTGGCCTACTGAGTTGTACTCATAGCCTAATTAGGCCTCCAAAGCACTTGGGTACCCGAGGAGATGGTACTTTTTTCGGGGATAGGTTCAGGATGGGGACCTAGTGTTTTGTTTTTTTCAAGGGATTGGGGGTTTTGGTATGGAATTCCAGGACTTGGTTGGGACTTGGGACAATGTTCGAGATTCTTTTATGGTTTTGGTATGAAATACTACATTTCTTTAACTTCTTGACATGTAAAGTGTACATATAATTATTGTATCATGTCTCCTTTGGTTATTGTTGGCACTTTTAATATGTTGTCCCTTTATTGTTTCATTCTGGTTGTTTTTATCTATTGATATTACTTCTAATCTAGTCTTACACAGATAAACGAGTATATTCTCCAAATGTTTTTATTTAGTCTTGTTTTAATAGTTTGAAGCCTATAGAATATGGTATGCTACACCTAAGGTCATATGGGAACCTAGTTCAGGGAACCAATTATAGTGGCCTTCAGTCTTGGGATTTTACAAAGTGTTTCAAGAGGTGTTGTATTTTTCCTTACTATTTGGGGATTGGCAGATAGACGACTAGGATCTTTTCAGGGATTGGTAACAAGCTCATGATTATGTTCATTCAGCCCCATGTATGAGGGAAAACCCATGTTTTATTGGTGGGAATTGACATTCCATTTTTTACTTTTACAGTTTATTGATACTTGAACCTTAATTGGAACACCTAGATGTGATGTTATTGATTTATATGGTTTCATATCTTGTTCTAGTATATCAAGAGAGAGTGTGTTGGATTCATGAAACATGCTATGAACATAGTATTGATAGTAAATGTTTATATTGGGTGTGATTGATAGTACCCTGGGAATTATATACATGTAGTGTACTTCTCTATCTATGGTTTTTTCCAATTTATACATCCTTGAAATGTTTTTGATACAAATGTTTTAAAATAAGAATTTTGAGTAATTAAATTATTTTTTTGAATTATTGGGTAATAAAATATTTTTTAAAAGTGGATTATCGGGATTTAAATCGTAATGTTAATTAAAGAATAATAGGAAATGATGGAACCATTAGGGACTCAAAAAATGGGTATCCATAGTGTTGTGATAGGACCCAATGTAAGGGAGGTTTGGTTATTGATATTGAATTATTTTTGAGATCATCTATTACAGGTTGTGAATCCATAATGGGTTTGGTTGTGACGAATAGAGGGATAATGTTAGTTATGCCTTTGGTTAGGTTCTGGCCTTGAGTTTGTGAAATGACATTGTTGATAATTATGTGTTGAACCTTATGGTTTAATACCTTGATAGTTGTGTTATAAACCCTAGATTGGTTGTTTTTTTCATAGAGTAGATTAATGTGAGTGTGTGCCCTCATCATGGGACCTAGAGTAAATGGTCTCATTGTGTGTTAGACGTAGTGTGTTTCAAAGTGGGGACCAGATTGCCTCCTGTGATCAGCATGTTTTTGAGGTTTTATATGTATCGATTATAAGGATGGATCTTGTGTCCTTTAGTTGATGTGAATCCAGACTAGGGAATTTATATCATTTGATCCTCTATGGTAACCGATGAGAGGGGTCCTCTAGGTTTCTAGAGATTTTGGGTGCATTTTGTATAGGTGTACATTATAGGATTTGATAGTGGTGAGAGGTAGTTATTCTTAGTGTGGGTATGGAATGTAGGGATAAGTTATAAATTCAGTGGTTTTGGAGGTGAAGATGATTTTTGTGGATGTGTCAGTGGTTTTGGGAAATTGAGGGTAACCTCAATGGAGGTTATCCCAATGTTGTAGGTGCCTTGGATCATGAAGCATGGGTGGGTTCTTCATATACGGAATTAATATATTATGGGTTACATTGAATTTTTGTAATTGTTCATGGTTATTCCTTTGTTTATTTCATAGGAAATAACTTATGATCTTTTGTTAGTTATGAGGTTGGTTTTAGAAGAGGTAGGATCATTTGGGTGTCTCACCCAACTATTTGGAAATTGATAATAAATGGATCAGTGTCAATGTTTGGTGGAAAAGACAAGGTTTAATCAAGTGTGGATGGATTTTTTTGATATGGAAGTAATACCCAGGGTGAAGGGTGGTCACGGGGTTGGACTTGTTTGTTCCAATGGTTGGGTTTCAAAAATATAACATTGATATTGCCTTGAGTTCGAAGAGGCTGACGGTTAATGATGGTTGGTTAGTTATGTAAGTGCGCGATTAGTCCTAACTCATATTATGTATGACACATGGAGTCTAGAGTTGGGATCAGTGAATGATCTTAAAAAATTGGTTGACCATGATGGTTCTGATGAGTTCCATATATGGGAATATGTGGGTGGCACATAATTCCATTGGGGATGTTTGAACTGGTAGATCTGGATAAGTGTATTTCATTTTTTGAGGGATCATATTGGGAATCACTTGTTATTATAGAGTATGTTTGGGTTTGAACATGTTATTTGGGACTTCATCAATGAACTCTTAGTGTACCTAAAAACATGATATGATCATTAACAATATATTTCGCTCATATGGGGTACATTGAAAGAGCATTGTCTATATGACAACATACTGAAAATTTTATTCAGATTGGATGAAGGGCCTTCTTGAAGGATGAAACATTGGATAATAGTAAAAGTGAATCCATGTGTTAGGTGGTACACCATCATCCATCTCCAAATGAGATACATTTAGTGGTTTTTTTATTGGAGGATATTGTATGTGAAGTTCATGGAGCTCAGGAATGAGTGATGGTTATTATTTCGTTTTGTCGCACTATTGAGGAACATACGTCCATGACCACTTCCTCGGATCTATAGTAATGGGGGATTAATCTATGGTGCATTAATTAATTGATGGAAATGGATAAAAAACACTCCTATTTTAGGGATCAAGGTGAAATTCATGGATATGTGGATGGAATATGAATTTGATGTGGTGGCAGCTAAATACTAATGAGGAACCATTGAGGTTCAGGTTTTGGAACCTCGAGGAAGTCTAGTTGGGCATTGAATATGGTGGTTGATTGAGCCAAACATTGACTTTGGGATCAGGTTGGTTCTAATGAAACTGATATTCATGTGTTAGTATCATTGATTAGAATAGTAAGGTATGAAAATGTTTTCTCGGTAATGGAGTATTCATGATAGAACCTCATAGGGAGTCTGGCATGGACTCTGATAAGTTTGTTTTTATGATCTTAGAATTTATTTATGTATTAATGTAAAATTTCCATGTAAAGTAGTGACATTATAAATGTGAAATATTTTTTGTTTCTAGGATGAGTCGTCCAATGTTATTTTGTCTTGTCTATGCATAAGGAATGGATGTTGTGAGTTATAATACGCATGTGGTTGATTGTTCAAAATGATACATCTGTTTCTGGAATAGATGAAATCTTTGAGGAAATCCAAGTTGTTCCTTGTTCATGCATGGGTGGTGGATTCACATACATTTCAGGTGGTTTTTATAGAAGAACTAGAGGCCCATTCTATTTGGATCCCTTGTGGACATTTAGGAATGGTGAGTTGGGAAAACATTTGTGGTGCATTATGGAGTGAATAGTTTGAGTTTTTAGTTTTCTTTTTTAGGGTGGAGGTTCCAACAACCAGAATATAATAGTTGTGAGGTAAAGCGTATATTGGGGAGAAAAATAGATGTAAAGTGGTCAGTTGATGATGTGACCATAATTTTGGGTTGTTTGGGAATGGGTGAGTGTTATCTTGGTGTTTTGGTTTTGGCAACAGGTTTTGGCTCAGGTATGACCGGTTGACTGACATGAGACAAGGGTTGTGCATGAGCTATGTTTTGGGTGTTATAATACTAAGAGAGGTCATTTTGACTTGAGTTATGGATTAATTTTGGTCAGGGATTTTGGTTGTTCAATCATATGTTTCCCTGGGTGATGGCATGTTTGGTTCATCATCAGGTTCAAGAAACAAGACTAGTTGGTAACCTATTATGTCAAGTTATTTAGCCTTGTAAGGATAATTAGACAGAAGATATACTGATTTACCACCCCCCATAAAGGATTAGTGCTATAAAAATTGTTTTTCATGCATAGTAGTTTTAGTGGAATCACCCAGACATTCCATATGTGGTTGGTTTTGATGGTGTTGAGTTTTTGTTGATGTGTCTTTTCAGGATAATCGGGTTGGTGTTATAGATCATTGTTGGAAACTTCTTTGGGGTTGGAATGTATCCATGGTTGAATATTTTAGTTGGAGTGACCATGTTAAAGAGGAAACATGGGATATGGATGTTGATAAGTGTACAATATGGATTGATTGTTGGTCTTGGAGGGTTGGAGTTGTTGGGGAGTGCATCTCGCGGACAATTTGTTATAAGGTGGGGATGTTGTAAGATGTCAAACCTAAGATAAGGAAAAACTGAGATTGGATTTCTTATTTATCATTTTTTTTGGATTATGGTAGCTCTCGGTGGGTTTATGGGTGTTAGGGGCATGTAATATTAAAAAAATATTCTAATTTTACTGAAATCATGGTTGGTGCATGGTTTGTAGAAATGGTGTGCCACAACCGTGTGAATTATAGAAGGGGTGTTCACGAATAAGTAAATGTGTAGTGTGACTTAGGATATTTTTTGCCTCAATATCCCCTCATATAGTGGTGAACTCATATCCACCAAATATTTTTTCAAATATTTTGGGTGTTCTGGAAGATGGTGTGGCTCAGTTTCTTTTTTGACAGAGGGAATTGCGCAGTTGGCGCGCGATTTGGAAAATTGTGCAACCAAATCGTGTACCTCATTTGAAGTGGTTTTTATAAAATTTTACTCTCCTGAAAATAAGTTTTTATTCATTGATTTTCCACTCCATTTGACCCCCTACAACTAGAGTGCATAATAGAAGCCTCCTCCTCCACCATGGTTTATTTTGCCTCTTTTCATAGGAGTTTGGAGTGTCATTTAGTGAGAATTTATGCTTTGTATACTAATTCAACTTTGTTTCCATCCAATATCTAGAAGAGTCCTGATGTCTTATTTTTTATCTTTTTGATGCCCTAAAACAAACTTTTTTCATCAGATTCCAAGTCGGGATGTTAAAGATCAATTGGGTGTGGATCAATGGACAAGGATGAATGAGTGATTATCTATGAGCATGAGGTTGGTAGTATATAAGATTTTTCACATAGTATTAATTTTGTATAATTTTGTGTTTTTGTTCCTATGAACTACCATTATGTGTTTTAATTTTATCACTATGGAATGTAATCTAGGCATTATATTGATGCAAAAGACCATTTATGGACCACATTGAGTTCGTTTTTTATGTGAGATGGAACTAAGTTCCACCCATAGGGTATGGAAAGCCCTTGAAATTTTTGAAATGAATTTGTAAGCATTGGGATTAGGTATGTTTGAATGTGAATGGGTGGTGATTTTTAATTTGTTATATGCCCATGGTTAATGGGAAAATAATAGTGGTTATATGTTAGTTATTATAAAATTATAAAGATTTTTTTGAAACATTTTAAATGATTTGTCTTGGATTTTGTTTCGAATATGGTTTTGAAAGAAGGAAAATGATTTTTTAGAAGTGATTAATGTTTATTAAGGGATCCTTTGACCTCAAATTGGTTTAAAATGGATTTTCTTAATAGATTTAAAATATTGATTTGAACTGAGGCCATGGTTTCCCTTTTTTTGAAAATGCGTAAATAAATAATTTGAATGGTTGGAAATGGAATTGAATGCCTTGAGGCTTGGTTTAGTTTTCAAAGAGGAAGTCACATGTTTAAAATTGTTTGTGTTAATATGATTTAAAATGAGTATTTTGTTTTTCCATGTTATAAAATTATTTTATTTTAATAGTATGTTGGGACCATGGTAAATCAAAGTTTAATATTGGTAAATGTGATAAAATGTCAATAAATAATTCTGAAGTGGTAATGGGTATGTGTGTGGTATTTAACTAAGGATTAACTCCCATGGGTTGTTCTAGATAGATGGTTTAGGACCCACCTTGGTATTATACAAATAAAAAGATAGAATTCAGTTATTCTTATTTTTGATTGGTCTAGACTGATGTTCTAGGCCAACAGATGTTTAAAAAGATATTAGACTCGGTCTCCTCATCTTTAGGTCAGGCTATATTGGTGCTATAGGCCCCACCAATATATTATCATGATTTTTTATGTTGTACTGAGGCATTATGCTTCCAATGTATATCCAGGATATAGTTACCTTGAATGATTCTCTAAGGTATATGGTTACATTGAATCAATTGGTTAATTCCCTTGGTGATTAAAATAATGTAAACCCTTTATACTAAGTCTTAGGATCTTAGAATGATCAGAGTGAGTTTGGTTCTGTGGATGACACGATGGAACATAAAGGATAAAAGGGTTAAATAATTTTTTTTCAAATGTGAAACAATCTTCATTTATATCTTATTTATTTATTTCACATGTGTTTACCTACATACAATTTTATACAGACTAGTTATTTCTTTAGAAGACATTGGTGGTGGTATAATGAGTTGTAATCACACCCTTCATGGTCCTCCATTACACTTGTGTACCAGAGCAGATGCTAGTTTTTCTCTAGATGAAGTTCAAGATAGGGACCTAGTGTTGGGTTTGTACATGGGATTATGGGTTGGATCATGGCATTACAGGACCAGGTTAGGACTCGGGACTGTGTTCATGATTTTTCTATGCTTTTTGTTTAGGTGATTTTTTTATATGATTGCCTAATATGTAGAGTATAAATATCATTGTTTTATAATTTCTCTTTTTTATTGGTGGAACTTTTTATATGATATCTATCTATTGTTCCTACTAGTTATGTTGCCTATTTATATTACTTGTATTGTAGACATACTCTAATAGATAGGTACAGTCTCTCCTTGTTTGTATTTAAACTTGTTCTTCTAGTCGGAATCCACTGGCGTATAGGGAGGAACACTTGAGGTCATCTGGAGACCCAAATCCCACACCATTAATAGTAGCCTCTTGGCCGAGGCCATTACAAATATATAATTTCATAATAATTAAAATGAAAATTTTTAATTTTATAACATATAGTACTATGTTAATTTTAATATCAAATTAATATTTTAAAAATTATATGGTAATATATTTCTACATAATAATATTAAATACTTGTTTCTAAAAAAATTATTAAAAAACGAAAATTATTCTTAGAAATTGTTGGGATGTCACGTTCTACCTAATTAAAATTAATTTCTCCCTCAAAATTCATTTTTTGTAAATAAGAAAATAAATAATGTCTATTATTAGACTTTGAAAAACAAAAATTTATTGAATTTTATATTTTGAAAGGTCGCATAAAATATAATTACCCTTAACATAAACTAAATTTCTACATATTATCGTGAAATGAAAAGGTGTAATCTATTATGTTGTCTAAATTGTTCCTCATATACCAAATGTTGCGACCAGAGATCCATGGTTTTGGATCTGGTAAAAAAATACTCTATATTTTTATTAATAGAAACTAAAAATATTATGTCCATTATTAATATGAGGATAATTTACATTATTGTTTTTAGAAAAAAAAAGACTAACTATTAAAAAAATTTCAGATTTTAATCAATTAAAAATATACAGATAATTTAACTTTGCTCATGCTAGCTCTAGAATGAAGCTAAACTCCTTAAAACATCAAAGTGATCCTGAAAAACATTTCCTAAATATTGGGTGAGAAAAATGCCCCAGTAAGGGGTTTTTAAATAATAGTGAATTATAGTTTTGAAGATAATATATTAAAACTCATTTGGAAATGTTTTTTTAAATGAAAATAAAATATTTTTTCTATATAGTTTTTGAAAACTATATTTTCTAGAGTTTTCAAAATATATATTTGGAAAAAAAATTTCAAAATCCGTTGAAAACACATATAATTTTGATATTAATTAATAAATTATAATAAGATATAAAAATACTTATTACATGAATATATTTTTTCAAAATACAATATCATTTCAAAATAATTATTACTTTATAAATTTCATTTTGAAAACCCTTTTTCTTTTAACAATACATGGATCTATACATTGATTTTTAAAAACCATTATTTTTTAAAATAATAATTTTTTAAGGAATGAAAATGATACTAGACGACCTTTTATGAAATATATTTGGACACTTGGGATATCACTCCTTAGAAAATGTCCTCTTGAGAGCGTTGTTGAGTCAAAATGAATTTTGACTTTCCCACTGATCTTTTTGTTTGGGAAATCAAAAAGAACTTCTTATTTGTTCAAATATGTTTTATTTCCACCTTAATCACACATATGGTATTCATATACATTTTTTCTTACTGTAATCATATACTATTGTTTTATAATCATAATCACATTTTTTTCATTGTAACCACACTTGATGTTGTTATACATCGTAATCATATAATGATTTTTTTACAATAATAATCACATATATATATTTCCATTGTAACCACACATGCTATTGTTTTACATTGTAATCGTATATTTGTTGTTTTCAATCGTAATAACATATATTGTTTCTCTATGTAACCACATAAATTATTTTACAATCGTAACCACATATGATGCTTTCGTAACCATGTTCATCGTAATCAGGTTATGTATCATATTCATATTATGAATCGTAAACAGACTTCATAACCAGGTTATACATCGTAGTCACATTATGCATCATAACCATGTTATTTATCATAACCACGATATGAATTGTAACCATGATACAAATCGTAACCAAAATATGAATTGTAACCACGATATGAATCATAACCAAAAAAATAATCATATATATGTAAATCATTATAACTGTGTTATGTATCGTAACAACGATATTCATCATAATCACGATATACATTGTAACCATGTTATAAATCATACCCATGTAATGCATTAAAATTTTGTATTACTACAATACTGTATACATGTTTGTCATTATATTTCATCATACTAATACTTTGAAAATTCTGTACTTATTTTTTTCTAAAAAAAACAATGTCATTGAGTTAGTTATATACCAATCAAAATGATTTCATGTATTCAGTTTTTTTAACCATTATAATTACAGGTGTCCAAGTCCCTCGGATTTGTTTGATGAAATATGTCTGTTGGAGAGAATATGACCATTAGAACCTAAGGCCTACAAATAGGAGGTCTTTCGAACCAAACAGATTACCTTTTGAATCTTCCAAGTTTTAGAGATAGACTATGTGACATCTCTCTTAAATTGTGAGGAAAACCTTGAAGATACAAGATATGAATGAATTGTTCCTAGATCTTGTATTTCAATAAGTGCTTTATTTTTCTTTGTGTGTCCAATCATTGTGTTAAAGATCGAGGGATTTTGGGGATAGGAAGATGGTGGTACAGATCAATGTATCAAGGGATTCCATGTATTTGAAAGACATAGGTCTCTATTACCTTCTTAATCAAGGGCTTCCATGGATAGGAAGACAGTCTTGTCGATCATCGTATCGAGGGCTTACCCGGGTGGTGGTAAGATAGAGCTTTTATCCCAAGCGAAAGGATAACCTACTCTTCGGGGTAAAATTATTGTAAAACCTTTATTTTTCTGTTGCATTATGTAATAGAAAGGGAATCAATTTGTTTCTTCTTTCTATTCATATACTTTTCTATTGTAATTTTATTAATTAAGATACTTTCATTACTTATTTTGTTAAGATATTTTATATGATATATGGTAGAATCGTTTCAATTTTTATTACTCTAAAAATTGTATTCAATTCAAATAAAATAGTTTTAATAAGCTATCATATCTTATCATATCATATCCATCGGATCCAGGACCCGTATGGTCATTTATATTGGTTCTGAATTTTATTAGTTTAGACCTCAAAAACTATGTTCATTATTAATAGTCTAAATAAAATATTTTTAAGCCTAAAATTCACCCCCTCTTGTATTGATCCATCTCATATACATATTCTTCTATATTATGATCCAACAATTGGTATCATAGGAGGTTTCCACTAATTTTCTTTACTTTCTTTATTTATTTCTGTAAGACAATTGTTTTTATATTTCAAATCCTTTATTTATATTTAATTACTACAATAATGTGTGGATTGGAAAATTATTTCTTTATAAGATGACAAGAATGAATATTGGATCAATTGACAACCTAAAACCAACTAGAACCCATTTTTTGAGGGTAATGATTATGAGTACTAGAGAGATCAAATGAAGAATTTTTTTATTAATGCTGTAGAATATAATTTTGTGACTCTCACTGGAGATTGCAGAATTCGAGACAAAGAAGTGAGAACCTTCACCAACCAAGAGAAACTATAATATCAACTAAATTATAGGGTACACAATACATTGTTATGTTCTATGACCAGGAATATATATAGTCAGATATCATCATGTGAAGCAAAAAAACTGTATCTATAAGAAGTTGTAAGTAACACATTTTGGCACATATAATGTTATAGAAACAAGAAGAGTCATGCTCTGAGTTGAATATCATGGTTTTTTCCTATGGAGAACTGAAATTCAAGATTCAATAAATATTTATGACAATTTTTAACAGTATTCCATCTATGGGAGATAAAGTCCTAGATGACAAAGTGCTTGTGGATAAGATAATTGATATAATGGAAAATGGGTGGGAATAAAAAAGGACATATATTCATGATAACAGAAAAGTTACTCAAATAACTCTTGATGACTTATTGGTTACTCTATTATAGCACAAGACAATAATGAAAAGAGATGAAGATTTTAATAAGTAGAAGAATGGTAATGGAGGTATAGGTTTTACTACTACATCTAAATCCAAGACACCAGAAAGGTTAATAAGATACAATGATAAGAAATCTATTATTATATCATAATCCATTAAAAGTGATCATTCAGATAATGAATTAGCCAATATTTCTAAAAGAATGAACTATATTGTTGGAAAGAAATATTTTCAGTACAGATTCAAAAAGAAAGATAGAAAGGAAAAGAAGGACTCAGAAGTAACTTGTTATGAATGTAAATGATTTGGCTGTATTAGACCATATTTTCCTTTTCATAAAATAAAATAAATCAAGGACAATAATTCTGAAATAGAAAAAGAAAAATTATTACTAGTATATGAATAATAATTTCTTGAAAGAAAATAATAATTAGAGTGAAAATGGAGGTGATTCATTAGATGAATATTCTGAATATGAATCTTCTCATCAGAATAATATTAGACTTTTAGCCAAACTACCTATTGAAAACCATTGTCTCCTGGATAAGGTACACAATGAATAATCTATTAAAAATGTATCATTAAATTCTGATTACCCTCATGATAAATATTCTTAATCTTAGTTTGAAGAATATTACTTAGTAGAGGATAATTTACCTTCTTTTGAAGAATTATCCCTATTTTCCAAATTACTTGAGAATGAATATTTCAAACTCAATAAAAAACATGCTAAGGGGATTTTTATAATAACTATCCTTACAAAATAAGTGTCAGATCATTCAAAAGATCTTGATCATAAAACTCTTGATTTTTAAAATATTTCAAAAAACCTTATTGGTGTAAATTTTGAGAAGGATAAACTTTATAAGGACTTTGAACAATTTTTTTAAAAAGAAAATATTTTTTAAACAATAAAAAATTCCAAAAAAAAATCTTGTGAGAATGATAATTTAGTCACTGGAATAAATCTGATTTTTTTTCTCTTAAGAAATTTTTATCAAATTTCACTTCTGGAAGGAAATAATTTGATACAATGTATTCACAGATTCATCTTATAAGGAATATTTCTATAATTGGTTATACTCATTTAGAAATGTTTTTTGGTCATAATTATTTTGTTCCCCAAAGTGCCTCATTTTTTACTAAGTGTCAATGTGGTGGACATTGGGATAGAAATTTTTCCCTTAAAACCGAATAATTAGGATTTCATAAAGATCAGATTGAAAAAAAAATTGGATTCCAAAAATTCTTTTATCTAACATTCCTGGAACCAAAAATGTTTGGTTTCCAAAAAACTGACTATTTATTTTTCATGATAATAGACTATGTACTAATAACATGAACATTTGGTACATGGATAGGGGTTGTTTTCGACATATGACTGGAATCAAATATTTATTTGAAAATATTATTGAAATGAATGTTGGAAGAGTGACCTTCAGAGATAATGCTCAAGGAAAGTTCATTGTTATAGGTAAAATTGTTCTTTTAGGAAATGTTTTAATTTCAAACATTTTTTTTGTTAATGGACTTAAGCACAACCTTATAATCATAAGTAAATTATGTGATGAAGGTTACCTTGGGAATTTTACGAGTGATAGGTGTTTATTTCACAGTTACAAGGGTGAATTCGTTATTTCTACCCATTTTCATGAGAATGTAAACCCACTTAACATATAATACCTTAGAAGCCATGAATTACCTTGATTAATTGACATGGAAGACCAATCATGGTTATGGAATAGAAGGTTAGGACACTATAACCATAGGAACCTTTTTAAAATCTAAAATATAATACTTGTTAAGGATCTTCCGAATCTCATGAATGATTATTCAAAAGTTTAAAACCCTTACCAATATAGAAAGAAACATAATACTAGAATTAAATCAATTAGTGAAGTTTCAACTAATAATGCATTACAATTAGTGCACATAGATCACTTCGGTCCTACACAAACTGGATTTATTAGCACCAATTACTATATATTTGTTTTTGTAATGACTAACCTGATTTACATGGGTCTATTTTCTGGAAAATAAATTTGAATCCAAGGTATAAATCATTTCAAATTGTCATAATGAAATAACAGACAGTGTCAAGACTCTGATGGAAAGGATTATGAATCATGAATCCAATTTTAAAATATTCAAGGAATGTGTTTTTGATCCCAACAAGGATTATAATATTGTTGTAATGTGGTTGTACAACATTGATTATAATCTGAAGTATCATTTAGACAAGCTTAATGAATTTGTTAAGAGGGTAAATTATCTCAATTCAATCTACCAAAAGTTGGTCGCAGATTTGAATGAAAAACATGAAGTCTATCAAAGACCGTGCAACACAAAAGGAATAGCCATTGAAGAGCATAGAAATATGGAAAAAATGTAAGATGGTTGTAATGAGATTTTTTTACTCTCAAATAGAGTTGTAATTTTAGAGAAGGTCTACAAAGTTAGAAGAGAGGATTTCAATTCTCAGGATGAAAGGCTCAACGAAGAGGAAGAAATCAATTACTTCTCGAAGATAGGATACGGAAGCAAGAATGGATTATTGTAGAATTGGATGTGAAGCTAAAGGCTCAACAAGAAGCTCTTGAAAAATTTATGGAGGATAGAAACGTGTTCAAGAATATAAAGATCTCTATGTTCAACCTCTTGGAAAAAAGGGTGAAGAATGATTTTTAAAAATCATGTTGTAAAAAAAATTTGTAATGTCTATTGTTTCATACTCTATTTCTCTATCTCCTTACAGGAAATGAATGTTTTCCCTTATTCCTTTTGAAAATCACAAAGGGGGAAAATAGTTTGGAAAAGAATAAATTTCTTTCATAAAAATAAAAAGGGTGAATACCTTATTAAGGGGGATAACTCATAAGTAAAAGTAAAGAGAATACAATCCTTAGAGATAATCTATATCTTATGGTGGAATTATTCATATTCACTATTATTTTCAAAATAATTACTTAACTCACGGGGAGATAAGTCTTTATTGTTTATTTTGTTTTTTGCTTTCCAAAAAGGGGAATATTTTTGAGTCAAAATGTGTTTTGACATAGTCATTGATATTTTTCTTGGAAATCACAAATTACTTATTTTATTTTCATATATGTTGTATTCTCATCGTAATCACACATATCATAATCATATGCATTTTTTTATTATCATAATCATATACTGTTGTTTAAAAATCGTAATCATTTATTTTGTTTTCCATCATAACCACACATGTTGTTGTTCTACATATTAATCATATGTTGTTTGTTTTCATTCATAATCATATATATTGTTTCTAATTGTAACCATATAAATTTCTTTACAATCTCAAGCTCATATGATGTTTTCATAACCATGTGCATCGTAACAAAGTTATGTATTATATTCATATTATGAATCGTAACAAGGTTATACATTGTAATCACATTATGCATCGTAAAAATGTTATGTACCATAACCATGATATGAATCGTAACCATGATATGAATCATAACCATAAAATGCATCTTATATATGTTAAGAATTATAACTGTGTTATGTATCATAACCACAATATGCATCATAATCATGATATACATCGTAACCAAGTTATGAATCATACCCATGTAACACATTGAAATCATGTCTTACTACAATACCACATACATTTTTGTCAATATATTTAATATTAATAATACTTTTAAAATTCTGTAATTATTGTTTTATAAATGATTTTGTTGAGTTATTTATATACCAATCAAAACGATGTTGTGTATTCTATTTGTTTTGAGTGTTAAAATTCTAGGTGTCCTAGTCCCTTTGAATTTTCTAGAGAAATATGACCGTTGGAGAAAATATGACCGTTGAAACCTGAGGCCTATAAATAACAGGTAATTTGAACCAAACAGATCAAATTTTGAAAATTCCATGTTCTAGAGAGAGACTGTGTGACATCTCTCTTGCTTTGTGAAAAATCCTTGAATATACAAGACATGAACAACTTGTTCCCAGTTCTTGTATTTCAATAAGTGCATTGTTTTTATTTGTATGTCAGATCATTGTGACAATATTTGAGGTATTCCAGGGGTAGGAAGATGATGGTATTGATCATTGTATTGAGGGATTTTAAGTATTTCAAGGACAGAGGTGTCGATTACCTTTTTAATCAAGGGAATTCATGGATAGTAAGACAGGCATGCTAATCATCGTATCGAGGGCTTACCTGGGTGGTGGTAGGAAAGAACTTTTATCCTAGGTGAAAGGATACCCTACTATTTTGGATAAAATAATTTCAATGCGTTTATTTTTCTGATTCATTCTATAATAGAAAGGGAATCAATTTTTTTTTTGTTTCTATTAATATTCTTTTATATTGTAATTGTTTTAATTACGATACATTCGTTACATATTGTATTAAGAGATTATATATGCTATATGGTAGAATCATTTCCATTATTATTACTCTAATAATCGTATTCAATTCAAATACAATTAGTTTAATAACCTATCATATCTTATCATAACATATCCATTGGATCTAGGACCCGTATAGTAATTTGTATTTGTTGTGAATTCTATTAGTTTAAAACCTATTAAACAAATATCATTTTTATTAGTTTAAATACAATGTTTTTAAACCTACAATTCACCCCCTATTGCATTGATCCATCTCATATACATATACTTATATATTACAATCCAACAATTGTGGGTTCACTCCTCAGTCCCCATTATCACTTTTGAGACCCATGTGACTAGTTTTTATAAAAACATTTTTTGTGAGGGTTATTTTTTAAATTTTATTCCCACAATAACATCGGTTTGCAATCCCATATAAATTATTTTAAATTGAAAATAATTTTTCATCAGACATACTCCTATAAAATTAATTTTTTAGAAAACACCATTTATTCATTACACAAAATTGGAGAAATCCATAATAAATAATGAACCCCTTGTAAATATTTAATATAAAGGAATAATTTATTTTATGCCCATGCATATATATATATATATATATACATATGTGTGTTTATATATCCGTATGTATATATATATATGAAGTGACATGAATAGAAATAATGTATGGTCATAATAATAATCATGAATGGTATTTATATGATTTGAATAAAAAATCCACACATAAAATGATAGTTTCAAAATATATAAATTTTTCACATAAAATAATGATAATTTTCATTATTATTCCTCACATAAAAAATACACAAAATATAATTTTTGTAATTTTTAAATACTCACTTTAATAAAATCATGATTTGAAATTTCTAAAATAATTTTGAATACATAAATTTTATGTTTTAGAATAATATGAGTCTCTGAGATAGATGGGGTTTTGAAAACCATGAATTTAAAATCCACTAAAAAATCACACTTACATAAAGGGATTTTGAAAATAATACATAAGATTTTAGATTTTGAAAATTAAATATCCCTAAAAAAATTAAATGTTTTAAAAATAAATAATCGTATAATTTTTAAATAATATATATCCCTTATCTTAAACTATAGAGAAAACACCTCTCTTACTAAAATAAAGCTGAACCTCTATCCCTGAGACCAAACTCACTATCTTATTATCTCTGCATCCAGTGAAACTTGAATAATATTTCTAAGGTTCCTTCTAACGAATAATTGAGTGATGAACCTAAGGAAATGGATTTCATTTAAAATCTCCAAAAATTGAAAACCCCACTTAATTATTTAATTATTATTAAACAAAATCTGAAAAGACATCTAAGTAGCGGTTTAATTGTTTTCTTTCCAATTAATCAAATTATTATTTTTTTATTTTCTCTTTTTTCCCATAACACATAAGGAATATTTTTTTATTCATGTGTATAAAAATATATAAATTAATTATAATATATATAATTTATATTTATAACACGTATTTATGAAAAATATTTTTTAATATAACATTTATAATTTATATATATTTATTATATATTAATTTTACAATATATATCACTTGTAATGTGGTGTGATATATATGTATAATTTGTTTTTTTATGATATTTTTGTTATTATTCTCATCTTTCATGTCACAAACCTCACTATTTTCTTTCTTCTTTTGTTTTTATTGTTCATGTCAAACACATATAAATATATATATAATTTGTTTTTATTACATTACTTAATTTATATGTATATGTATATAAATATATTTATTAATTTACAGAAAACTATATATATTCTA
The DNA here is from genome assembly GCA_963277665.1 of Viscum album. NCBI lineage: Eukaryota > Viridiplantae > Streptophyta > Magnoliopsida > Santalales > Viscaceae > Viscum > Viscum album. Next base: position 722,504,725 of record OY728167.1, read on the forward strand.
ACATTTATATATAACTTATATTTATAAATCTATCTATTAACATATATATGACATACATATATTCATATTAACATATAGATAACATATATTGTTGTATCTTAACTTTTATATATATTTCTAACATCTAATTTTTTTTAACATATATATTATGGGTTTTAAGGGGTTATATAATGTTTTTTCTCTCTTTCTCCACCACCCCTCTTAATGCCACAAACATTTATCACATAATTTGTTCTTTTTATTTTTCTCTTTTTTTCTCCCTTCCCATTAACACCACACACACACTTTCATTTTTTTCTCTGTTCCTTCCCTTACAACACCAGACACACATCATATATCAAAATAATTATTATTTTTCTTTATATAATGGATTAGTGTATATATATAAACATATATATATATATTTATTTATTTATTTATTTATATACATATATATACCTTTTATTATATTTATAACACACATATATTTTATATAACATATATTTTAACATATATATTTATATATATAACTTGTAGGTATATTTCAAATGTTAATATATATATATATAGGTTCCTTACATTTTACATCATTCTCTACCTTCCTTTTCATTTATATTTTTTCATTGTTCGTTTTTTTAAATGTCTCACTTTATGTGCCACATATATACACAATTAACCTTTTAAGTATGTCTGTATGTGTACAAAATATATGTATATATATACATTTATATTTTGTGCATATATATATTCGATGAATATATATATATATATATTAAATTCCAGTTTAACTGTATTTTTACATAAACATAACCTAAAATTACATCATCAATTACACACATGTATATATATATACACAAACATACATATATATATATATTGTTATTTTTTTGTTTTTCCACATATAGATATTAACATATTTTCTATATATGTATATGTGTATATTCTAATATATTTATAATAACCATATATATATATATATATTTTATTGAAAGGATAAATATTTATTTATATTATATAATATTATAATTTTATATATATATATATACATATGTATGTATAATATGATATTTATTAAGATTTAAATTGAAAATTTTAATTTTTTTCTTATAGTTTACATTTATAATTTTAATTTCAATTTAATATATACAAAATAATATAAAATACTTATTTATGAAAAATAATTATTAAAAATATAAAACTATGCTTAGAAATCTATGGAATGTTATAGGATTTCCCCGCACATGTTGTGTCTTATATAGATGATCAACCTTTTCACAGATTACTAGAGGGATGAAGGCTAGGAAGAAATTAGAAAACCAGATAGACCTAGGTATGTCTATTGGTTTCATTGAGAGTAGTCCTACCCTACTTTATAGGTTGGTAATTTTTTAGTTTCTTTTAGTGGGCTTGTATTTGGACCTTTCATCCAATATCTTGTTGTTGTACTATGATATCGAGATTATAGATGTATGAATTTTTGGTTACGAGTGGTTTTTAATTTAAACATTGAATTCTATTTTATATTTATGAGTGTGTGTGTATTGGTATATTTGGATAAAGACACCCATGTGTGTGATATTACTACTTAAAATTTATCACCAGCACTGGCACTATTGGAGGTGGGCTTGGGGTAGTCATGGTTTGGGCCCCATTAAGTGGGTTCATGACAAGAAACATGATCAAAATGATTATCTGAATTTTGGATGTTACAGATTTCACTCAGACACACATAGAACATATTTAACTAAATTCTATATAACCACATTACACTTATTAGCATCCTGAAGCACTTTCCCTGATATATAACACTACAAACAATTTCAAGAATGTTCACTTTATATTAGAAACTAAAAATATGGCTATCAATAAATACAATAAACCAAAATCACCAATTTCCATGGGATGTTTAACCATCCTCAAACACAGCCACAAATCTACTGGGTTCTTCACTTTGGGAGATAAATTATTTTTCAAGATTATATGATATAAAGAAAAGAGATTTTATTTTCTTATCATAAGAGAAATAATCCATAAAATTATTGATCAAATTTGGAATGAAAGATGGTATTGAAGTGTCAAAAACTATGATAACTATTTTTATGTTGAGTAAAGTAGTTGTAAGAAAAGTGAGAATAAAAATTTATTCCATATGTTTATTGGAATCTCATTGTATTTCACATAATTCAGACACCATATATTTTATACAGAACTATTTTGGGAAATATTTTAGAGTGACCCAAGGAAACAAATTTACAGGATACTTAAAGAATACTTGAACACGTTAAAAGAACTAAAAATCATGTGTTTTTGTATGAAATAGTCCGAAATCTATACTTATTTAGAAACATAAAATTTAATTGGGTTAGAAACATAGATTCCAAAAATTCAACATCAGGAGGTACATTTTTATTGTGATAATTTTTTTTATTTATCACTACGAGGAACAAAAAAAAATTGACTCTCGGTATTGCAGATGCTTACTATGTGGGTGAGATAAAAGAATTTAGAAAAAAATTTAGATAAAATAATAATTTAAATATATAATAATTATGATAATGAAATAGTAAAAAATCTATCTAAGAACGCATTTTAACACTCCAAATCTAGATATATTGATAATAAATTATCATTTTTAAGGAGAATTTTAAAAATAAAAATCTGATACTTGAGTTTATTTAAATTCTAAATCAGATTATAGACATATTTAAAAAAGATTTTCCAAAGGAATGATTTGACTAGAAAAGGTGGAAATTTATTATTCTTCTATTTAGTCTTACTTATGAGATATTGGTAATAAAACCCAAATATTTTCATGTATTTCCTTTGAGATAAATTTGTAGTATTATATGTCTTGCTTAATACGCAACACTGAGATTTTAGTAAACATTATTATAGTATAATATTATTATTAATTAAATGTTACCATTATAAAATAGTTATTAATTTAAAATGTAGGAATATTAAGAAACACATTATGAGAAATATTTATAAATGATTTATGAAATAAAAAAAATTATGTATAGGTACTTAACATTAAATGGAGACATTTTTCACTTTTTATGCAGACATTATAATTAATATATACCATTTATAGTAATTTTATTTGTCAAAATAAACTCAATTTTTAAATCAACTTATCAAAAATTCCTTTGGGTGAATTTTGAGGAATTTCCATAAAAATTTTGATTTTTTGGTGAACTATAACACCCCAAGAATTTGTGATTTTTTTTTTCAAAATAATTTAACCTTTGGGATATTTTTCATTTCCTAAAACATTTAAAATAGTTTATTTTATAATAAAGAATAATTTTTAGAATTTTTATATTTCTCTACACAGAATACTTAGGATAGCATGCATTATATGCAACAATGACTTTCCTCAAAGGATTGTGAAATATGCAAGACCGAGTGTTACCCAAAAATAATATATTATTAAAATATAATAATATATAACCTAGCTATTAAATTAGATTTTATACATATTATTAACTAACATATGTAAATATTTATCTTTCAAAAATTATAAAATGAATTAATTGGTTACAAATTTTTTAGAAATGAATATAAGAATGAATTTAATATAAAAGGAGTATTTTTTACTTCGTCGGTGGCATAGTGGTGAAGGAGAGGGGCATAACCACGTCATTATTTTGGCAGTACATGGTTCGAATCTTGGGAGTCCTCTTTCGGGGTAATCTTATCCCCCGGGATCCACTCACCTTATCGGGTCACCTGATTCCGGACTGGGTGGGAAAATGAGGTGCGACCAACCTGTGCTGACGTATTATTGTGTGGAACCATCTTTGCTTGGGTCATCACCCTCTGGGATGCTCTTCCATCTTGAATAGAAAATGATCCTTCCTAGATAGATATCTCTATGGGGTGATATCTTAATGGGGAGGGGGGTTTACAGGTGTGGAGGGATCGAAAAGGCCAAACCTAGGAAATTCCCTTTTTCAAAAGAAAGAATATAAAATGAGTATTTTTATAGAAAATAATTATTATTCCCAAATATCTATTTTATACTAACAAAATAAATTAATTTCAATTAGTGAGATATATTAAGGTAATATATTAATTATATATTTAAAAAAAATTATATTCATCTAATAGATTTTATAGGCATGAGATAAGATTAGAACCCAGTTTTTCACATAAAACCCGATATTTTTATTTAGGTACTTTTACTGCCCTTTAATGGAGAACCCATTTTAAATATGATTATTGGAACTTATTTAAACCTAAAATTTCAAACGGAACTTCATATTTTGAAGAAAACTATTAAAATTTTGTTAGGATAAATTTTTGGTACTTTTCTATTAGGTTTCATTTCATAATTAATAGTTCAAAAATACTAGATTTTAATTCAAAAATAATTTTTCCTAGAATTTATTTATAAGGTTAAATTATTTTTTAAATTTCAATAAAATTTTAATTTGATAATATTTTTATCAATTAATCCAATTTAAGTCATTGTAAAAATTTAATCTTGAAATTTGATGTAAAAATTTAATAAAACATTTGACCATTTTTACTTTAAATCCTCGTAGTGTCGTCCCAACAGTGGGATTAATTTTCAATTAATTTCTTCCACTTATGTGTTTGGTTTATGAAAAAATGGATTCCATATTTTGAATCAACATAATTAATAATTTTTAATTAGTTGAAATTAATTTTTGACCAAAAATATTAGTGATGTAATTAAAATTAATTATAATTGTTAGTGTTAAATTAATCATAATATGGAACTAGACCAAAGTGTTAAGTCTCAAAACGACCTATATACTTGTCCAAAATTCATTGGATGGAAATATTTCGACCCTATAATCCCTTTTCACGATATTGTACCATTTTTGATCCACTATAAAAAAGGAATCATGTGTGGGGTTCCATTCTTTTAAAATATTACAGGAGTGACACTCCTCCTCTATTATAAAAAGCCTCCTCTCGTCCCACATCCTCAAACCTCTCAAGAAAATTTGTCATGACCAAACTCTATAAAAATATCTCCCCAACATTCTCCACTTACTACTACAAGCCTCCTATGGTCATACATCCTTCCAAAGAATCCCTTGGGTGTAAACCAAAAAAGATTTACCCAATTAAGAGGTAACACACTCCCTCAAACTCCTTTCCTTTATTTACTTTCTCTAATCCCTCAAATATTTTTTTTCAAATTGATTTATAACAACACCGGTATAACCAATAAACTACGATTTTGTTATACTAAAGTTTTGACCAACACATATACACAATTTCATCTAATGGGTAACAAACATACTCTTTATGTGTATGGCGGACTTTCACCTCAATAAACAATGATTGTTCATTTTTCCTTTACCGCCTCTCATGGTATACATTATGATGGAATAATTATTTATATAGGTTATATATATTATTTATCATGTATTTAAGCTTCTATAATTGTAAAGACATGACCCCAGTTTCCCAGAGTAGGTGCCTTATTCTATTACCTTTGAATATAAATAAGGAATATACATCATGAAGGACCATGTAGTTTAGTCGCTTTGGAAACATGATACATACATAAGTTTACAATTATAAATTGAATTGAAAAAAATGTAAAAGTTCCATTGGTAATATCCAACACTCTAAGATTATCCTTGTAATTCAAACATAATATACCTCTTCTTGTCCTAGGAAAAAATGAAACATAAGAAGGGGTGACCTCATATTCTTAGTAAGGGTAATAAATACTCTGGAAGATATCACAAACATAAACATTAGTCATGGTGAATAATTGAAAAAACATTCCTCTAAAAATAATAAACATGAACACATTATGGAAGGAATATGCGCTGAGTAAATAACCCCATAATAAAACATAATCATGGGTATTTTATTAGTTCAAAAACCGCATGAACTATGAATTTAGAGCTTTATAATGAGGTAAATGCATATTTAGTACATTTAGAAACATACCATCAGGGCCTCGGCCAAGATGACTAAAAATGATTAAGGCCTTGGCCAAAACTATAACTAAAAATGGGCAAGGCCTTGGACAATTCCACATCTATTTGTCTCATGAGACCTACTGATTCATTGAGGGTATATAGAAGGACCCAACCATCACACAATATTTTCAATTAATTCCTACTATTAATGGGGATAAACATAAATAACATATATATTCATATTTAAACTAACATATGAAATGTAAATAACATTCCCCAAACATTAAGAATAAACTCTAACTATTCTGAGAAAATTGGTGAGTGGGTTTAAGATAGTACCTCCACAGTCAAACTAATCATAAACCATTCAATTAAATATGGTAAATGATATCATACATTAGAATCAAAAAAGAATGTTGAAATAGATGAAGATGCTCTAATAAAATCATCAAGTAACTCTTAGAGATAAATACTCTTTTACATTGAAAAGAAGTGATCTTTCAAAAAAGTCTTGTTATAAAACAAAGAGTGAAGTAAGACAGTATTTCCATTATAAAATTATTGATTTTAGAATGATAATTGATTCTAAAATATAGTATAAATTTCCCTTGATAATAGGTATGAATTTCAGAAATTCCATTGAATCGGGCCTGTATTTCGGGATATATATTTGCAATATCCTATTAAAACATATAAATCCCCATAAATGAAAGTAGGATTCTAGTTGGTACACATATATAAAAAATTATAACAGAATATATGAGGATTAAATATGAATAAATACTAATTTATTTGAGTTAAGTAGAGAATAAGAGTAACCCGAATGAAAATGGAGGGTCGGTTAGAAAACCCTTACCACATTGTAACTAATCAATTTGTATGCCCCAATATTAATAACCATAAAATGATAAATTTATTAAAATTAAAATAAATATATTCATTAAATAATAATAAATGGTAGTATACATACACAATACATAATAAATAGTGGTGAATAAAGAATGTCTCACAAAAATGGAAGTGAGAAGATAAACCACTTACCTTATGTCTGATGGTGTTCTTCACATGATCATATTGACCTGTATAACCAAATTAAATTAACTAATTAATAAATAAATAAAATACTCTTTATGTAATTGATTTATTATATCTATATTAATTTCATTCATGGTCCTCTTTATGGGTTTAAGATGTTCAATTTTATTGTTTGGGAGCATTTTATTCCTTAGTATTCATGACTGGTTTACTTATATTCATTTAAGGATAAAGATGTAGAATGAGAATGGTTTTCCAAAATATAAGTTCTATGTTATTTGTTAAAAACAATAATATTACATGGTTATAAAAAATTTGTGGTCATTGGGAGTGAAGATGATTCATTATATAAAACATTAATGAAATTTTTTTGGGTTAATTAGTTGTTTTTTGATCACCACACACACTTTTTTATTTATAAATTAATATATGATATATAAAAGGATTAAAAAACCATAAATAAGTTATAATATATATATATATTACAGTTGGTTCAATAGTCAAAATGGTTTTATGACCATAATTTAATATGGTAATAGAAATTGAAAACACCTTCTTCCTTGATTGTGATAAATTAACACATCTCCGATGGTGTTTTAATTTCTAGTATAAAAGAATGGGAAAGGAAATATGGTGAAGAATTATTCCATTATCATAACAAAGTTCTAGTATAAGAAAGGTACTAGATTAATCACAAAATTTGGATGAAAGGACGTGAGGAAACAAAAAGAAAAAAAAGGAACATGAAATAAAATAATTGAAAAGAGGAATTTACCCCTTGAAATAATCTTCCTTGAGAGCCTCTTTAGGGGAGAGGTTTTGAAATTTTTATGTGAACAAGGGATGATGGATGTGGGGGGTGATATTTGGAGGATATTTCATCAGAATTTAGAAATCTCACAAGGCTTGAGAGGAGTGAAGATCATAGAGAGTTAGGGGGTTTTATAGTGGAGTAGAAGAGGGTTTTCCCATTATTTTACTCATTATTTTATTATTTTTCAAAATACAATCGGTAGTATTGATTATTTTGACAAATAATAGTACAATGTGAATTTGAGTTCGAACCATGTGGTATTACGTCATCCATACATCACCTATGACTCAATAAATCATGTATTTTGTATTTATCGTAAATTATCGTATTTTACTATTCACTTAAAATTGAAGTATTTTAGAAAAAAGCTAAATATTCACTGTTTTGTTCTGGTTTTCGGCCACAAAACGCCCAACGGCTCTGTATCCAATGATTGATGGACCTGCTTTTCAAAGGCAGGTGTTCGCCAGATATTCTGACCAGCGACTCTTAAGAACTCACATTGGTTGAGAGGATGGGAAGTCGGGATCATCACACCCTTTTTGGGGGGGAATTATTGCATGTTCTGAGACTCTCTTATAGATTTAAGACGTATTCATATGTTCGTGAATCTTTGGTTTATACCCAAACATAGTATCCATGGATTTAACCTTGGTGGGCAATGGTCAACTGGACGCAGGGGTTCAGAATCATTTATGCCCGAGGTTTACCATCCCTTGTTGGATTAATGACCCCGAAGGGTTGGAACTCGCTTGAGGTGGAACTAGGAGTGGCGCGGTGAACCGATGTGGGGATGATCGGATTGACCAGTTGTTGGTCTTGAACCTCTTGGAGGCTTTCTACGTACCCTAATTAGGAAGAAGGGAACAAAGTCCACGTAGTTCAGATAGGTGTCAAGGAATCGACGTGAAGAGAGACCAGGTGGTCTGATGGGTGGTGGGTTTGAACCTCATGGAGGCTTCCTACATACCCTATCTAGGAGGCAGTGATCAAAGTCCACGTAGTTCTTATATACAGTTTAACGCCATGCTGGACGAGGGTGGAACTCGACGTGAATAAATGACCGAGTGGTGGGTTGAACCTCGTGGAGGCTTCCTACGTACCATGCTTTGGCATGGATCAAAGTCTCCGTAGTTCGCTTATGGTTTGGGGCTTACGCTTTAGGGCAGCCCAGAAGGTGGATCGGGGATTACACTCTGAGGAGGCCCAGAAGGTGGATTGGGGATTACACTCTGAGGAGTCCCATAGGAGGTTTTCATGGTCTATGCTTACTCTAAGCCCATGTGAGTCATGCTCGGTGTGAGAAACAAGAGGCAGCATGGACCAGAGGATCACGTCGCAAAAGGTGCATTCATGAGAAGCGGAGTGGGGCTTACGCATGAGGGTGGACCAGGGTGATGAATTGGGCTTACACTCTGAGGAGGCCCAGGAGGTTGGGGCTTACTCCGAGATGGACGCCCGGGGTGACAAAGCCCAGTGGGAGAGGGAAAGGGGGTGCTTCTGTGCTCATATCCTCCCTTATAGTGGATGAGGGCTTCCTTCTGATGGCTATTTTACCATCTTCGAGGAACTCTTAACAAGTGGAGGGGGAGAAAGCGAATTCTCGAGCTCAGACTCCACATTACCATGGGAATGTGAACCCATGAATGCTTCGGGAATCTTCTCAAGGGTCAGGGAAACCCCTTTGCCCCTGTTTACCGTGGGTATGTGAACTCAAAATGGCACGCTGATGTGCTTGAAAGTTACACCATGCGGATCCGGTGGCTTTGGCGGAGATCTCGGCAGGAGGCCGATGAATAGGCCAATGAGGGAGTCGTGGAGGACTGGGATGGATCAGAAGGATTTTACCTGGCTCTAGAAATGAGAACACCGAAGTATTTGGCGAGCCACTGAGAGGTATGGGTGGTGGCACCCTTCAAGTGGGGAAGTGCCACGCAGCTAGAGAAACTGTCCGCAAACTAGGGTGGTTCGGGGACTGATTGGCGTCCCGCGAACCAGAGTGGTTCACAGCTTCGGATTCAATCCACGAACCAGGGTGGTTCACGGCTTCGAGGTCAATCCACAAACCAAGTTGGTTCGCAGAGGGTTCCAGGCGGGCTGCGGCGGCCAAGGGCGGCGCCGAACGGAGGCTTTTCGGTCGGGGCTTCACCCGTGTAGGAGAGTGCTACGCGGTACGACGGATGGTAAAAGAGGCATAAACTCCCTGATCTGTGGGGAAGTCATCCATGTAGGGGGTATGGTTCGCGGTTCTCATTTTTTCGTTATTTTAGGTTCGAGGTTCACCAAATTATTATGTGTTTTCCAATTCCATGTTAATTCGTATACCTGTTGTGGTTCGCGGATGGGGATTTCGCTGTTTGTGAAATCTGAAACCTTCCTTCAACCGATCTCCTTTTGAATCTCCAATCCCTCCGAATCTGATTCCAGTTCTCTGATCCCTTTTTCTTTCCCCCTGAGTCTCCTTTTATAGAGTGGGGAAAGGGATGTATCTGTGGCCACGCGACACCTTTTGAAGAGCCCCATAACCAAATACCTGGTTCACAGCTGACATGGTCAATCTGCGATTCGTGGTGGGTATTGAACGCTCCCCCCCTCCATGAGGCAAACTCAGGGAGTGCTCTGCGGCTGCGAAGGGTTATGCCTCTATTCTGCGAACGACAGTGGGTGCAGCTTGAACTGGTCGACGCGGTCCATGGTTGGGGCGGTTCGTGATGGTGAACAAGATCGGCGCCCATCCTGCCTCGTGACCACAAAGGATCTCCACCACCATTTTGCGAATGACAATGGTCTGCGGAGGGGGTGCCTCGCGGGGCCTGGCCACTTCACACTTCCATGGGACCGGTTCGCGGGAAGGTCTTATTTGTGTCTCTTCTTAGGGGATTTGGGTAGAATATCCTTTGCGGATTTTTCAGGACCCTACAAATGTCCACCATCGGAATGGGGTCCGATCAGAACGAAGAAGAGGCCATTATGATGCAAAGTGGTCCTGAAACTGATATGGTTTGTGGTAGAAAGGTGTACCCAGTAGGGGACCACGCCTATAAATACAGGGCTCCCTTCACTTGTCCATTACCGAATTCTTCACAAAATCAGAGCTCCTTCGCCTCCCCGTGGTCACTCCTTCGCGAAGTGCCTCGTCCGTGAACCAGCAGCAATCCTCCATGAACAATTCCTTCTTCGCGGTCGCCTTCACCTGCGAACCAACTTCCCAACCACAAACCATTACTCTCAACTAATTAAAAATTTAGGGATGACAGACTGTGGAGGAATATGCTTCGCGCTTTCGATGCTCCACGGACTAAAAATCTCTTGAAATTTAAAAAGTATCTGAGTCTTCCGAATAAACTCGGGATTGAAATTCCGTGGAGTGACTTGGTTCACGGTTTCCTGGCCAATGCTCCACGGGCCAGGGCTCCGCGGATAGATTTTGCGAAGGTCCGGTTCACGGGATGATTCCATCGCGAACCATTCTCCAAGGCCTCCTTGCGGATTTTGATTATGAAGGATCCTTAACCATTCATTTGGTCATTTTTGTCCAGAATTTTATTCCGGACTAACCAATTGTTGGCTCTCATTTTGCAGGGATAAAATATGGTTTCCCCTCGTTTTGCGTCGATTCCTGTTTTAGAGCCCCTCTCAACCGCTGATCAACGCCTGAAGGACATGTCTGTCTCTGTTCAAGATGGAGTCCGCCACTCCCTGTGATCTTCCTTCCTTTCCGGTCGGCTATCCAAATCATAGCAGGAATATCCTTTTTCTAACAGCCTTCCTGCTTATGGATTCAGTTTATTGTCTGATACCCCGATTCCGGAACCCAACTGTGACAACAATCCTGAAGCATGGATATTTACCGCCACTATTCCCTAGTTCGTGATACCTACTGGCGGGCGGCCTGCCTCGAGGGGAACAACTATCGGATCTGTGTTGAATCACCTTCCAGTATCTCCTCCATGAGAACCATGTCAACAGGAAGTAACAATCCCATGCTATCATAGTATTTCCCACAGTGCCATGGTAAGCGACCAGCATGGCTAGCCGGTGAATCGGGACCTCCGGCCGGGAGGAGCATTTAAGTTGTTGGATTGGGGGTGGCCCTTCGGGGTTCACCAGAGCTGTGCAGAATTTGGGGCAGATTTGTGAGCTGTAGGTTTGTATGAAGATGCCTTAGTGTCCCAAACCTATACCCACCAACCTCAAGCCCTCGCCAGGAAACTTATGAGCCATTGGATCTTGGACACCAACACCGTCCATCTGGTCCATGGGGAAGTGGGCATTAGTCTGTGGGACTTCTTTCAGATTTCGGGGGTCCCCGTCGTTGTATGATGAGTTCCTGCCTCCTTCCTCTATGTGGGAGAATGAAGAGAGGACTCCCCCCTTAGTGAAGCATCTTATTAATAAGGCTCAGAAGCACTCAAAGGATATGTCTCCAAAACAGCTCGTCCCATACTGTGAATGGGTCAAGGCTTTTTTGAGAGAGAACAAATCTGACAAATCCACGGCTCTCCCACATAGGCCCATGACTTTCCCTATGATGGAGTCTCGTAAACAGGGGGCGGCTATTGGCTGACTTTGTAGCAAGGCGATTTTCACGGCTGGGGCCGGGAGCTTATTCTGGATGTCGATCGATTGCTCTGCCTAGAAGATTTTCTGTCCATGTACTTAAGTGGCTGGTTATTACCCATACGGGAAGTTGGTGGAATGCAGGTCATTACTTTTGTCATGGAAGAAAACTTGGCTACCAGTAACGTTATCAACCTATCCATCCCAGTACTGTCCAGGATTTACCGGTTACTTGGTAACATTACTGACGGTAATCGGCCAAACCGAGTGGTTGGCCCTTTCCAAATTCTCTGGGGATGATTAATCGTACACATCAAGAACTGCTACACCATCATCAACCCTCTTCAGATTCTAGGCACCACATTCCATCCATACTTGTAACTGACCAGTGGGGTTTTGGCTGAAGAGTGGGCGACCCAAGAGAAGGATAGTCAACAGACAGTTTCGAACAGGCATCTGCTATCAAGTCGAATTTCGAATTTTTACTATTTCAATTTTCATCTGTTTTCTTCCCTGGATGGAATAATTATGAACACCATAATAAAAGATTTTAGCAAGCAGGGCTACCTCCTCTCCCTCCGAGAGGGTATTATGTTGGCTGGTATTGGTGGAGAACTGATCTGCGAGGGGGTACACGCCTTGCCGATTTGGGCGTCAATTTGGATGCGTCCAAGCACAGTGTCCTCCCGCACTTAATGGTGCCCGTGAGAACCGTCATTTGACGGCAGCCAGACAATTGTGGTTAATGTTTACCTGGGAGGATACTGGCTGTGAGGTTCTGACCCCCATGCTTGTGGACTCCATGCCTTTCTTATCCAAGAATTATGCTGACTCTTGGGTACAATCATACTGAAATAGACAGCTAGGGACATTGGTTCCCACCATCTCAAGTCCAAACCCATCAAAGGGAAAAAGGAAGTGAAAGGAGGATGGTGATCCAACTAGGTCGGGAAAAATCCTTCGTCACCCTACTAGTCCCGTGCTTCTGGGGAAGATTTTAACAGACAGGGGGGTAACTTCTCATTCCCTCGAAGCTGCTCGAAGGGGGTTGACTATCCCTGCCGATGCTGCCTTTCCGACGGCTTGGGGCCAATGGGATGAATTCAAATCCCGGTCAGCCTTTCGAAACCAGTACCCCCGCCCTCTGTGGCAGTATCTTTAAGAATCAGAGGTAGATTTTGACGGGCTGGGCTACATATCCGCTCCCACTAACATTATTTATGATGCGGACCCCAGGAGGGCCGTTCGATATCTCCAGGACCGTGAGTTATATATTCACACACGTCGAGGTTATGCGGTATTGATGCATTGAGTCCAGGCCATGCTGCACCCGATTACTGATGAGGAGGAAGAAGGTAGTGACTGTCCTTAAGGGGGAGATGATTTTGAGGATCTCCCCATCACAGCTGAAGTAGGGGAATTCCCCTTCCGACACGTGAGGTCTTGTCCACAGGTTTCCCCAGATAATTCTAGGGCAGTGGCGAGATCTTAAATGCAAATACGGCCTCTGGTACCTTTACCAGCTTCTACCTCCGCCTAACCTTCTCAGGTTGATCCTCCCCGATTAGAAATTCATGCCATGGTCGCATTCTCGGTGGATTGGAGGATTTGGGATAACCTAAGGGTCAGTGGTTCGGATGAAGAAGTTTGGGCGTTTCTTCAAACAGGACCTCTTAAACTTTCGGGTATCGAAATGATCTTCACTCCACCCCACTTGCAGTTGGAAGAGGATTTAGATGAAATAATCGCCTCGTTAAAGGAAATGGATGCGTACATTCATTCACTCCGGAATAATCTCTATGGGAGAATCCGGGTGTCTATGATGATAAGACATCACGAATTGTCCGACCCTGAAGAAGAGGTTGCTCTGCTCGCCCATTCTGACCTTTCCCCTCCCTTATTGTGGAGGTTCTAAGGTTTCTTCCCTTTCATGCAGGGTGCCGAAGAATCTCAGGGAGTAATTCCTTCTCCGGAGTATACCCGTTGTGGTATTGTGGCAGAGGATCATGCTCTTACACCCACAGGGGTCAGCGAGAAAGGATCCCCTGGCACAACTGAGCTCATGGAAGCAGCCATCGCAGACTCAGGTAGGGTTTTTCCTCCTCCTGCTCCTTCCAGAATTCTGGGCGAACTGTCCCCTGGGAAGATCCAGAGATGGAAACAGGCATTCCGTTTATTGGAACGACTCAAACAGGGAACGTCGGGTAATCATGACCTCTCGTTTTCTCATTTTCCAACTTGCATTCATAGACTTCTTCAGTCGTTAACTATTTGACATATGGTGCAGGACCACTCGGGGATCTGGCTGTGGCTACCCAAGTGATTCTACCTTCCGCCTCCTCGTCATCTGCGGAATCACCCGTAACCACACCCGGGCATGACGAGATGGTGAGCCCTTCCGGAGGGGCTGACGATATGGATGCTCTAATCCCACCTTTATTAGTCATAGATATGATAGAGGAGGAACCGCTAGTATCCGAGACCCCTGCTGATCAGATAAACTTTTTAATTGCGGAGGACGTCGGGGGGCCTATGATCACGAAGGGGGCTCCAGATCTGACAAATCCAACCACCCCAGGCCTAACGAATCCTGTGATGATGGAGGAAGAGCCTACCATTAATTCGGTTGCTGGTAACCCGGATCAAGCCATTATCTTGTTCACCGGGGGAGTGATTTCTTCGAGATTTGTCTCCGTAGGCGACCACATGGGGATGTCTTTGAAAACTGTTGGCCTTAGGCATGGCCCCAAGCCCTAGGCCCCTCTGGGGGCTCCCCGTATTCCCTTAACAATCGAATATGTGGCATCCTCTTCAAGTGGATATCGTGGCAGTTCAGAGCTTGCGGATGCTGATACCTCGTTGATTAGGAGTATGTTCCCCGGTCACCTACCACTGACTCCTTTTTCTTCACTTTTCTAATTAGGGGTACTCATCTGTCTTATTGACTCTTTGACTTCAGGACAAAAACCTCTGGCACTGAGAATTGTGTCACCAGTTGGGGGCGAAGCTACCGCAGTGCCAAGGTTTGCGGGTGAGGCCGCCTTGGGTCCTTCCTTGGTGACGTTCATCCCCAAATATTTGTCCTCATCTGGGAGTGATTCGGAGCCCAATCAACAAGTCCTCTCCAGCCTTCGACCCGCTCGCCAAAGGGCTTGGGAGAAAATATGGAGGCTGATCTCTCAAACGCCCTTGGTCGAGATGCCGACCAAATTACTGAGGCTACGCAATTTGTTTATGTTGCTGGGATTTGATGGCTTCGACTATAATGGTGTTTATTACATAGTCAAGCAGGTAGTCACTGATGGGGAGAGGCTAGGTGATTTCGAATCTTACCTTTACGCTGCCCAATCCGAAGCCTACCTATCTGCAACTCAAGAGCTCTGCCTAACAGAGCCTCATGACCATGCCGGGGTCGTCGCAGGGCTTCAGAGAGAATTTATTGAGCATCATTATCTCCTGTAGGTGATGAGGAATGAGATAAAGTGGTTCCAGTAGGAAGAGGCCAATGTCTCCTCCATGATTGGAGAATGGGAGTAGCAGATGGAGGAGGAAATAAGGGCAAGCACAAAGGCAGCTTAGGAGGCGGAAGAATTGCGGGCTGGTGCAGAAGCTGAGACGGCTTTACTGTAGAATCTCTCTCAGACAATCGAGGATTCTCACCAGCGCCAGATACAGCTTTGTGAATCCGCTGAAAAACTCTTGTAATCACCTTTCGCACTAGAGGAGGCTCTGGATTGTGGATGCCCTTCTTACCCACTTTGTTATGGAAAAAAGAAACATTTCTCCTTAGTGCCCTTGTAGCCTTTTCTAGTGATAGAAACTATTTAGTACAATTTCTGCATATGTTAATTCCCTAAACATAGAATAATCCGATTCCAGGACTAAAAATAAATCATGCTCTAACTTTTTCTTGGACCATGGGGTCCAGCGAGCATAGTCTGAATATTTCTAGGGTTATGTAGGAAAACCCCACAAACATTTTTGTCTTTTTCTTTTAATTCCCTGATTTTTCCTGGGCCCATTTAGTGTATACCCAGCAGGTATAACCTGGATTTTCTTTAAGTCACCCTTTCTGGATTTTCGGCCTAATAGGCTTTGGGTCTCTTTCTTTTGTGAGCGGTTCAATGTCCCGCCATCAAGACTATCACTACTGATGTTTTAGGTCAAATAGATTTGACCAAATATGGTGGGGTGAGGTCCCCAATGGGGTTAAACTGATTAAAAGATATCTTAATACTCTTTAGACACATGTGGGGGGAAACATGTTTGAATTTGAGAGGCATGCAAGGCATGTCTCAAGGCATGGTAGCTATGTCGGCGTACAGAGGTAGGAAGAGCATTGCCTAAGGAAAACTTGCCTTTGGTAGACTGGCCAGGGGCAATCAATATGCAGAGCCGCTGGGGGCATGGTATGCATAGTCATACAAAGGTGTCCTTAAGTCAAAGACTTATCCATTTCTGATGGCCAGGGAACTTCATGGAAGTCCGACTTATGGGATCCACCATGGGTGGCCTAGAAAATGAATGTGTCATCTGATAGGGTTTTGAGAGCATCTGTATCCATCAGGAGTGTGGAATCAAGGTTCTCATCCTACGCATTTATCTAGCATAAAGGACGGTTGGGGCTTGGTTCAGTTTATAGTCGTGCAGCTGGGACATCATCTGAAATGGAACGACTTCTCCTGGTTCTCGGTAATCTCGTCAAAGACGTTCCACCACATTCAGGTATGATTGTAGAAGAGGTTGGTAAACTGTAGCTCAGAGGGTTTCTGAATACTGCTATAGACATGGGGGCTCAGAGGCCAAGAGGCGTACGGAGAGAAGCATTGCCTAAGGAAATCTTGCCTTGGGTAGATGGGCCAGGGGCGATCAATATGCAGAGCTGCTGAAGTCATGGAATTCATAGTCGTACAAAGGTGTCCTTAAGTCAAAGACTATCCACTTCCAATAGCCGAGAAACTTTAGGGAAGTTGAGATTTGGGACCACCAGGGGTGGATTATGAGAGTTTGACTTTTTCTGAGCACAGAGTATGGTTTATGATGAGAGGGTGCCTGAATATGGGGGAAATATCTAGAATAAACTTCCTGAGAATGGGTGAATAAATTCTTTCTCACGCTGGTGTGAGGCGGTGGTTCGTGCAGGTCTGAACCATGCACTAAAAGAATGAGAAAAGCCTTTGTTTCTCATTGAACCCATGACGAGTATGACCATGTAGATTATCGTCATGTGGTTGGGACATAATCCGTGAAGTTTAGCATCATGCAGCAAGGATGAGAGTCATTTTAGAAGGTTTATGTGCGGTTTAACGTCATGCAGCGAGGACAGGGGGTATTTTTGCAAAGGTTGGTCTTCATCATAATGTAACTGGGCTTGAATACCTCAACATTCCCCAGATGTGGGGGGGGGTTCGATTGATGTAAATCATGGTTCTGGGGCTTCTTGGATCAGGAAAGGTGATATGGGGGCTCTGAGGCCAGTAAGCATACGGAGCTTGGAAGAGCATCGCCTGTGGAAATTTTGCCTTCGATGGACGAGCCAGGGGCTATCATTATGCAGATCCGCTGAGGGCATGGTATTCATAGTCATACAAAGGTGTCCACGGGTCAATCACTTTCCACCTTCGATGGCCATGAATGCTTATGAGGATCCGCAATTATCCGGGCCACGAAGTCTGTCATTCGGCAGGGGAATGTCTGGACATGTCGTGGATATCCATCCCTGGTTGCTTGTTGGGTTCCAAAGAGCCCCATGCGCTGATCTTCTCTCTTTTATTTTGTGTGCGGGGGTGTGCCTTCATTACATGCAGTTTCACGTCATGCGGTAAGGACGAAGTACTCATAGATTATCGGTCATAGAGCTCGGACCATTGGGTGACTATTGCTGCAGTCTCTTGGAGTATAACTGAGTCAACATGTTCTGATATACTTGGAACAAGGTGGGGGATGAAGGTTGTAAACTGCAACATTGAAGTTTCCTGGATCAGAAGGTATGGTGCGGGGGCTCTGAGGCCTGTAGGCATACGGAGCTAGGAGGAGTACCGCCCGAGGAAATCTTGCCTTTGATGGACGATCCGGGGGCTATCATTATGTAGATCCGCTGAGGGATTGGTATGCATAGTCATAAAAAGGTGTCCACGGATCAATCACTTTCCACCTCCGATGTCCATTAATGGTTATGAGGATTCGCAATTATCTGGGCCAAGAAGTCTGTCATTTGGTTGGGGAATGTCTGGACATGTTGGGGATATCTGTCCCTGGTTTCTTGTTGAGTTCCAAAGAGCCCCCTGCGCTGATATTTTCTCTTTTTTTTGTGCGTGGGGGTGTGCCTTCATTCCATGCAGTTTCACATCATGCGGTAAGGACGAAGTACTCCTAGTTTATCGGTAATAGAGCTCGGACCATTGGGTGACTATTGTTGTAGTCACTCAGAGGATAACTGAGTCAACATGTTCTGATATACTTGGAACAAGGTGGGGGATGAAGGTCGTAAACTGCAACTTTGAACTTTCTCGAATCAGGATGTATGGTGTGGGGGCTCTGAGGCCGGTAGGCGTATGGAGATAGGAGGAGTACCGCCCGAGGAAATATTTCCTTTGATAGACGAGTCATGGTCTATCATTATGCAGAGCCGCTGAGGGAATGGTATGCATAGTCGTACAAAGGTGTCCACAGGTCAATGACTTTCCACTTCCAATGGCCATGAGTGGTTATGAAGATCCACAATTTCTCATAGTGCAGAGTTCGGCACGTGGGGATAATGGTGTCTGAGTATACAAGAAACATCTTCACCGCAATTGTCATTTGAGTCAAAGTAGCCTAGTCCTGGCTTGATGTTTGTTGATGCAGGTCGCTATGTGAACCACTGACAGACACATAGGCTAGCCAGATAGGGATACCCTGGCAACACATTTGGATGTGAAAAGAAGAATGAACATGTAAACCACTTCTCCATAAACTTCTGGATCATGAGGTATGGTACAGGGGATCTAAGCCCGATAAGCGTACGGAGCTAGGAAGAGTGTCACCAGTGGAAATATTTCCTTTGATAGACAAGCTAGGGGATATCATTATGTAGAGCTGCTGAGGGCATGGTATGCATAGTCATTCAAAGGTGTCCATGGGTTGATAACTTTCCAATTCTGATGGCCATGAGTGGTTATGAAGATCCCTAATTATCTGGGCCGTGGAGTCTGATGTATAGAAAGGATGCATCCAAATGTGCAATGAGTATCTCCATATCATATTGCCATGTGTCTTGGGTGGGTCGCGAAGAATTCTTTGTAGTTTAACATCATGCGGTGAGGAAGAAGTCTGTGAAGTTTATCGTCATGCGGTAAGGATGAAGTCCGTGTAGTTTATCGTCATGCGGTAAGGACGAAGATATACACCCCATACAGGTCTGGTCCATACACAGGGGAAGGGGGAATTTTTAACATCATTTCCCATGCATTTTAACATCGTGCAGTAAGGATGAAGACATACACCGCATGCCGGTCTGGTTCACACACGGGGGGAAAGGGCATTTTTTCTATTCAGGGGGCTGGGCCAGGACTAGGGATCCTGGCGTCGCTACGTATCCTGCGAGGGTAGGAATCAAGCCGTACGTAGTTCTTTGGAAGAAGTACACCCCATGCAGGTCTGGTCCATACACGGGGAAAAGAAGGCATTTTTTATCTTTTATTCAGGGGGTTGGGCCAGGACTGGGGATCCTGGCGTCACTACGTATCCTGTGAGGGAAAGAATCAATCCGTACGTAGTTCTCTGGAATCCGTGCAGTTTAACATCATGCGGTGAGGACGGATTCCATAGAGTTTAACGTCATGTGGTTAGGACGATGAGTACACACCGTGCAGGTCTGGTCCATACACGGGGGGAGGGGCATTCTTAACTCTTGTTATCCGTATAGTCTAGCGTCATGCGGTAAGGACGAACTCCATGTAGTTTAAATCCATGTGGTGAGGATGTGAATACACCCTGTTCAAGTTTGGTCTGTACACGAGGGAATTGGAATTTTTGTTTTTTTTCTTTTTGAGGTGGGTGGGCCAGGTTGTGGAATTTTGGCGTCACTACATATCCTGCGAGGGTAGGAATCAAGCCTCACGTAGTTCACTGAAAGACGATACACCCTGTGAAGGTCTGGTCTATGCACAGGGGAAGAGGGTGTTTTTAAATCACCTTTACCATGAATTTTAACGCCATGCGGTGGGGACGGAATACTCTTAGTTTAAGGTCATAGAGTTTGGACCATTGGGTACTTGGCAGTTTAACGTCATGCAGCTCGGACGATGAGTACATATCATTTTTTTTCTTCATCCGTGAAGTTTATCATCGTGCGGTAAGGATGAACTCCATGCAGTTTAACGTCATGCAGTGAGTACATGAATACTTCTTGGTCTTTATGAGAAATACTTCTTCAGAAATCTCGCATTAGTAGGAGTCGTGGTGAATTGCATGCCCATAGAGATTAGGGCATATTCCCTGTTGGAGTAGACCTTGTGTACAACATATGGTCCCTCCCACTTGGGCTCCATCATTGGGGGATTCTTTCCAGGTATCATTGGCGTCCAGAGGACCAGCACTAATTCTCATTCCAAGAAAGACCGGAGGCGGACCTTTTTGTTGAAGGCTCGTGCGATCTGGTTCTGGTACACTTCCAGGTGGTGCAGAGTGTGCAGCCGCTTCTCATCTAGCTGTGCCAATTCACATAGCCACTTTTCTGACTGCTGATCATTAGATAATTGATCACAGATGGAAACACGGAGTGAGGGAAGTTTGAGTTCAATTGGTAGGACTGCCTTTGTGTCGTACACCAATGAGTACGGGGTAGATCGAGTAGCGGTGCGGATTGTGGTTCGATAAGCCCACAATGCATGGAGGAGTTTATCCGGCCATGACTTCTTTCCTTTGTCCACCATTTTATGGAGGATGTTGGAGAGGGTCTTGTTGAAAGCTTTTATCTGTCCGTTGGCCGCTGCATGGTTGTGGGATGAGTGGTTAGCCTTGATACCATACTCATGGTATAACTTTTCCAACTCAGCAGAGCAGAAATTGGTGCCATTGTCCGTCAGTATAGTATGAGGGACACCAAATATAGTGATGATATTGGTCTTCACAAAGCTGACAATATTTCTTGCCCCGACTTCCTTGATGGGTATGGCTTCTGCCCATTTGGAAAAGAAGTCGGTCTCCATGAGGATATACTTTAGCTGTTTGGCCATGGCGGGAGGATATGGTCCAACGACGTCCATCCCCCAGACGACAAATGGCTAGGAGTACATAGCTTGATGAAGTAACTCCAGGGGCTGGTGTATGAAGTTTGCATGAATCTGGAATGAGTGGAATTTTGTGGTAAAACGCTCACTGTCTCATTCCACTGTGGGCCATTAGTACCCAAGCCATCAAACCTGATGGGAAAGCTTGGTCCCTGGTTGATGTGCTCCACATGATCCTGCAATTACTTCATTCATGATGGCAGGGGTTTTTTCTCCGTCAATTCATCTGAGGAGCACTCCATTGAGGCCTCATTTTTAGAGGACCTCTTGCTGACCCGCACCACCATACATGACAAAATTGATTGCCCTTCTCCGTATTTTCTCTTGTTCAGCCCTGTCTGATGGAAGCTCACCCCGTTGAAGGTAATGTGCGATAGGGATCATCCAACTGGTGGCAGGAGCATATGGCTCGGGGACAGGACTGACTTCATGGATCTCTTACATCATATCTTGAACAAATGGTAATACCATTCGATGTTGAGCAATGCTGATGACCGTTTCATCCCGGTCTGGGTCGGCTAGGGTTGTGGCCACATTGGCTAATGCATCAGCCTGAGCGTTCTGGGACCGGGGAATATAATTCAATGTTGGTTATGTGGAGAACTCGTCCATTAACCCTCGGACATGGTCAAATAGGGGGATCAGCTCCTCCTTTTTAATAGCATAGTCACTGTTGACTTTCTTGATGACCAGCTCCGAGTCACCTTTTACCTTAAGGTGTTGTACTTGTGCCTGTAGTGCGAGCTTCAGGACTGCAATGAGGGCTTGATATTTCGCTTCATTGTTTGTAAATCCCTCTAACAGGAAGAAGTAATACGGAAAAACTGCCTTTTATGGGGACACGAGTATTATCCCTAGACCCACTTTGTTGAATCTGGGATCCTCCATCCTCTTCCTGGTGGGGCTTCAGGACGCGCCATCAAAGTACATTTCCCATGCTGGGAACTCTTCTTGAACCAAGAATATATCTTCATCAGGTAGCTCGGTGTCTGGTGCAGCGGTCCCTGTTGTAGGGTGCTCTGCCAGAAATTCTGCTAATGCCTGGCCCTTGATGGCTTTTTGAGGCACGAACCAGATGTCGAATTGTTGCAGGGTGACCGCCCATCGGGATAGGTGTCTGGTTAGCATCGGGCGACTGAGGATGTACTTGAGCGGGCTACACCATGAGATCAAATGGACCTCATGATGCTACAGATAATGTCATATCTTTTGAACCGCAAAGACCAAGGCCAGACAGCTCTTCTCGATATTTTCATATCGAGTCTCAGTATCAATCATGGTTCGACTGAGGTAATAGAGACTGTTTTCGCTGCTGGAGTCGTTCATATGTGCGAGGAAGGCTCCAAATGACCATTCTAGGGCCATCACATACAGAAGGAGAGTTCTACCTTTAACTGGGGTCATGAGCACTGGTGGACTTAAGAGGTACTTCTTCAATTTGCCGAACGCCTCTCGGAACTCATTCGTCCATTGGTATGTGACCCCCTTCTTCATCAACCTGGTGAAGGGAAAACATTTTCCTACCATGTTGGCTATGAACCACCTAATATAGGCTAGGTGTCCTTGGAATCCCCTTAGCTCAGTGAGATTTCGAGGAGGTGGCAGGCTCAGGATAGCCTTTGTCTTCTCAGGGTCGACTTCAATGCCACGATGGCATACGACGAAGACAAGGAATTTCCCAGAGGTAACCCCAAAGGCGCATTTCAAGGGGTTCATCTTCAAGTTGTGCTATCGGATCTTGTTGAAAACGGTCTCAAGGTCTGATAGGTGATCCGAGCGATGTCTAGACTTGACCACTAGGTCATCCACGTAACATTCAATGAATTTCTTCTGGAACGACTTAAAGATCCGATGCATGGCACGCTGATACGTGGCGCCAGCATTCTTGAGACCAAAGGGCATGACCCTATAACAGAATACCCCTTGAGGGGCCCTGAAGGTAGTAGCTTCTTCATCTTCTTGGGCCATCCTGATTTGATTATATCCGGAATATCTGTCCATGAAGGATAGAGCCTCATACCCAGCCATTGCATCAATTAACAACTCGGGGATTGGTACTGGGAAGCCATCTTTCGGACAATTCCGATTAAGGTCTCTGAAGTCGATGAAGACGTGGATTTTCCCGTTCTTTTTCTTGACAGGGATGATGTTGGACAACCAAATGGGGTAATGGACCTCCCTGATGAATACTGCTTTAATGAGCTTATCGACTTCAGCCTCAATCTTGGCCGCATGTGTGGGGTGTGTCCTTCTAGCGGCCTGTTTGTAGCCCCAGCGGTCTTCTTGAAGACCCAGGTGATGCGTCGCTACCTCGGGATCGAGTCCTTGAATTTTCATGTAATTCCAGGTGATGAAATCCCTTTTTTTCCTTAGCAAGGTGGTATATTCCTCGTGTTCCTCAGTAGACTTGTCCGCGCTAATGAGAGTGGGCCTCAGGTCTTCTTCGGTACCCAGGTTAATTTCTATGAGCTTGTCCACAGTGGTGGAGATACCCTCCTCAAATGCGGGAGGTGCATCCCTGAGATCTTCCCCCTCTTCTTCTTTTAAATCCCCATCTTCTTGGTTCGTCGAGGAGAGAGCTCCTGGCACGAGCTCTTGGAAGTCCGGAGGCGAGGTGTCGCGGGCGTCCTTGCTCGAGCTTTTGCCCCCCGATTGAGGGTCAGCGGACGTTCCTGCATTGTCACACTTGGAAATCATGGCTGAAGTCATGAGGACATCCAAATGTGTGTCCGGACTTGAAATCCTACTCTCAACATGGTTGATGGGCAGGACATAATCTCTGCCAAGCTGCCTGTGGGGGTTATCGGGGACCATTTCCATGCCATTTGGAGAGGGGATCCAGTCGACGTCGTCGACCAAAGGCTTCTTCTTCTTTTTCTCATAGAACCCGGCGTCGATGTAATGTGACTCGGAGAGCTCAAAAGGGGCCTTGTTGGCGTGTAACATCCCTCTTTGTCCATTGATGCAGTACTTGATACACTGGTGGTAGGATGAAGGAACGGCCATGTGCTTATGGAGCCATGGCCTTCCCAAGAGGGCATTGAATGTTGTGCTCTACCAAACCACCAGGAATTCTGTGTAGGCTACCAGGTCACCAAAATGGGTCTTTATCTTAATCTGACCCATTGGTTTCTACTCACTCTTGTCGTAACCTAAGAAAGTTGTGGATGAGGGAATTAGATCATCCTCACTATAGCCTAACATGCAGAGTGTCCGTAGGGGAAGGAGGTTAACTACAGATCCATTGTCTATAAAGACTTTTCGGATCTCAACACCATTCAGTGTGTCGGACACATATAGTGGTCTGATGTGTCCTTTCATGATGGCATATTCATCCTGATCGGTGAAGGAAATCACCGCATTGCATTCAGTCGGGCCAGTCAATGTCAGGTAAATCTCGGCGGAAGCTACCTCGGCATGAAATTCCTGGGGGCTGATCAAAGCTTTGATAAGCGCCTCCCTAGGGTCTGCTGAAAAACTCATGGCATCCAGGATTGACAACCTGGCTGGTACTAATGCTAGCTACTTAAGGATGTCTTATTTTTTCTCTAGTGGTCGACGCTTCTCCGTTGGTGGGGGAGTCTTAGCAGGTGCTTTGGGAGATGGAGCATTTTACGAGGAGGGACCGGCCACGGGGACGGATGTCGATGGTGTTCCCGCATTTCTAGGACTTTGCCTGGCTGGTCTGTTTGTGTGCACTAGGTGACCAGACACTTGCTCCTCTTCTGGTGGGTATCGCAGAACAACAAAGCTAGAGTGGTTGTTTATGTAAGTGGAGGGGCATTCCCTCTCCTGTTGAGTCCCGTGAAGGGCTCTCCCACGGGTTTCCGCAACATTGACGGTCTGGGTCGGGGTCCAACTGTGGGGTTGGTTCCGGCCGCAGTTACGCCTCCCCGGTATCCTCTACCTCTGTGGTTCCTTCTCCCGGCTCCTCGTGCAGGTAACTCGGGTTCATAATCATACCCTTCCTTTAGGGAATGATTCCATGAGATGGATGACGTTGATAGAACCAATGATTGGATCTTCATCCTCTGACAGGTCAACCTGGTCGGCTGTCTCTACTGGTGCCGTTTGGTGGGTCGGTGCTCGCGGTGCCAAATTCGAGGGCATGAAATCTGCCAGGGTCGGGACTAACTTTGGTCATGTCGCGGACTGCTCCTCTTTTGACTGTTTCCTCTTTCGACTCCTTCTGGATGGCCGGCTTGTAGAGGGTTGTGAGGCCGATGCTGTCGGCTCTACGGCTCCAGGGGCTGTTGGTGGCAACACCGGCTGCTGTAGTTGAGCTCAGAGTGTGCACTGGTCTCGGTTGATAGTCTTCCGAGTCATCCAATTGTCAAATTTATGCCCCTGCTTGCTGGTGACATTCTGCCACCCCTCCTCTTTTTTGGAGTCAGTGGTAGAGATACTTGCCACATGTGCTGGGGGTGGTCCCAGCTCGACTTGTCTAGAATCTACCATCCTCTACAGGAGTTATTTGAAGATGATGCACTCTCGGATATTGTGCCCCAACATCCAATGGTTGGAGAAGTAATCTGTCCTGTCATCGCGGCTGATTTCATCAGGTCTCCTTGGCTCTGGGAGGCGGAGCAATTTGCAGTTCATGGCAGCATTGAAGTAGCCGTAGACTTAATCATCCCAGAACGAGTAAAATTTTTGTCTTCGTTCCTCAAATTGGTTCCACTTTGGTCCTCTCTGATCATCTAGTTTGGGTGGGGGCGACCGTTGATGTGCAGGGGGCCCTTAACGATCTGGTGGAGGCCTGAGTGGTGGAGCGGGCACAGGGGCCGGCTTCAGTGTGACAGCGGACACTTCAGCTCTAGGGGCCCTTTTCACAGATCCTACGAGGCTATTCGGGACTTTGAATTTTTCCACTGTAGGGAGTCCTCAATTCTCTGGGAAATGGCCGAGATATGGCAGAAGCCAGTGGTGCACTCCATCAGTAGGAGCGGTGTTCGCAGCTCATCTCTAAGATTATCGATGCATATGGCTAGCATCTCATCTTGAGGCATTGGCCTGTTCAGAGAGTAGGTTAGACGTTTCCATATGGCGATGAAATATAAGACCCTCTCGTTCTCCCTCTGCTTTCAGTTCATGAGATCGATGACCGTTTTTTGAGGTAGCGTTGAGCTGAAGTGGAACAGGAACTACTGCCGGAGGTCCTCCCACCTCTTTATCAACTAGGCTGGCAGAGTCGTATACCAGACGAAGGTGGATACTTGAAAGGTCCGTAAAAAGCATCTGAATTTCACTGCTTATTGTTGTTCTGGAGTCCCCATCATATTGTCGCAATAGGACGCGTACTGCATCAAATGCTACTCTGGATCACCTGATCCTTTGAAGATGGGGAATACAGGGCTCCCAAAATTGGGTGGAGGTGGTGTGTTGGTCACCCAATCTGGGTAGGGTTTCCTCTCCGGCTGTATCAGAGCACGTAGACCTTCAATCACCTCCAATCGAGCTGTTAGTGCCTCGATGGTGTTGGTGAGTCCCTGGTTTACATCCTGTTGGGCCCGGTCCTGGGCAGGCGTAGCCCGAGGCATTGCTTGAGGATTCAGATTGGCTGGCACAAAGGGTGCATATTCTGTTCGGGGTACCCTCGGGGGGTTCAGGCGTACTTTCTCTGGTTGCCTCCTAAGTGGATGGAAATCCTGGTATTCATCATCCACGTTTAGGAAGTTGGACGAACCAGGCGCCTCATTGGGCAGAAGCCCTAATCGTGCTTCATTTACCGGGGAAAGACTTAGCCTTTGAGGTGAACTTGCTGGGAGTGCATGGCGTCGCTCTTCTTGGGACGCACTTTCAATAAGGCGGTTCCTCTAGAGCAGCTCGACGTTAAGCCACCTCAATTCATTCATCTCTTCTTCCTATCAAGAAAACCTATCTTCGAGCATGAGTGGCTTGTTTTTATCGAGAGAATGAGACAGGTTAAGGGTAACTGTTCCTTTATTCTTATCCTTGTTGGAAGCTCGTTGGGCAGGTAGAGGGAGGTTAGCTGAAGGGGCGGCCATATTTAAAGCGGCCCTCTGGTTCTGGGTGTGCACACCTAGGGGTTCGTTGTGAGTCATAGCCTCACAGGAATCGTCGTCTCCCAATCCGTCTGGATTTTCATTTTCTCCGGTGTCACCCGTGGGGTTAGCCTCTATGGAGTTGATGAACGCATATTGCAGGGTGGAGGGGACATCATCTTCCAAATAGGAAGAGGATCTCCCGCGTCTTCGGCTGGCCATCCCTTTCAAGACATGGGATTGCCCTCGGACTTCATGATGAAGGGTGACATGGAGAGTTCATTGATGAGACTTTACAGTGCACCTTCCTCTCAGAGGGGATGATGATTCATATGACCGGATAGGATGGGAACCTCCTCTTATAACTGTCCTCCCTAGATGAGAGAATACCGACTCTCAGGGGGGAGGTTGTTGTTGAGGGGGTAATAATGCCCCCAACCCTGAGAGCTAGGGTTGGCTCCGTTCCCTAGACATTGAGTCTCTTCCCGGATTTTTTGGTCTTACAGGGGCATTTGTTGTTAAAAATTCCCCTAACCCTACAGGCTAGGGTTGACCCTGGATTGCGGCAGTGGTTGCTGCTATCACGACCTGCCTCATCTCGCGTGCCCCCATCCGGGGGTGAACCAGATCTAGTTCCGAATTCACCTGTGAATCAGTCCCTTATGGGGAGGCAGGCAGAGATCATTGATTAGCCTCTCTTAAGAGAGAGGCCTGTTGTATTCTCTCGGTGGCCTGATTTAGGAGTTCTTGAATGGCTTGTTCCCACCGGACATGAAGCTTCAGGGACTTACTCAAGGCCCAACTCTGTTGGGTGTGTTGCCTTTCCTGAACAGGGGGACCACTTGATTGTCGTCTCGATGTGATGGCGTTGCAAGACACCATGATGAATGGGTTTTTCTAGGTGGGGAGAGGATTGAAATTAAGATCTTCGTGTTCCCCCCATCCCCTGATATGGACTCCCATTGGAGCGTCATCGATGAGACGGCGTTGATGGTGTAGTGCGCGGAGGCAAGCTGCCTCCATATTCCCTTTGGGACTCTCGGGGCATTGTTGTCGCGTCGAGGAAAGGGCCTCCAGGTCGATGTGACACAGGAGGTCCCCTATCGCCTTGACATGGTCTATATGACCGCCATAGGGTAGGAAGCTCGATTTCAGCTGGCGGAGGGTCGTCCATATATTATGGTGGATGTCGTGCATGTATTCTTCCGATAGCTCTCTGGTTATGTCATACTGAGAGGTGGTCGTGGGCCAAAACATAACTAGTATATCATTCTTGGCCAGTCGTTTTCTCAGGTGAATCATATCGGCATACTCCTCTTCCAGTGATTCCTCTACCTGGTCAGCCCAACTAAGGATCTCACTATAGTCAGAGGTAGTGGGACCGGTAGGTATCAAATTGTCTTGTGGGAGATTCTGAGGTAGTTCAGAAGATGAACGTGGCCCTGGAATGGCTCCTGATCAATGAAGGGCATCGTTAGAGACAAGCTGGGAATCTGACATGCTCGATCCCGTCCTTCTAAGTGCCTCGGCATACGAGGGCCTTTCGGTGCTTGACATGGCAGGAGGAGGACCTTCTGGTCAAAGTAGTATGTCATCGCCGGGAAGACCTTCGCAATGACGGCCGTAATGGCGAGGACTACCATTACTGCTTGATGTTTCACTGTATAGAGGACTTTTGCAGTGCACACCATGGGGGGGGCCTCCAAGGCATGCTGCAGCAAGGGGAGGACCTTCTGGCTACGTAGCGTTGTTACGGGGAGGACTTTCGTAACAACTGCCATCATGGTGAGGATGACCATCATGGCTTGACGTTTGACGCGCATCCTGGGGAGGACCTTCCGGACACGCCGCGACAAGGGGAGGACCTTCTTGTTTCTTGGGCCATTGTGGGGATGACCTTCGCAATGGCAGCCATAGTGGAG
Organism: Viscum album; assembly: GCA_963277665.1. NCBI lineage: Eukaryota > Viridiplantae > Streptophyta > Magnoliopsida > Santalales > Viscaceae > Viscum > Viscum album. The sequence goes on from OY728167.1 coordinate 722,534,227, forward strand.
AGGACTACCATCATAGTTGCGGCAATGGTGAGGACTACCATTACTGCTGCCGCAGGTAGAATATATGTGGGATACATGCTGGGGAGGGCCTCTAGAATGTACTGCAACTAGGGGATGGCCTTCTCATTTCTCGACGTCTCTATAGGGAGGACCTCCGTTATTAGGGTGGCGAAGATTACCACCGTGACCTGATGCCTGGCTATGTGGAGTTCCTTTGTAGCGTAACCCCTGGGGAGGAACTTCAGGGCTGGCCACGACAAGGGGAGGGCCTTCTTGTTGTGATGAGACGTCAATACAGGGAGGACCTCTGTAGTTGCAACTATGATAGCGAGGACTACCATCACAATATGTGGTCCCACTACATGGAGAGTGATTGCAGTGTACACCCCGGGGAGGACCTTCAGGGTGGACCGCAGAAAGTGGAGGACCTTCTTTCTGTTCGACCTTCTGGTCACATGGAGGGTTTCCGTGACTCGCATCAAGAGAGAAGCTCTCGTGACCGATCGTTATATACCGGGGGGGGCACGGGTGCTCTGGGGAGGACCATCAGAGCTGCTGGTAGCGACATTGCGGGGAGGACCTTCGCAACTACTGTTGCCACTCCCATAATATGGTAATTGGTAGGCAGGGTTCCGAGCCTGCAATATGTCCTTAGCGGCGTTAGTAACCCTAGCTTCCAGCAGAGAAAATTCATAAACCCGCTCTTTATTTTCTGGCTACCTTCGGCGCTCTTTTTCGGGTAGCAGGGACCGTCTGTTATTGATAACGACTTTCACCTTCTTTGGGTCCCTGTCTAATTGGGTCCCGGGATGCCGCCGGGATACGTCGACAAACATCTTGACTTTTAGTAGAGATATATACCTGCTCTGGATAATCCACCGTGATGGACAGGTGTCCCCCAATTGGAAAGAGTGAACTGCTCGATCAGGTTTCCCATACATCGCGAAATATAGACAGAGACCCTCCTGGGCAGAAGTAGGGATGCATATCTGCTCTGAGGCGGCTATCTCATCTCCTAGATGAGTCGCCTCAATTGGGGAGACGAGCTCATGGGCTCGAGTCCTTGTTGTTGTCGCTGATGCAATTATATGCTGGAAAGTCTGCAAGATATGATCTGGGATTGATACCTACTCCTCCATCATTGCCAGGATATGTAGAGAGACATCTTTGGCTGGAACGGGTATGAAGGCCCATTCCAGTATCGGAGTAGGAATATCCTGCTCTGGTCCTCTAGTGGTCAATGGGTACTGACAATTCTCCGGTGTTGGGGCAGGTGAACGAATCTTCCCATGTACCAGGATACGCCAGTTTCTCTCTCCGTTTTCCGCCACATCGAGGTGGCGGACTTTACTTGCATCTGCAGGGAGCTGGCCCTACATACATTGGTTTCCCACCATATCGAGTCGGTGGCCTTTGTTGGTGGGGAGACGTGCCTACCTAGGATTTGCCGCCACATCTGGGTGGAGGGCTTCGTTGATCGCCACCATATCAGGATGGCGGGCGTTTGAAGAAACTTCCAGGAGCTGGTCCTGCAGGTGCCGGGTCACCACCACGTCAAGCTGGTGGGCTTCACAACCCTGGGCAGGGAGAGGTACCTGCCTGGTAAGTGTCGTCCTGTGTGAGCGACGGTCTTGATGGATCTCGACGGGGATATGTGCTGGCGCGTATGATGCCGCCATGGATGGATGGTGGGCTTGGGAGGATTGAACAGGTGTAGGTGCATGTTCGTGGTATGTCTTCATGGATGATCAGCGGAGCACGTCCTCAGGGACCAGGGTGATGACCGGTCCCCGATTGTACGTTTGCCACCCTCATCGGGAAGTCTGAGGGGCCGGAGCTCGGGGAGCATGGGCCTGAATCCTCGGGTAGACATCCTACTCAGCACGAGGATGTTGAGTCATGGTGTGACCGTGATGACTTCTTCCGGTGGGGGCCTTAGAGCAGAACCTCCGTTCGGTGGGGATGAAGTTCTCAACGTCGACCTCATCTACCTCCCTAAGATAAGGGAGGTACGCGTTATCACGTTCTGGGGATAGGCTCCCGAAACGGTTGGAGACAGCGACAGGGGCTGTTTGGATCCGCCTTTGCGGTCGCTGCTGGGCAGGCGACCGGCGAATCTTGACGGATTGGAGGGAGTGCATGGCCGCCTCCACCATCAGGAGAGTACCATTCACGTGGTACTCTCGGATCAGCATTTCTGAATCCCAGTGTTGAAGACATTGTGTGGGTGACGGGGTCCTCTGTTGTTGAGGGAGTCTCATCCTTGTTTCGTTGGAAGCGCGCACTTGTGAGTTACTTTGCAATGCCATTAGATCTAAGGGAGTTCTGAAAGTAGTTCCTGCAAAACATTTTAGCAAATACAAGTAGAAAACTCGTCAAAGAAGCATCTCATAATCCCATGAGTAATTAATGCCCTTGCTTGGCCCTCCTTTAGAGCATGAGGGGGGAACGGGGTGGGATTAAGTTTAATCATCCATGTTTGGTTAAAGATTCACGTCGAGTTCACCATTTTTTGTTTCGTTCTGGTTTTCGACCACGAAACGCCCAACAGCTCTGTATCAAATGATTGATGGACCTGCTTTCCAAAGGCAGGTGTTCGCCGGATGGTCTGACCAGTGACTCTTAATAACTCATATTGGTCGAGATGATGGGAAGTTGGGAACATCAAACCCTTTGGGGGGAGGGGTGATTTTTCATGTTCGGGGACTCTCTTATAGATTTAAGACGTATTCATATGTTCGCGAATCTTTGGTTTATACCCAAACATAGTATCCACGGATTTAACCTTGGTGGGAAATGGTCAACTGGAAGCAGGGGTTCAGAATCATTTATGCCTGAGGTTTACCATCCCTCGTTGGATTAATGACCCCGAAGGGTTGGAACTTGCTTGAGGCTGCACTAGGAGTGGCGGGGTGAACCGATGTGGAGATGATCGGATCGACCGGTTGTTGGGCTTGAACCTCAGGGAGGCTTCCTACAAACCCTGCTTAGGAAGCATGCATCAAAGTCCACGTAGTTCAGATAGGTGTCGGGGAACCGACGTGAAGAGAGACCAGGTGGTCCGATGGGTGGTGGGCTTGGACCTCATGGAGGCTTCCTACGTACCCTGTCTAGGAGGTAGGGATCAAAGTCCACGTAGTTCGTATATACAGTTTAACGCCATGTTGGACGAGGGTGGAACTCGATGTGAAGAAACGACTGAGTGGTGGGCTTGAACCTCGTGGAGGCTTCCAACGTACCATGCTTTGGCATGGATCAAAGTCCCCATAGTTCGCTTATGGTTTGGGGCTTACGCTCTGGGGCAGCCCAGAAGGTGGATTGGGGATTACACTCTGAGGAGACCCAGAAGGTGGATTGGGGCTTACACTCTGAGGAGGCCCATAAGAGGATGCCATGTTCGATGTTTACTCTAAGCCCACGTGAGTCATGCTCAGTTTTAGAAACAAGAGGCAGCAGGGACCAGGGGATCACATCACGAAAGGTTCATCCGTGAGAAGCGGAGTGGGGCTTATGCATGAGGGTGGACCAGGGTGATGAATTGGGGATTACAATCTGAGGAGGACCAGAAGGCCGGGGATTACTCCGAGATGGACTCCTGAGATGACAAAGCCCAGCAGTAGCGTGAAAGGGTGTACTCCTGTGCCCATCTCCTCTCTTACAGTGCATGAGGGATTCTTTCTGATGGCTATTTTACCATCTTCGAGGAACCCTCAACAAGTGGAGGTGATGAAAGGGAATTACCGAGCTCAGACTCCACATTACCGTGGGAATGTGAACCCAGGAATGCTTCGGTAATCTTCTCAAGGGTCGGGGAAACCCCTTTTCCCCTATTTACAGTGGGTATGTGAACTCAAAATGGCACGCTGATGTGCCTGAAAGTTACACCATGAGAATCCGGTGGCTCTGGAAGAGGCCTCGGCTCGGGGTTGATGAATAGGCCAATGAGGGAGTCGCGGAGGACTGGGATGGATCGGATGGATTTCACCTGGCTCTGGAAATTAGAACACCGAAGTATTTGGTGAGCCACCGAGAGTTATGGGTGGTGGCACCCTTCGCATGGCGAAGTGCCACATGGCTGGAGAAGCCGTCCTTGAACCAGGGTGGTCCGCGGACTGATTGGCGTCCCGCGAACCAGGGTGGTTCGCGGAGGCTTCCAGGTGGGCAGCGGTGGCCAAGGCAGGCGCCGATCGGAGGCTTGTCGGTCGGGGCTTCGCCCGCGTAGGAGAGTGCTACGTTGTACGAAGGATGGGAAAAGAGGCATAAACTCCCTGTTCCACAGGGAATTCATCCGCGGAGGGGTTATGGTTCGCGGTTCTCCTTTTTTTCATTATTATAGGTTTGAAGTTCACCAAATTATTTTCCATTTTCCAATTCCATGTTAATTCGTATACCTGTTGTGGTTCACGGCTGGGGATTTTGCTGTTTGCAAAATCTGAAGCCTTCCTTCAACCAATCTCCTTCCAAATCTCCAATACCTCTGAATCTGATTCCATTTCTCCGATCTGTTTTTCTTTCCCCTTGAGTATCCTTTTATTGAGTGGGGAAAGGGATGTATCTGTGGCCACGTGGCACCTTTTGCGGAGGCCCATAACCAAATACCTGGTTCACTGCTGAGTTGTTAAATCCACGATTCGCGGTGGGTATTGAATGCTCCCCACATCCGCGAGGTGAACTCAGAGAGTGCTCCGCGGCTGCAGAGGGTTCCGCCTCTATTCCGCGAACAACAGCGGGTGCGTCTTGAACCGGTCGACGCGGTCCACGGTTGGGGCGGTTCGTGATGGTGAACCGGATCGGTGCCCATCCTGCCTCGCGACTGCGGAGGATCTCCACCTCCATTTTGCGAACGACAATAGTTCGCGGAGGGGGGTGCCTCACGGGGCCTGGCCAGTTCACACTTCCATGGGACCGGTTCGTGGACCGGTCATGTGTGTCTCTTCTTAGGGTATTTGGGTAGAATCTTCGTTGCGGATTTTTTAGGACCCTACATTCACCATAACCTTTTTTTGAAGTGTAGAATTATAAAATGAAATCAATTTTTGAAAATATTTTTTTATGTATTTTTTATTTAATTTTTAAATAAAATGAAAATTTATTAAAAACCAACATTAGAACTATAACTCATTTTATAACACCTTGAAAAATTAATCAAGATCACATTAAATTTCATATAACCGTAAGACATTAAAATTAAAATTTATGATTAAATTTTTTGAATATAAATTTACATTTTAAATTATTAAATAAATCATAAAATTTTAATTAAAATATCTATGAAATATAAAAATATAAATACTTATACTATGATTGTTTTTTCACTTATAAAAAGTCTAAATTATATTTATACCTTCACGGGTGAAGTTTCTGTTTTTTTGTATAATTTACTATTCATTACTATTCATAAGGGTATCTTAATATTCATAAGGGTATGTTACTATTTATAAAAAGTGTTGTTTATTCTATCTGACTTAAAATATCATACTGAACGCAACCATGTATGTCAATTTTTTGAAATTAAAATCACAGAGGAGGAAAAATTATGTTTACTGGAAAGGTTATAAAAAATTTGTGTTTCTAGAGACTCAGTGTTTTATTCATTCAATATTAAATTTATTTTCAAAATCATGGGGTGTTAAAATAATTATATTACAACACATATCTTTATAATTTCAATTTTCTATTAGTATGATAATTGAGTTATATAAAATGCAGACTATCACCGTCTTAAAGAGATACAATTCATTAATAGACTATCTGGAATTTATTAAGGATAGATTTAGTGAATATATATGATAAATTTTATATAATAAATATACTTTAAAAAATATACATATATATATAGGTCTTTTACTTTATTTCTTGCAACACGATAATTAAACAGAAATAGTGTTCATGTAAACGTATGGATTGTCGTCTATATGAATGATGTATTCCATTTCATACTTCTACAATATATGGATTATTATAATACAAATATACTGAATATATGTGATATAAATATCTTGGTTTACTTTCTGGAATCATGTTCTATGTATAAGGACCAATGATACAACAAATTAAGACACATGTAAAGAACAAAGAAAATATTATCCGGAGTAGAACCATAACATGGGATAGTTAACAAGTGAGTAGTATAAGGTGGAAATAAAAACATATATGGTATATCATATAAGAATATGGATATGTAAATCATTTATAATAAATTTAAATTTATTATGCAGGTGGTTTGAACAATTACAACGAGAGTGAAGACACAAGGTAAGGGAATTTCCTTTATCTTTTATTTTCGTGAGAAGCATGCCTTAATCACCACTCACTTATTTTGTGTGGAGTATTTACTGAAAATTGATGTATTTTATTTCAAATACACGTAAATTTATAGGTATTAATTTCTCTATTATTTTATATTTATTTCATTTCATTAATTTTCCAAAGTTACCAAATCGGTAAAGTAATTTTGTCTCAATTTTCCTTCTTTGAGACTAATGCCATGTTATACATATATATTTTTATATGAGGTTTTTAAACTATCATTTATATGTTATAACATGAAGATAATCATTTTCATGATATTATAAAACTCTATGTAATTTCATATTCCTACATGGGGAGTATGAATCAAAGCTACCATCTGGTAAGAGTTTATTGAAACAATCTCACTGTTTATCAATATTGTTTATGATCACATCTTTTTTAATGAGATCTTATGAATCCATCTTTCAAGAACACTCATAACTTTTATTCTTCTCCTGTTAGTCTTGATGTCTTCATGTATTAGTACCATTTTTCCACTCGCTGGTACATAAGATAATTTTTTTAAGTAAAATCTGATCGTCTATGTCTTCAATCAGAAATCTATGGTATTAAAAAAACCATGTTTCCAAAAAAGATTTCAAAAATGATTTCAAAATATAATTCAAGACCATTTTAAATGAAAATGGTTTTTAAAAAGTTTTATAGTTTTCAATGATTTATTTATAATTTTTTAAATCTGTTTTCAATGAAAAATATTTCAAAAGGCTTAATGTTTTAAAAATAATTTTTCAATTAAGAAAGGATATTTTCCTCAAAAAATGTTTTTAAATTATATTTAAAAATTATTTCCCACCTTAGATAACACATGATTGTGTTATTCATGAAATTATAGTGAAATAATTCAATGTTTCCATTTATATTATTTTCCTTAAAGGTTTATCTTTTAGGGAATGTTTTTTAAGAAAGTTGTTTCTCTTTATCGTGTTATTTTTCTATGAAACCCACTTATTTTAATGGGTTATAAATTGATGAAATGATTATGAAACAAATTTTTACTTCCATAGGTTAAGTTATGATTTCATTTTTATGACACCAATTTCATTTTTTGGGTTCTGATATGATTTTTTTTATTTTCTAGCACATGTATGTATGATTTAATTATGAGATGGGTGAGACCTATATCTTCCTCCAATGAATTAGGTAATGATGGATGAGTCATGGGTATAAATGTTATGTGTGAACCTGATTACATGTTAACAATGTTATGCATAGAACTAGTTTTATGTCGATAAGTTTATGTTTGAACCTGATTAAATGTTCACAAAATGTTATAAATGAACGTTATTATGTGTTCATTATGTTATGAGTGAACCCAATTACATGTAAATAATGTTATGAATGGACCTGGTAGCATGTCCATAAGTTTATGAGTGAACTTTATTACATGTTCACAATATTATGCATGAAACTGAATGCATGATCACATCATTATTTGTGGAACTGGATGCTTGTCCATAAATCTATGAGAGGGACTGATTTATTATCCTTAACTTATTATGTGAACCTATTTCTACTTATAAATGTTCAATAAGTTATACATTTATGTCTATGCCACAATTTCATGTCTTCTTATATGTTATGATTTTATGGATTATGTACTTTTGTTTCCTTATGATTCATGTATTATTAAGTTCCATTCTTTATGCTATGATTTTGATTCATGATATTTGATATGTAGGGTGTGATATTATATTCTCATGATCACATTCTCATACCCATATGATCAGGTTTATGCTTACATATCTCCCTTGTTTAGCCTTATTGAGTATTTGAGCTCACCCATTATTATGTTTCCTTCCCTAGGTTATGAAGATATGTAATAGGATTGATGTGTCTAAGAAGGGTTCTATTCATGAAAAACCTAGTGGGATATAATTTATCTCTATTATGTACTAGTTTTTATGTTTCCATGTTTCCAAAGGAAATATACTAGTATGGTATTTGTGCGTCAATTTGTATAATATTTTATGTATTCTACAAATGTTTTGTAATATCTATGTATGTAAAGACTGGGTCATTATAGCTGGTATAAGCGAAAATTTTTAATTGAACTTTGGAATATAGTATGAGAAAACATTTTTGAAATCCCTATATGTATTTCTAAGGATGTGTCTATGGATGTCTCCAAGGATATGTGTAATGATGATTTAACATTAAGGAAAATTTCCTAGAGTTTTGGAAAAGGATGGAGTAAGTGGTTTCCTAGTAATAAATCTCTATCTGGATATTATAAGTGGAGGTGGATTTGGAAAATATGTACATTTTAGTAACAACTATGACTATATTTTCTAGGCCTGACTCAGGGTAATATTGTTCGTAACAACAGGCCTTGCTACACACCAGGTTTGACACTCCCAGGGGATATGCATTGGAAATTCACAAAGTCTTCATGACCCATTATAATGGATTATAATAGAATATGAGTATGTTTTACCTATTATAAACCTATGTTTTCATATATTAAATGGTATGTGTCATGATTTATACATCTTATAAGTAAATTTTGAAGATTATGTGGTTTTCTTCTATGATATTTGTTACTGACCCCGTGTATTCTGGTTCATGTCAATGAAGAGAACTAGAAGGAACATGGTTAACATTGAATGTTTCATTTGTGGAATTTATTAGAACTATGAAAATCTATTTCCCAAGTGAAAATATCATAAAGTTAATCAAGAATTTGGTATAATTATTGGTCATGATTCTGAAGATAAATAGATTGCAAACGACATGTGAAAGATACATGATGTTCTTCTAGTATTTTTTACCTTAATCATAAGAAGCAGGATTAGGTTGAGGTTTAGAAACCTTAAGACATGATTCATATTTAATATTCTAGGAAAGAGGTATTATGTAATATGTTGATGAATCTTGAGTAATGGTTTAATAATAAAGTTGGTTGAATGTAGTGATTATGTTTTAGAATACAATGATTTCGTTATATGAATCATAAAATTTATAAGTATTTTTAGTATACTATTTCATTATTGATTGAAAAGGATATGATTAATCATGATGTATAATAATTAAAGTGATATTTTTATTAAATTAACGTAACCATTAACGTAATCAAGATGTTAAGAAAATTGTGTTTCGCCTTGATAAAGAGATGATTAATTTTGATAAAGAATATTGGATAACACTAATTACCATGGATCTGATTATTGATTGGTTGAAAAATGGGTTTATGTAATGATGGATTAAGTTTAAATTATCTTGGATTTAAGGATTATATCTAGTATCCTTTGGAATAAGGAAGAACACATTTTTACAAAACTATTTATGGAAATTCAGGTTATTACCATGTTTCAGGATAATATTTGATGAGGGTATTCACATTTTTGGAATGATAAAACCAAGAGCTACTTTGTGATATATGGGGGATCAATGTTAAGCTGATTTTTTGACATTAATTATAATGTTCTATGTTTTCAATGTTCAAAAGGGTTATAAGGTTAACCATTTATCGAAATATTTAGTGAACATTTTGATGATGTTTTTGAGAATAAAGTATTACATTTCCATATAATGATTTATATATATTCGATTACCTGTTATAAAAACATAGTGTTGATGATAAATAATGACAGATGCGATGGAATATCATGGATCTCATGATCTGTTAGAACTTTAGGAATGAAAAATACATCTTCATTTTTAGAGAAAGAGGTGATGTGGATTAAGGAACAACAAAGGGTGATCTTGTCCGGAAATCGTGTAAGTATATCTTTTCATGAAAATTATTTAACATTAGGAAAAAGTATCATCAAAACAAAAAATTTATCCTAGTACCTCTATTTCAGATGAATCAGATGGTTCCTTAGTTCATTAGATATTTATGGATTTTGATTGTTAAATTTCTCCTGAACTTGGTCACTATCACTCTATATCAGAACATTATGGTTAGATTTATCTTCCATGTCCTTGTATTCACTTTCAACCTATGTTGTCCCATGTGGAGACCCAGTAATGTGTTACTTTGGGTAACCATTGTGGTTCCAACATACCCTTTTTAAGTGATGTTTTAGTATTCATTTTTATGATGTGTGATCCTACGAATGAAACATTAATATATTAATCCTTTTATAACCCATAATAATCTTGTGGGAATAATTCATTTTAAGGGGGGTATAATATAACACCTTGATATTTTTTGAATTTTTTTTTTTGAATTAATTTATCCTTTTTGATACTTTTCAGTTCCTGAAACGCTGAAAATAGTTTATTTTATACTAAAGAACTATGTTGGGCTTACATGAACTACATAAAACATAAAATTTAAGCTTTAACTATAGAGAGCACTGAAGATAGCTTGCATTATATGAACTAATGACATTACTTGAAGGATTGTGAAACATGAAAAACCGAGTGTTACCGAACAATTATATATTATTAAAATATAAAAATATATAACATAGTCGTTAAAATAGTTTTTATGAATATTATTAACTAACTAATGTAAATATGTTGTTTTCATAAATTATAAAATTAATTAATATGTTTCAAATTATTTATAAATGAATATAAGAACCAATTGAATATAAAAGTAGTACTTTTATAGAAAACTATTTTTATGATCAAATAGATATTTTATCCAAATAAATTAAATTAATTAAAATTTGTGAGTTATATTAGGGTAATATATTTATTATATATTTAATAAAATATTTATTACATTCATCCAACATATTTAATAGGAATAATATAAGAATAAACCAAATTTTACACATAAAAACATATATTTTTATTTCTCTACTTTTTCCGCCATTAAATGGACATCCCATTTAAATCCAATTTTTATAACTTTAACAAATTTAATATGACAAAATAAAAATTATACCTGGATGTAAAATAAAAAAATTAGGTTAGGATAAAATTTTGGTACTTTTCTATAAGGACTCAATTTTTAATGAATAGTTAAAAAATACTGGATTTTAATTCAAAACTATTTTTTCATCAAAATTATATATATAGTTAAATTATATGTTAAATTGGATTAAATGTATAATAATATATTATTTTTATAAAATAATCCAATTTATCTCATTGGAATAAATTTATCATTAAAATTGGATATTAAAACATAGCAAGGTTTTGATCATTTTGACTTTAAAAACCTGCAGTGTCGTCCGAAAAATGTGATTAATTTTAAATTAATTTCATCAACTTATGTAAATGGAATTTGAAAAAATTAGTTAAATATTTTAAATAAAGATAATTTATATTTTCTAAAAAGTTCATCTTAATTTTTCACCAAAAATATTAGTGATGTAATTAAAATTAACTACAATGATTAAGGTTAAATTAATCATAATATGGGACTAAACCATAAATTTAAGGCCCAAAATGACCTATAAACTTGTAAAAAATCCATTTTATGGACATATTTAGACCTTATACTCAATTGGAACTATTTTTGACAATTATGGTACCACTATCAATAAAAACACCTTGGTAGGGTTCCTTTCTTTTAAAATACAATACGAGGGCCACTCTTCCTCCATTATAAAAGGCCTCCTCTCCTACCACTTCCTCACACATATAAAGTAACTTTTTATTTCCCAAAATATTCCTAAAAAGATACCCAACATCACTAAATTTATCCTTGAAACCCTCTTTGTGAATAAATCCTTTCATGGAATCCCTTTGGTGCAAACCAAAAAAAGTTACCCGATTAAGAGGTAACACACTCCCGGAAACTCCTTTCATTTATTTTCATTCTCCACTCCCTAAACTATTATTATACAATTATTGTATAACAAAAACAATATACTAAATATACTAGTATATTTTTATTCTATGGTTTCTACCTACACTTACACACAATTCCATTTGATGAGTAATGAACATACAGTTTATGTGTTCAGCAGACTATCACCTCACAAAATTATGATTGTTCATTTTTCCTTTACCGCCTCTCATGGTATAAATTATGATGTAAAATTTATTTTGATATGTTATATATAATATTTATTATTTATATAATCTTCTTTAATTATTTTACAACACGTATCTTTATAATTTCCATTTTGTGTTTATTAGATAATTTTGTTTGAGAAGGTGCAGAATACCTCCCCCTCAAAGCGATATGATTCATTCATACACTCTATTGAATGTATTAAGGATGAATTTAGTGAATATTTATGATATATTTTATATATTAAATAAAAATTAATAATTATATATATATATATATATACATATATATGTCTTTTATTTTCATTCTTTCAACATTACAATTAAACATAAATAAAAATCTTGCATATGTACAGATTGATGTGTTCATGAACGGTGTATTAAATTCCATAAATCAATATTATATTGATTATTATATATCAAATATACTGTAAAGACATGATATTTATATCATTTTTTATATTATAGAATCTTTATATAAATATAACGACCAACGATATAACAAATTAAGACACTTGTGAAGAACCAAGTGAATATTATCTGCTGTAAAACCTTAACCTAGAATGGTTAACTAATGGGTAATATAAAGTCATAATAAAACCATATTTGTTATATGATATAAAAATATGGTTTTGTAAAATATTTATAAAAAAATTATATTTTTTATAAAGTTGGTTTTAATGATTACAATGAGAGTCAAGAAACATAGTAAAGTAATTTTATCTCACTTTTATTTCTGTGAGAAACATGCCTTAATAACCACTCACATATTTTTTTGGTGTATGGACTAACCATGGATGTATTCTATGTCACATATAATTAAATTTATGTGTATTTATGTATAAATTTTATTATCTCTATTTCATTGGGTTAATGTTTCTAAATTTATCAAATTAGTAAAGTAATTTTTTCTCAATTTGACTTCTTTGAGACACAAGTTGTTTTTTATAGATATACTTTTATATGAGGTGTATAAACTGACATTAACATGATATAACTTAAATAAAAACATTTTAATGGTATTTTAAAACTCTATTTAATTTCATTTTCTTACATGGTGAGTATGATTCAATGTTACCAAGGGCTAAGAGTTTGTTGAAACAATCTCATTGTTTATCAAGATTGTTTAGGATCACATTTTTGTTAATGAAATCATATGAATCCATATTTAAAGAACACTCATATATTTTCTTCTCCTATGGTTATTATTTTCTATATTCATGTATTAGTGCCATATTCCACTCTTTAGTTCTTACTATAATGATTTGATGTAAAATATGACTATCTCTCTCTATGGTCAGAAATATCTTGTATTAAAAAAACATGATTTAAAAAATGAATAATTTTTTAAAAAGATCATTGAAGCCCATTTTCATGGAATAAAGATTTTAAAATAGTTTTATAGTTTTCAATTCCTCCTTTATAAGTTTGCATATCTATTTTCTAAGTTAAAGGTTCTCAAACGTTTTTATTTTTTAAAAATGATTATTCAAGGAAGAAAGGATATTTTCCTCAAGAAATGTTTTTAAAATATCCTTCAAATTTTTTTCCCATATAAGATAACATCCATTGGTGTTAATCCTAACTTTTTCATGAAATTATTCAATATTTCCATTCATATTATTTATCATAATGGTTTATATTTTATTGAATGATGTTTACGAAATCTATTTATCTTTCATGTGTTATATGTCTATGAAACCCGATTATTTTCACGGGTTAGGATTTAATAAATTGATTATAAAACATATTAATTTTTCCATAGGTTAAGGGATTATTTAATTTTTATGACACCCATTTCTTTTCATGGGTTATTATATTTTTTATGATTTTTTGGAACAAGTATGTATAATTTCATTATGAGATGGGTGGGACCTATATGTCCCTCCAATGCATTGGGTAAAAATGGACAACTCATTAGTATAAATGTTATCTGTGAACCTGATTACATGTTCACAATGTTATGTATGGGATTAGTTTCATGACCATAAGTTTATGTGTGAACCTAATTACATGCTCAAATTGTTATGAGTTAACATTATTGTGTACTAATAGTGTTATGTGTGAACTCGATGACATGTTAAAAATGTTATGCATGGACCTATTTTCATATCAATAAGTTTTTGTGTGAACCTGATTACATGTTCACAATGTTAGGCATAAACCTGATTTCATGTTCAGAACATTATGCATGGACCTGTTTGCATGTCCATAAGTCAATGAGAGGGCCTTATTTCATGTCATTAACATATTTTGTGAACCTATTTCTACATGTAAATGTTCACTATGTTATATATTGATGTGTATTCCACAATTCCATGTCTTCTACTGTGTTTTGATTTTATGGATTATTTTCTTTATATCCACATGATTTGTGTTTTATGAAATGTCAATATTTATTCCATGATTCTTGATTATGATCATTGATATGCAGAGTATGATATTCTATTTTAACGATCATGTTATCATACCCATATTCTCTTGTTTAGGGTTATATTTGTCCCTTGTTTAGCCAGAATGATCATCTAATCTCACCCCTTTTTATGTTTCCTTCCCCAGGTTATGAAGATATGTATTATTTTTGATGTTCCTAAGAAGGGTTCTAGTCATGAAGAACCTAGTGGGAGATAATTTAGCTCGCTTATGTACCAGTTATTATGTTTCCATGTTTCCAAAGGCAATAGACTAGTACTGTCTTTGGGAATCTATTTTTATTATTTTTTTTATATTCTACAAATTTTATGGAATGTCTATGTATGTAAAGATTAGGTCATTATATGAATAGTTAATATAAATTTTTTTTATGAAACTATACTTTATGGTATAATATTTTAAATCTCCCATTTTTATTTATATTTGTTTTGAAATGTAATATGTTTTTTATTATTGAATATAATTCAATTTATACCTTTTAATTAACATAATAATTGATATTTTAATAAAAATACGTTTAGACATAAAAAATTATATTCCATCATACCTTTTTTGTTGTGTTTTTCGTGTTTATATTAAATTAATTTCTATGATTTACAGAGATTGAATCTTGAAAAAATGGATTCGATATCTGGAATCGAAGTTTCCAAAATTAGTAATGAGGTCAATCTCATTTTTTCATTATGAATAAAACTTGTGGTAAAACCATTACTACCTCAATAAAGGGGTAAAATGGGTAAATTAAGGTTACTAAGTGATAATTCCATAATTTTTCATCTTAATTCATAGTAGATGAAGTTAATTCAACCCTTATAACCATAGTATTTAAATTGAATTTTTTTAATGGATACTTTTCCATGATTATGACTTAATTATATGTTAATAATTTAATGTATTAAATGTGTGTCACTACCCCCACATATAAAAGGAAACCACTCCACTCTTTTCTTTACACTACTTTGAGTTAGATATCCTAATAAAACAAACCCAATTATCTTCTTTGATTATATATAAATGAATTATAGGTACCTCTCTTATAAAATGAACATTCTAAGGATCAATAATATGGGATCTAAAGAAATCCTATCAAAGAAGAGATAATCATTTTACCTAACCTCTTTCAATTTATTTCTTCATATACCTTCATTAAATATATGGAACTTATGATAAAATAGTAATATTTTTTCCCTAAATATAATAAAATTTTATTATTACTATGTAACCACCATTATCTAACCTCCATTCCATCTAATGGGAAATGAAATAATTCCTTATGTGTGCGTGTGGACAACCACCTTCATATTGTTATATGATTAATTTTCCATCACCGTGATTCATGATTATTTATTATGTTGTATTTAATGTTTATATATGATATTTATGATGTAATTACAATTATATAACTATAATATATTATTAACCTTATTTCCTTTATATCTATCAAAAATGATAATTTCTCTCATTCATATTTGTGGACTACCACCGCCATGAAGAAATGTGATTCATTTATAGTGTCCAATTTCTATGAATGTAAGTAAGGATAGATTTTTTAAATATATATGATATAATAATAATTATAAAAATTTGAATTATTATTTACCTTTCATTTGTTCCAACTATAAAATAGTGGAAGTATCACTTGTGTGTACATTAAGACTACTGTCTCCATGAAGTAATGTAATTTATTTTTCATTAACATGTTATATGAATAGTTATAAAAATGTATATAATGATTCCATATGAAAATTATTGCATGAATTACATTATAGAGATGATGGAACCATGGTCAAAGTTCATGGACCAGAACTGCCGAGTCGAATTGTGTATAAAAAGAAAAACAATTACTATCAAGAATAGTGATGTTAAAAAAGAATTAAATAAAAAAATTATAAGATGTATTAAGTAAATCATATATGATATGATATGTATGAATAGGGTTTTGTAATATATTTATAATAAATCTTTACTTACTATAATTAATTTTTAAACCTTGAATGAGGTAAGGTATTTATGTTTCAATATCAATTTATTTGGGATTGTTTACAATTGAATTTATATGGAGAAAATTATATGATCATTATCAGATAATAACCATTAATTTTTCATTTTATATGGTTATTCCTAGATTTTTGATGTATAAGTACAATTTCTCACCATGTTACATAAAATTATTTGGAAGATATTTTAAATAGAACCAGACCTTATTTCCTCTTTGGTTGATTAACTTTATCACCCATGTTCATCCAACTCAAACAAAATTGTGGATGTTATTACCTATAATTGAAATATTTTAAAATTTTATTTTTCATTACCTTTTACTTCATTTTAAAAGGTTTAAATGGAATATTTTTATCAATATTGTTTCTGAACATTTCATTTTGGTCTTTTTAGAGTAGGATGAAAATAATTTTCCAATTTAATGTATACGGAATGAATGGATATTCCCGCCATCATAATAATTCATTACTTTGAAGTTTCATTGATAATTTTCCATAGTTATTTTCAAATAAATTTTTATTCCTTATTATTTGGGAAAAAAAATTATTTTAAATATGTGATTCAAAATTAAAATGGTATTTTCCTCATGATGTTTTCCAAGAGATATTTTGGACGAATCATTAATATATGATTGAATCTATTAATTTTAATTATTTTTCACTAACTATGTGATTCTATGATACCATATTTATTCTTTATCTAGATGGTCTCTGGTTATAATGATTTTTTTTTACAAAAACTCATTTTCATTTTCATGAGTTATTTTTTGATGAAATGTTAAATGTTTTTTTGATATTATGGTCATCGTATGAATTGATTATGACTATGTGACAGGTGAGTCTGTTATAAACCTCCAATTCATTAGGAAAATATGGATAAAACCTCATATAATTAAGTTTTGTTTGAACATCATTTTATCTTCACAACAATATGTGTTGGCATGGTTTCTTGCCAATATGTTTATACATGGTCACATTTTCAGGTTCATCAGTTTATGTGTGGATATTTTTTCATGTCCATAAGTTTATGTATCGACCTGTTTTCATGTCCATAAATTTATGAAATGACCTTTTCATGGCCATAACTTTACGCATGGAACTTTTTTAATGAATATAAGTTTATGAGAGGACATGATTTCATGTACTTAAAATAATTATTTAACCTTTTTTATTTATACAGTTTCACAATTTTATATGATTACTCTTTTAAAACATTCTAATTTTCATGTCATGCTCTCGTGGTTCATGATTTATTGTTGATTATTACACACGACATTGAATATTTTGTTTTTTATGATAAAACGTTATTCTATATCTCATGATTAAAGATATTTAATTGATTTGTATGAATTATTTATGTTATGATTTTTTTATACCCTTATTCTCATATATGGTCATTGATTGATATCTCTTGTATTTTCCCTTACTTAGCATCGGAGATCACCCTTTCTTATGTTTTCCATCCCAATGTATTGATGGAAGGTTCTAAGTATGATATCTCTATAAGGGAATCAATATGAATATCTTTGTGGGAAATGTTATACATCCTTTATGAAGTAAGATGTTTATATATCTAGTCTCCAAAGGCATTAAACCAATATGGTTATAGGGAATCTATAACTCCGATACATTTTTTGTTCATATAAAATGATGTAATATTAATTTGTATTGTTCATTGGTTACCTAAGTTGGTAACAAAGAAGTTTTTAGTTTATCATTAGAGATTATTATTACATAGCTTTGGTAAAAACCCTTAGTATAATCATTAGTATATGATAACATCCTAAAATTTTAGTAATTTATAGATTACGTTGTTTTCCTATAAAAATATCTCTTCCTAAATACTACAAGTGAGCATGGTTTTGGTATTGATGCATCTATGGGTAACAACCCTAAATATATTTGGTCAAATATATCTCAACCATCATTCTAGTTCATGGTTAATGGGTCCTTACTGTGCACTTAGTTTGACACTCCCATGGGATATTCTTGGGTAATTTTACATTTTCATTGTGTATTATTATGAAATATTTGAATAGATGATGACTGTGAATGTCCTAGGATAAACCTTATGTTCGAAATATTGATAATAAGTTTTAATATTTAGGTCAAATAAGGAATTATTTTCATGAATAGATGATTATTAACTCTGATTTTTTGGCTATAATCTTACATTATGTTTTTTGGTTTTTTTGAATGGATGAAACCTGAAGGAATCATGATGAAAAAAATTTTATGGCCAGTGTCATGTCTATCCTCATGAGTAACCAAATGTATTAAAATATAGAATGTATTATCTTGTTTTTATGGTCACTCAACTATATCAAGTTATGAGTAACAACCTGAATTGTGTTAAATTTATGATTTCTCCAAAAAAGGTAGCATCATGACATCAGTTATTTTATATAACAACTTCAACCCTCCTTATAGGGGTATTATTATCTACTATTTTCTAATAAATCGATCAATATGATGGAAAATATAATTATAATTAATTAATACTTGAACCATGAGAATTTTTTCTTTTAATTATATCACTTGGAAGTAAAATATAGTTAATTCTAGAATCTTATCAATAATTAAATGCAACAAAAATAAATAAACTCCAAGAAATTATAGGTGTTTAATATGTTATTTCACAAATTTTCCATTCCAAAAACTCTTCATACTAAAATAAAGAAGGAATTTATAGGGATGAATATGAATGGAGATGAATCCATTGGTACCTATGATGAAGATTTAACAATACATTCAAGGTATTCTTATGGTTTTATCATCAACACAAAAAATAAATATTTATTATTATTTTGTGGTTTGAAACTATGTATTTGAAATGAATTAGCTATACGGTACATTTGAATATATGAATAAATTGTTAAATATTCACTCATAGTGTAATTGAAATTTGGAAATCCTTATTTTTATATTAATATGAAATAGAATGGGAAATTTTATAGAATCTCCAGTGGTATGTCACAAAGTGAGAATAAAAAGTGTCAAACTACGACATGAAAAAAATGTGGACATGTGCACTTAGTTGATTTCATAAAAGGAAAAAGAATATGATTCATGTGTATTAAGGTTATCCATTAGGAAAATAAATGTAGAAGTTATATGAAGAGGATAATAAATGAAATAAATAGATAGAAATATCAACTAAATGCACCACCCACACATTAGTACATTATATGCATGTAGTTTGTGAATTATGAAAATAAATTCCTTGTTCTAAGATATAATGAGGATAATATGACTAAACATCCTCTAAAGTCAAAGACAAAGGGAAATATCATGTGGTCAGGACTAATAAAGTGGATTTTTAGAATGATGTGGTGAAAGGTATAGTTATCATCAACTCTAGGACAACTAATGTCTAATTTGATTCTGGATATACCCACACTTTTATATCTAAGGAACTCATTATGTCTATATCACTACCACCTCAATGATTACATGTTTAGTGTGCAGTGAAAACTCTTATTGGTATGATTGTGTCATATAATATTTATAGTTCCTCTCCGATTTATTTTTTTGGGAATGTTCTTCCAGTAAATATTTTGTTTTTCCATCTAATTGTGTTTGATACGATTCGAGTCATGAATTATACCATATTAAGTAATGATGAACGGAATTAATGTTTCATATTCTAAGTGAAAATATGATCATTTATCATTATGAAGATGAATAAAAACTTCCAATGTAAATTTATTCTATTAAATGGATATTATTTCTTAGCCCTAAATGGTATCTATATCATATGGTTGGGGAGAAAATCAACATTGAGGATATTCTTCTTCCATGGTAGTTTGTTAATATATTTCAAGAAGATTTTACTAATATTATTCTAAATTTTGAAGTTGATTTTTCAATATAACTCCTACCATGTTCTACACCTATTTCAAAGACTCTATATATAATGGTCCAGATTTAGTTATACGAATTTAAGAAGAAACACTAGAGGAATATTGATAAGGGATTCATATTCCCTAGTACATCACCTTGGGGTGAACCTGTTCTTTTTTTAAGAATAATGAAGAGTCAATGTGTCATTACATTGATTATCATAAACAGGAAAATATAAATATTTGGAAAAAGTATCCACTAACCCATATTGATGTTCTTTTTCAATTATGAGGATTTCAATAATTTTCCATCAGTTACCTTTATTATTTATATTATCAATTAAGGGTTAAGAATGATAATATACCCATGAAAGAATTTCATATGAGGTATATTGATTTTAAATTTACATTGATACCATTTTAACTAACTAGATCTCATGTTTTCATTATATATTTATTCAATATAGCCTTCATAGATTATATTGATAAATTTTTAGTAGTCTTTATAAATTATATTCTTATATGTTCAAAGATAAATAAATAGAATTAAAATCATTCAAGAATAAAGATAAAGACCCTAAGAAAAGATAATTTGTATGATATATTTATCAAGTGTGGTTTTGGGCTTGAGAATGATTCATTCATGGTTCATATAATCTTAAATTAAGTTATATAGGTGGATCCTTTATAGAAAAAATCAAGGAAAAATGTCCTAGACCAACCACAATAACAGATATATATATTTCTCATGGGTTGGATGGATACTACTAATACTTTATGAGATATTTTAAAATATTATGTACTCACCATGTTGAATTGGAAGAGATTTGTGTCCTTATTGATAGATTAATGTGAAGAGAATTTCAAGGAGTATAAGAGAGTGTTTTTCAACGAACGTATTCCTGCACTACCCTATAGTGAATAAGTTATTTTTATCTCTATTGATACATTAAATAAGTAACTAGGATGTGTCCTCATATATAATGATACGTTGATAACTTATACCTCATTTAAACTGAAGGTTCATGAGAATAAATACCCAATTCATTATTTAGAGTTGGTATCAGAAACATTACTATTGAAAATATAGATGGATTATCTTTATGGTGAAATATGTTTTATTTATAATGATCTAAAAAAATTGAAGTATATATCCACCCAAAAAGAGTTGAATATATTCTAAAATATATGGTTGAAATTAATTACATATTATGAATTTTTAATACATTTCATCTTAGTAAAGGTGGAAAAGGTGGCTAATCATATGAGATGTGAATACCATGCTAGTATTTTCATGATGAGATTTAAATAGATCAAAAATTAATTTATTTGAAAACATGGCTCATTAAATTATGATGAAAAAAGAAATATCATATTTCTGTCTAATGAACAATCAACCGTTCATCTATGTGAGGATTAATGAGGAAAAAAAAGAGGATGTGGAACTATAGAATGTGTTCAGAAATTTTATTGAGATCAACCTTTATTGTGATGGAATGATAAGAATCAAGAATTGAGTATGTGTCTCATCAATACAAAACATGAAAAAGGGTCTACTTGCAGAAGCTAATAGATCATCATTATCTATTTACCCTAGATGTTTGAAGATATATAATGATCTGAAAGTCTATTTTAGGTCAGATGAAATAGAAATATATATTAATGAGTTTGTATAAAGATTCTTGTTATTTAAATAAGTTATGTTAGAGATAAATAATTTTAAGGGGATGTAAAACCATTACTCATACCATAAATTAAATGAAAAAATATCTTCATGGACTTCATCACTTGACTTCCCAAAACATATAAAGGCCATAATGATATTTGCGTTATTGTAAATTTCCTTATTAAGCCAGAAAACTTCATTAATATCAAAGAAATTTTCTCGAGTGATAATATTTCCAAAATATGAATTAAAATGGTGGGAATTTTGTATGGATTACCACATTCTATTATCTATAATTGAGATCCATTTTTTCCTCAAAAGGTTTTTTGAATTATTCAACATGAACTGGATATAGAGTTGTGTTTTGGTACATCATATCATCCTCAGAAAAATGGTCATTCTGAGAGGACCATTCAAAATTGACAGGATATTTTGAGATCTTATTCTCAAGATTTCATAGGTGGTTGGTATCATCACCTTACTCTTATTGTATTCTATTATAATAAATACTTTCAAAAAATAATTTACATGAATCATTGTAATTCCATCTATGTAAGGATGTGTAAAACTCTAACATGTTGTGATGAAATTTGAGAAATACTATTTTGGGACCTAATTTAGTTATGGATATGGCATAAAAAGTCAGATTCATTCTAGATCACATCATGGAAGTTCAAATTCAATAGAAATGTTATGTTAACAATCATTAGAGAAATACAGAATTTGAAGTTGGTTAAAAGGTATTATTATGAATTTATATATGGATGGAGGATATGATATTCAGAAAAAAGGGAAATTTGATCCCTATACATTGTGTCCAATTCAAAATTCTTGATCAAGTAGGGATGGTATCTTATCACTTGGTGTTGTCTCCAAACCTCTATCAAGCTCATGATGTGTTCCATGTATCTCTCCTATGGAAGTAAATTCCTAATCCTTCATATGTACTATACATAGAGGTTATATAATTGGGTAATTAGCATTCCTATGAAGAACAAACTTTGGAAATCTTGGATTATAGGGATAAATTGTTATGGAAAAATACTTTTCATTCAGTTCATATTCACTGGAGGAATTAGAAATCAAAATAAGAAACATGGGAACTCAAGGATATGAGAAATAGAAATATCCTCATTTTATTGTATCATAGTGATAGTATTTTGAGGGAGAAATTAATTTTAAGGGTATTATAATGTAACACCCCAAGATGTTATATGTATTTTTTTAATGGAATCGGTCATGATTTGGTCACCAAGCACGTGACCCCTAAAATTTATTAAACAAAATTAAAAATACAATACGTACATTGGGTTTAATGAGATTTCACCAATGATAATTGAGGCAGATACCTATTAAAATTAATTAGAAATCAAAAAAATCATCAATCATGACCAAAAATAGAGAAAAAATACCTCATAACCATGAATCTGCCATAATCATTGCGGAAAACAACAAATGTGAATTGGAGAATCAACCTTATTGCATGAAACACCAAAATGAATGGTGTTGATCCTTTTCCCAAACTAAAAACCATTGAACTAAGAAATCAGAAACTCAATAATACAGAAAATTATCATCAAAGGAACACTACAATCATCTTGAAAGTCCAATACTCACACCTGAAATGATAACATTATTAGAAGGTAAAATATTTTAAAAATTCTGATGTTCTTCGAATAAAACGTCATGAACCTCCAAAAATCATCAGATTCCAAATTAGAGCTCAGAATCTCAAGGTTTAGTTCCTTCATGCAAAAAAAAATCATAATAGAAGAACTTGAAGGAATAAGAGAAAGATTCGCCATTTAAAAAACCAGAAAAAAAAATTAATAGAAGGTGTTGTACATCCACCATATATAGGTAAAGGTGTGGTGTCCAAAATTGTCTTGTGAATATTCATCAACTCATGATCATGTTATTATATGTACTAGAAATTGAGACTTTAATTTCATCCATTATAAATTAATTAACATGTATTCTCCCATAATATTCATATAGAAACAGAAACAGAAGAGTTCTTGATGAAATATTGAAAGTCGATGATTCCAAAATCTATATACATAGTCCTAACACACATCCAGTGAGTTCAAACTCAATAGAGATCTTTCCTTTAGTAAATTAATTTCAAGTGTCACCACAACTCATAATGTAGATTAATTAATATTAAAATCCACTTCATTATAGACTTCATATAGATATGTTATGTCCAATGATTATTATAAAAATCTCTATGAAGCTCATATCAAAAGTGTACCATAGGATTATTCATATTCCCTTAATGATGGAAAAAAATTAGTAGATGTCTCAAAATTCTAGGATACGTTATAAACCAATGGGGTTCATAAATCTATAAAACCATCCTATATAGAATATTCCAATACATCATATAAGGTCTTGACAGATCCACATAAACCGCAAAAATAAGGTAACTTCTTCTTACAAGGTTCCAAACAATGTTTAATCATAAATAATGTGGGATAATACAGAAACTTAGAAAACCTAATGAGATAAATCAAACCCTAATAATAAGTCATAATTCCAACCATAAAAAATAAATAAATAAATAAGGAATCCACCAATATGAATTAGTGGGGGATCATTTCCACGGAATTTCATTGAAATTAATGTTAGGATTTTCTTTATAGTATTCTTATAAGGCCCCAGCCTTAAACCTTACTTAATATTGAATTAAATGAATAATTCACATTGAGGATCTTTTCAGGTTTAGAGTTTTAGAGAATTAGATCATAAATCATGAATTACATTCCACATTTAAACAAAGTGGTTACAAAAAAGATTGTACTCGTTTTTTCCCATCAACAGAAACATATTTAAAATAAAACATGGATTCTTTCTTGACACTTCCTTGACACTATCATCATATCATGTACCTTTCCCTTGACCTATGAAAAACATTTCAAAAACTTGGGATGATCATAAAAAGCTCAGTAAGGGATATAAAAATATGGATAGGAAACATGAGTACATGTATATATAAGAATGAAATCATACTTTACCCATAAAACATAAGCACTTTAACATACCCCATAAAATCATGAATAAATCATATAAATCATAAGACATAAAGGTAACTTGAGGAATTCATAACATTCTTACGTAGGGAGTAACCCTCTGGGTTACGTTTGGAATACCCATCATAGTATATTCCCCAAATCTCTTTAGAGAAACCTTAACGTTTAACCCCTTCGCGTTACCCAATGTATTGGAGAGCTATAATGGGCTCACCCACCCTTTTTTATCATGGAACCACCTGTCTTCATAACAATGCCCAAGAACCATAACAGAATCGTATCACATAAAACATGCATAAAGG
This sequence comes from Viscum album, assembly GCA_963277665.1. Taxonomy (NCBI): domain Eukaryota; kingdom Viridiplantae; phylum Streptophyta; class Magnoliopsida; order Santalales; family Viscaceae; genus Viscum; species Viscum album. The sequence goes on from OY728167.1 coordinate 722,559,727, forward strand.
AAACATAACATTTCCACCTTTCAATCACAAGATATCAATACAACACATTGATATAAAAACATTATGAAAACCATTTTCAATACCAAAATAAAAGAAAATTAAAACATGGAATTTATTTTTCTTTTAAAAAGAAGGTAGGGCTTGTAGAGTAAGTCGAAACTTTAATAATGATCACGGTGGCGGAGAAGTCGTTTTCGCCGCATACGTACGACAAAAACATTCCCTTTTGTCATTTAGTAAAACGCTTCATATAAAAAAGATTCCTTTTGGATAAATGTAAAAGTCAAAGGGGTTTATACACCGTATAAAAGAAGGTTTTTTATAAAAAAAAATATTCCTCAATTAATGGAGATTGAGACGAAGTCCCTTACGAAGACGGTATCCTTGGATTAAGGATAAATCAATTACATAATTATGTGTGACAAACTAATACAAAAAATATAAGTGGATATTAAGTGTAAAACAATCAGAGGTTATTCACACATATTCATAGAACGAAATATTCAAGGAGTACAATCTTATCCCAAAGAATCAAAATTGGGTTAAGAAGTTCCCTTGTAAAAATTTGACAGCCTAACGGCGTCACTACGAAATTCAGAAAATGAGTTGATGAGAGATAAAAAGGGTATCTCATCACTTGGACATAAAATTTAAATCAATAAGGATATATAAGAACATATCCCAACATAATATTATGTGAATTAAAAGACATAACAAAAGAAGTCTTTTAAAAAAGAGGTGGTTGAAAGGTTCCCTTACCGACATGGGTATCTTTCGAAACATACACCCCGTGAAAGAAGGACAATACAAAAATGATTTAAATACTCATAAATGAAAGTATATTACACAATGAGTAAAATAATGGGCAGTTCATACACCACTCAAAGGAAATTGTGGAAAATGTAGCATAAATATCACGGGAATAAAAGTGAGATGAAAAATCCCTTACGAAAACTTGGCAGCCTAACGACGCCACTTAAAACTTACAAAAATGGATTGATGAGATCAAATAGGTTCTCTCATCATATTAAAATAATGTTTATAGCAATAGGAATATAAAACAAAATCCCCCAACATAACAAATAGGAGCTTAAAAGAAGTGACATAAAGGAGAGTACTTAAAAAGAAAGGGATAGGTTAGATCTCTTACGAAAATTCAGCAGCCTAACGGCACCACTCAAAACTTCCAAAATGGATTGATGAGAGAGAATAGGGTCTCTCATAATATTAACATAAAAATTACAGTAAGAGTAATATAAAATAACATCCCAATCACAAGAAATATGAGCTTAAAAGGAATGACATAAAAGAGTGTACTCAAAAAGAAAGAGAGGAGTAGGATCCCTTACCCCAAGTCTAACTTGTCTTGTTCGTTTCTTTATATTCCTGAATAATAAACTTTGGTCAATTTATAATTGCCTAAGGACCTCCTTTAAAGATTATTATTCAGTTCATATCACATATTATAATGTTATAATAATTTTTTAATAATGTTATTTCATATCAGATGTTTTTGCCGATGTTTGGTACATGAGTCAAAAATGAACTTGTTTGAAAAATGATTGCCCATGTAGTCATAAGTAAAAAATTTCCAGAATAGTATTAATGATTAAAATAACATATATATCCATTACATATTCATTTTATACTATTCCATATCATTTGGTGATAAAAAATGAAAAGCACCGTTCATGGAGACGGTAGGTCGTACGTACGCATGAACGCTACTTTCATTTTTTTTCATATTAATGGAATTAAAAATAAATGATATATATATATATATTATAAATACAGTATAATATATATGTTATATAGGTCACATATCTTCATTAATTTCATTCTTTATACATTCCATGTATTGCATGTACGAGTCACATCACTTGAGGGGGCGGTAGTCCACACTTCCTCATATGAAATTATCGCATTTGCACAACATGAAAAGAATAAAGGTATGTTTTAAATATAAAATACAGAAGCATATAGTAAACATAAATACCATATATATCATATATAAAATACATTGAAATCATAATGGACACCTTTAAATATGTTAAAAGAATATTGAACAATCATCATTTCGTGAGGCAGAAAATCACCAACCACAGAAACAGTATGTTCTTTAACAATTAGACGAAGGTGTGTGTAAGTGTAGCTCGAATCCTTCACATAAGAACATCCTAGTATATTGAATATACTAGTTTTATTACAAAATAAATGAATAAAAATAGTTTATGGGGTTGGAGAAGCAAAATAAAACAAAAGGACTCAAGTGAAGACATTACCTTAAAATCAGGTAACTCCCTTTGGTTTGAGCTCAAAGGCTTCCTTGGGAAGACTTCTGCCCAAAGTGAGGCTTCTAAGAGTTAGAGAGTGATGTGGAGAGACTAAATGGGCATGTTTTGGCTGAGCCAAAGGCTTTGGAAGTGTGGTTAAGGAGGTAGTGGTGGGGGCCTTTTATAAGAGGAGAGGAGGGGCACTCTTGGAAAGTAAAGAAATGTTACTTTATTTTAAAATGAGTTTCGGATTTAAAAGGTCCCACATTGATATAATTCTAGGATAAGGTGATAAGGGTTCTAAATATACCCAACCAATAGGTTTTTGAAAAGTGTAGGTCTTAGATTTTACATTATCTTTTCATTTTATCTAAATTGTTAAATATTGAGGTAATTGATGCATCATCATGATGTCATAAATAATTTAATTTATTTAATGTCTAAAATTATAAAAAAAATACTATGATGTACAAAATATTTTTATCTTTCCAATTACTATTTATAGTCAAAAATATGACTTGTATAACCCCATGTAAAAATTGTTTCAGTAAAATAACTCATGTTAGTGACATTTTTACTTTAACATTAAATTAAAAGATATTAATGTCATTTTCCTTCCAAAGTGGCTCCATGGGGTCCCCAAGTTGACCCATGGATTGTCTTGGTCGGCCATGACACATCCAATAAGGGTAGGACATGTTTCAAACTCATCTCATATTATTAAATCATTATTTTTACCTTAAACTACACTAATTACCTCTAATCGCGATTAAAAAATTAAAAGTTACTATTCACCAAAAAAAAATATTTTAATCCCATTGAACCACATTTTACTTTTTAATGACAACCATGTATGTCATATTTTTGAAATTCAAAACACAGCGGTGGTAAAATTTCATTTAAACGAAAAATCAGTTTTTTAAGTACCACTTAGTGGTTTCACTATTCATCAAAAATTGAAGTTTTTCAGAAAAATACCAAAACTTCACCCTAAGCTATATTTGATATTCCGAATTCAAAAATGAAGTATATTTTAAAAAATTCAAAACATATAAGTTTCATTAATTAATTTAATAATTAATTCCCGCTGTCAGAACAAATAGCGTGTTTTTATGAAACAATAAGTATCAAAAGATTGACACTAGTTTAAGTCCGATTTCAAAGTGAAATTAATTCCAACGACCACTATTGGATTAAATGGTAAAAATATATTCTAATTTTACTTTAAAAACAATTCAAAAGATAATCTAATCAAATAAATAAATTAGATTAAAAAGAGGTTTTGAATTAAAATACAACATTTTTCACTATTCATTAAAAATGAACTTTATCGGAAATATACCAAAAAATTTACACAAAGTATATTTTGATGTCCCAATTCTAAATAAGAATTTTATTTTTTCAAATATAACACATAAAATTGTCAAAAAGAGGATTTAAAAGAGGTTCTCCATCAAAAGGCAGTTAATCGACCTTTTAAAGAATATTAGAATGTTTACGCTTAAAATTGAATTCATTCGCATTTTTAATCCTCTAACATTTATTGTAATGAGTAAAAATATTTTACAAACATATATAATCATTTTGTAGTTAGTTATGTTCATTCCCGCCATTACAAAGGCTAGGCGTTAACTAGCATTTAGAATAATATTATTTTATTATTAGAGTGCAACGTAAGATTCCCAAGAAACTTATTGTTGCGTATTGGGTACCCCATCGAGCATAACATCCCCTTTAAAGTAATATTAATATTTTATTCAAAAATATGGATAAATATAAAAATGTCATATTCTTTATTTACCTGGGGTGTTACATCCTTCCCCCCTTTTGGGAATTGCGTCCTCAGAATTTTAAAATTGGGCTTGGAAACATCCTTGAAAGTCCCACATCGGAACAAGAGTCGGTAAAATAGTCACTTTGAAATAGAGAAAGATAAGTACAGAGGTCACCCATGGTAACCCATACTAGGATTCCATGTAGGAAAACATGGACATGGAGGAGAAAACATAGGGTCATGTTCAGATGGAGAGTGATAGAAAACATGGTTAGGAGAATTTAACCACAAGAAAATCACAAACTTGTGATGGGTTAAATGGTATTCGATTCCCCAGTAGGAAAAGTTAATAGAAAATATTTTTGTTTTAAGTTTCTTTTTATTGAGGAATTTATTCATAAGGAAACATAATCACTTATCATGTTGACTTTCAACTTTTATTAGATTTCTTACACAAACTCATATTTTCTCCAAAAGATGAGTATTTAGGAAGACTTGTTCACATTAAGAGTACTATAATCAAATTCTAGAGAATCACCTAATCCACAAAAGATAACTATATACTTCCCATGTCTTTAGACTTTATCCAAAACCAAAACTAAAAAGGTTAATACAAGATCAGATAATCCAGAAAAGGATATCCCTTTATAAAAAGAAAATCTATTCTTAATCTCCAAAATTTGTCCAACAAAACCCAAAGTTCAATGAGGACCATTCGATAAACAATTTGTCCATAAAATTATTCAAATTAAACCAAACTAAGATTGAAACCCAAATATTTGAAGGATTTAGTCACATAGTCTTCCACGTTAAATCGTAACATTTATCTCCAAACAACATCAGTTGCTCTTAAAGTCTCGTATTGAAAAGTAATAAACCTAATCACATATCCTCCATGATAGGTTAATAAATTTCCATAGATAAACCAAAATCAACTTACTATTAATTCATAAAATCATCTAACTAAAAAGAATCAGTAAAACTAACCAGGGACTTCACGTAGTCCAGTGGTAGGTGATAAATACCAATTGCACTTTGGTTGTTGGTTCAATTCCCATAGCTTTGTCCGACGCGACGGGTTGTCACACAGTCTACGTGTTGTCATTTTTATAAAACCCCAAAAATAACCCTAACATGTTTTAATCTCAATAGTTTCCATATACCTCTCATTTTCATCCAAATTCATTACGATCTCAACATCTTAATTCTTGAAGTCTTATTTCACCACCATAAGATAAAATAAAATGATTCCCAAAATGAATAACATCATACCTTGATCATGGCGTCCACTCGGTTTCATCGTCATCTTGCTCACGTAGGTAGAAGTCCCATGCATTACAACAATGATTTAGAGATCCTTCAAAATCATTTGATTCCTCCATCCAAATACACCTTGTACAACATGGGTCATATGAGTGTTCACAGAAAAAAAGTTTTGGAAAATAATCATGTATGACATATAATTCTAAAACATCTGATAAAACATGATTTCTATAAAATAGTCGGACAAAATTTGAGTTGAAACTTTCTATTATTGGTCCTTTTAAAATACCATAATTATGTGCTAAGATACTATATTTTAAAAGAAAATATAAATAGGTTGCACAAGGGTCTCCTTCCTTAGCACCATTTTTAAAATAATAATATGCTTCAAATTCTTGTGATAAGGTAAAATATTTGAAAATACCTTGATAATATTTACCTTTCTTGAAAATATGAGAATATTGTGAAAATAGTATTTGTCTAAATACAACCCAATATCCAAGATGATAACGAGGTATAGTGGAGGTGTTTGATATCTCAAACAACTGCTTGCAAGTGAGTTGTATTCTAGAAAACATTTCACAATCATCCGAAAATGACTTTGCAATAATTATTGCAAGCAAGTCATCAAGAAGAGGTAGGAATGTCGTTTGAGATCCTTCTCCTTCCATTCATAACCGACTTTACATTACCTGAAAAAAGTTATAAAACAAGGATTTAACTGAAATAATAGATATAGGGACTAATCATGTGTCTAACAAAAACTCCTAATCCCTAAAGTTGTCTAAACCGACCTCTGATACCAAATATAAGGCCCCAGACTTAAACCTTACTTAATATTGAATTAAATTAATAATTCACATTGAGGTTCTTTTAAGGTTTAGAGTTTTAGAGAATTAGATCATAAATCATGAATTACATTCCACATTTAAACCAAGTGGTTACATAAAAGATAGTACTCGTTTTTCCCCATCAACGAAAACATATTTAAAATAAAACATTGATTCTTTCTTGACACTTCCTTGACACCATCATCATATCATGTACATTTCCCTTGACCTGTGAAAAACATTTCAAAAACATGGGATTAGCATAAAAATCCCAGTAAGGGATATAAAAATATGGAAAGGAAACATGAGTACATGTATACATAACAATGAAATCATACTTTACCCATAAAACATAAGCACTATAACATACCCCATAAAATCATGAATAAATCATAGAAATCATAATACATAAAGGTAACTTGAGGCATTCATAACATTCTTACGTAGGTAGTAACCCTCTTGGTTACGTTTGGAATACCCATCACAGTATATTCCCTAAATCTCTTCGGAGAAACCTTAACGTTTAACCCCTTCGCATTACCCAATGCATTGGAGAGCTATAACGAGCCACCCACCCTTAGTTTATCACGGAACCACCCGTCTTCATAACAATTCCCAAGAACCACAACATAATCGTATCACATAAAACATGCATAAAGGAAACATAAAATTTCCACGTTTCAATCACAAGATATCAATACAACACATTGATATAAAAATATTATGAAAACCATTTTCAATACCAAAATAAATGAAAATTAAAACATGGTATTTATTTTTCTTTTAAAAAGAAGGTATGGATTGTAGAGGAAGTCGAAACTCAAATAATGGTCATGGCGGCGAATAATTCGTTGTCGCCGCATACGTTCGACAAAAACATTCCCTTTTGTCATTTAGTAAAACGATTCGTATAAAAAAGATTCCTTTTGGATAAACATAAAAGTCAAAGGGGTTTATACACCGTATAAAAGATGGTTGTGTATAAAAAAAATATGCCTCAATGAATGGAGATTGAGACGAAGTCCCTTACAAAGACAGTATCCTTGGATTAAGGATAAATCAATTACATAATTATGTGTAACAAAATAATACACCAAATATAAGAGGATATTAAGTGTAAAACAATCAGAGGTTATTCACACATATTCATAGAATGACATATTCAAGGATTACAATATTATCCCAAAGAATCAAAATTGGGTTAAGAAGTTCCCTTGCAAAAATTTGACAGCCTAACGGCGTCACTACGAAATTCAGAAAATGAGTTGATGAGAGATAAAAAGGGCATCTCATCACTTGGACATAAAATTTAAATCAATAAGGATATAGAAGAATATAGAGACCCCCAAAACCGGGGTTCTTAATGAGACATGATACACTTAACATTTCATCATTTCAAGTTTAAATATCATGTCTCATCACAATAGAGGATCGTGAGGCTCGAGATTCTGGGAAACCAGCTGCTTCTGATTAGCTTCATTAATATTAACCGTGCCTGAAAAATTTTAAACAAAACGTAGGGTGAGCAAAAATGCCCAGTAAGGGGGTTTTAAAACATTTTCAAGAAAAATATTTCTTCAATCAGTCCTTTTGAAAGGAATAAAAATACTTTTCTAAATCAAAACATTATAATTTCTTAAAACAAGAAAATCATCTTTCTTTGAAAATCCACTTGCACAAGAAGCACGTACTTGAAATGAGCTTTAATTTAAACATGATCAGAGTGCGCAATATAAATAGAGAAAGCAATGCATAAAGTTAAAACAAGATTACTTTAATTCCAAGGGAAATTCTATGGCTAGGCAGTAAAACATGCATATCATGGTTCGTGAGTAGAAAACAGTTCTTGTCACATAAAATACAATTTCATGATCATGGGAGCTTTCAACTAGGGATTGTCCTGTTAGTTGAACAAACCCCTGGTTATCCTTTATCATTACATGTAGAGGGAATGTATAATCCTGGACTTTGTCATGACTTTTCATCATGACCGTATAACATACTTAACAGGTCGAGGCTCACTGCCCGCCCTGTTTCTTTAGCACAAGTCAAGGCTAACTGCCAAGACCGTCGCACATGGTCGTCTCATGAGACTCTTGCTTTACCCAATGCATTGGAGCGCTATATAATTCCGGGCGCACCTGTCACATGTAGTCCTATACATCCCTTACATATCTTGACGTGGCCATTCGTTCATAGGGTTTCATGCATTCTTAATTAAACCCCATTTTCACAAAATTCCTCATTCACCCCAAGCAGTGATAAATGAAAGTTCTCGGTTTCATGAGTTGAAAATACTTTCAATAAATATCATTTTTAAAACATAGTTTTAAATTACTTACTATATCATTTTATAAAATAACTACGTTCAAAATTTCATAAAAATAATCCAGTGTCTGTGAAAGTAATACGCAAGCTTTTAAAATTAAAACATCATGCTGAGGTCGCTTGAAATCGTTGAAGGCTGTCTGGGCCTACCCACTTAACGAAGGATGGGTTCACTCCCCAATTCCTTCCTGTTTACAACGGTCAAGCACCGAATTTTCCAAAACATTTTAAGCTTGCCTTAATTACATATATATTTTCACTGGAGTTTTCTTTCTTGAAAACATGTCGTTGCTTTAAAATTCACTTTCACAATGATTTATATGTATATACATATTTATATAACAACCGATTCTTGTAAAAACTCAACCGAAATTAAAACAGGACCCTTTCATTAAAACATTAAGACATGCATGCTCATGCTTCGTGCACATAAAAAGTTCACATGGGTTTTAATAAAGTAAACATAACACTTAATATTCCATACATCAAAATTCCCAATTAAAGCATGGTCATCCATTAATTACACATGTGATGATAAATGGATATACTAGGCGTTTAATACAGGCAGCTGGAGTTACAAAGTGCATAATCAGTTCATTATGTACGTTTGTGTAAACTTTTCCATTATCACATGCGAACACACCTACTAATACATGAATGTGTTTATAAAAGTTCAGAAACCCTTACTATCCATTTTAAGAAAAATCCTGATTATCCGAAGCAATGATAAATGAAAATTCTTAGTTTCGAGAGTGATTTTGAAATCCAACCAACCCATAAATTCATCATGTTATACCAAAATTCATTACAAAAGGGATAAGAAAACCAAGTACACATTGGTGTACATACACATCGATATAATCGCATGTATGTATTTACCAATATACTTCGTATACTTGCATGATTTTTCATGTTCGTACAATTACCCAAAAACCTTCATGTTTATAGGCGAAATAAAAACCAGGGTTATAAACACGAAAGAAGAATTGTATATTTGCAAATTTCCTCTTATTCTTATGTGTATATAAATGTATAAATATATATATATATATATATATATATATTTATATACACAATGTGTATAACATTAAAACTGAGATAAAAAGAACTCGAAGAAAAAAACTGCCTTTAACCTAATCGAATTCTAGATGAAGAAAACAGTGGTAACCGGTTCTTAAGGCCATGATGCAAATTCATATATGCATATATACTCATGTATGGTGTGTATAAATTATAATGTACCAAGGCCGAAGGAAGCTAAACATAAGAAGGGGTTTTTCCCCTTTTCCCACTATCCGATTTATCAAGCTGAGAGAGACCTCAAATTCTGGGTTCGCACCCGGTTCACATATACCCAAAATATATATAAACACATAACATGTATATATATATATATGACAAGTATAAAAGTGTATACAACTATATACCCAACCCGGTTTTTACATAAACTGAAAAAAAACGACCCTTACCAGAACTCGACGAAGAGGAGGAGGAGGAGTGAACGAGGCAGCAACGACGGAACCCAGAAGCCGAAGGTATAAACAAAAGACATATGTATACATATAACAAGCATGAACGCGTATATAACCATATGCAAAACCCGGTTTTTTTTCACAAACTGAAAAAAAAAGCGACCCTTACCTCGGCTTGGAGGACGGAAACAGGAGATGATTCGGGGCGATGTTGGATCGGAGGTCGGCAAACACGAGAGTTCGGTGCAAACTCTTCTCAACCGGTGCAGGGCCACCCTCCTTCGGTGAGGTCCGAGACTTAAGAGGAGACGACGGAAAACCAAGGACGAGGGCAGTACAAAACCGCGTGGAAAAGAGGAGGCATTACTGGGTCTACACGGCGAAGAAGAAGAAAAAGCAGTGCAGCAGTGCTGCTGGTTCGGCGCGGCAACGTGGGAGAAGACAAACAAGGCAGATGCGGGGGAGGAAGGAGAAAACGAAAGGAGTGGACGGTTGGGATTAGACGCGGCATGATCGACGGCTCAGGATGCAGCGCGATAAAAAGAAGCGGACGGCCGTGATCCGGGGGAGAGAGGATCGGACGGCTGGAAACTCACCGCGGTTTAAACATGGTTTTTCCTACAGGTTTTTCTAAAAAAAAGGAAACGCTATATTAATAAAGTTATTATTAATTTATTAAACTCAATTATTCATTATTTTAATAATAATTCTGTTGTCAAATAAATTAATCAAGACTAATTTATATTATTATTATTAAACCACTCTTATTTAAAATATATCATTGGTTTTAAAAAATATATATATATATATATATTGATTTAATCAAAACGTTTTATTATATGTATATATATATATTTTTGAAACATCAAAAATTAATATTATATTGACATTATTATTAATAATATTTCATTATGACAATCAAATATTAAAAACACAAATATATATATTTTAATTTCCTTTCTAGTTATCTACCCTAATTTTCTTAATTAAATAATATCATTTAATGCAATAAATATGTAACTCACAAAAGAAATCCATCAGGTTTTGATATAATTAGAAGAAACAAAAGTTTAATTGCTCAGATTAAAATGTATAGTGGAAGAAGTCAATAATGCTAATTTTTTCTCCATTTGAAACATAAAATAAAATTCTTATTTTTGGAAAACAAGAGATAATTAACATTGAGGTCATTTTAAAATATTAAAGCAAAACTACACATTTATCATTCGAATCATTTTCTTTCCAACGGTCAAAATGATCATGGGATTCGTTGGGAACCAACGGTCGGATTTATGACCGTTTGAGCTCCAACGGTCAGATTTGTGGTCGTTTGAGGTCCAACGGTCATCTTTGGTGCTTATAAAAGGGTTTGCTTCGGGTTTCCCTTACTTCAAAGTGACCGAAGAAGAACAGAAGATGGTTCGTGTGATCCCCTTGGTGCTGAGCACGGTTGCGGTGGCGTCAGCAATCCTTATGTTCCTTATGATGGATGCTCGAAATCCTTACCGCATTCTCGGGCTCCTAGTAGTTCTAAGCAATCTTCCTGTCGTTGTAATCGGATTTTTGGTTGGAATCCTTGGTTAGTGATGTTTTTATTGTGGGAAGTTGTAATCGTCATGTTTCTTAATAAAGGAGTGTTTCATTCATGCTTGTTGTTACGGGTTTTCATTTATTTTTCATTTTCTTTTTATAGCAAGATGGTCCAATTAAAAGGGGAAACATATCATTACACAAAACATGAATTCTCGGGTTGTTACAAAGAACATATCCCAACATAATATTATGGGAATTAAAAGACATAAAAAAATAAGTCTTTTAAAAAAGAGGTGGGTGAAAGGTTCCCTTACCGACATGGATATCTTTCGAAACATACACCCCGTGAAAGAAAGACTATACAACATTGATGTAAATACTCATAAATGAATGTATATTACACAATTAGTAAAATAATGGGCACTACATGCACCACTCAAAGTAAATTGTGGCAAATTTAGCATAAATCTCACAGGAATAAAAGTGAGATGAAAAATCCCTTACGAAAACTCAACAGCCTAACAGCGCCACTTAAAACTTACAAAAATGGATTGATGAGATCAAATAGGGTATATCATCATATTAACATAAAGTTTAAAGCAAGAGGAATATAAAATAACATCCCCCAACATAACAAAGATGGGCTTAAAAGAATTGACATAAAGGAGATTACTTAAAAATAAAGAGAGAGGTTAGATCTCTTACAAAAATTCGGCAGCATAACGTCGCCACTCAAAACATCCAAAATGGATTGATGAGAGATAATAGGGTCTCTCATCATATGAACATAAAAATTACAGTAAGATTAATATAAAATAACATCCCAATCACAAGAAAGATGAGCTTAAAAGGAATGACATAAAAGAGTGTACTTAAAAAGAAAGAGAGGAGTAGGATCCCTTACCTCAAGTCTAACTTGTCTTGTTCGTTTCTTTATATTCCTGAATAATAAACTTTGGTCAATTTATAATTTCTTGAGGACCTGTTTTAAAGATTATTATTCAGTTAATATCACATATTATAATGTTATAAAAAAAATTAATAATGTTAGTTCATATCAGACGTTTTTGCTGATGTTTGGTACATGAGTCAAAAATGAACTTTTTTGAAAAATGATTGCCCATGTAGTTATAATTAAATAATTTCCAGAATATTATTAAGGATTAAAATATTATATATATCCAGTAGATATTCATTTTATACTATTCCATATCATTTGGAGATAAAAAACGAAAAGCACCGTTCATGGAGACGATAGGCCGTACGTACGCATGAACGCTGCTTTCATTTTTTTGTCATATTAATGGAATTAAAAATAAATTATATATATATATATTATATTTAAAGTATAATATATATGTTATATAGGTCACATATGTTAATTAATTTAATTATTTATACATTCCATTTATTGCATGTACGAGTCACATCACTTGAGGGGGCGGTAGTCCACACTTCCTCATATGAAATTATCGCATTTGCACAACATGAAAAGAATAAAGGTATGTTTAAAATAAAAAATACAGAATCATATAGTAAACATAAATACCATATATATCATATATAAAATACAGTGACATCATAATGGCCACCTTTAAAGGTGTTAAAAGAATATTGAACAATCATCGTTTCGTGAGGCAGAAAATCGCCAACCACAGAAACAGTATGTTCTTTAACAATTAGACGAAGGTCTGTGTAAGTGTAGCACGAATCCTTCACATAAAAACATCCTATTATATTGGATATAGTTTTTTTGTTACAAAAGAAATTAATAAAAAGAGTTTAGGGGGTTGGAGAAGCAAAATAAAACAAAAGGACTCAAATGAAGACATTACCTTAAAATAGGGTAACTCCCTTTGGTTTGAGCTCAAAGGCTTCCTTGGGAAGACTTCTGCCCAAAGTGAGGCTTCTAAGAGTTAGAGAGGGATGTGGAGAGAAAAAATGGTCAGGTTTTGTCCGAGCCAAAGGATTTGGAAGTGTGGTTAAGGAGGTAGAGGTGGGGGCCTTTTATAAGAGGATAGGAGGGGCACTCTTGGAAAGTAAAGAAATGTTACTTTATTTTAAAATGCGTTTCGGATTTAAAAGGTCCCACATTGATATAATTCGAGGATAAGGTGATAAGGGTTCGAAATATACCCAACCAATAGGTTTTTGAAAAGTGTAGGTCTTAGATTTTACATTATCTTTTCATTTTATTTAAATCGTTAAATATTGAGGTAATCGATGCATCATCATGATGTCATAAATAATTTAATTTATTTAATGTCTAAAATTATAAAAAAATACTATAATGTATGAAATATTTTTATCTTTCCAATTACTATTTATTGTCAAAAATATGACTTTTATAATCCCATGTAAATATTGTTTTAGTAAAATAACTCATGTTTGTGACATTTTTACATTAACATTAAATTAAAAGATATTAATGTCATTTTCCTTCCAAAGTGGCTCCATGGGGTCCCCAAGATGACCCATGGATTGTCTTGGTCGGCCATGACACATCCAATAAGGGTTGGACATGTGTCAAACTCATCTCATATTATTAAAACATTATTTTTACCATAAACTACACTAATTACCTCTAATCGCGATTAAAATCTTAAAAGTTACTATTCACCAAAAAAATAATTTAATCCCATTGAACCACATTTTACTTCTTAATGACAACCATGTATGTCAGATTTTTGAAATTCAAAACACAGAGGTGGTAAAATTTCATTCAAACGAGAAATCAGTTTTTTAAGTACCACTTAGTGGTTTCATTATTCATCAAAAATTGAAGTTTTTCAAAAAAATACCAAAACTTCACCCTAAGATATATTTGATATTCTGAATTCAAAAATGAAGTCTATTTTACAAAATTCAAAACATATAATTTTCATTAATTAATTTAATAATTAATTCCCGCTGTCAGAACAAATAGCGTGTTTTTATGAAACAATAAGTATCAAAAGATTGACACTAGTTTAAGTCCGATTTCAAAGTGAAATTAATTCCAACGACCACTATTGGATTAAATGGTAAAAATATATTCTAATTTTACTTTAAATAAATTAAAAAGATAATCTAATCATGTAAATAAATTAGATTAAAAAGAGGTTTTGAATTAAAATACAACATTTTTCACTATTCATTAAAAAATAAACTTTATCGGAAAGATACCAAACAATATACACAAAGTATATTTTGATGTCCCGATTATAAATAAGAATTTTATTTTGTCAAATATAACACATAAAATTGTCAAAAAGTGGATTTAAAAGAGGTTCGCCATCAAAAGGCGGTTAATCGACCTTTTAAAGAATATTAGAATGTTTACACTTAAAATTGGATTCATTCGCATTTTTAATCCTCTAACATTTATTGTAAATAGTAAAAATATTTGACAAACATATATAATCATTTTGTAGTTAGTTCTGTTCATTCCCTCCATTACAACGGCTAGGCATTAACTACCACTTAAAATAATATTATTTTATTATTAGAGTGCAACATAAGATTCCCAAGAAACTCGTTGTCGCGTATTGGGTACACCATCGAGCATAGCGTCCCATTTAAAGTAATATTAATATTTTATCCACAAATATGGATAAATATAAAAATGTCATATTCTTTATTTACCTGGGGTGTTACAATTCTACCATCCTAATAAACATCAATTTTTTGAGTTAAAGATATAAATCTTTGGTAATTACACCATTTTTATACCTACTACATAAAATTTCATATTTTTCATCTTTACAAGAGTCTATTTATTTTCCTAAACCTTCCATAATCTGATATGTATCTCTATACATATGGTCATCCTCTCTATTATTTTTATTCTCCTTCCTCTCTTAAGTTCCAATAGATTCATTAAGGTCTTCAATAACAACAGGCTATGAGAGAATATTCATTTTTTCATTTGAAGATGCTTTATGTAATCTAGTAACAATTTTCCTCTCTAGGATAGATTAATCTCAACATTTCTTGGTTTTTTGGGAGTTGGTTTCATGTATCCATCCACATCCACTATTTTCATTTTACCTTTACAACCACTTGACTTCAAGTAAGCTTCATTAATCTTACTAGATTGTATATAAGAATCATTCAAGGATTCAATAGAAATATAGTGGCCATTCTGATCCTATTCATGCAAGTATTGAGCAACTCAATGGAGAACAGAGGGAACATTTTTTTTCTAATGTTCTACTTTCCTTCATTAATAGGAAGATAATTATTCATATCCTCCACTAAACCTGATATATCAATCGGATAGGGATGAGATTTGGACGGTTCATCAAAATTCTGATGAGAATTCTAATCTCCATGATTTTTAGATGGATAAATAATATTTCCATTCATCACTCCTTTTTCAACCAAAATAGAATTATAGAATGTAATGGGGAATGCATAAAAATATGTGTTTCCATATTCTTTTTTTATACATTTTATAGAATGTTCTGAAATATGCTAGTCAGTTTTCAAATACAACCGCTTGTATAAAACTAGAGTGGCCATTTTGAATTCATATGTGTTGTGGAAGAGGATGTGATATGTCAATTTAAACATATATTATAACAAAGGATGGATGTAAAATATTTTTCATTGAAGATTCAAATTTAATAGGTTATCCAATTAGGATATAAATTGAGAAAGGGGTGTCCTAGTCAAATAAGTGTAGTGGATAACCCAGAAATCCTAGATGGATAGGTGAAATTGTATGCTCAAATTCATTGATGAAATATAATTACCAATTAAATAAAATTATGTAATATCCAACTAAGTATCACAAACTTATTTTCTAAAGCCAATAATAATCATTCTTAGATGTGAAACAAAAAATACAATGTGAAGAAGTTATTTGGATAACATGAAAAAATAAATAATAAAAGCACTTAAAAACTCCTTCTTCAGAATAGGAAAGAGGGTCAATGTTCAATAAACATACCTATAGTTCAAAAAGTACATAAAAGGAAATAATAAGTACCTATTACATCGAAAACAAGATCTTCGAGTGGCCCTTAAGTTGGTATCTCTTCAGTTTAATGTGAATCAGATTCTTTGAATCTTCATTAACATGTTATAATTGATCATGAACAACAATGAAATATACAAAGGATCAACCTATCATATTAGGGCGTCATTATTGTTTTCTCATTTTCATATTCTCCAGTGGTTCCATCGGCCATTAATATGTATTTCCATTGAAATACATTATATGTATTAAATATCTCATATAACATGAAACCTTGAGATTTAATAAAAATATGACATACTATAAAAACATTATTAATTAAAGTCAAAATTATAACATCGACATTAAATTTTTAGGTATTAATAGAAATAACCACATCATGTAAAATATATATGAATGATTTATATAATAAAAAATTATTGAAGGATAAAGACTCAATTTTCACTGCAGTTATTTTTTATTTTGTGTGTGGAAATTATAATGAATTTCTTAATTTTTTAGAAATTAGATTTTATAAAATGAAATTAATTTTCAGAATCACCATGTGAAAATTATCTTAGGATGATATCTTTTGAATTTTTTGAAAATTTTGATTTTTGTACGAATAGTCTTAATATGATTTTGAAAGAAAACCATTTTTTCTTGTTTTTTTTATTTTCAAAGAGCCATTTTTATTTTTATTGGTTATAAAATATAAATTATATTATTTTTGATTAAAATAATTCAAATTATACCTTTTGGATAAATACTATACTTGTTCTTGGTATAAAGAAACTTTTAGACTTAAAATTTCATTTTTCATAAGACAATTTCTCATTGAATTTTGTGTTTTTATATTAAATTCATTTAATTGATTTATAGATTTGTAATCATGAAAAATGTATTCAATATTTTTAATCATTGTCTACATGTTTTTTAATGATTTTATTTTTATTTTTTTCATTATTAATAGTAACTATAGTAAAAATATTACTTCCTTAGTAAAAAGCATAAAAAATATAAATTAATGTTAATCTAAGTGATAAGGAAGAAATTATTTGTATAAATTATTATTCGATTAATGGATTTCAAATATTATCACATCATACTTGAAATTTTATTAATTATGGGAAAATTTCTATGAATATTAATTAATAATATTTTAATATGTTAACATATTAATGGTGTGTCCATCCACCCACTTTTAAAATGACACCCCTCCATTCTTTTATTTACACCACTTTGAGATAACTATATTTAATTAACCCTAATAAATTCTATTTTTAACTTAAATATCCACTAATCATAGTTTTTTAAATTCTTAAAATATCATTACAATGGATATAAAGGAATTCCATCAAAGAAGATGTAATCACCGTACCCGAACTTATTAAATTTATTTCTGATTATACCTCTTATAAATGTATGGTATTCATCATAAAATAATAAATTAAGTATCTTAAATATACATAAATGATAATATTATTATATAACCACTATTATCAACCCTTTATTCCATAAAATTAGAAATTAAATTATTTTCCATGGGTACGTGTGGACTACTACCACAATATAGTGATGTGATTCATTTTCTACCAACATAATTCATGATTAGTTGTTATCATGGAATTAATTTTTATATATTAAATATATAACATAATAAATAAAAATTTATTATAATATCTTATCTACATTCTAACCATTCCATCCATTGAAAAATAATAATGTCGCTCATGTGTGCATGTGGACTAGCACCTCCATAAAATTATGTGATTCATTTTTCATTTTCACTTTCCATGGATGGTAATAAGGATATATTTAAAGATAATATATTAAATATATGATACAATAAAGATTATAAATATGTTAATTAATTTTTCCTATTATTTTTTACAACCATTAAAAGGTGAAAAAATCACCCTTGTGTATGTGCAGACCATTATCTCCATAAAGTGATGTAATCCATTTTTCATCTAAACATTATATAAATAGTTATAAAACTATATATAATGACTACATATAATAATTATTAGATGATTAACATTTGGTATTTTATTTAACCATAATCAAACATTAAGGATTGAAACCACTGAGTCAAAACCTGTGTGATAAATGAAACTGTTATCATCAGAAATAATTATTTTAATAAAGGCTAATCAATATGTGGTTGATAAGATGTTGTAAGTAATTAATATATGGTAATATATATAAGGACTTGACCTTAAATATTACATAATCATTAATTAAATGAATAATTCCCATTTAGGATCTTTTTAGGTTTAGAGTTTTATATAATTAGGCCATAACTATTACATTGCATCTCAAAAATTCAAAGTAGACACTTCTACTCAGTTTCCATTTTTTTCATTAAATAAAAACTCTTATAAAAGATTAATTTCTAGTTCCATTAAATCATAATATTTATGAATAACATAGAGAAATAATAAATCATAAAGGTAGCTTGTGGCATCCATATCAAACAAACCTTGTAGCTATCACAACTACATAGGGTGTTATGTTGGAATAACCATCACAGTATATTCACTAAATCTCATAGGAGAAACATTCACATTTACCTCTATCACGTTACCCAATGCATTGGAGAGCTATCTCAGTCTCACCCACCCTAGGTTTATCACGGAACCACCCGTATATGTAAATAATGCCCAAGAACCATAACATTACCATAACACATAACATAAGCATAAAAGAAAATATAACATTCCCACATTGCAATAACAATATAACATTTCAAGATATTTAAATAATAAATCCATTCTAAAAACCGTTTTCAATACCAAAATAAATAAAAGATTATTTGGTATTTATTTTCATCTTAAAAACATAACAGCTTCTTAAGGAATCCAAAAGATCAATTAATACTCACGGCGGTGGAAAAGGTCGTTTCCACCACATACGTTAAAAGAACCATTCATTTTTTTCTTTTTAGTAATTCTCCCCATATAGAAATATTCCCCTTGAATGATATGAAAATTCAAAAGTATTTTATACACCGTATAAAATAAATTTGTGTAGAACTCAAAGGATGCCTCAATGAAAGGATATTGAGACAAAGTCCCTTACAATGATCATTTTGTAAATAAAATAGATTTATTATGTGTATTCACTATAATTGCATCTAAATCAAGTATAAATACAAGATTGTACATCAAAATTCATTTCTCACATAATCATATAATGACATAATCAAGATGTAGAAGATCAACCCAAAGAAATGAATTTGGGTTAAGAAGTTCCCTTACCTCGTGTCCCATTTGACCCGTTCAGTCTTTAATTTACTGAATAATAAACTAATGTTAATTTATACTTGCTTCAGAACATTTTTCAAGTTTATTATTCCTCTTATATCACTTATTACCATTTTTTAAACATTACATAGTCATTTATATTAATAACAGTTGTTTTGTCGATATTTGGTACATGAGTAAAAAAATGAACACCTTATGATTACAAGTTGTTCATGTGATAAAATATGCATTATCTTCAGAATGATATTAATTATTTAGATATCATATATATCATATATATCTAGCATATACATGTATTTATAATAGTACATAACATTTAGAGGTAAGAAATGAAATGCACCGTTCATGGAGACGGTAAGTTGTATGTACGCATGAACGCTACTTCCATTTCTATTTCTTATTTTAATGGAATTAAAACATAATGATACATAGTTATATAATAATTCCAGTATAATATCATATATAATATATTTATCCCCATCCATTATACGTTCCACATAAGGCATGAACGAGTCATATCACTTTGAGGGGGTGGTAGTCCGCACTTCCTCTAATGAGATTATCGTATTTTACCCACTATGGAAACCATAATGGAATTATATAAATGGAAAATTGATAAACATAGATAAAAAATAAACATAATATATATCATATATAAATATAGTTCCATCATAATTTCCACCATGAGAGGTGGTAGGAGATAATTGAACAATCATCATTTCGTGAGACGTTAGTTTGCCATCCACAAAAACAGTATGTTCTTTACCCATTAGATGGAGGTGTGTGCAAGTTTAGTTTGAATAATTATCATAAAAATATACTAATATATTGATTATATGGTTTTTTTTTAAATAAAGGAATAAAAATATTTTAGGGGTTGGATAAGTAAAATAAACGAAAATAATTTAAGAGAAACGGTTACCTTTAATTCAGGTAACTCCCTTTGGTTTGAACCAAAAGGACATCTTGAAGTTCTTTATTCCTAATGTAAGGCTTCTAGGAGGAATATAGGGATCTTGGTAGCTTATCAGAGCAGAGTTTGGACGATCCAAAGGGCTTGAGATGTGTGAGGAATTGGTTAGAATTGGTGTCCTTTTATAAGGGGAGGAGGGGCTCTTTAGAAAAGTTTGAAAATATTATTTTATTATAAACATATATTTGGCTTCAAAAGGTCCAAAACACATTAACGTAAAATATAAGATGATTAATATTCTAAATAAAATCATCCAATAGGAATTGGACAGGTTTTGGATAATATTTTAATATTTATAATCTTATTTATTTAAATCATTTATTAATGAGGTAAACACTACATCATTAATGTGTCATAAATAATTTAATTTATTTGATATCTAGAAAATATAAATCAATTACCATTATTTAGGAAATATTTTTATATCTCTAATTAATATTTATAGTCGAAAAGATAACTTATATAACACAACGTAAAAATTAATTTACTAAACGATTTTTGTCTATGTCGTTTTTGTCTTTACTTTGAGTTAATTTATCTAAAGTGTCATTATCACTCCCAAGTGGCTCCATGGGGTCCCAAAATCGACCCAAGGATTCCTATGGTCGGA
The DNA here is from genome assembly GCA_963277665.1 of Viscum album. Classification (NCBI taxonomy): domain Eukaryota; kingdom Viridiplantae; phylum Streptophyta; class Magnoliopsida; order Santalales; family Viscaceae; genus Viscum; species Viscum album. The sequence continues at coordinate 722,580,991 of OY728167.1, forward strand.
CATGACACATACAATAAGGTTAGCACAAGTGTTTAGATAATTTTTTGTTATTATAATATTTTGTTTACCTTGAATTACCCTATTTACCTTTAACCGCGGTAAATAAAAGTCTAAAGTTATTATTCACAAAAAAATTATTTTCATCTCATTGAACCAAATTTTACTTACTAATAACAACCATGTATGTACGATTTTCGAAATTCAATTCACATAAGTGGTAAAATTTCATTTAAATGAAAAATTCAGTTTTTTAACTACTACTTAGTGGTTTCACTATTCATCAAAAATTGATGTTTATCATAAAGATACCAAAAAATCACCTTAAGATAAGTTTGATATTCTGAATTCAAAAATGATGTCTATTTTACCATATTCAAAGAATTAAAGTTTCATTAATTAATTTTTTAATTAATTCTCATTGTCAAAATAAATACCGTGTTTTTAAGAAACAAAAACTATCAAAATATTGACACTTGTTTGTGTCCAATTTCAAAGTGAAATTAATTAAAATGAAAATAATTGGATTAAATGGTAAAAATATATTCTAATTAAATATTAAAACAAATTAAAAAGATAAGATAACCATATAAATAAATTATATTAAAACACCGTTTTTAATTAAAAAACAATATCTTTCACTATTCATTAAAAATGAACTTTAGCGGAAAAATTCCAAAAATTTACACAAAGTAAATTTTGATGTCCCCATTCTAAAGAAGGTTTTTATTTGGTCAAATAGAACATATAAAAGTGGAAATAACTATATTTAAAGAGGTTTCTCCATCAAAAGGTGGTAAATCAACCTTTTAAAGAATATTAGAGTATTTGTGCTTAAAATTAGATTCATTCGCATTTTTAGCCTCTAACATTTATTGGATAAATGTAAAAACATTTAACAAATATATGCAATCATATTTTAGTTAGTTATATTTATTCTTGCCACTACAATGGCTAGGCGTTAACTGCAATTTAAAATAATAATATTATATTATTAGTGTGCAATGTAAGATTTCAAGGAAACTTGTTGTTGCGTATCGGGTACGCCATCGAACATAGAGTCCCCTTTAAGGTAAAATTAATATTTCATTCACAAATATTAATAATTATGAAAATATCATATTTCTTCATTTACCTGGGATGTTACATCATTCTCCCTTTTGGAAATTGTGTCCTCACAACTTTATTCACTTATCAAATAAATGGGGGTATTTGTCCCTCATTGCATTTTCAGATTCCCACATTGCCTCTCAAACCATATGGTTTTTCCACAAAACCTTTACCTAATGAATTACCTTATTCCGCAACACTTTCTCTCTTTGATCAAGAATATGGACATGTTGTTCCTCATAGAAGAGATTTTCTTCCAACTGAACTACTTGTAGACTTAAAACATGAGATGGATCTGGCATATACTTTCTCAACATCGAGACATGAAAAACATTTTGTACCTAGGATAAGCATTGAGGTAAATCCACTCTGTACGTAGCTTGTATAACTTTCTCTAGGATTTCATAAGGTCAAATGATCCTCAGAGCCAACTTTCCCTTCTTACCAAAACGCATCAAACTTTTCCGTGGAGAAACTTTGAGAAAAACATGATCACCTACCTCAAAAGAAATATCCATCATCCAGTTATCTACATAACTTTTCTGTCTGATCTGAGTTGTTCTCATTTTCTTCTGAATCAACGGAACTTTTTCTGCCATCTCTTCTTCCAATTTTGGTCCCATCAGTTTCCTTTCACCTACTTTATCCCAAAAAGCTGCAGTTCGACAATGCTTTCCATATAATGCCTCAAATGGAGACATCGGTATACTGGAATGAAAGCTGTTATTATAAGAAAATTAAACCAATGAAAGATGTTGGTCCCAACTTCCCTGGTAATCCATCGAGAAAGCACATAGCATATCCTCCATGGTTTTAACTTTTCATTCTGACTACCCATCTAATTGTGGAAGAAAAGCGGTACTAAAATTTAATTCAGTAACCAATGACTTCTGAAGGTCTTTCCAAAAGTTAGTAGTAAACCTGGGATCTCGATCAGATACAATGGATAGGGGAACTCCATGAAACATGACTATCTATTTAACATACAACCGAGAAACTTGATCTAGAGACAAATTATGTCGAATAGGAAGGAAAAGAGAATATTTAGTCAACCGATCAACAATATCCCAGATTGCATTGTTACCATGATATTTCTTTGGTAATACCACAATGAAGCCCAATGATATATTTTCCCATTTCCACTCTGGAACTGGTAAATACTAAAGCATCACTTTCGTTAACTTTCACTCTACTTTAACCTGCTGACAAGTCAAACACTTCACAGTAAAATCAGAAATTTTTCTTTTCATTCCATCCCACCAGTAATACTCTCGAAGATCTGTGTACATCTTAGTACTACCAGGATGAACTGAAAATAAGGAACTTTGAGTTTCACATAACAACTCATTCTTAAACTATGAATCACAAGGTACACAAAATATCTTCTCAAAACTCAAAAAAAATCACTATCAACATTGAAATCAGGAAACTTACCATTCGGAACCAACTCTACCTTTTTTTGCAACTCACTATCTTCCTTCTATGCTTTCTTAATTCTGTCTGAGAGAGATGATTTTAATGACACCTGAAACAAAATAGAATAATTTCCTACACCAAAAACTTCTATGTCAAAGTTCATCAAATCAAAAACCAAAGTATCTTAGTCCAAACGTAGCATGGTTAATGAATCATTACTTTTTTGACTGAAAGAATCAGCCACTTTATTTACTTTTCCCGAATGGTATTGGATCGTGCAATCATAATCCTTGATTAATTCCAACCATCTCCTATGTCTCATGTTCAACTCTTTTTGAGTGAATATATACTTTAAACATTTTTGGTCAGTATATATTTCACATTTTACTACATACAAATGATGCCTCCATATTTTTAAAGAAAAAACAACAGCAGCTAATTCCAAATAATGTGTAGGGTGAATTAACTCATGAGGTTTCAACTGACGTGAAGCATAAGCAATTACCTAATCATTTTTCGTAAGGACACAACCAAGCCCTTTCAACGAAGAATCACTATAGATGACGAATTTACCATCTCTGGAAGGCAGTGCCAAAACTGGAGCATTCACCAATCTTCTTTTCAATTCGTGAGAACAATCATCACATTCTTTTGTCCAAATGAACTTAACACCTTTTCGAGTTAACTTAGTCATTGGACTAGATAACCGTGAAAAATTCTCAACAAAACTCCGATAATAACCTTCCAAACCAAGAAAAATATGGATCTTGGTTATATTTGTGGGTCTTGTCCACTCATCAATAAATTTTGTTTTAGCAGGATCAATAGTTATGCCATTATTTGTAACAATGTGACCAAGGAATGAAATTTATTGTTACCAAAACTCACACTTGCTGAATTTCCCAAATAGTTTCTTTTATTTTATAGTTTGCAAGAAAAACATTAAATTACTTTCATGATCCTCTTTAATTTTTTAATAAACCAAAATAAAATCAATGAACACAACCAGAAACTTATCCAAGAACTCATAGAAAATTCTATTCATAAGATCCATGAATACAGCAGGTGCATTGGTTAACCCAAAAGGCATAAATAAAAATTCATAATGGCCATATCTAGTACAAAACACAGTCATAAGAATGTCTGATTCCTTTACATTCAACTAATGGTATCCTGGCCTCATGTCAATCTTTGAAAAATACTGATCTCCTGGAGCTGATCAAACAAATCATCGATATGAGGCAAAGGATACATATTCTTAACAGTGATGTTATTCAATGATCTATAATAAATGCAAAGTCTCATTGAACCATATTTATTTTTAACAAAAAAGATAGGAGCACCCCATGGTGATGTGGTTGGTCAAATCAAACCATTATCTAATAACTCATGTAATTACTTCTTTAACTTTAAAAGTTCAATTTGATCCATTCGATAAGGGGGTTTTGAAATTGTCTTAGAATTAGGAACTAAGTCAACAATAAATTCAACTTCCCAATCAGGTAAAATACTATGAAAATCATCAGGAAAAACATCAAGATACTCATTTACAACTGGTGCATCATTAATCTGAACAGTTCCTTTGTTTTCAACAATATGTGCAAGGTTACATTCATTTCCATCTTTTACTAGTTTCTGAGCTTCCTGATATGTTATCAAAAGTAATGGTTCACTCTTGTATAAAAACTGATAATATTTCTAAAAAGAAACCACTTTAGATCTATAGTCAATCTTATCATGATAAAAATACAGCCAAACCATACCCAAAATAACATCAAACTCTATTAGAGGAAAAACAATAAGGTTTTCAGGTATATTCTTTCCACACACAAGGACAAGAAGGTTCTTATACTTTCTTTCTATCTCAACATTTACTCCCAGTGTTTTTACCATAAGTTCTGTATTCATATCTTGAGATGTAATTCCCAATTTACTAGAAAACTTCTCAGAAATAAAAGAGTGTGTAGACCCTAAATCAATCAACACATTGGCATAATTTGAACAAACAAACAGTGTAACTGATATTACTTCATTTGATATCCAAACATCTTCTAAAGTAGTTACAAAGGATTTCACCACCCCTTTCCACTTGTAGTCTGGCTTCTTTCCCTCATTTGAGTTCTTTGTTGGACACTCATTTCCATAATGACCCATTTCATTGCACTTAAAACATTTTACTGAATGTAAATCAGATTTTGTCTTACCATTACCCTGATCATTTTTAGTGCAATTAAGAGCCTTATGTCCCATTTTTTCACATAAGTATCACTTAAAAGAATTCAAAAGACATTCCCCGGCATGATTTTTACCACAATTTTCACAAACTGTAAACTTAAGTTTCTTACCATCAGACATTTTTGAAGAGTTCTTCTCTTTTGTATACCACCTGGACCTCTTATTTTATTGTTTGTCAAAGAACACTTGATCATCAGAAAACTCCATTTCCACCTTCTCCGCACATCGAACAATTTTTTCATATCTTTTGAACTCACGAGAAGCTAAATACCTTCGATACTTTGGCTTTAACCCTGAGAAAAAATGGTTGATATTACTATCAAGATATCGTATGAAATTTGGAGCATAACGTTCCATTCGAGTGAATTTTTCTTCATAAGTAGCCACTGAGTCGTCCTCCTGCCTCAATTCTAGGAATTGTTTTTCCATCCTAAGATGAACCACCTTAGGAAAATATTTCTCAAGAAACATACCTTTGAATTCATCCCAATCAAGAGCATCAATATCCTCACTATCCCTGATATTTTTCACCATCGACCACCACTGATTAGCTTCACCTTCAAAATGATAAATAGTGATACTAACCTTTTAATGTTATAATCACCCCATAACATTGAAAATATTCTCCAGTGCTTTAATCCACCCTTCAACTAGCATAGGGTAAGATGATCCTCTGAATGATGGGGGATGGTGCCTCATGAAATGTTCTACTACTGACATGTTCCTCTCTGGTTGATCTGTCGGATCTTGTGCATGGATACCACCACCATTTATAGCTTGACTCAACTATTCCATCACTGTAACAAACTATTCAGTTCCGATTCTGACCATATTTGGTTGCTGATTTGTAAGTTTTTCTTCCTCCTGATGTCGTCCCAACATAGATGCTATGTTTCCTCTGTGGAAAACCATTCTGAACACAGAAATATCTTAGGCAAAGAAACATGGTAATCTGTAAATGCTCTATCATTAAAATAAATTAATTATGGATATTAATTTAACAATACCCTAACTTCTAAAGTTATCTAAACCGACCTATGATACCAACTATAAGGACCTGGCCTTAAACAATACTTAATCTTGAATTAAATGAATAATTCACATTGAGGATCTTTTTAGGTTTATAGTTTTAGAGAATTTGGCCATAACTATTACATTGCATCTCAAAAATACTATGTAGACACTTCTACTCAGTTTCTATTTTTAAAAAAAAATAAAAACTCTTAAAAAAAGAGTCATGTCTAGTTCCATGTTTTAGACAACATGATTTTCCTTGATCTCATCTTGACCCTATTCCAATTTGTGTCCTGTGAAAAACATTTCAAAAACATGGGATGAGCATAAAGAGCTCATTAAGGGTTATAAAACAAAGAAATAAAACATTAATCCAACAATATATAACATAATCTCTTTAACATACCCCATAAAATCATAAGATTTATGAATAACTTAGTGAAATTATAAATCATAAAGGTGACTTGTGGAATCCATATCAAACTTACATTGGAGCTATCACAACTACATAGGGAGTTACGTTGGAATACCCATCACAGTATATTCCATTAATCTCTTAGGAGAATCATTCACGTTTACCTCGGTCACGTTACCCAATGCATTATAGATCTATCTCGAGCTCCCCTACCCTAGGTTTTTCATGAAACCACCCGTATACGTAAACAATGACAAAGAACCATAAGTTTATGATAACACATAACATAGGAATAAAGGAAAGATAACATTCCCACATTGTAATAACAATATAGCATTTCATGATATTGAAATAAGAAATCCATTCTAAAAACCATTTTCAATGACAAAAAAATGTAAAAGAGTATTTGGTATTTATTTTCATTTTAAAAACATTACAGCTTGTTAAGGAAGACAAAATATCAATTAATACTTGCGGTGATGGAAAAGGTCATTGTCACCATGTACGTTAAAAGAAACATTCCTTTTTTGTCATTTAGTAAAACGACTCATGGAAAAAGATTCCCTTTGAATGAAATGAAAAGTCAAAAGGGTTTTATACACCGTATAAAATAAAGTAATGTAGAAATCAAAGGATGCCTCAATGAAATGATATTGAGACGAACTCCCTTACAAATATCATTTTGTAAATAAAATATATTGATTATGTTTATTCAATATAATTACATATAAATATAGTATAAATACAAGATAGTATATCAAAATTAATTTCTCACATAATCATAGAACGACATAATCAAGAAGTAGAATATCAACCCAAATAAAGGAATTTGGGTTAAGATGTTCCCTTACCTCATGTCTGACTTGACCCGTTCGTTATTTAATTTCCTGAATAATAAAAAAAGTTAGTTTTTACTTGCTTCAGAACCTTTTTCAAGATTATTTTTCCTCTATTATCACTTATTACTATGTTATAAATATTACATAGTCATTTATATTAATAATGGTCCTTTTGTTGATATTTGGTACTTGAGTAAAAAAATGAACACCTTATAATTACAAGTTGTTCATGTGGTAAAATATCCATTATATTCATACTGATATTAATGATTTATATATCATATATATCATATATATACAGTATATACATGTGTTTATAATAGTATATAACATTTAGAGGTAAGAAATTAAATGCACCGTTCATGGAGATGGTAAGTCGTACGTATGCATAAACACTACTTCCATTTCTATTTCTTATTTTAATGGAATTAAAAAATAATTATAAATAGTTATATTATAATTCCAGTATAATACCATATATAATATCATTAACTCTGTCCTTTATACGTTCCACGTAAGGCATGAATGATTCATATCACTTTGAGGGGGCGGTAGTATGCACTTCCTCTAATGAGATTATCGTATTTTACACACTATGGAAACCATGAAGGAATTATATAAATGGAAAATAAAGAATCATAGAGAACACATAAACATAATATATATCATATATAAATACAGTTCAATCATAATGGCCATCGTGAGAGGCGGTATGAGATAATTGAACAATTATCGTTTTGTGAGGCGTTAGTTTTCCATCCACAGAAACAGTATGTTCTTTACCCATTAGATGGAGGTGTGTGTAAGTGTAGTTTGAATCCTTCCCATAAAAACATAATAGTATATTTGAGGATACTGGTTTTTTTACAAATGAAAGGAATAAAATGAGTTTAGGGGATGGAGAAGTAAAATAAAAGAAAATAATTTAAGAGAAATCGTTACCATTAATTCAGGTAACTCCCTTTGGTTTGAACCAAAAGGACCTCTTGAAGTGCCTTATGCCTAATGTAAGTCTTATAAGAAGAATAGAGGGATATTGGGAGATTATTAGAGAATTTTTTGGATGATCCAAGGGGCTTGAGAGGTGTGAGGAATTGGTTATAATTGGTGTCCTTTTATAAGGGGGAGAAGGGGCTCTTTAGGAAAGTGTAAAAATATTATTTTATTATAAACTTATATTCGGTTTAAAAAGGTACAAAACCCATTATAGTAGAAGCTAAGATGAATCATATTAGAAATAAAATCATCCAATAGTAATTGGACATGTTTTGGATATTATTTTAATATTTATAATCTTATTTATTTAAATCATTTATTAATGAGATAAACACTGCATCATTATTGTGTCATAAATAATTTAATTTATTTGATTTCTAAAAATTATAAAACAAATACCATGATGTAGGAATTTTTTTTAGATTTATAATTAATTTTTATATTCAAAAAGATACTTATATAACACCACATAAAAATTAATTTACTAAAAGAGTTTTGTTTGTGTTATTTTGGTCTTTACTTTAAGTTAATTAATCTAAAATGTCATTATCACTACCAAGTGGCTCCATGGGGTCCCCAAATCGACCCAAGAATTCGCATGGTCGGCTGTGACTCATACAATAAGTTTAGGACAAGAGTTAAGGTAATTTTTTGTTATTATAATATTATTTTGACCTTGAATAACCATATTTACCTTTAACCACGGTAAATAAAAGTCAAAAGTTACTATTCACCAAAAATTATTTTAATCTCATTGAACCAAATTTTACTTAATAATAAAAACCATGTATGTTGGGTTTTTGAAATTAAATTCACAGAAGAAGTTTCATTTAAATGAAAAATTCAGTTTTTTAACTACTACTTAGTGGTTTCACTATTCATCAAAAATTGATGTTTTTCAGAAATATACCAAAAATTCATCCTTAGATAAATTTGATATTTAGAATTCAAAAATGATGTCTATTTTATAAAAATTCAAAACATATAATTTTCATTAATTAATTTTATAATTAATTCCCATTTTCAAAACAAATAGCGTGTTTTTAAGAAACAATAACTATCAAAAGATTGACACTTTTTTATGTCCAATTTCAACGTAAAATTAATTCCAATGACCAACATTGGATTAAATGGTAAAAATATATTATAGTTATACTTTAAAACAATTAAAAATATATTCTAACCATATAAATAAATTAGATTAAAATGCAGTTTTGAATTAAAATACAATATTTTTCACGATTCATTAAAAAATTAACTTTATCAGAAAAATTCCAAAAAATTACACAAAGTAAATTTTGATGTCTCCATTATAAAGAAGGTCCTTATTTTTTCATATATAACATATTAAAGTTACCAAAACTAGATTTAAAGAGGGTTCTCCATCGTAAGGCGGTAAATCGACCTTTTAAAGAATATTAGAGTATTTATGCTTAAAATTAGATTCATTCACATTTTAAGACTCTAATATTTATTGGATAAATGTAAAAAACATTTAAAAAACATATATAATCATATTTTAGTTAGTTCTATTCATTCCCGCCAATACAACGGCTAGGAATTAACTATCATTTAAAATAATAATATTATATTATTAGTGTGCAATGTAAGATTTCAAAGATACCCGTTGTTGCATATTAGGTACGCCATCGAACATAGCGTCCCCTTTAAGGTAAAATTAATATTTAATTCACAAATATTAATAATTATCAAAATATTGTATTTCTTTATTTACCTGGGATGTTACATTTTATGTATCAATATGGTTCTGGAAAAAATTTATAATAAATATAAATTTATTATACAATTTTTTTAATGAAAATGATGCAAGAAAATACTCTTGTAAAGGGATTTATATTTTAATCCCATTTTATTCGGGATTGTTTTGTGCTTAAATTTCTACGGAGGAAATTATATGATACTTATCTAATAAACCTATTTAAATGTTTTTCACCTATGATTATTTCTATATTTTCTATATAATAGTATCATTTTCATCTCTTTGGAATATAAAATGATTGAGTAATTTTTTTAAAATAAAAGAAGACCTTATATGCTCTTTGGTCTATGAAATTTTCCATCCATGTTCATCTAACTCAAAAATAATTATGTATTTTTTACTTATAATTTAAATTCTGTAAAAACATTATCTTCCTTACCTTTTATTTCATTTTAAAATTTTGAAAGCAAATTTTTTAATTAAATGTTTTGTGAACAAGTTGTTTTTTACTTTTTAAAAAACAATGAAAATAATGACTTCATTTAACGTATGAAGGATGAATAGATATTCCCACCATCATGGTCGTTATTTAATTTTAATTTATAATTTATAATTTTTTATATTTATTTTCAAATGAAATTTTATCATTAATATTTTTGAAATATATAAATTTTAAAAAATTTATATTTCAATGAAAAGGGTGTTTTCCCCAAGAAATGTTCCAAATGATCTTTTAAAGAGACTTTTCATCTCTGATGACATATTTTTATTTTGATAATGTTTCACTATGGACTTTACTTTATGATACTGTCCTTATTTTCTATATACATTTTTTGTGGATATAATATGGAATATTTATTAAAGATATTTTATTATACATGAGTTAAGTTATGATGAAATTTTAAATTTATTAATGATCTTTTGGTGTACATAAAAATTAATTATGATTATATGATGGGTGGTTCCGTTATATCCCTCCAATGCATTGGGTAAATATGGATAACTCACGAGATAATTATCTTATGTGTGAACCTAATTTAATGTTCATAACAAGTTTTATGGACCTGGTTTCATTTTTATAATTTTATGTGTGGACCAGTAATCATGTCCATAAACTTATGTGTGGACCAGTTTTTGTTTCCTTAAGTTTATCTATGGACCTGTTTTAAGGCCCATTAATTTATGGGAGGTCCTAATTTTATGTCCATAACTTACTGAGTGAACATGTTTCTATTAATACATGATCACAAGGTTATAAGCTTATTTTTATATATATTAATATATTTATGTTATGCTCTCATGGATCATGACTGATTATTGAGGATTCATCACTCTTACGAATGATGTCTTTTGTTATGAAAAAAATTAATATCATTACTCGTGATTAAAGATCTTAAATTTAGTCGGTATTATTTCCTTATTTTATGATTATGATCTCATACCCTTATTCTCATGTATAATCACTGAGTCATATCTCATATGTTTACCCTTACTAGTAATCTAATATTGCTCTTTCTTATGTTTTTGATCCCCATGTTTTAATAGAATGTTTTATGAATGATATTTATACACTAGAATTAATATGATTAACTTTGTGGTATATTTCGGAAATATATTAGGAAATAATGTTTTTGTGTATCTTATCTCCAAAAACACTAAACCGTTACAGTTATGGGTCATGTATAGTTGTGTTTCATTTTTTATATTCATCTCAAATGATGAAATATATCTATATGTTTTTCTTGGATTTCTACTTTGTCTATTAGTAATTGTTATTTTTATATGTATTTTAAAGGGGAAGAGAGATACAGATGATATGTAAAATTGGTTGTGAGGAATAGAAAAATGGTTTTATTAAGAAAATGGTGATAATAAATTAAGGTGATTTTGGGAAAGATAATAAATTTCAGAAGATAATGATTATTTATCATTGAGGGATATAATTTTCTCAAAAACATTTCTTTACCGAGTGGTATAGTGTGAGGATTTTTCATATGAGAAACAACAATGAAGGGATTTTAATTATTGGAGTTGAAATCTAATCAAATATCAGAAATTTATGAAAGATGGTAATGTAGTTTTTTGATGTCTTGAGGAGGTAAAAGAAGTAGAGAAATATAGTTCATGGATTTTATCTAGGTATATAAGAGTATTCTATAATTTAAAATGGTTATGTATAATTAACCAAAAAAAATTAGAGGTTACATAATATTAAACTAGTTGTCACATATAATTAAGTAGATGATTTTTAATCCAACATATGGTTTTTCTATTGAAATATATGTTTTTCTAAGTTTTTTTAAGAGTAATCTAAATCATACGGAAGAATAAATCTAAATATTAAATTTCCACATATGATTAATATAGAGTTCACACGATATTAATTTGAATTTTTCATCAAAATAAGTTTCAATTTTTAAATCAGATGTACGGGTAATGTGATCATTCTTATAAATAATATAAGCATGTATTCCTCCCCATTGAAGATATATAACATTAATCATGTGATAAATATGTTTTAGGTCAGAAAGGTTTCGGGTCAAGCCCCTTTATTAAAGAAAAAGAAAAAAGACAGTAATCCCTTTTGAGTTGGGTAAGGTAAAATCCATTACAAGCCCGTAGGCCCAGTGGGACAAAACCCATTTAGAGACACGCACCCATAGCATCAGATGACATGACAGAAGATCCCAGTGGGAAAACCCATTAAAAGTGAAAAACATCACCAGATCTTGTGTCGTTGTCAACCCCGCTGCAGCCCGAAGCCCCGCCAACGATGACAACAGCACGTCGTGATGACCGCCACTCCAAAATTCCCATTCCCAGCCCTCAGAGCTATCCACAGCCATCATCACACAAGATCTGGTCTGAAACCAGATCTGAAATCGCAAGGCCGAACACCGCTCCGATTCCCAGCCTGAAACCAGCGAAAAACTTTCATCGTTTTCAAGTTCATTTCAAATCACAACTTCAAGCTGGCAGAGAACACGGCGAGACGCAGATGCACAACATGACTCCGCAAATTGATCAGCAAACCAAATCTCCATCTATTAACCGCAAACAACACCATAATCAAAAACACCTAAATCGAACCTGTAAGGAAAGCCTCATGAAGACGGATGCCAGAACCGAAAATCCCGCCCCCTCCGCACAACATCAGTGCCAGCTCCGAGCCTCGCTTGAAGATTCGGATGCCTGGAACACGCCGAACCCCGTCGAAGCTGTAGCCGAAACCACACCACCACCTTCAACGAAGGCAAATCCACCCCTTTGCCGAGCTGATGCTTCATCTGAAACCCAGAACATCTGCAAGAACCTACGAAGCCAGATCTGCACCTTCGAAGACAAGATGACGGGCCGAAACGACTGGAATGACGAACAGAACTGAGGCACGCCGACACCAAGCAGAGCATGTCGACCCTCACCGCGCCGCTCCAGAGGAGGGGAGGGAGCAAGAAGAAGATCGAAAACCCTAGCCTGCGAGGAAGTTTAATCGTCGCCGCTCAGAGGCGCAACCCTGTCGGAGGCCTTCTCATTCTCATAAATATGTTTTATTCTCTTGAAAACATAGGATATTTGAATAAATTGATTTTAGGTTTTATTGGGATAATTTAATAATAATATAATGGTGATTTTAATATATATTTTTAATTCATTTTATTTATTTTTGAATGATTTGATTTGTTTCAATATTCAGAGATTTGAAGGTTCATTATTCTCTTATACAAAGATCATATAACCAAAACACATGGAATTTCTAATATTCAATAATTGAAAGTGACTATGTAATGACTCAAACATTTGTAAATGAACAACCCTCTTGATATAATTAAATGTCTTAATATGTGAAATGGTTATAAAAAATATGCACATATTTTGTTTTATGTTTCTGGATTTTAAAATACCATTAAGAATTGTGGTCATTTCTAATATATTTGTTGAACAGTGATCACATGATTAGTGTAAATATATGGCATTAACAAATCCAATTTACTCAAAAAAAGGAACTGATTGCAATATCCAGTAGACTTGCACCGCATGAAGCACATTTATCAAAGCTCAGAAAGGAGTTGGCATCATTGGGTTTTTCTCTTAACCAATCCCAAGCTGATCTTGAATACATTAAGCTCCAGCAGAATCACCTACAGGAGAAGTAAAATTTGATAGAGATTACCACTCGAGCAATGTTATCCGAGCCACCCCAAAAGTTTATCACCATCGGGCACTGTATCCAAAGGTATTATGCAGGTGTTTTAAGGGGTTATGTAACAAGACCCTAATACTATGATTATGTACATTATTTTTGTGTATAATAAAGAATATACTTTAATTTTATTATTGTTACTTTGTAAATTGTTTTTATAGCGCAAATAGTATTTTTAGTTAATATTCAACTAAGAAATCTATTTTGATGGATTAAAGGATTTTTGAATTAAATAATATTTTTAATAAAATATTATTATTATTAAATTAATTTTTATTAAATATAAATGATCATATAATTTTATGAATGCAATTGTAATTTTTATTAAGGTTTGAAAGCCATTTTTGTCAAACCCATGAATTTTCAATAAATGTCAGGTTTTTATTTTAAAAGTGAAAATTAACATATTAATAAATTTATTTAGATGAAAATAATATTATTTTTGGAATCAGGACGTCGAAATTATCCAATGGTGAAATTTTCATAATTTTCTGAGACTGTCTAATTTTTGGGTAAGAATTAAATACCTTTTAAATATATAATGTGTTTTATGACATCATAATGACCCAATAGTGATGTAATAAAATAATATAAACATTATGTTCGGCCAATATATATTTTACCATTAAAATAATTTGATTTTAGATTTGTTAGATTTATTTTACAAAGCTTTAGTGGACCCTTCAGGACTTATAAAACATTTCGCCTTTTTAAAATGTTTTCCCTGAGAGTGTGACTCACCTCCACAGAAGCTACCCTATTATTTTAAGAAGTTAGGAAAATGGCCTTATAAAATATTGTTTTCACTCCCATTTGGAAAAAACCATGGGAAAAACCATGGGCAGGTTAGTGGTTTTGATTAGTTTAATGTGAGGTGTCCCAAACCTAAATAATAAAGAATTCCTTCCCCTTTCCTATATAAACCCACCCAAGCTCCAACTTCCTCTTCACTCAAAGCCTTTGGAGTTCTTCCAACCCCTTCCCTATACTCTCTATAATCCTCCCAAGGCCCCCCAATCTCCCAAGAAGCCTCTATCAAGCCTCTCTCAAGCCTTTGGGATCACACTTCCAAGTAAGGGTTTTCTTCCTTTCTCATTTTTGTCCAATTTTTTTAAAGTTGTTATGCCCTTTTATTTTCAATTAAAAAATTTGGGGTATATTTTCACAACTACCCCATAAATACCTATTTATTTTTTAATTATGATAGACCCATTTATCTCTCAATAAATTCCTCCCATGTACACCCGTTACAATGCCGAAATTCGGAAATGAATTTATCTCTCTTCACTTACATTCAAGAAATTATCTTGTAACATGAATCTAAATTCCATTACAATTGTTGGGAAATGTATATATATGACCCCCTTACTTTCCATTTCATGTAAATATTATGAGACACCCATTTCTCTCTCATCAACCATTTTTGTGAATTCTTACGTCATGTCGTTATGCTGCCGAAATTGCACTGATTTTCCAAGCCAATATCATTGTGTTGTGAATACCATTCCAATTTATCTATCAAGAGTATTCACCTTTATGAACATTTACTTATTGACTATAAAATTTCATGTATGAATTACACATTCCTTTATCATGGAATAAATGATGATGTTTGATGAATCCATGTTATATGATCTGTGTGCTACACTTATGCATGAAATGAGATGTTTAAGAAAGGTGTGCCCTTATGGTGCTCCAATGCATTGGGTAAAGTATAGTATCATGATACATCATGTGAAATGGGTTTGGACTCATGATAATTCAAGTGAATGAGGGTTTACTCATGCTTCAAGGGAAATGAGGGTTTACTCATGATCCATGTGCAATGAGCCTTGGCTCATGCTAATTCCATGTAAAGTGTTGTTGCCACATTTCCATGCTATGATTATCATGATTTATCATGCCTTTATGTTCATGTTTATCTTGTGCTCCATTGATATGCCTATTTTCTAACATGTATTGTATTCCTAAGGTTATTCCATGTTTATTCCCTTACTGGGCTTTATAGCTCACCCTTTTCTTATGAATGTCCTCAGGTTATCACATGCAATGTTAAGTATGAAGGAATGATGTGGTCATGTAAAAGAATTTTTCAATAAAGATGTTGGGTTCTATGTTTTATGTTGTTACGTAATAATCCTAAGCACAAAATACACTAGACCTATCGATCTTCTATGTTGTATCTAGTGAATTTTATGTAATAAATCATGTTTTAGTGTGTAATGAAGAGCAGGGTTGTCATAGTTGGTATCAGAGGATATGTTTGGTTATTTTTTGTGATTAGGATTAGAAAACACTAGTGAAGCCTTAGAGACAAGATTAAGTATAATAAAAACATCCCTATGTTTTGGTGAGTATTGAGTAAATGGTTTATCAAGAAAATACATCTCTGTCTAGATACGAGTAGGTAGAGGTGGCTCTGGCACAGATGTATCCTAGGGGTAAAACCCAAAAACACCGTTTTGAGCTAGTCTCGAATGGGAGTTGGTGCATGACAATGGGCCTTGTGGCAATCTTGGTTATGAAAATCCTGGGGGATATTCTTTGGTAAATTCACATGCTTATTATGAACCATTATTAAGGGACAAAAAATACATAAATAATATCATGGATAACATAGAATGAAGCCAATAGATTCATAAGTTAAGGAAATAAAATCTATTGATAAGATATCCATTTTTTCCATGGATTAGTCTTTATATGTTACCCATAACATTCCTTTTATACCAGAAAATGGCCAGTAATAGGAGGACTCGGTCTAACAAACGATGTGAAGATCAATTTAATGACTATACTAATGAGATGCCCAATCCGATGGGAGGGGAATCATGAACTTTTTCACTCTTCTCACTCATCTAACTAAATCTTTGAATAGAAACATGGGTCCATAAGAATGTTCAATCCCCCTTAAGAATGAACAAGTCGCTATCAAGAGATTCATGACACAAAGGCCTCTTAATTTTAAAGGATCATCTGATCCTTCAATCGTCGAACAATGGATCAAATCCATTGAAAATATCTTCCCCATCCTTCAATGTTTTGAATAAGAGAAGGTTCTTCTGGCTGCTTATCATATGGAGGGTGAATCCGATCTATGGTGGAAATTGATCAAAAATAGGAAGCCTGAGGAGGAGATCGAGGTGTTGGAATGGAAGGATTTCCGGATGATTTTTTTTTATAAATATTTTTCGTGCACCCTCTGGCTTAAGACGGAATGAGACTTCATTTACCTCAAGCAAAAAGATGACGAATCTATTAGAGTGTACGAGGAAAACATCACAAGGCTTTCACGATATGCTTCCAGATTTTTTGTTACACCCGAATGCAAGGTTGACTGCTTCTTTGGTGGGATGAAACCTAGCCTGTGGAAAGCCCTGGAAATCCGTGACTTTGACAACTATGAGGAAATTGTCTGATGTTCCCTCAAGGTAGAAATGGAAATAAGAGAATCTCAGGGTATCATGGGGATAATAAGCATCAGGTGGAATTAAATGCTAGCAGTCTGATGGATAAATCCAATGATGGTAAGAAGATCCAGCACCCCACATTCCATAGGTGCGGAAAGAAGCACCCCAGAAATTTCTTAAAGCGGATGAGGAAATTCATTAGGTGTGTAAGAGAAGGTAACCAAGCCATTAATTTCCAAAAATAACAACCTGCGGCTGCAACATAGGTGAGGAACGCTCCGTTCGAACCTCAATGTGTTTTTATTTCTACAACTGCAAAGAACTAGGGAATCTTGCATATCAGTTCCCTAAGACAAGGGTTTTTGGAGGCAACCAATAACCTCCAAGGCAGCAAGGGAGATATTTTGTCGTCACTACCGCCAAAGTGAACCCCGACAACGAAGTGGTGATAGATACGCTAGTTATTCATTCAAGAATAGAGAACATGCTTTTTTTATTCAGGTTCTACACATTCTTTTATATCCCAAATGTTTAGTAGAATAATCCAAACACAACCAAAAATCATGGAAGTAAAGATTTTGGTGAGTACGGTAAATGGTTCAATCATTGCATCCCATGAATATAACTCCTCCCATATCATAATATGTGGATTGAACTTCTCGAAGAACCTCGTCATACTCCCTCTGGTGGAATTTGATGCAATTTTCAGTATGTATTGGCTTTCCTTATATAGATCCAACTTAAATTGTCGTGATAGGTAAATCACTCTCCATATGGAGAATCGACCCCTGATTCTATACAAGTGAAAGGAGGTGGATGGATCTTCTTTAGCTCCATCATCTCAAACATGGATATTACTACCCTATGAGTAAGAGTATCTAGCTCAGATGATTGATTCCAAGGAAGCAACCATCCTTGAAGACATGCCTATTGCGAGGGAATTCGATGAAGTGTTTCCCGAGGAATTGTCTGGTCTTCCTCCTAGAAGAGATGTTGAATTCTCAGTTGATCTTATACGAGGTTCATTGCCAATATCCAAGAATCCTTGTAGAATGATTATTTTGGAGCTTGAGGAGCTGAAGAAACAATTACAAGAGAATCTAGATAAGGGGTTTATACTCCCAAGTGCTTCACCATGGGGTGAACCAGTCTTATTCATCAAGAAGAAGGATGGGTCAATGCACCTTTTCATTGATTATCGTGATCTTATGAAAATTGCAATAAAGAAAAAGTATCCTCTTCCAAAAATTGATGACTTGTTCGATCAGCTGTGTGGAACACAATACTTCTCCAAGGTAGATTTGTAGTCGGGATATTATCAAGTAAGGGCGAAGAAGGAAGATATCCCCAAGACTGCTTTTCATACAAGATATGAGCACTATGAATTCTTATTAAGGCCTTTCAGACTCACTAATGCTTCAGAAATCTTCATGGACATGATGAATATAGTCTTATAAGATTACCTTGACAAATATGTGGTATCCTTTATAGATGATATTATAATATTCTCCAAAACCATTGAGGATCATTAGAAGCATCTAAGAACTGTACTAGAGACCTTGAGAAAGGAGAAGCTCTATGGAAAGTACTGCAAGTGTGAGTTCTAGTTGAAAGAGGTATCATTATTGGGATATATCATTACAAGCAATGGGATATCTATGGATCTGTCAAAGATAGCTGCAATAGAGGGATGGTCGAGGACAACATCAGTAACGGATATCCGTAGCTTCTTGGGGTTATCTAGATATTATCAATGATTTGTGAGAAATTTCTCACAATTTTCCAACCCTCTAACTAAGCTAACTTGGAAGGTAGTAAAACTTTGTTGGAGTGATGAATGCAAATAAAGTTACAAGAAGTTAAAGAGGAGTCTTTTCACTGCACCTATGATCACTTTACCCACAAGTGGAGAACTTTTTGTGGTATTTAGTGATGCTTCGAAGAAGGGACTGTGATATGTGTTGATGAAAAATGACAAAGTCATTGCCTATGCTTCAAGGCAATTGAAATTTCATGAGCAGAACTATCCAACACATGACCTTGACTTGGCTGTAGTGATCTTCTCTTTGAAAATTTGGTGGCATTATATATTTTGGGAGAAGTGTGAAATATATACGTACCACAAAAGCCTCAAGTATATATTCACACCGAAATATTTGAACATGTGCCAACGAATATGGATAGAGCTGATCAATGACTATGACTAGTCAATCCATTACCAACCTGGGAAAGAGAACAAGGTGGCTGATTCTCTAAGTAGAAAGGACCCAGCGATTCTATCATTAATGAGAATTGAAAGGGATCCAATCTTCTTATATTTGATGAATATGGTCATGGGAATCATAATGAAGGGAACATCATCAATCATTTAACAAATTATTGCTCAACCATCTCTTTTGGAAAAGTTAAAGGTTGCTCAAAAGGATGATATGGGAATTCAAAAGAAAGTGGAAGCTATCAGAAAAGGAAAATCCGCATAGTTCAATGTTAATAAAGAAGTAATTGTGAGATTTGGGAAAAGACTATGTGTTCCATCAAATCTAGAGCTGAAGAAGGATCTTTTGGATGATCCGCATAGTTCAAATTTCTCTATTCACCCAGGAAACACAAATATGTATAGATATATTCTAGATCATTATTGGTGGAATAATATGGAGGAGGAGATTGTTGAGTATACATCAAAGTTCCTAGTGTGTCGCCAATTGAAGGAAGAGAGGAAAAAGTTTAAGGGGATGATGCAACCATTTCCCATACCAGCATGGAAATGGGAGAACATCACCATGGACTTTGTAACCGGACTTCTGAAGACATCCAAAGGCAACAATGCAATCTAGGTTTTTGTGGATCGTCTTACAAATTATGCACACTTCATTGCAATTCAGAAGATTTATCATTAGATTAACTAGAACAGATATATATCAGGGAAGTGGTAAGTCTGCATGGATTACCACAATCTATTGTGCCCAATCGAGATCCAAGATTCACCTCTATGTTTTGGAAGAGTCTTCAACATGCTCTAGATACTGATCTGAACTTCAGTACGGCTTATCATCCTCAAACTGATGGGAAATCTGAGTGGACTATCCAAACAATTGAGGACATGTTGGGATCTTTCTCAATGGTCTTCAAAGGGGGATGGGATCAACATCTTAATTTGGTTGAGTTCTCTTATAACAACAGTTTCCACTCAAGCATCTGGATGGCACTGTATGAAGCCCTATATTGGAAGTGGTGCAGAACACTGGCTTGTTCGGATGAAGTCGGTGAGCGTAAGATGCTATGACTAGAAATGGATGATTAAATGGTGGAGATGGCGAAAACCATTCAGTATCATATCAAGGCATCCTAGAGTTGATAGAAGAGTTATGAATATAACCGTAGATGATACCTTGAGTTTAAAGTTGGAGACATGGTATTTCTACACATATCTCCATTTAAGAAGGCCATGAGGTTTGGAAAGAAAGGGATATTAAGTCCTAGGTACATTGGCCCCTTCGAGATTCTTGATCGTGTCAGGGCTGTGGCCTATCGACGAGCACTTACACCTACCATGGCCAAAGTACATGATGTCTTTCATGTATCCCTCTTAAGGAAGTACATACCAGACCCTTCACATGTACTCTCTTCAGAGGTGATACAGCTAGAGGATAATCTTTCTTATGAGGAGAAACCATTGAAGATCTTAGATCACAGAGAAAAATTTCTATGAAATAAGACAATGCCCCTCGTCAAGTTGTTGTGGAGAAACCACATGTTTTAAGAAGAGATTTGGGAATTGGAGGAAGTGATGAAGCAAAGTTACTCTAATCTTTTTTAGTGTGGGAAAAGAAAATTTCGAGGGTAAAATTTCTTAAGGGGTAGATTGCAACGACCCAAACATTTGTTAATAAAAAACCCTCTTGATATAATTAAATGTCTTAATATGTGAAATGGTTATACAACATGTGAACATATTTTGTTTTATGTTTCTAGATTTTAAAATACCATTAAGAATTGTGGTCGTTTCTATTATAGTCGTTGAATAGTGATCCATGATTAGTCTAAATATAGGTCTTTAACAAATCCAATTTACTCAGATAAAGGAACTGATGGCCTCATCCAGTAGACTTTCCCCATATGAAGCCCATTTATTAGAGCTCGGAAGGGAGGTGGCATCATTGGGATTTGCCCTTGACAAATCTCATTCCGAGCTTGAATATGTTAAGCTCAATCAGAACTACCTATGAGAGAAGTAGAAGTTGATAAACATTACCACTCGAGCAATGTTATCTGAGCCACCTAAAGAGTCTGTCACCATCGCACACCTTACCCTAAGCTCTTATGTGAGTTTTTTAAGTGGTTATGTAACAAGATCCAAGTACTATGATTATGTACATTATTTTTTTGTATAATTAATAATATAATTTCATTTTATTATGGTTACTTTGTAAATTATTTTTAAAGCGCAAATATTATTTTCAGGTAATATTCACCTAAGAAATATATTTTGATGAATTAATGGATTTTTGAATTAAATAATATTTTAAATAAAATATTATTATTATTAAATTACTTTTTATTAAATAAAAATTATCATATAATTTTATGAATGCAATTGTAATTTTTATTAAAATTTGAACGCCATTTTTGTCAAACCCCATGAATTTTCGATAAATGTCCGTTTTTATTTTAAAAGTGAAAATTAAAATGTGTTTAAAATTGTTGAGATAAAATTAATATTATTTCTATAATCAGGACATTGAAATTATCCAATGGTGAAACTTTCATAATTTTCTGAGACAGTCAAATTTTTGGGTAAAAATTAAATACCGTTTAAATATATAATGTGTTTTATGACATCATAATGACCCAATAGTGATGTAATAAAATAATTTAAACATTATATTCGGAAAATATATGTTTTATCATTAATATAATGTGATTTTATATTTTTTTGATTTATTTTACAAAGCTTTAGTGGACCCTTCAAAACTTATAATACATTTTGTCTTTTTAAATTGTTTTCCTTGAGAGTGTGACTCACCTCTACATAAGAAACCCTATTATTTTAAGATTTTAGGAAAATGGAATTATAAAATATTGTTTTAAACTCCCCTTTGTAAAAAACCATGGGCAAAAACCATGGGATGGTGTGTCGTTTTGATTATTTTAATGTGAGGTGTCCCAAACCTAAATAATAAAGAATTCTTTCTCCTTTCCTATATAAACCCACCAAAGCTCCCACTTATTATTCACTCAAAGCCTTTGGAGTTCATTCAAACCCTTCCCTCCTCTCTCTATAATCCTCCCAAGGCACCCCAATCTCCCAATAATCCTTTCTCAACCCTCTCCCAAGCCTTTCGAATCACACTTCCAAATAAGGGTTTTCTTCCTTTCTCATTTTTGTCCAATTTACTTTAAGTTGTTATTCTCTTTTATTTTCAATTAAAAATGTTGGGGTATGTTTTTTCACCTCCCCCATACTTACATATTTATGTTTTAATTATGATATACTCATTTCTATCTCAATAAATTACTCCCACGTACACCAATTACTATACAGAAATTCGGAAAGGATTTTATCTCTCCTCACTTACATTCAATAAATTCTCTTGTATCATGAATCTAAATTCCATTAAAATTGTTGGTAAATGTATATATATGACCCTATTACTATACATTTCATGTAAATATTATGATACACCCCTTTCTCTCTCATCAACAATTTTTATGAATTCTTACGTCATGTCGTCACGCTGCCGAAATTGCACCGATTTTCTAAGACAATGTCATTGTGTAGTGAATACCATGCCCATTTCTCTATCAAGGGTATTCACCTTTATGAACATTTACTTATTGATTATAAAGTTTCATGTATGAATCCCACATTCCTTTATCTTGTAATAAATTATTATGTTTTATGAATCCATGTTATATGATCCATGTGGCACACTTATGCCTAAAATGAAATGTTGAAGAAGGGTGCACCCTTATAGCGCTCCAATGCATTGGGTAAAGTATAGTATCATGATAATTCATGTATAATGGGTGTTGACTAATTATTATTCAAGTGAAATGATGGTTTACTCATGCTTCAAGTGCAATTAGGATTTACTCATGATCCTTGGTTAATGATACTTTGCTCATACTAATTCCATGTTAAGTGTTGTTTCTACATTTCCATGTTATGATTATCATGTTTTATCATGACTTTATGTTCATGTTTCTATTGTGATACATTTATATTCCTATTGTCTAACCAGTATTGTATTCATCATGTTATTTTATTTTTATTCCCTTACCGGGCTTTATAGCTCACCCTTTTCTTATGCATGTCCTTAGGTTATCCCATGCAATGTTAAGTACGAAGGAATGATGTGGTCATGTAAAGGAAGTTTTCAATAAAGATGTTGTTTTATATGTTTTAAGTTGTTATGTAATGATCCTAATCCCCAAAGGCACTATAACTCTCAATCTTCTATGTTGTATCAAGTGAATTTTATGTAATAAATCATGTTTAAGTGTGTAATTAAGAGAAGGGTTGTTATAGACTATGTGATCTTTAATGGTTTTATAAAAAGATGGTATGTTAAAGAGAAGTATAAGATTTTGAAGAGTTTTTATAGAGATACTGAGGTATTGTTTCTCCAACTTTATATTTTGGACATAGATGTTCTTGAAGAGGGATCTCTTAATCATAAAAATATATTAGATAATCAAAGAATATTGATCTATTAATAATAACATGTCTTGAATTATACTAAAGATATTTTCAATCATTTAAAAAAAATTGTAAAGAATATGGATCATTTATAAACAATTATCATTTGATATAATTTTTTTGGATAAAATATTATGTCTTACCTCGTTTTATTAACATTTTCATATTATTGGATCACATGTGTATTGGATTTTACAAAACACAGAAAGGGCATAGTCACCAACATTTGGGCAGAACCTTGAAAAAATCATGTGTACTCACGTGCTTTCCTGTATTATCTATATATAAGTGATTGTGTGTTTTTAATAATGAGTGTATTTTGCCTTAAACTACTCACATAATACTATATATAAATGAAATTGTAAAATATAGTAACATTGATTCACCCCCCTTATAAGTGTTACCAAAAAGTTCACAAGGGTATCTTATAAGGAGTACTTTTACAAAAGGTTAGATCCAATTATAGGAAGAATCAATATGATTTTATATAACTTTTTGTGTCATAGGAAATTTTAAAATTGATATTAAGTAAGGGGTTGAATCATTACCTTTGGATTTTAAACATTTTTCATTATCTATAAAAATTATATATAATAAATGGATTTTACTCCACTAGATATGCTCATAGACACCATAAGCCTTAATTAAAGAAAACATAAGAGTAACATGGTATTTTTACATGGTTTATCTCTTAATTTGGAATATTATATGCACATTATGTACGGTAATGTTCCTAAAATATGTTATATATTTATTTCATAAAGTATAAAATAGTTTGGGTGATGTAAACCTTAAACACTTATAATGATAATAAAATACCACTATCTTATTCAATAATTTTACTAATATAATATGAATTCCTATTTCCTTATTCTTGATGCGGTGCACCACTGATTTGTGAATGAAATTTTCTTCAATAACATCTGGATCTTAAAAAAACAACCAATAGATTTCCTCAAAGAATTTCCAACTCAATAAATCACAATTATAGTAATTTCTAACATTCATTTTGTTAATTTTATGAATCGACATTAATAAAATAATAGAGGAAAGAACTAGATTAATTTAAACTTACAACCCTTCTTTAGAATCAATTATATTATTATTCTAATTCTCTGAAATATTGGTAATCAACCACTCATTATATTCATCTCAAAATTTATTTATCTTCCTTATATATTTTATAATAAAGAATCTTCATTTATATTATATCTTGATTTCTCCTTTATTTTAATTTCATATCATCTAATAAATCATGGAAATGGATTCATTTCATAATATTCAATAATATTCAATAATATTTGTGGTAAATGATCATTCTAATGAATGATAATGTCTTTCAGTCTCAATATATGAAAATATAAAAATTTATTTTCATACATTACACTCTAATATATTTCTCAATTAATTATCTATATCTATAGAAAATATCCACTACTTGAAATGTGATAAGTCTTTTAAATTAAAAATTATTACATCTTCTTTTATAAAAATATTTTCATTCTATTAATTATTATATAATCCACTAATAATATCTTTTAAAATCTTGGAATATTTTAATCATTTAAAATAGTTTAAACTAAAAATAGGTATGGATATGTAAAATTATAAACTATCATTTTAATGTTAATATTAATATATAGTTACCTTTAGAATACATAACAGAATATCACATATCATTGTGATTACTCTTACACATTCATTGAAATCCTCATTTCAAACCTTGGAAACTTTAGTTCATCATAATTCAATATCACACAACATCTAACACACAAACTCAATATAACACATATGTTACTTATCTTAATTATTATATTAATAAGACACACTCAATATCAATGCCACACATGTAACGTCCCGACCCCAATTACCCATAGTCGTGCATTATTACATAACATTGGCATGATCACAAGATAGATCAAATCTCTAAAGACAAATTGGTTTAGTAGCCTTGGAAACACTAGATATATTCATGAAGTTTTACATTACATCATAAAGTGAAAAACTACTAAAACAACATAGTCTCCATATTCCACAATCATATCCCCACATACTATCCCTGCAGGTCATTCATAACTTACTTCTTCACATCCTGGGAAAAAATAAAACATAGAAAAGGGGTGAGCTCAAATGCCCAGTAAGGATAACAATATAGCGGAAACTTTCATAAATAAGAATAAACATTTAAGGAAATGTATAACTAAAACAAAATCCTTTTAAACTTGAACTTCAATATAGTATGGCAAAAGTAAAATGAAATAATGCCATTTACTTATTCACATGGATATTCTACTAATCGAATAATCACATGCAATATCAATAACCACTTTCATAATGATGGAATGCATAATGCTGAACTTTATTTTCTTTTTCAAGGCCTCGTCCAAAGACCTAGGGGCTAACTGTAACTGGAACCCAACCCGGAGTGCCTCTAATAACCGTACACCAACCCGGAGTGCCTCTAATAACCAGACACCAACCCGGAGTTCCTCTAATAACCGGAGGGCTTACTTTTACCGGTCCCCAACCCGGAGGGCTTACTTTTACCGGTCCCCAACCCAGAACATACTTGTCTAACACATTCTTCTGAATGAAAGGTTGAAATATAACATAAACATTCGGATTATAAATAACTTATGAAATGTCAATACTTTAAACAAAAACCATGAGTTACATAAGATTAACTTATCCACAATCAAAAATATCACAAAACCTTCAATAAAATATGGATGTTTTGTATCATAATAAATGAACTTCAAATAAGCTTAAAATCCATCAAAGGATGTTGACATAGATTAAATCAAGACTATTTTAGAGAAATATCTCTTTTTTTTGAAATCATTTTAAAAGTAACATAATTATAAAATAATACATTCAATTTGAAAATATTCTTATAAGCTTGTAAGGGAAGCTTCGACGATTTTATAACGGAGGAAAATAACTGCACCTGCCGTATAAGTTAAAAAAACATTCTTACCTTAATTCTGTCGAAAAGGTTAAAAAGAACCTTGTTTGGAAAACGACGGAAAGATTACTTTATAAAACTCTTATAAAAAGTAAAACAAGGGTATAAATGACTTTAACCCATATTCTTGTAAATTGTAAAAATGTTTTCAAATACATTTTTAAGAAACATGGATGTGGATGATAAAGAGATCCCAGTAGATTATTACATATAAACAACCTCAGATAATGAAGGGATTGTGAAATAACCCTTACCTTGTACTTTTCCTTAGTTGGGGTAGGTTAAACTCCTATATAATGGTGAAATAATTGTTATTAAATTATACAAGAATCATATACATTAATATGATATCATATATGATCTTTTAACATTGATTTGTTAATAATATCTTAGTATTATCGTTGTTTCGGGTGTTAACTTACTCATTTTCCTTTATATGTTTTGTTACGTAATCCATGTTTGTCATGGATAGGTTGTATCTTAATCATATACAGAATGATATCAAGTCCTTATATACTATTATTAATCATCAAATGAGAATTATATTTGAATGGATACGATGGAGAATGAATCTCATCGCATTCGTGGAGACGGTAGTCCGTGCGTACGCACGAGCCACAATATCATTATTTTGATATTAAAATAATATATTAATGGATGTTATATCATATATACAGAATCATTAACATGTTATATTTATTATTTACATGAGTTACACATCATTATTATACCCATCCAAATAATAATATATTGAATAACAATTACACCACGACGTGGAGACGGTAAGCCGTACGTACGCACGTATGGTGACATGTTATTCAAAGGGTGGATAGAATACTGAATATGGTTGTAACATATTTATAATAACATCACAGTATATATATGATACTGGAGTTATTATTTTATAATGGTAATAACGAATAAAGAAGAAGTGGAAGAAGAAGGGAACTTGGAAAAGGGTGGTGAAATCATTACCTCTTCTTCGGGTTCTTCCTTTTGATTTGATCAAAAGGGCTCCATAGGTTGGCATTATGATTAAACTAAGGCCTCTAGGTTGTATTGAGGGAAGTTGGTAGAGTATTTGGGCAGAGTTTTGCCGAACCAAAAGGCTTTTAAGGTGTGAAGAAATGAGAAGGAGGAGTTCCCATTTATAAGAGGGGTGAGGAGCACCTTTGGAAAAGCTAGAAATATTAATTTATAATAAATTCATATTCGGTTTATAATGGCTCCAAAGTTGATTATTTAAATTTTAAGGTGGGTATGGGTCGAAAACAACTCAACTAATAGAATTTAGATAGTTTTGGGTCATTATATTAACCTTATCTTTAAGTATTAACTCTTAGTTAATTAGTTTCACTTTTACAATGTCTCTTTGTATTTTTATATAATATGGTTAATAAACTTACTATATACATACAATAGACTCCCAAGTGGTACATTAATGATACAAATATCATGATATAAGTCTCTTGGATGAACCTTAGATTTTTAGGAATTTAATATCAATTAATAATATAATATTTGTTTTAAAAACTCTTTTATGTCAATTTTGACACTATTCAATAGTTGATTTTTTTGAAACTCATAACAGAATTATTACTTTGAAAAAATTCAATTAACTCCATCCTTATATGCCATATTATCCTATAAAATTAGTGT
Source organism: Viscum album (assembly GCA_963277665.1). NCBI lineage: Eukaryota > Viridiplantae > Streptophyta > Magnoliopsida > Santalales > Viscaceae > Viscum > Viscum album. Next base: position 722,609,665 of record OY728167.1, read on the forward strand.
AATTCATTAAAAGTCTCAAATTATATTTATTTAGGTATTTAAAATATCAATTATTTTAAATTTTCACTATTATGGTAATTACTGAATCATCATTGTGTCATAAATAAATTAAATTCTTTAATGTCTAAAAATTATAAATAAAATATAATTATGTAGGAAATATTTTTATCTTTCTAATGAATATTTATAGTCGAAAATCCAACATATATAAACATATGTAAAAATTTGTTTGCTAAAAGATATATGCTTGTGTCATTTTTGTATTCATTTTAACTTAATTAAAATAAAGTGTCCCTATCACCTACAAGTGGCACCATGGGGTCCCAAAATCGACCCAAAGATGCCTATGGTCGAACATGTATCAACAAATAAGTCTAGGACACGTTTTAGGGTAATTTAGTATTATTATAATATTATTTTTTAACCCTTATTTACCGGATTTACTCTTAACCATGGTAAATAAAATATTTACCACAGTAATTATTCAAAATGTCAAAAAATAAAAGTTACATATTTACACAATTTGAACATCCAGATTCCAAATATGGAGTCCATTTTTCTAAATTCAAAACACAGAAGTGGCAGAAATTAATTTAAAATTAATTCCCGTTGTCAAAACAAAAAGCGTGTTTTTAAGAGATAATAACTATCAAAAGATTGGCACTTGTTTATGTCCGGTTTAATTGTAAAATTTTGTCCAATGACTAACATTATATTAAATGGTAAAAATATATTCTAAATATACTTTAAAACCACTCAAATCCATAATTTATCACTATTAATTATTTTGATTAAAAAAGTTGTTTTTAATAAAAATTTAGTAATTTTCACTATTCATCAAAATATGAAAGTTATCCGAAAAGTACCAAAATTTCACCTTAGGCTAAATTCGATACTCCGAATCCAAAAATGAAGTCCATTTTGAGAGGTAAAATTTCTAAAATTTTAAAAGGTAGGTATTACTATTCATAACTGCTAGTTTGATTGGTTGTGGTGTGTTAGAATCTCGAAGTTGCGTACAATGCACGTCGTTGCATTATTCAAAGGAAAGCGTACCGTGGAAGCTTGGGATGTTTCATTTTAAATTTTTTTGATGTCCCCATTTAGTCAAAAAGTTTAAAATATTTTATTTGAAAAGTTTTCACTATTAAAATTTGATAAAAGTGCCGAACTGAAAATGAATATGTTCTTGCATTATGTCTAAGAAACTCATAATATGGATTCTAAAATTATAAGGATTATATAAAGTTTAAAATTTAGTTAATACTATTAATAACCTCTTTTTCATGGATTTTTTTTGGTAAGTCATGGTGTGATTGAACTCGGTGTTGCGTGTAGTGCAAGTTATTGAATTATTTTGAAGAAATAACACACTATGAAATCTTGGGGTGTTACATTCTCCCCTCCTTCAATAAATTGCGTCCTCGCAATTTGAAATTTTTCTTTGAAAATAAAAGGTTGAAAATAGAAAATATATTTGTGGGAAAACCCACATCGGAAATTGGGTTACTAAAATTTAGTCTTAATATGAGGAAAAGAGAAATGAAAGGGTCACCACCAAATTATGATCTCGATTAGGAGAACATTGGTGGAAATTAGAGACATATAATTGGAGGAAAAACGTAAATATTTATAGGTAGTGATTGAGGTCATCAATCACAAACAAGTATAAAATTGAGGTCCTTAAACTCGTCAATCTATGATGATTTGAAATACCATCGGTTCAACAAAACATAGTGTATTGGGATAACACATTTTTGACGTTTCAAAATATCTTAGTTGAAATCCCACATTGAAAAATGAATTAATGAGGCCTCTATTTAAAATAAAGAGTGGAAAGTATGAAGATTACCGAAAATAACACATACTAGGGTTCCATGTAGGAAAATATGGATATGGAAGAGAAATCTAACCATCAATTATCTGATGGAGAGTGGTAGAGAACATGTCTATGAAAAGGCCAACAATCCCAAAGCCATAAATTAGTGATGATTTAAGGTACCATCTAGGACAACATTTTTGTTCTAAGTTCCTTTTATTAATGTTGAGGAATTTATTTATGAGATTGGATAAGATCATAAGGAGATATAATTACTTTATAATTAGAGTTTTATCCATTAATAAATTTCTACCACAAACTCATCTTTCACTCTAAAAGATAATAGAACGTAAAAAAAATTCTATTTATACTATTCATACAGGGTTCCAAAATAAATGAATTTATAATTCATCTACCAGATCTTTTAAAAAAAACTACATTATTTAATCCAGGACATCTCGTGGGCCAGTGGTAGGTGATACACCCTTGTCGCCCTTCGGTTGTGGGTTCAAGTCTCGCGGCCTTGCCGGACGCGACGGGTTGCCGCCCGACCTCCGGGTTGTCCTTTTATGGCAATCCAAAATAATCCAAACTAGAACTATCCAAAATAATTCTGTCCAAACTCACAGTCCAACATTTATAAGGTAGGTAAACATAATGTAGATCCTTTTTACCCCGTAATAGCATATGAATACCTTCATCATTTATTCTTTTAATACACTGAAACATCCTGAATTACCATATTCCTTATTGATTACATTCATGCTCCCTTATTCCATATAGAATGCTGGATATACTTCATTAATCCAAAAATATTTTAAACCCCAACAATGATGGAATATACAAATCATTAATCAGTTTCAAGGTAGTCAAGAATATCCAATATAATTTATCCAAAACAATCATGTATTATTCCAAAATCACTACCTCGGTATCAGAACTATATTATGGTTTATCATTCTCTCAACCATATATTTTCCAAAAATTTATCCTGCTATTGAGTCACTTTTCTTTGTTCCACACAATCTCAAGTCCTTAATGAAATAGTACTGCAGTAAAATCCTTATATACTCCATAATTATTATAACAAGTACATTGTTGATACAACACTCAATTGACATAATCAACATAAGAACTCAAATCATTTCTCTTCATCTGTGGTAGTATCATAACTTGATTATTATCCAATAGCATCATTTGCGGCATGGTTTGATGACTGGGACATAGGTTCACGTAGTGTCCAAACTCCTTTCAAATGAATCATTGCACATTTGAAACCATTTTCTTACCCTTGCAGTCACGTACTTTGTGCCCTTTTCCTCCACACTTATAACAAACTCCCATTCCTTTCAGACAAGTTCCAAGGTGTTTCTTCCCAGAGTTATCACATATGGGAAAATTATTCTTTTCCCTCTTCCCTTTATCCATCTTTCTCTCTTCCATCCTTTTCTTCTCTTTCTTCTCTTCAAATCCATAGGACTCAGTAAACTCTTTACTTATCTAATCAACACATGATATTATTTCTTCATATGATGATAATACATGCGAGACTATTTCTCTTATAAATTCTGGCTTAAGACCATGAAATATATGATCCTTCTTTCTCTTTGTATCATGTGCATTGCTAGAGTTCTCATTCCTTCTACTAGGAGCCATTTCTAAACAATGGCATACATTAGATTAGTTTATGAAAAACAATACCTAATCCCAAACTTGTAAAACACATAACATAAATTAAATAGTTTATGGATATAATCCATAATCATAAAAATGTCTCCTTTGAGAAAGTATATACTCATAAACCCTTTATAATGATTTGTAAAGAAAATGAGAGTTATCCTAAGCATATCCCCCGGGAGTGTCGTAACCAAGAGTGCAGCAAGGCCTGTTGTCGTGCACCAGTTCCTATTCGAGTCTAGCTCAAAGCGGTGTTTTCGGGTTTTACCCCTAGGTACATATGTGCCAGAGCCGCCTCTACCTGCTCGTATCCAGACAGGGATGCATTGCTCGGAAAACTCACAAAATCTCTACAATACCAATTTTCTAGGAAGTTCTTCTATACTAATCCTCAAAATTCATCTTAAATCTATGTGCTCTAATCAGAGTTTATCTAAATCTAGCTTCCAAGGTTTGTACTAAACCTCCTCTGATACCAACTGTAACGCCCCGACCCCAGTTACCCATAGTCGGTGCATTATTACATAACATTGGAATGATCACAAGAAAGATCAAATCTCGAAAGACCGATTGGTTTAGTAGCCTTGGAAACACTAGATATATTCATGAAGTTTTACATTACATCATAAAGTGAAAAACTACTACAACAACATAGTCTCCATATTCCACACTCATATCCCCACATACTATCCCTGTAGGTCATTCATAACTTACTTCTTCACATCCTTGGAAAAAATAAAACATATAAAAGGGGTGAGCTCAAATACCCAGGAAGGATAACAATATAGCGGAAACTTTCATAAATAAGAATAAACATTTAAGGCAATGTATAACTAAAACAAAAGCCTTTTAAACATGAACTTCAACATAGTATGGAAAAAGTAAAATGAAATAATTTCATTTACTTATTCACATGGATATTCTACTAATCGAATAATCACATGCAATATCAATAACCACTTTCATAATGATGGAATGCATAATTCTGAACTTTAATTTCTTTGTCAAGGCCTCATCCCAAGACCTAGGGGCTAACTGTAACCGGAACCCAACCCGGAGTGCCTCTAATAACCGGACACCAACCCGGAGTGCCTCTAATAACTGGACACCAACCCGGAGTTCCTCTAATAACCGGAGACCAAACCGGAGGTCTTACTTTTACCGGTCCCCAACCCGGAGGGCTTACTTTTACCGGTCCCCAACCCGGAACATACTTGTCTAACACATTCATCTGAATGAAAGGTTTAAATATAACATAAACATTCGGATTACAAATAACTTATGAAATGTCAATACTTTAAACAAAAAACATGAGTGACATAAGAATAACTTATCCACAATCAAAAATATCACAAAACCTTCAATAAAATATGGATGTTTTGTATCATAATAAATGAACTTCAAATAAGCATAAAATCCATCAAATGATGTTGAAATAGATTAAATCAAGACTATTTTAGCGAAATATCTCTCTTTTTTAAATCATTTTAAAATTAACATAATTATAAAATAATACATTCAATTTGAAAATATTCTTATAATCTTGTAAGGGAAGCTTAGACAATTTTATAATGGCGGAAAATAACCGCACCTGCCGTATAAGTTAAAAAAACATTCTTACCTTAATTTTGTCGAAAAGGTTAAAAAGCACCTTGTTTGGAAAACGACAGAAAGATTACTTTATAAAACTCTTATAAAAGTCAAACAAGGGTATAAATGAATTTAACCCATATTTTTGTAAATTCTGAAAATGTTTTGAAATACATTTTTAAGAAACATGGATGTGGATGATAAAGAGATCCCAGTAGATAATTACGTATAAACAACCTCGGATAATGAAGAGATTGTGAAATAACCCTTACCTTGTACTTTTCCTTGGTTGGTGTAGGTTAACCTCCTGTATAATGGTGAAATAATTGTTATGAAATTATACAAGAATCATATACATTAATATGATATCATATATGATCTTTTAACATTGATTTGTTAATAATATCTTAGTATTATCGTTGTTTCGGGTGTTAACTTACTCATTTTCCTTTATATGTTTTGTTACGTAAGCCATGTTTGTCATGGATAGGTTGTATCTTAATCATATACAGAATGATATCAAGTCCTTAGATACTATTATTAATCATCAAATGAAAATTATATTTGAATGGATACGATGGAGAATGAATCTCATCGTGTTCGTGGAGACGGTAGTCCGTACGTACGCACGAGCCACAATATCATTATTTTGATATTAAAATAATATATTAATGGATGGTATATCATATATACAGAATCATTAACATGTTATATTTATTATTTATATGAGTTACACATCATTATTATACCCATCCAAATAATAATATATTGAATAACAATTACACCACGACGTGGAGATGGTAAGCCGTACGTACGCACGTATGGTGACATGTTATTCAAAGGGTGGATAGAATACTGAATATGGTTGTACCATATTTATAATAAAATCACAGTATATATATGATACTGGAGTTATTATTTTATAATGGTAATAACGAAGAAAGAATAAGTGGAAGAAGAAGGGAACTTGGAAAAGGGTGGTGAAATCATTACCTCTTCTTCGGGTTCTTCCTTTTGATTTGATCAAAAGGGCTCCTTAGGTTGGATTTCTGATCCAAATAAGGCCTCTAGGTTGTAGTGAGGGATGTTGGGAGAGTATTTGGGCAGAGTTTGGCCGAACCAAAAGGCTTTGAAGGTGTGAAGAAATGAGAAGGAGGAGTGCCCTTTTATAAGAGGGGTGAGGGGCACCTTTGGAAAAGCTAGAAATATTAATTTATAATAAATTCATATTCGGTTTCTAATGGCTCAAAAGTTTATTATTTAAATTTTAAGGTAGGTATGTGTCGAACACAACTCAACCAATAGAATTTAGACAGGTTTGGGTCATTATATTAACCTTATCTTTAAGTATTAACTCTTAGTTAATTTGTTTCACTTTTACAATGTCTCTTTGTATTTTTATATAATATGGTTAATAAACTTACTATATACATCCAATAGACTCCCAAGTGGTCCATTAATGATACAAATATAATGATATAAGTCTCTTGGACGAACCTTAGATTTTTAAGAATTTAATATCAATTAATAATATAATATTTGTTTTAAAAACTCTTTTATGTCAATTTTGACACTATTCAATAGTTGATTTTTTTGAAAGTCATAATAGAATGATTACTTCGAAAAAAGTTCACTAACTCCATATTTATATGCCATATTATCCTATAAAATTAGTTTAATTCATTAAAAGTCTCAAATTATATTTATTTCGGTATTTAAAATATCAATTATTTTAAATGTTCACTATTATGGTAATTACTTCATCATCATTGTGTCATAACTAAATTAAATTATTTAATGTCTAAAAATTATAAATAAAATATAATTATGTATTAAATCTTTTTATCTTTCTAATTAATATTTATATTCGAAAATCCAACATAAATAACCCTATGTAAAAATTGGTTTGCTAAAAGATATATGCTTGTGTCATTTTTGTATTCATTTTAACTTAATTAAAATAAAGTGTCCCTATCACCTACAAGTGGCACCATGGGGTCCCAAAATCAACCCAAAGATGCCTATGGTCGAAAATGTATCAACAAATAATTCTAGGACACGTTTTAGGGTAATTAAGTATTATTATAATATTATTTTTTAACCCTTACTTACCGGATTTACCCTTAACCATGGTAAATAAAATATTTACCGCAGTAATTATTCAAAATGTCTAAAAATAAAAGTTACCTATTTACACAATTTGAACATCCTGATTCTAAATATGGAATCCATTTTTCTAAATTCAAAACACATAAGTGGCAGAAATTAATTTAAAATTAATTCCTGCTGTCAAAACAAAAAAGCGTGTTTTTAAGAGATAATAACTATCAAAAGATTGGCACTTGTTTATGTCCGGTTTAATTGTAAAATTATATCCAATGACCAACATTATATTAAATGGTAAAAATATATTATAAATATACTTTAAAACCACTCAAATCCATAATTTATCACTATTAATTATTTTGATTAAAAAATTTGTTTTTAATTAAAATTTAGTAATTTTCACTATTCATCAAAATATGAAAGTTATCTGAAAAGTACCAAAATTTCACCTTAGGCTAAATTCGATACTCCGAATCCAAAAATGAAGTCCATTTTGAGAGATAAAATTTCTAAAATTTTAAAAGTTAGGTATTACTATTCATAACGGCTAGTTTGATTGGTTGTGGTGTGTTAGAATCTCGAAGTTGCGTACAATGCACGTCGTTGCATTATTCAAAGGAAAGCGTACCGTGGAAGCTTGGGATGTTTCATTTTAAATTTTTTTGATGTCCCCATTTAGTCAAAAAGTTTAAAATATTTTATTTAAAAAAATTTCACTATTAAAAGTTGATAAAAGTGCAATACTGAAAATGAATCTGTTCTTGCATTATGTCTAAGAAACTCATAATATGGATTCTAAAATTATAAGGATTATATAAAGTTTAAAATTTAGTTAATACTATTCATAACCTCTTTTGAATGGCTTTTTTTTTTGTAAGTCATGGTGTGATTGAACTCGGTGTTGCGTGTAGTGCAAGTTATTGAATTATTTTGAAGAAATAACACACTATGAAATCTTGGGGTGTTACAACACATGCTTTATTTAATACACCTGACCTTTCTAACCCATTACATTTTATGATTTTGGTTATGGATGTATTAGAGATATAATTAGATTAATAGAGGGGAAGGATAAGTTAATATTCTAGCTAGGATATATAGGTCTTGGTACGAAAATGGGTGTCATATCATAAAGAATGGGCTAGAAGAGTGTGTGTTTGATGAAGATACCATTTTTAAAAATTTAATACTATATTTCAATGTTTATAATCCCATAATAGTGTTATTTAAGGGGAAATTAACACATTTTTATGTTATTGATGTATTTTGAGATTAAATTAAAAATTTCATAATATTTGAATTTAAACTATATTGAATAGATTCTGTATTATTTGGTGCAGGTAAAATACACTTTCTACCCTGAGCAAAGAGAATAAACATAATTCCAGATTTTGTGGAAAAAATCATAGATATAAAACTAGAGTGACACAACTACACGCTGTATAATACTATTACATGTCGTGACTTGATCAGAAGAAGATGTTTTGTATGAAAAGTCATGAGATAATTTCACGATGTGAAACACAATTCCATGTTGTGTATCTACGTTACATGATGTAACATTTTTTAAGATGAGTTTTAGAGAAGATTTTTCTGAGATTCATGATTCCTAAAAATAAAGAAATTACACATCGTGTAACCCATTTACATTTCATGACAATGAGAGCGAGTATAAAAAATTCAAATGTGGTCGACGTTTGATGGATTTTTCTTTATAAGTAAACCCCTCAATCATTATTTTGAGGGGGAACGGACCAGAAGGTGTTTTACTAGTGTATAAATTCTATAAAATCGTATAATTCCATGAGATGATCTAGATATGAATGGATAAGCTCCATGTATTATAGGGAATATAATATCCAAAAGGCATATACCTTTTGATTTTGGGATTTTTTTTGTAAACATTTTTCAATTAAATAATCCATGAACTTGATTTTATGAATGAAGGAGGTATCTTTCTCTCATTTTTTCAATTAATTATATTTTTATATATATTTGTTATTACCTTTTGTATGTAAAATGATTTCCTCGTAGTTTAAACTTATTTGGGTGAGGACTCCCCATTGAGCATAACAACTTCAATTTGTCTTGGTTTCTCTAAGTTCTTTGAGTAATCGAATCACATTCATGGGAAAATAAACACACATATTTGAGGTCTTGATGTGGTTTCTAGAAGAAATAGATGTATATCACGATGTCTTGAGTAATACATTGGATAATTTAAATAGAAGACAATTGTCCACAATGATAAAGGGAGTGTCTGAAGAGCATAGTTTTTCCACTACTTCCCTCTATTTCTTGTACATTTCATTACGTTTTGCCTATTATTTCCAATAACTAATGTAAATTTATTATTGAATTATTATTTTCTATAATTTAACATATTTTCATTCATTTCAACACCCCCCCAACATGTATATTATTTAAATAATTTTTAAAAATTTTCTTTAAAAAAAGTAATAATAGAAAATATAGTACGTTTGAGGGGTCTCCTCGATAGATCAACCCTAATTGTGAACACTATATTGAATACTTTGGAAAATAAAATATTAACTAGGTGAAAATGATTAAAACCTCTATCATCAGTTTTGTTTCAGGTTATTTCATCATGGAGGGAATTTTGTATCAAATCATGAGGAGTTTGAAGTTGTATTCTAAAAAATAGTGAAGTCCTACATAAATCTCATGACACTTATAGGGATTTAGATGATTCTCATGAAATAAATAGTCCTCATAAGGTATTTCCTTTATTATTTTTTTGGTAATGGACTAAATTTTTGTTTTACAGAGTGATGTGAGTTTGGTAGTGTGTGATATTATCCATAGAGGGGAATCTTGGTGTGGCCATAGATATTGCAAAATATATCCTAGGAGGTTGGTTTCGAAGTATCTTCCAATTTTATGTCATAGAGTTGAAAACCTTGTACAATGTGATGACCTAGAGGATGATTAGTGTTTCTATTTTAGGTGATATTGTGCCATGGATCTTTGGTCAGGGTTTGACCCTTCCTCAATCATATCAAATTAAAATGTTGACCAAACATTGAATGAGTTAGAGAAAGTGGGATTCATGATGAAATTTCTAAAAGTTTAGTGGAATTAACTACATCATTGTATAAAAACTGTATATCACACTATAACTTGTAGATTTCCATTAATAAGTATAAATTTGGTAGTCCATATAAATTATTTTAATTTGTACTAATTTCTCTCAAATATTGAATGATCAAAGGGGTATATTTATAGATCATTGAGTTCTTGTTTCTTATCTGTATCCCTTATCCTTATGATATTGATCGGTGGTAATCTGAGGTGAGTCTCTATTATTTTTTTATTGGATTTTTCTCCATGTTATTTACCCTAGAAGGTTGTGTTGGTGGTGATTGATTTTATTGGGTGATTAGTTCCATGGATTAATGGGTGATTATTTTATTATTGGTTTTTCATCATTAACCCTTTCAAGATTTGGCCTTATGGTTATCCTTATCTCCTTGTTCTTACATATTTATTGTTGACAAAATGGTTTTAGAAGAGGATTCAAGAGATATACTTTGTTTATGTTTGAATTATAAAATTTGAATGACTTCTTGTTCATAGAATGGATTTTATGGATTGTTTTAATGAAGATAATGAACTATACTAAATAAAATGGAACGGATATGGTGATACACATGCGTAAATATGTTTCCTTGACACTTATTATGTGACTGATTACTTACTTTATTATAGTGGGAAATATTTTGATACTGATATATGTATTGTGTTATTACATTAATTTATATGATGTAATGGCATTTAATAATTATAGAATTACATAAATAAGGTAAATAGACTGGTTCTTGGAGTATGGTTGTCGGTTCCCACAAAATGAGAATTGAAAATTTCATAAAGGAAGAAATACATGAGTTTGAAAATTATTGTTCCCACCAAATAAATATAATAAGAAGGTGGATGATACATCTGGATCACATGATCCTTCAAGGTAATCATGATCTCTTGGACATTATAATGTCACACAAAACAACCTTGTGTAGTGAATAACCTACAATAGATCTGATCGTTCCTCTTTCGACATGTCATCCTGCTCTTATGATGGCTCTCTAGATAATCAGTGGCCATGTGGCAGTACGTGGATGATATACCCTAGGACGCATAGTTTGTCACCAATTAATTCATGAAAACCCATCTAAAAATACTTTGAACATAGGAGAATAATTCCCAAAAGGCTGAGGATTTTTTTAATTGTATGTATCATGAAATGATTTTCCAATTGTAAGGTTAATTTCCCTTGAAAACATAAAAATAAACTCATAAGACCTCTGAGAATTTATAAAATAAAAACAAATTAAATAAAAGGGAGGAGTCTAGAGACACTCGCTATCATAAAAGACATGTGACATTCCCCTAGAGGTCCTCAGGACACTATGGGACCATGTTGACATGTCTGCCTCATCTCGTGAAAGCCAAGTGGTATGTTATCCTCATCACGTGAAGGCCTCGGGTATGTTGAGTCAACTATGTGCTCCTATTTCACCTCCCTAAGGATAAATGGATGGGATTATCCATGAAATGCCTACGCTCTCCCACAGTACCTTTACTGGTCACATGATTCATCACAGATAAATAGATTATTTTACTTTAACAATACTCATGGAACCTCAAGAACTCCCCAAACATTATAAAATAATACAAATTAAATGGAAAAGTAAGGAGTTGGAAGCCTCTCATGGTCAAAAACCCTTGTGACATTATATTGAATTCCACAACATGGTATTTATAGGTTCATTGAAAAGTGAGCCTAATCCCATGAAGGCCTCTTGAAAAACCAACCGTTTTGTGCAGAAAGTCCCAGACATGTCTTCCAAGATCAAGTGAAGGACATTTAATAGACTCCCTGATCAAGAAAAATCCCTTGGACATGTCAATATGATAATATGAAAGTCCTTTGGCATGCTCGCATAATTCAAAAAGTCCCCATTAAATGGAAATTATCCAATAAAGGAGTCTTTTATGGGAGTTAGTCATGGTCACTGAAAATAAGGTGATTCCCTCAGAAGTGGTCCATGGATGAGACTCATAAAGACGTGTGGCGCCAAAGCCCTTAACCGACTCCAATCTGGATTCCCATGATATATTTTGTGCAATCCAATGGAAAAATGAGGTTTTTAGGCCTATAAATCCATCACCCCAGTATAAAAAAATCACCACTACTACACACAGGAGGATCTTAATCTCTACACATATGCATGAATCTTTAGAAACTTGCACCATCGCTAGTTCATATTTCTTAAATGAGTGGACCTTGAAACTGGCATGTTCCATGTTAGGTAAGGGTTTGGGGAACCGCCAGAGTAGTCATGTGACATGCATAAACACTTTTTTATGGTTATCATATATCACATGAAGGATATTTTTCAAGTCACCTAAAGGAAATCCTGCACACCTTCAAGATCATGAGAGGAATAAAAAAATCTAAAGCATAAAAAACCTAATGAATTCTCAATATAATGGATAGAACAAAGAGTAAAATATAAGTGAATTATGTGAAAGAAATATTTATTGATCCTCATGAACTTTTCATGGACCATCTAAGACAAAAAAAATCACCAGTACATGTTTCCCAGATCATGCATCACTCCATTGGTATAAAATTAAAATCATGTAAAATCCCCTAGAGATGTAAAATCAAGTCATAAGACACCACCCATGCATGCCACCATAGTCTTTTGAAAACCTTTGGGATCACCATACAAGAATTTTGTTGCTCTTCATACATTTCTCTTGACCTACATGGAAAAACCAATTCATGTCAACTAGGTCTCATGATGGAACCTGAACAAGTCAAATGGATCTCACGATGCCCTCCAGGAAAGCTAGCCAGGTCTCATGATTCCCTATGGACATTTTATCCAAGACATGTGACACCCTCCAAGACATGTCACACTTTCTCTCACAGAAACCTCTATATTTTTCATCTATATATTTTTATTAAACTATACAAATTCATCTATATAATGCGACAAACTCTAGACAAGAGATTCAGGTCATGCGATTTCTTCCAAAACAAACCATCTATGTCTTGTGATGTCCTCTAGGAAAGTCATCCCTGATCATCTGAAAACCCTTATATAAGCCATCTAAGATACAAAATTTCCCTTGGATGATTCAACTTGATTACATGAATTCACATTTAAACCTTATGTATACATTATTTGACATATTAGATAGACAACCAATGCATGAAAAGTAGGAAATCAATGCATGGATGGTAGGGAAGAAGGTCTGGTCAATAGGGAAACCAGGGTTTTGATAACATTGTACATACAAAGTGTGTAAGCCATGAATATAAGGGAAACCTCAGTATGTATTCCCCATGAACTAAACATGGAGAACACTAATTCCTAAAATAACCAAGATTCATAGGAAGGCTCCCTAAGGCCCAATTTCCATATCAACCATTCAATGTTTAGTCCCCGAACGTATGTCCAATTATCGTAAGTAATGAGAATGACCATTTTCCATCCCTTATTTCTCACATGAATACTAGATCATGTCAAGTTATGGATATGGTATAATTATATCATATGCATCACTAATCCTCTATAAAGGAAAGGGAAGCCTCATAGTGTAAGCCCGAAATAAAAGGGAAATGTTAGAGTGTAATCCATGATCAACTGAACTATGAGAACACTGATTCCTTCTATAATCAAGATATGTATAAAGTATACCTCAGGATGAAGATCCATATTAAACATATCAACGGGATTCTCGGTGCATAAGATCGTCATATATATTCAATGATACTGATTACTTATTATCCCTTTTTCCCCACACCGATCACATCCCATGTGATCTAAGGGAGTTGCAATAGTCATATCATTTGAATTAAGAATCTCCACCATCCATTGAAATATAAATAGGTAATCTGAAATGATTGAAATTATATATTCTCCTCATCACAAGAGAATATATCATATGGAGAGACCTAGGGGATAGATTAAACTATATGAACTTGGATTCCTCCTATATTAAGAATACATTGGACACCATTCTACAACATGAACTCAAATAAGCACACACTTAGGTGAAATTCCAATCATGTATCTATCATATCAACCCTTGAGAATGCAATAATTCCCATGGGATGATCACTCTACCACATCCTCTATGTGACTGAGAAAACAAATGAATTATGGAAACTATGATTCCCTCTATAATCAGGATATACAGAGAATCTCCCTAAGACTCGATCTTTAACACCTGGTGTCTCTGAACACCAATGTATGTCCTTCCCATAAGACTTTAAGAAACACTTGTTTAATTAACTACAAATTTTTTTATTCCTGTAATAATCAGAATACATAGGATGCTGCAAAACTGCTCAATACCTTCCTCAGAATATTAACCGCCTCCCTACGTGGCACTAAAGTCTGAAGCCTTTGGTTATACAGCTTTGGAACATAAGCAGTTTCTCATTTATAGGAATGGATGAATATCATTGGATATATCCATATGGATTCACATATGGGACTGCCATCTTCTGTAAAATTATTTATATTTAACATATACTTGTTTTTTAGGGTAACCAATCATGTATCGACATTAGGAAGATATTATGAAACATATCATAAATCTATAAGAGAGCCCTGAGGTAGGAAACAATTCCCACCAAATGGTGAAATGATCCTGACCCCCCATCCTCTCAAACACTAAGATCCCCTAAGAGCCATTGGGCCTAAAAACCTAGATGAGAACCTGCCTTTAGAAAGTAGGCATGTACCCTGTTACATATGGGGGAACCATTGAGAGTTTCTAGATAAGACGTAACAAATTTAAAACCTAATTTGATTGATTGAGAATGGAATTGAACCCCCTCAATCAATCAAGTAGTCGAATACAATCTCAACCATGTAATTAAAATCCTAAAAAAATTGTTGTACCTGACATGAATATCTAGAATAACAAAATGAATAGGTTATAATATGTCAGCCCTTATTTTTTTCCCACTATATGCAAAAAAAATGGTGAACTTGGTGTGAATATCTCTAATAACAAATTATTGGGTAATTATTTATCTATCCAATCTATTTGTACCTGATATGTAAACAAAAGTGGAAGTCCCGATGTAAATATCTCAAATAACAATGTCACGACCTGTCCTTGGGGCCCATGTCGTGACTACCCCAAACCTGCCTTCCAAAGGCCAGGGGCTGGCGACTAGCACCAAAGGCGTAAATCCCAATAAAAGGGAAGGAATTGCCTTTATATAAGTAAACAAACACAATAGAGTATGCAAGATGGAGTAAACACTAAGTAAACTGAGTACAAAAGTAAGTGCTGAAAAGTAAATGGGCTAGTATACAAACACAACTGAAAGTACAGTACAACTGAAAAAGATAGTACAACAACTGTAAAGTAAAGAAGCAACCACCGAGTCGTCCTCCATGAATCCCACCTGAAGAGCGGGTACAGATAGTCTCGTCGGTACCTCGGGTCTGTCCATCCGCTCCTTGTACGTCTCGCCAGGTGGTCCACCTCTGGATACCATCCAGCTCAATAAGCTTCGACCGTGATCAGTGTTGTCCATCGTCTGCAACCAACACAATGTAGTTCAGGAAATTCCCATGCAGGGGTGAGTATATGATACTCAGTAGGGACCCCAAGACCCCCGAAGGTCTCCCAGAATCCAGGAAGGATAAACCACAAAGGAAATGAACAACACGAAGAATCAACCAACCCGACATAGGTATATGCCCATACATATACCTAAGTCATCAATTCCAGTATGACTTCAACTTCTGAGCCCAAGCACAATCCAGTCCACACAGGAAAGAAGTCAATCATACCAATGACAATGATTGATAGTCAAGACTCATCCCACACAGGTATAATACTCACGAAGAGGGGTGGAGATGATTAGATGTATCCTCTGAATCATCTCCTCTGCCAAACCCACGTAGGATCCAAGTAAAGAAGTCATCGTTGTCGAACCCACGTAGGATCCATGTAAAGTAACCATCGCTTCCGAACCCACGTAGGATCTAAGAATAGTCTTCATCGTTGTCGAACCCACGGAGACTCCAAGTATAGTCGTCATCACTGTCGAACCCACATAGTATCCAAGTACAGTCGGCATCGTTGTTGCAGTCACAACCAGGTATAGGGTTCCTGCACACAGCGTACTCGATTCCGGGAGGCTCTTCTCCATGAGTAAAAGAGGTCGATACATCAGCTGTCATGAATTCTAGAGTTGATGTATCCCTAAGTTCTGTCTTGTCAAAAGGAACTTAACGCGACAGACGGTGCATCAAACGGACGCCCGGTCTGAGAGATATTGGCTTTTCCGTCCCAGGGGCCCGGTTGGAAATATGCTCGTTCCAAACCCGACAGTTTACCAAATTTTTCCAAATCTCACTTATAGTATTGTAAAAGGACCTCCTCATCGAAAGGGTCCTAGTGTCGCAGACGGAGCGTCGATCGGACGCGCTGTCTTTAAGTTATTCATGTTTAAGTGAATAACGGGCCCAGCCCGTTTAGCCCAGTGGGCCCATAGGTCCGGTTAACCCAGATTGACAGGTCTGACCCGGCAAGGGTGTCAGACTAGTCCGAAGGAAAATGTAGCTTGACATGAAGGACGTGGCCTAGCCGGAAGGGGCGCGGCCCGGCCTGAAGTGACGCGGCCCGACCCGAAGTGGCGCGGCCCAACCCGACAGGACGTGGCCTGGCCCGGCGGGGCGTGGCCTGGCTGGGCATGGCCCGGCTGGGCGCACGGCCCGGCTGGCTTAACCGGTTGGCCGAGCGGTCCGAGGGGGGCGTGGCCACCCGGCTGTCCGAACCGGTGGTGCTAAGCGACGCCACCCTTCCCAAACTGGCCGGCTTGGCCGGCCGGCCTTCTTGCGCACGCGGCCCGCATGGCGGGCTGCGGATTTCTTCAGCGGGACGCCCTCCTGGCGTCGCAGTCCAGCTTCGCCCGGCCGGCCGATGGGCCGACCGATTTTCCAGCGTTGTGCCCTCCTGGCGTCGCGGCTCCCCTTCACCCGGTCGTCCGACGGGCCAGCTGGTTCATCCGCCGAAGCGGCCCACGATGCAAGCCGCAGTTCCTCCCACACAGCCGGTGCGACGGCGCCGGCTTCCTTTGCCACGTTCCCGACATGGCACGACGGCGTCGTGCCTCCTCCGCCTTCGGTTTCCGATCCTAAAAAAAATAAACAAGTTTGACGGGGGTCGTCGGTCCGTATCCGTTCGGCCTATGCCCTCCGCGTATAGAGATAGCAATTGGCCGTATATAAACAACGATTTCCAATGAAGTATGGGGTAATAAAACATTCACTTTCAAGAATAAACCCCTACCTCAATAATTGATGGCGTACGTCGGGCGTCGCAGAAAACGGCGGCGTGGGGTGAGGTTTCATAGATGACTTCGGTGTGCATCCGAGGAGGAAGTGGCATCTCCTCACTTGTCATGGAGAAGAGAATGGAAGGTGTGTTTTCGTTCTTCGTGGAACCGACATTCTTCATTGAAGAGACATTGTTCTTCATCGAGAGAGGAGTTCTCTTCTTCTTCACACAAGAGTTCTCTCAAAAACGCAAAAACTTCACCAATGTTTTTCCACACACCAAAAGATCCAACTAAAAATAATATCTCATGATATTATTTTTATTCACACCACAATGATTTTAAAATTCAAAATCAAACCACTTAATTAATTCAATGAAGTGACTCATCTCATTAATTTAGGCATGTTGGCAAGAATTAATGGTGGAAGGGAAAGGTGAAGTGTTACAAAAATTAAGAGGAGTTAACTAACTAATGAAGGGGTTTAAGGGGGTTTGGGAAAATGAAAGGTTGGGGATCATGTGGGCCCCACCTCTCATATAACCACACATGGGAAGTTGGGTGGTTGTGGGCCTCACCAAAAACTTCCCATGGAAGGGTTTCACTTCCAAGGATAATAAAATAAATTTGTACAAACAATTTTATTTACTTCTTAATTAAACCCCAAATAAATAACTTCTCCTCCCATACAAACGTGACTACGGTAAAGGTCCCCTTATACAATTACCAGTGTTGCGAGTTCATCGGTGCCCTCAGATTTCAATTCCAAGCATCGGTTCAAAAGATAGAAAAACCTGCTCATTCGTTTACTGAACGTACCCGAGCTAAACTTCAGAAATTTATTCTGGGCACACCGGTCCTTGGAATCAAGTGTCATTAGAAGCCACAGACTCGTAAAATTACAAAGTATTTAAGAAAAAAAATTCTTTGAAATTTTCGGTTCTTTACATTAATCTCACCTCAGGGCTTTACGTCCCCGTAAAGAAACATCATAAACTAGGGAAACAAATGAGGGTAATGTGCACGCATCTGAGCCTCCCGCTCCCATGTGCTCTCCTGGAGGTTCCCATGCTGCCAATGAATGTGAACAAGAGGAATCAACCATCCAAGTAGTACCCGCTCTTGTCGATCCTCGATCTCCACCGGGACCTCCACAAATGTCACTCCATCATTGATTTCCAGCTCCCCATGATCAATGATGTAAGTCGGGTCATGCACATATCTCCTCAGCTGTGATACGTGGAAGAAGTCATGCACCCGGTGCAACTGAGGTGGAAGGTTCAGGCAGTAAGCCACCTCGCCTACCCTGTTGAGGACCTGGAATGGTCCGATGAAGCGTAGAGATAACTTGCTACCCCGTCCAAATCTCCGTAATCCACATCAAGGTGAGACCCATAAGAAAACGTGGTCGCCATACTCAAACTCTAGTGGTCTCTGCATCCTATCATCATAAGACTTATGTCTGCTCTGTACAGTCCTCATCCGCTCCTGGATGATCTAAACCTTCTCCGTCGTATCTTGAACTATCTCTGGTCCTACGAGTGCTGGCTCCCCAGGGTCAGTCCAGCACAGAGCTGATCTGCAAGGTTGGCCATACAGTGCCTCGAATGGTGCCATCTCGATGGTGGAGTGGTATCTGTTGTTTTACGCAAACTCCACCAAGGGTAGGTGATCCTCCCAACTGCAACCAAAGTCAAGGACACATGCACGGGTCATGTCCTCGAGTGTCTAAATGGTCCTCTCCGTCTGGCCATCCGTATGAAGATGAAAGGCAGTGCTCAGGTGTAGTTGCATCCCAACGGCCTCCAACAACCCCTTCCAAAGCCGGGAAGTAAAGCGAGCATCTCAATCAGAGATGATAGACGATGGAACACCACGAAGCCATATGATCTCCTAAACATAGAGTTGTCCCAAGCTCTCTTCTGAGCCCTGCTCTCTGGTCGGTAGGAAGTGGTCCGACTTGGTGAGTCAGTCTATGATCACCCAAATGGAGTCATGTCCTCTAGAGGTACTTGGTAGCCCCATCATGAAATCCATGGATATCCCGTCCCACTTCAACTCCGAAACATCTATGGTTTATACCAAGCCTGCTATTACCTTGTGCTCCGCCTTCACTTGATGGCAAGTGAGGCATCGTGAAACGAACTCTCCTACAACCTTCTTCATACCAGGCCACCAGTGCTGTCGTCTGAGGTCCTGGTACATCTTCGCCACTTCTGGATGTACCGCAAGAGGGGAAGTGTGAAACTCCTTCATAACTTCCTCATGCAGTGCAACTGGTACCATGGTACGTCCCCTGAAGAGAATGATGTGCTCTCATCCTTCAAAAAATCTATCAGGTGCCTGCCCTGTGGAAATATGAGCACATCACGTCTCATAATCAACATCTCCATGATGTGCCTCTCTGACCCGCTGAAGTAGTAGAGGAGTGACTATGAGGGACTGTAGGAAGGCTTCCCCATCTCAATCCATGAAGGATATCTAAAAAGCAGCTAACAGCTCTGTTTCCTCTCCAAGTAGTTGAATGCCTGATCTTCTGCTGAGAGTATCAGCAACTTTGTTCCCCTTCCCAGGA
Organism: Viscum album; assembly: GCA_963277665.1. Classification (NCBI taxonomy): domain Eukaryota; kingdom Viridiplantae; phylum Streptophyta; class Magnoliopsida; order Santalales; family Viscaceae; genus Viscum; species Viscum album. The sequence goes on from OY728167.1 coordinate 722,629,768, forward strand.
GTATAGACTATCTCAAAGTCATAGTCCTGGAGGAACTCGAGCCATCATCGCTGTCTCAGGTTTAGGTCCTTCTGCGAGAAGATGTACCTAAGACTCTGGTGGTTAGAGTAGACTGTAAAGTGCTCGCCCATTAGATAGTGTCGCCACATATTCAAGGCAAAGACCACTGCTGGTAATTCCAGGTCATGGGTAGCATATTTCTATTCGTACTGCCTCAACTGTCGTGAACCATAGGCGAACACTGACCGCTCCTACATCAGGATGCACCCAAGTCTGCTCCCTGATGCATCGCAGTAAACTACGTACCCTACGCCCTCCTCCGGTAGCCTCAAGATGGGAGCACTAGTCACTCTCTGTCTTAGCTTCTGGAAGCTCTGTTGACATCTATCTGACCACACGAAGGGTTTCCACTTCTTCGTCAAAGATGAAAGCGGTGCTACGACTCTGGAGAAGTCTGGCACAAATCTCCGATAGTACCCAACTAGACCTCGGAAACTCCGCACCTCCGTCACACTCCTGGGTGGCTCCCAAGCTAGTAATGCCTCGATCTTCACAGGATCCATAGCAACTCCCGCCTCTGAGATGATGTGCCCCATGAATTGAACCTCTAGAATTCAGAACTGGAAATTCGAGAGCTTACCATAGAGCTGGTGCTCTCAGAGTGTGTCCAGTAAAACTCGTAAGTGGTAGGCATGCTCCTCCTAAGTAATCGAGTAAATCAGTATGTCGTCGATGAAGACTATGAAAAAACGATCGAGGTAAGGCTGGAAGATCCTGTTCATGAGACTCATGAACACTTCTAGTGCGTTGGTTATGCTGAAGGGAATAACCAAGAACTCGTAGTGGCCATACCGACACCTGATGGTCATCTTCTGCACATCCTCGTCTCGAACTCTAAGATGATGATAGCCTGACCTGAGTTCTATCCTTGAGAACCACCGTGCTCCCTTGATCTGATCAAAGAGGTCGTCAATCCTCGGAAGTGGATACTTGTTCTTCACGGTCACTTGATTCAGGCAACGGTAGATGACATATATTCGTAAGCTCCCATCCGCCTTCTTGGAAAATAAAATCGGAGAATCCCAGGGTGAAACACTGGGTCAGATGAATCCCTTTCCCTGTAAATCCTCCAGTTATACCCATAGCTCATGAAGCTCGGCGAGAGCCATCCGATATGATGGAGTAGATATCGGTGTTTCCCCGGGGTACAAGTCAGTGTATAAGTCTACCTCTCTGCGATGAGGCAGTCCTGGAACATCGTCAGGAAAAACGTCCACATAATGATCCACCACAATAGGAAAACATAGACTCCACACATCAACTGCTTCGAGGATGAGACTAGCCAACCAATGTGTGATCATATTCCCTCTCTTCTACATAAGTCCATCCTGCACTGCAAAGGCTCCCTTCTCTCCGGTGAAGGTGAACCTGCTCCCATATGTGCGGACACACCACACATTGCACCTAATACAGTCGATCTGAGCATGGACTGTAGATAACTAATCCATGCCCAAGATGATGTCATAAGGCCTCGGCGCCGCTAAAAGAAGATCCCAACCGAAGCTCTCGCCTCCTAGAGTAATAACACATTATCGGCACCAGTACGTAATCATCGAGTCTACTCCCGTAGGAGTCTCTACTCATAATGATCAAGTCAACGGTTCCGTCAGAATCTCTGAGCTCTGAATAAGGGCAGCGGAAATAAAAGAATTACTTGCTCCTGTGTCTATAAGAATTTCAGAAAGGGTGGAGTAGGCAGAGATAGTTCCTCAAATCATCTCAGGTGTGTCATGGTCGTAGGCCTCGACTGCCTGGAGCTGAGCCTACCCCTATATACCAGCTCCCTATTGTCGGGGGGGTCCTCCTGGTGGTGGTGTTGGTAGATCCTCGAAGCGTCGTCCACCACCTACTGCTCGGCCAGCTCCTCTGCCTCGTCCGCCTGCTCCTGGAAGACCACCATGGTCGAACATCTGCCTCTACCTGGGAGGTCCCTCTATTGTCTACTGCTCCTCTGTATGGTGGTTCGGGCAGTCACGAGCCATGTGGCACTGGCTGCCGCATGCATATCACTGCCTACCTCTCGTATGACTATCTCTATTGTGTGTTCCCCGCACATCTGAACCAATATCTTGAGGTCTCCCACCTGATGGACTGGTCCTCTTGGACCTCTGCGACATCTGTCTACTGCCAGCTATAGAAGACACCGCTACATGTCGCCATGTGGTAGGCCTCGCTACTGGCGTAGGCTCAGCAAGAAATCTCTCCACAAGAATGGATCACTCCAGTACTCCTACCTGCATCAGAATGCTAAGGGAGATCATCAAAGCCTTGATCTCATGCCTCAGTCCCTACTCTAAGGTATGGGCCTAGAAGAATGGGTCATGTACCATGTCCGTGGAGTATCGCGAGAGGTCGGTAAATCTCGCTGAGTACTGGTCTACTGTCATACTGCCCTACCACAGCTATAGTAACCCCTGGATGCGCACCGCATAGAGGGTGGCTGGAACAAACTCCGAGTGAAAGATGCTATCGAAGTCCGTCCAAACTAGAGATGCCTTGTCTTGCACCTGGAGGATCAGGCTCCACCATCTACCTACTGCTGCATGAAGGATACTCACGGAAAGGATCACCATAAGGTCAGCTGGGGTCCTACCAATCTAAATAATCTGAAGATAGCCTCCAGCCAATCCTCGGCTGCCTTAGGATCCTTCTCTCTGCGGAACCTGGGTGGCCTCTGTCGCTGAAACTCGTGCAACGTAGTTAGGAAGTGTGCACTCTCCGCTACTGGTGCTCGTGGTATCGGTGGCCCAACAGGTAGTGGTACCACTAGTGCCTCCGCTGTAATGGGGCCCTGCACCGAGGCCTCATCGCTCGGTGGGCTTCCATCCCGCATGTAACTTGGAACCCTAGCTGGCTACCTTCATGGGGCCATCCTCAGAAGAAAAAGGTGCGCCACGGTTAATATAGTATACCTGGTGATATGAAAAAAGTAATCACAAAGAAAACTTTTGAAACACACACGCTATCAGTGTTTTCGAGCACTGAGTCGGAAATCAAAAGTTAGGGTCCTAGTGTATGGATACTTCGGCCGCCGCACCAACACTAGACTCCATGGACTGAAAACCACACTCATTATTCTTAACACTATTCCTTCACAGAGAATAAATTATCATAGCCCTGAGTTCTGCGGTTGAACCGACTCCTTTGATACCAATTTTTCACGACCCATCCTCGAGGCCCATGTCGTGACTACCCCAAGCCCACCTTCCGTTGTCCAGGGGCTGGTCACTAGGACCAAAGGTGTAAATCCCAATAAAAGGGAAGGCATTGCCTTTATATAAGTAAACAAAAACAACAGAGTACGCAAGCTGGAGTAAACACTAAGTAAACTGAGTACAAAAGTAAGTGCTGAAAAGTAAACGGGCCAGTATACAAACCCAACTGAAAGTACAATACAACTGAGAGAGATAGTACAACAGCTGTAAAGTGAAGCAGCAACCACCGAGTCATCCTCCGAGAATCCCACCAGAAGGGTGGCTACATATAGTCTCATTGGTACCTCGGGTTTGTCTGTCCGCTCCGTGTACATCTCACCAGGTGTTCCACCTCCGGATACCGTCCAGCTCCACAAGCCTCGACCACGATCAGTGTTGTCTTTCATCTACAACCAACAAAACATAGTGCGGTCAATGACCGTGAAGGGGTGAGTATACAATACTCAGTATGGACCCCGAGACCCCGGAAGGTCTCCTAGAATCCACGAAGGATAAACCACAAAGGAAAGGAACAACACGAAGAATCAACCAAACCTACATAGGTATATGCCCATACATATACCTAAGTCATAAATTCCAGTACGGCTCCAACTTCTGAGCCCAAGCACAATCCAGCCCACATAGGAAAGAAGTCAACCATACCAATGATAATGATTGATAGTCAAGACTCAGCTCACATAGGTATACTACTCACGAAGAGGGGTGGACATGATTAGATGTAGCCTCTGAATCATCTCCTCTACCAAACCCACGTAGGATCCAAGTATAGAAGTCATCGCTACCGAACCCATGTAGGATCCAAGTACAATAACCATCACTGCCGAACCCACGTAGGATCCAAGTACAGTAGTCATCGCTGCCGAAACCATGGAGGATCCAAGTATAGTCGTCCTTGCTTCCAAACCCACATAGGATCCACGAACAGTCGTCATCGTCGTCACAGTCGCAGCTAGCTATAGGGTTCCCGCACAAAGCGTGCTCGATTTTGAGAGGGTCCGCTCCACGAGTAAAAGAGGTCGATACATCAACTGTCATGAATACCATAGTTGATGTATCCCAAAGTTCCGTCTCATCAAAAGGAACTCAACGCGATAGACGGCGCGTCAAACGGATGCCCGGTCTGAGAGATATTAGCTTTTCCGTCCTAGGGGCCCAGTCGGAAATATGCTCGTTCCAAACCCGGTCATTTACCAAAGTTGTCCAAAACTCACTTATAGTATCTCAAAAGGACCGCCTCATCTAAAGGGTCTCAGTTCCGTAGACGGCGCATCGATTGGACGCATGGTCTTTAAGTTATTCATGTTTAAGTGAATAACGGGCCCGACCCGTTTAGCCCACTGTCCCATGGGTTGGGTTAACCCAGATTGATGGGTCCGACCCGGTAGGGGTGTCAGACTGGTCTGAAGGAAAATTTAGCTCGACACGAAGGACTCGGCCCTTCCCAAAGGGGCATGGCCTGGCCCAAAGTGACGCGGCCCGACCTAAAGTGGTGCGGCCCAGCCCGGCGGGGCGCGGCCCGGCTGGCTCAGCCCGTATGCTAAGTGGTCTGAGGGGGGCGCGGTCCCCCGGCTGTCCGAACCGGTGGCACCGCCCTTCCCAAACTGGACGGCTAGTCCGTTCGGCCTTCTGGCGCATGCGGCCCGCACGGTGGGCCGCAGATTTCTTTAGCGCGGCGCCCTCCTGGCGCCGCGGCTCCCCTTCACCCGGCCGGCCGACGGGTCGGCCGGTTCTTCCTCCAAAGCGGCCCATGATGTGGGCTGCGGTTCCTCCCACATAGCCGGTACGACGGATCTGGATTCCTTCGCCATGTTCCCGGAACAGCGCGACGGCTTCGTCCCTCCTCCGCCTTCGGTTTCCGATCCTAAAAATAATAAACAAGATTGACGGGGGTCGTCGGGCCATGTTCGTTCGGACCACGCCCACCGTGTATAGCTATAGCAATTGGCCGTATATAAACAAAGATTTACAACAAAGTACGGGGTATGAAAACATTACCTTTCTAGAATAAACCCCTACCTCAATAATTGATGGCGTACGTCGGGCGTCGCGGAAGAGGGCATCGCGGGGTGAGGTTTCGTAGACGACGTCAGTGTGCATCCGAGGTGGAAGTGGCATCTCCTCACTTGTCACGGAGAAGAGAATGGAAGGTGCGTTGAAGTTCTTCATGGAACCGGCATTCTTCATTGAAGAGACGTCGTTCTTCGTCGAGAGAGGAGTTCTCTTCTTCTTCACACAAGAGTTCTCTCAAAAACTCAAGAACTTCACCAAAGTTTTTACACACACCAAAAGCTCCAACTCAAAATAATATCTCATGATATTATTTTTATTCACACCATAAAGATTTTAAAATTAAAAATCAAACCACTTAATTAATTAAATGAAGTGACTCATCTCATTAATTAAGGCATGTTGGAAAGAATTAATGGTGGAAGGGAAAGGTGAAGAGTTACACAAATTAAGAGGAGTTAGCTAATTAATGAAGGGGTTTAAGGGGGTTTGAGAAAATGAAAGGTTGGGGCTCGTGTGGGACCCAGCTCTCATATAACCACACATGGGAAGTTGGGTGGTTGTGGGCCTCACCAACAACTTCCCATGGAAGGGTTTAACTTCCAAGGATAATAAAATAAAATTGTACAAACAATTTTATTTACTTGTTAATTAAACCCCAAAGAAATAAATTCTCCTCCCGTGAAAATGTGACTACGGTATTGGTCCCCTTAAGAAATTACAGGCGTTGCGTTTTCATCAGTGCCCTCAGATTTCAATTCCGAGCACCGATTCAAAAGTTTGAAAAACCCGCTCGTTCGTTTACTGAACGTACCCGAGCTAAACATTGTAAATTGATTCCGGGCACACCGGGCCTCGGAATCATGTGCCTTCAGAAGCCACATACTCGTAAAATTCCAAATTATTTAAGAAAAAATTTTCCTTGAAATTTCCAGGTCTTTAAAAACAAGGTGTTTGGTTGACCATGTGTTAGGCCTCTTTGTTTGGCATACCCTATACAAACAATCATTAAAATCAAAATGACCTTAGAGACAATCCTATATAAATGGTTTTTTATGAAATAGGTCCACCCTCATTATGATAAGTCTAAATGATCATAGTTTCTAAATTGGGAACAAAAGAACAATTGTCTTTACCATGAATATATGATTGAAAGTATTATTCCAGTGATATATCACTAATCAAAAACCTTGTTCTTTATCATCTTCATAACTGCAGATACTGCTCGCAACATCCTGATTCGAGACATTATCTTCATAATCCAGGTATCGATATTGTAACATACCTATGGCTGTAACCCACACAGGTCACAAAAACCTCACACCTACTCAAAAGATCCAATGTCAGGTTGAAAACATGATGGTCTGGGAGTACCACCGATGTAACGACCCGAACTTTTATAAATAAAATTCCCATTTTTTAATTAAATTTATTCTTAAGTAATATGGTTATAGAAAACACATGCAGTAATTTTGTTTTATTATATAAAATTATATTTTAAATACATTTATGAATGAATAACATTGGTAATATAGCCATTGAATAATGATCACATGATAAGTAAGGGTTTTAACAAATCAAATTGATAGAGAAAAAGGAAGTGATGGCCTCAATAATTATGAGAAAACCCTAGGAATCCCATTTATTAGAGATTCTGAGAGAGATATAATTTTTGGGAATTTCCCTTGGCCAATCCCTTGCTGAGATCCAATAACATAAGCATGATGAAAACCATTTACGGGAGAAGTTCAAGCTCATGAAGATCACAACCTAAACCATGTTCCTTGAACCACCCCATGAACATCCCACCATCATGAACCATACACTTTGGTCATTTTTTGGTGTATTAAATGGATATGTATGAAGACCCTAGAAATATGAATTTTTAAATTATTTTGTATAGAATAATGAATATATTTTCATTTTATTATTGTTACTTTGATACTATAAAGCACAAATTATATTTCTGGGTTAATATTCTAATTCAATTAATGAATTTATGAATTAATGGATTTTTAAAATAAATATTATTTTAATATTTTTAATAAATAATTTTTATACAATATAATTGATCATATAATTTTTATGAAGACTAATGTAATTTTTTATAAGTGTTTGAAAACTATTATTATAAAAAACCCAGTATTTCTTAGAAAATGTATTTTTCATTTTAAAATTAAAAATTCACATATTTAGAAAGTCATTTAGATAAAATTAATATTATTTTTTAAATCATAATTTTTAAATTATCCAATGATAAATTTTACATAATTTTCTGAGAAAGTCGGACTTTCGGGTAGAAATTAAATATCATATAAATATACTTTGTGTATTATGAAATCATAATGACCCAAAAGTGATGTAATATATACAATAAATGGTATCCACAACCAAATTTATGTTTAACTTTAAAATAATGAGATTTTATATATATTTGGTTAATTTCATAAAGCATTTATGAATCCTCCAAAACAATTAATATATTATATGTTTTTAAAATCATTTATTTAAGAGTTTGAGTCACCTCCACATAAGCAAGGGAATTATTTTAATAAGTTAGGAAGATGGAATTATAAAATAAAAAAACTCCCATTTTCCAAATACTATAGGAAATAACCTTGGGGTATTTTGGGGTTTTGGATATTTTATTATATAGAGTCCAAAACGTTAATAATCAAGAAATCCCCCTCATTTCGTATATAAACTCGCCCAATATCCAATTTACCATCACTAATAATCCTTATAGAACGTGAATACTCTTACCTCCAATCTATATAGTCCTCCCAAGGTGACCCCAAACTCTCAATAATCCCCTCACAAGCTTTTGGAGTCACGCACTCAGCTAAGGGACCATCCTCCCCTTATTTCAATTCAAGCACATTCGTTGGAATTTATCTTATTAATTCAAATTTTTTATAATTTAATTTATTTATAACCATAAAAGAACTATAAAATATATGTTAATTTAATTATACTTAATTTACTCTCTCTCATTTATAACATTACCTAAGTCATTACTATACTGAAATTCCACAACGGATCTTTCACTCTCCTCTTTTTATGAGGCAATTATTTTTGTTATGTCCCTAATTTTTCATTTTATTATGTTGATATATGATCTTAAATATCACCCTTAATTTAAATTTTATGTATAAATGATTATTGATTCCGTTCAATGTCATTAATCATTCCATTATCCTTTATGAACATTGGTTACCATGCAAAAATTTAGTAAGGGTTCTTTTCTTTCTCCTCTTTATTTTAGTTTCTTCATTATCCTATGATTTATATTTCCAATTCCATTTTATGGGATTGGTTTATAAATGTAACTATTACTACCTGTTTTATGTAAAAAAAAATTATATACACCTATCTCTCTCATCAACTCATTTTATGAATTTTTATGTGATACTATTATGCTTCAAAAATTTCACAGTATTCTTCCATGCCAAAAGATTTTTGTAGGGAATGCCATAGCCACTTTATATCAAGGGTATTCACCTTTATACGCTTATAATTATTTTAATGAGGAATTAAATGTACCTATTCCACACTCCTTTATCAATTAACAAAATATTATTTTGAATGAATCCATGTTGTAGGATCTATGTGGCACAAGAAAGAAGGAAAATGAAATGAATGTGACGGGTGAACCCGGAATTATATTATGATATAATACATTGGGTAATTTTTAGTGTCATGATAAATCTTTTTTATAGTTATTGAAATTTATTACTTTTTTGGAACTTTTCCACCATAAAGTCTGGGTGGTTTTTCCTTGACCTATGTTTATGATGTATCATTTTAAGTTGTTACTAGATTTTCCATGTTATGATTGTCATGATTTATCAATTAATATTATTCATGTTCTTTTTATTCCCCATTTATATTCCTATTTTATAACATGTATTATATTATTCATTTTATTCCTTGTTTATTCCAATACTGGACTTTATATCTCACCCCTTTCTTATGTTTTTCCCAAGGTTATCTCAGGAAGTTTTAAAAATCAATGGAATATCGGAAGCAATTTAAGTATTCAATAATGTTTTTGTAACCCATGTTAAAAATGATTTATGTTCCTAATTCCCAAATAAACTATACTTATCAATATTTTGTTTTGTGTTAAGTGTAATTTTATGTAATAAATCATGTACTAATTTGAAATAATGAACCTGGTTGTTATAGTTGGTAATGGAGAAAAATATTTCTTATTTTTTTGATTAGGATTAGAAAACATTAGCTAAAGAATTAGGGATTAGACTAAGTTTAAGAAAACATCCCTAAATTTTGATAAGTATGAACTAATTCTTTTATCATTCAAATAAATCCCAGTATGGATACTACAAGTCGACATTGTTCAGATACAGATGTACCTAGGGGTTACAACTTCGACAAGGTGTCTCGGGCCTGACTTGGGGTAACCTGGTACACAAAAATGGGCCTTACTACACACCTATTTAGACACTAATGAGGGATATTATTTGGTAAATTCATTATCTAATTATGAAACATTATTATGAAAATAAAAAATCCCCTTAAGAATATATGTTAGGAAATAGATTATGGATAACACAGATTGAATACTATAAATTCATAAGTTATGGAAATAAATGTAATTAATAAGTTATTCCATTAATGTCATTGGATTCCCAATTATAAATTAAATAGTTTAAAATAATCATCCATAGTTTTCTTTTTATTCAATTAAATAGACAAAAGTATGATGAATTGGGTAATCAACCAATGTGACGAGAGATGTGAAGACTACCCTAACGAGATCCCAACCCCATCAGATAAGGAATCACAAAAAATTTCATTATACTCTCTCATATGACTCAGGTTTTTAATTGAAATATGGATTCAGAGGAGTGTACAAGTACCCTTAAGATAGAACAACCTATGATTGAGAGCATTATGTGAAAAATTCCTCAAACATTCAATGGAGAAACGGATCCCTTATGATTAGACAAATGGAATGAATCCATTGAGAAGATATTCTCCATAATTCAATGTTTAGATAATTTTAAGGTTCTAATATCTATTTATTATATAGAGTGATAATTTTATCAATTATACACCTTGATCAATTATATGAATCCTGCAGAAGTGATCGAAGTAATGGAGTGGAAGGAATTCTAGAAAATGTGTTCTGACATATATTCTCCTCATAATCTTCATCCTAAAATGTAAAGGGATTTATTTTCCCTCAAGAAAAAAGAGTTGACAAATCTATAGAGACGTATGAGGAAAACATAACAAGACTTTCATAATAATCTTCTAGATTTGTTATTACTCCTAAATTCAAGGTTTACCACTTCTTTGGTGGGATAAAACCTAGACTATGAAAATATATGGAGATATGAGACATTGATTGTTATGATGAAATTGTCTGATGTTCTCTCAAATCCAAAAATGGATATAAGTGAATATTAAGTTTATCATGGGGATAGCTAATAGAAAGTGGAATTTAATTCTATCAGTCTGATGGAGAAATCAAACAGTTCCAATAAATCTTGAAAGCCCACTTTTCAAAGGTGTGGGAAGAAGCACCCTAGAAATTGACTAAGGGGAACAATGAAATTATTAAGGTGTGGGAAGGAAGGTGACCTAGCTAGAAGTTCCAAATTGGAGAAACCCAGTAATTTGGTAGTGGAAAGGAATACACCTGTAAACCCTCATCTTATTTTTAATATCATAAAATACAAGGAACCAAAGAACTTTTCACACTAATTCTCTGATTTGATTGTTTTTATAGATAACCAACAACCTCCAAGGAAGAAAGGGTGAACTTTTTATATCATAAACACCATAGAAGATCCCAAAAAATATGTAGTGACAGGTTCACTAGTTATTCATTCCAAACTAGATAATATCCTTTTTTTATTCTGGTTCTATTCATTCCTTTATAACATGAAAGATTCGTAGAACTATCCAAACACCACCATAATGCATGGTAGTAGATATGTTAGCTAATTGGGAAATTATTACCTCATAAGTATATAACTATTACCCTATCAATGTTTGTGGGTTGAACATCCCATTGAACCTTGTCATGATCCCTTTGGTGTAATTTTATGTAATTATGGGAATTTACTAGATTTCATATATATTGACCCAACATAAATTTCCAGGCGTACCTCAAATTATCCTCTGATTTTTTAAAACAATAAGGAGGAGGATGAATATTCATTAGCCCTAAAATTTCAAGCATGGATAACATTTCCCTATGATAAATAATATCTATCTCAAATTATTGAGTCTATGGAAAGAATCATCCTTGAATACATGACTATTTTGATTTAATATGCTGATGTGTTTCTCAAGGAAAATCCTAGTCTTCCTCCTAATCGAGAGGTTGAATTTTCAATCGATCTTATACATGGGGTGTCACCATTATCCATGATTCTATATAGAATATATTTTTTGAAACATGAGGAGCTAAAGAAACAACAGTAGGAGAATCTAGATAATTCATTCATACACCCAATTTCTTCCACGTGTGGTACACTAGTCCTCTTCGTCAAGATTTGGATGGGTCAATGAGCCTTCACATTGATTTATGTGAACTCAACAAGATCATGATAAACAATAAGTGTACTCTTACTCATATTGATGAATTATTTGCTCAGTTGTGTGGGGGAAAATACTTCTCCAAGGTGGATCTTTGGTTGGGATATTATCCAGTATGGGTGAAGATGAATATATCACATAGACCACATTTTATATAAGGTAGGGGCACTATGAGTTTGTAGTAATGCAACTCAGACTCACTAATACTCCAAAAATATTCATGGATTTGATGAATAAAGTATTTGAAGATTACCTCCACAAAAATCTGGTATCCTTTATAGATGATATTCTAATATACTCCAAAATAAAGAAGGATCATGTGGAGAATCTTATTATTGTGCAAAAGACCTTGTGAAATGAAAAGAATTATGAAAATAATAGAACAAGTGAGTTCTGTTTGAATTAAGTCAATTTGTTTGGGAAAATCGTCATAATAAATATTATATCTATGGTCCCTCCAATGATAGAAGTAGTTGAAGGATGGATGATTCCAACATCTATGGATGATATATGTAATTTCCTTGGATTGGCTGGGAATTATCGTCGATTTTTGAGAAAATTCTCACAATTGTCAAACCCAAAAACCAATCTAACTCAGAAGGGTATCAAGTCTTCTTATAATGATGAATGGGAAGAGAGATTTAAGGATTTTAAGAGGAGTCTTATCACTTCGCATGTTCTCACACTACCCATAAGTGGAGAAAATTTCATAGTATTCATTGATGATTCGAATGAGGGATTTAACTATATGTTAATTCAGAACAAAACTTCATAGTCTATGCTTCAAGGGAGTTTAAAGTTCATTAACTGAAATTCCAAAAACATGATACGGATTTGGCTGTAGTGATCTATGCTTTAAAAATATGGTGACATTATAACTTTGGGGAGATGTGTGAAATATATACGGGTCAGAAAATCCTCAAGTATATATTCACACACAAATAGATGAATATGAACCAATAAACATGGTTAGAACAGATCACGAACTATGACTACTCAATTCATAACCATCCTATGAATGTAAATAAAGTGAAAGATTCTCTATGTATAAAGGACCCCAAAATTTTATCATCAAGGTGAATTGAGATACATCCAATCAACTTTGAAATTAAAAGGATGGACATGGGAATCATAATGGAAGGAACATCATGAATCTATTCACAAATTATTTCTCAATCGTCTCTTTTGGAAAGGTTTAAGGATGGTCAAATAAATGATGCGGGAATTCAGAAAAAAGTGGAAACTATAAGGAAAGGTAAATCCTCATATGTTAATGATAATGAAGAAGGAGTTTTGAGATTTGGGTACCCTCAAATCCTGAGTTAAATAAGTAACGGTTGGATGATCCACATAGTTTGAATTTATCCATTCAACAAGAAAGCATACAAATGTTTCAAGATCTCCATCAGCACTACTGGTAGGACAATATGATATATATAATCATTGAATATACATCAATTTTCCTAGTATTACAGCACATGAAGGCTGAAAATAAGCAGTATAAGGGGATGATGGAACCATTACCAATACCAACATTGAAATGGGAGAACATCACCATAGAATTTGTCACTAAACTTATAAAGAAATCCACAGGAAACAATTTTACATGGGTTTTTTTGGATTGTCTTACAATGATAGATAACTTTATTTCAATTAAATATGACTTCTCACTAGATCAACATGCACATATATACATCATAGAAGTGGTAAGGATGTATGGAGTACCACTGTCAATTTTACCCAATCGAGATCTGAGATTAAACTAAATGTTCTAGAAAAGTCTCAAACATGCTCTAAACACTGAGCTAAACATCAGTATGGCCTATCATCCTCAAACTGATGGTAAATCTGAGTAGACTATTTAGACATTGTAAGACATGATTCAATCACTTTCTATGTTCTTCAATGTAGGATGGGACCAACATATTCCTTTGGTCGAGTTCTCTTACAACAATAGTTTCAACTCAAGAATCCAAATGGTTCCTTATGATTCCCTATATAGGAAGAGGTGTAGAACACCTTCAAGTTGGGATTTCATTGTGGAAAGAAAAATACTTTTTCTAGAAGTGATAAAGGAAATGGTGAACAAGGTTAATACCATTCATCATCACTTCAATGCTGCTCAGATTCAATAGAAGAGTTGTTCTATCAATCATTGATGAGACCTAGAGATTGATGTTGGAGAAATGGTATTCCTCTGTAGATCACAATGAAATATTGTAATGATATTTAAAAAGAAAGGATATCTTAGTCCAAGTTTCATCGACCCCTTTGAGATCATTGATCACATCAGAGAAGTAGTCTACCATCCAGCACTCCCACCGAACATATCTCAAGTACATGATTTATTTCATGTATCACTCTGGAGAAAGTACATACCAAACTCCTCACAAGTACTAAATCTAGAGGTAGTAACATTTTACAATTACCTTTCCTATGAGAAAAAGTTGTTGAATATCTTATATCATAGAGAAAAAGTTCTACGAAATAAGAAAATTTAACTTGTAAAAGTGTTGTGGAGGAACCATAAGTTTGAAGAAAAAATGTGAGAACTGTAGGAGGTGATGAAGAAGAGTTTTCCTCATTAGTTTTAGTGAGGGAAATAAAAAATTTTAAGGTGTAATTTCTTATGTGAGGAAGATTGTAACGACCCGAACTATTATTAATAAGATTCCCATTTTTTTAATTAAATGTCTTAGTAAGTAATATGGTTATAGAAAATAAATACATTTATTTTATTTTATTATATCAAATTGGATTTAAATGACCACTACGTAATATTACCATCATTAATATATCCATTTAATAGGGATCACATGACTACTATAAATATAGGGTTTTAACAAATCCAATTGACACAAATAAAAAAATTGATGTCCTCAACCAGTAGGATCATACCCAATGAAGCACATTTGTCAAAGCATCTAAGGGTGATAGCATTTTAGGGACTTTCCCTTTACCAATCCCAAGTTGAGATCCAACAACTTCAGCATGAGAGAAACCGTTTATGGGATAAGTTCAAGCTCATCGACATCATGGATCAAACCATTTTCGTCGAACCACCCCATGAAATTACCACCTTCATGAACCTTAATATTAGGGAATTTTAAGGTGTATTAAATGGATTTGTATCAAGAACCTAGATATAAGAATATATAAATTATTTTTCATAGAATAATTAAAATATTTTCATATTATTATTATAACTTTTCAATGGTTTTTTTTTTGCTATTGTAAAACAAAAATTTATTTTTTGTTAATATTAAAATTAAATTAATAAATTTATAAATTAATATATTAAAAGTGTTGTTAAATTATTTTTATCAAATATAAATGATCATATATTTTATATGATGTCAAATGTAAATTTTTATAAGGATTCGAAAACTATTATTGTCAAAAAAACCTATCATTTCTTAAAAAATGTCAATTTTATTTTAAAAGTGAGAATTCACATATTTAGAAAATTATTTAGATAAAATTAATATTATTATTGTAATCGAAATGTTTATATTATCCGATGGTGGATTTATTATAATTTTTTGAGACAGTCAAATTTTTAATTAAAAATTAAAAAATCATATAAATATTCTTTGTGTATTACAACATCACAATGATCCAAAAGTAATGTACTAAATACAATAAAGGGTATCCAATACCAAATATATGTTTTCCATTTAAAATAATATGATTATATATATATTTGGTTAATTTTATAAAGCTTTTATGAATCCTCCAAATCCATTAATATATTTTATGGTTTTAAAATCATCTATTTAAGAGTGTAACACTCCTCCACATAGGCAAGGGAATTATTTTAATATGTTCAAGACCTGAAATTATAAAATATTAAAATATAATCCCATTTGGGAGAAACCATGTTCAAAAACCATTGGATAGTTTGTGGTTTTGGATAATTAATTTTTTTAGATTCCAAAACCAAAATAATAAATAAATACTCATCATTTCCTACATACACCCACCTAATATCATGTTTCTATCCATTAAAAAACATTGGATCACGTCCATACTATACCCTCCACTCTCTATATTCCTTCCATAGATCCCTAATCTCTCAAAAATCCCTTCCCATGTTTTTTGAGACACAAACTCAACTAAGGGACCTTCCTCCCCTCCTTTTAATTCAAGCACATTATTTGGAAAATTTCTTCTTTATTTCAATTGTTTATAATGTAATTTATTTATAAACATCCCATTAATAATGATTTTATTTTATTTTAATTAGTTATCATTTACTCTCTCTCTCTCTCTCATTTTGAATTTTACCTAAGCTATTACTATACTGGAATTCGGTAAGGGATCTTTCACTCTCCTCTTTTTATCAAGCACTAATTTTTGTTATGTATCTATGTTTCCTTTTGCTTATGTTGGGATATGTACATAAATATTCCCCTTAATTTACTTTTTATGTATAAAATATGATACCTTCTTATAACTCTCATTAATCCTTTCACAGTTCTTAATGTAAACCTGTTTCCATAACGAAATTAATTAGGGGTTCTTTTATTTCTCCTCAATATTCAAGTTTCTTCATTATCCTATGATTTATATTTATAATTACTTTTGATTAATATTTTTTAATGTCCCTATTACATCCAATTTTATTTCCAAATTATTAAAAAAACTTTTTTGTCTCATCAACCCACTTTATGAATATTTAAACGATGTTTTTATGCTGCCTAAATTTCATTGCGGTTTTCCATACCAAAACAATTGGGTTTTGAATTGCATACCCAATTCCTACCAAGGGTATTAACATTTATACACTTATACTTATTTGAATCAGGTATTATATGTACTTATTCCACACTCCTTTATCATGTAATAAAATATTATATTAAATGAATTCATGTTGAAAGATCAATGTTGTACACATAAGCATGGGAATGAAATAAATGTGATGGGTGTGCCCAGAATTATATAGCCCTCCAATGCATTGGGTAATGTTTAGTATCATGATATGTCATGTTGGGATAGGTAATGAACCTAATTCTATTAAGGTACTTTGTCCACCATGAAGTTTGGATGGTTTATCTTTGACTTATGTTTATGATACACTATTTTATGTTCATTCCACATTTCCCATGTTATGATTATCATTCTATATCAAGCCTTATAATTCATGTCCCATTTATTACGCATTGATTTTCCTATTGTTTAAAATTTATTATCTTATTCATTTTATGCCATTTTTATTCTCTTTTCGGTCTTTATTGATCACCCCTTTATTATGTTTGTCCCTAGGTTATCCCTTGAAATTTTAAAAATCCATGAAATTTTAGAAGAATGTTACATAAATTTTCAATAATGTTGTTGTATCTTATGTTCAAAATGTAATGATATATACCTAATTCCCAATGAAACTATACTTCTCAATACATTGGGTTTTATTAAGTGTAGTATTTCTTATAAATCAGTTATTAATGATAAATAAATAAAAGGGTTGTTACAACCGATGTGGTACAATCCCAACCTTGGATGTTTCCCACAAAGTTCTCCAAGAATAGAAAACAGAGAATCAACATATCCTAAGTAAGTTTGCTTCAAAGACTATAGACCATGTCTCTACAACCAATATATTTAGGATAATATCCCTGGAGCATGATAACTGACACATTATATATCTTTTTAAGGGGGTCCATGAAGCCAAAAATGGATCCCTTTGGGTTTAGTGGTCTCCCAAGAGGTCTATTGCTAACCATCGTCACCAACATCATCCCACTAATACCCACCAGTCGCTTGCTAAGGGTTCCACCTAATACATTGGGACCTCTTATTCCCATGCACAGGCAGCAAAGAATACAATTCAGTAGAGGAAGTTAATGGATACCCAAGAGTGGAATCATATCCCCTTTCCAAAATTCCATTAGCATTTTTTTGCCACAAGGAGGAAAAAAGTGTCCTCATATTCCCACTTAAACTGAAGACATCTGCCAATATATTTTGGAGATATAAAATGTGATGGTGTATATCACTACAGAAACGTTTCTAAAATGCCAATATATTTTATAAATTACTGGAGAACTCTGTCATAGTATTCTAGTACTTTTATAGATAAAGGTACATGCGCTATAACGACCCATACTTTACATACATTGTTATTACTTCAAAATTGAAGCATACTTAGTACAACATATAACAAAACCATGAAAGGACCATATAGGTATAGTGTATTTAGAAACTGGGAAACATAAACAGCTGGTTCATAAAGCGTCTACACTATCTCCCATTTATTTCATCATATGTATAGTCCCTTTTGGCATATCTTACTTAATAACCTTCTTCCTGACCTGGGGAAAGAAAACATACAAAAGGGTGAGCTCAAATTCTCAATAAGGGTAAACAAAAGAAATATCAATCACATCATATTCATAAGAACCTAACATTTTGGAAATCTTAACCTGCAAAAGAGAGCATAATTTCATAACATGGGATAAATCATAGTAGTGAAATGAAATCCCAATAATCGTAACTTAAAATATGAAACTTTTTTACATACACACATAATCATAGAGAATCATTTCTTATTAGTCAAGACTCATTGCCAAGACTATCTTAGTGGACAAAGTCCATTTCTAAACCGAGTTCACTCCTCGTTTCAGTCCTGTTTCATTGAACCGGTTTAACCTACCGTTCCAGCCATGTCTATCTCATGAGATATAAAATCTTTACCCAATGAATTGTAGGGAGATATAGGTCCCACCCATCTCATAATGATACCATTCATATGTGTGCCACAAAATCATAAATCATACATCATTGCATAACCCATGTAATAAAAATGGGATTCTTAAACAACATGACTTCATAAAACAATTCATATAAGATAAAGGAATTCATAAAAATAATTCCATCACAACATACTCAAATCAATGTAATAATAGGGATAGAAACAGAACCCTATATTATCTTAGATGGAAAATAATTTTGATAAAACACTTGAACTCCATTCTTGAGGAAAATATCCTTTCTAATTCAAAAATATTTTCCTTTCTTAACATGTCATACAATTTTAAACTAAAAGAAGTTGATTAAAAATAAACTTGAAAACTTGTAAAGTAAGCTTCTTGGAAATAATTTTTTAAAAATCCATTCATTCCGTATAAGATAAAAAAACATTCTTTCCGTACTTTTGTCGGAAAAGTCAAAAGGTACCTTGTACGAAAAACGACAAAAGATTCCTTTTATATCTTTTACTAAAAACTCACCGAAAGATAAAATTGGATTTAAAAAATTGTAGGTGGATGGAAACAATATTATATATTGAGGAAACGTGGATGTGGATGATAAAATACACCCCAGTAAATACCAAAGTATAAACAATCTCGGATAAAATGAGATTGTGATATTTTCCCTTACCTTAGGTCTGATTTGCTTCATAAGTGTCTGAACCTCCTGTATAATGATTTAAATAATGTTATTGACTTATTCTAGAATCATACTTATTTTTATGATATCATATATGGTCATATTCATATCTTCTTATTAGTAATATTTCATTACTACTTGTATTCGGGTGTTTATTACTTTTTGTTCTTATGCGCGTTTTGTCGAATAAATTCTTATTTTTCTTTTTAGGTTATAGATACCTCATTTCCAGAATGGTATTAGTGTAATATATATCATATTAATTCACTCAATTCATTTATATAATCATTATTCAATGAAGATCATGTATAACGAGTCGCATCACATCGTGGAGATGGTATTCCGTACGTACGCACGAGCAATGATATCGTTCCCATGATCGTGGAATTGTATTGGAGTGTATGTATACTATTTCAGAATCAATATCACTTTACAATAATCATATATAGTTATTATTTACACCATTATACCCATCCGAGTAAGGTGGTGGTGGAAAATAGATTACACCACGGCGTGGAGACGGTATTCCATACGTACGCATGCGTGGTGATTTCGTTTTCTGTAGGATGGATAGATGGTGAAATAGGGTTGTTTCATACTTATAATAACATATCAGTATATGAGTGATACTGATGTTATTACTTCATAATGAAACAACTAAATAATAAGAAGTGGAAGAAGAAATAAAGATGAAAGAATCGGTAACGGGCATTACCTCTTCTTTGAAGCGCCTCTTTGAGACCTCCTCTTAGGGCACTAAAATTGGTCTTTGAAGAAGACCAGGGCCTCTAGGATGTTTCTAGGAAAGTGGAGAGGAGATATTGGAAGGGTTTGGACGAGATTGAAGGCACAATGTGGTGTGAGGAAGAGAGGGAGGAGGTGCCCTTTTATAAGGGAGGAGAGGGGCACCTTTGGAATAACAAAAACTATTATTTTATTATAAAGTCAAATTCGGTTTTTAATAGCTCGAAATTGATATATTTCGAAGATAAGGTGGGGATGGGTCTAAATACTCTCATCCAATAGAATTTAGACAAGTTTAGGTATCAATTTTAACCATATCATTTAGATTTAACTTTAAGTTAGATAATTTAACTTTTACCGTGTCTTCTTGTTTTCTTACACTATACGGTTAATAAACATACTATGTCAAGCCAAAAGAACCCCAAGTTGTTTATTATTAATATATATAACCTTATCTAAGTCATTTTTCCGAACCTTAGATTTTTAGGAATAAAATAACAATTAATAATATAGTATTTGTTTTAAAAACTATTTTATATCAATTTTGACACTATTTGGTAATTGATTTTTGTGAAAATCATAACAGAATGATTAGTTCGAAAACATTTAATTAAATAAATATTAACATGTCATATTAACATATAAAATTATTTTAATTCATAAAAAGTTTCAAATTACATTTATTTGGGTATTTATAACATCAATTATGTCAATATTTCATTAATAAGATAATTACTGCATCATCATTGTATCATAAATAAATTAACTTATTTTAAGTCTAAAAATTACAAATAAAATACCATTATGTAGGAAATCATTTTATATTTATAATGAATGTTTATAGTCGAATTTATCTTATATATACCCATATATTAAAAATTCTTTAGTTATTAAACTTTGATTTTAACTATTTTAACCCTTCTTTAAATAAATGGATAATAAATGTCCTAATCTAATCCAAGTGGCCCTAAATGGTCATATTTTATTTTTAAGGTTGTTTTTGGTCGAATTAAACTTATCCAATAGAATTAGGACATGTTTTAGGGTAATAATAATATCATTTTTACCCTTAACTACCCTATTTACTTTTAGTCGTGGTAAAAAAAAGTAAAAAGTTACTATTCACCAAAAATTATTTTCATCTCATTGAACCACATTTTAGTCCTTGATATTAACCATGTCTCTCGGATTTTCGAAATTCCACTCACAGAAGCGGTCTAATTAAGTTTTATGAAAAAATTCCGTTTTTTAACTACTACTTAGTGGTTTCACTATTCATCAAAAAATGAATTTTCCAGAAAAATACCAAAATTTTGTCCTAAGCTATATTTGATATTATGAATTAGAAAATGATGTTTATTTTACCAAATTCAAAACATATCAGTTACATTAACTAATTAAAAAATTAATTCCCGTCGTCAAAACTAATAGCGTGTTTTTAAAAGATAATAACTATCAAAAGATTGACACTTGTTTATGTCTGGTTTAAATGTGAAATTAAATCCAATGAACAACATTGTATTAAATTGTAAAAATATATTCTAAATATACTTTAAAACCACTCAAATTAATAATTTATCGCTATTAATTATTTCGATTAAAAAAGTTTTTTTTAATTAAAATTTAATAATTTTCAATATTTATGAGAATATGAAAGTTATCCGAAAAGTGCCAAAATTTCACCCTAAGCTAATTTTGATATTCCGAATCCAAAAATGAAGTCCATTTTGAAAAATAAAATTTACAGAATTTCAAAAAGTGGTTATTACTATTCATAACGGCTAGTTTTAAAAATATTTTAATAGCATATCGTTGTTTAGTGAAACTCGGTATTGCGTACGACGCAAGCTATCGAGGAAGGTCGCGGTTGCGTGTAAAGCAAGTCAAGCCAGTTTTGTGTGTAGTGAAAGATTCCTTTGATGATTTATATAACATAAAAACAAAATATTTCTCATAAAAGTCTCGGGTGTTACATTCTACCCCCCTTAAAATGAATTTCGCCCTCGAAATTCGTCACTTTGTAACAAAAAGATGAGGATACCTCTCCCTCATCATATCCTCAAGCTCCCATGTAGATTCTTCTAATTGGTGGTTCCTCCATAAAACTTTCACCAAGCGAGTGGTCTTGTTCCATATGAATTTTTCACTACGATCTAGAATCTCTATCGGTTGTTGTTCATAAGAAAGATTTTGCTCTAGCGGTACAACTTCTGAGCTGAGTACATGTGAAGGATCAGGTATGTACTTTCTCAGGAGAGATACATGGAACACATCGCGAACTTGAGAGAGATTCGGTGGAAGCGTCAATCGGTAAGCTACCTTTCCAACACGATCCAGTATTTCGAAAGGACTGATATATCTTGGGCTCAACTTCCCCTTCTTTCCAAATCTCATGACCCTCTTCCAGGGAGATATTTGTAAGAATCACTTTATCACCCACTTCAAATTCTAGGTCTTTTCTTCGGTTGTCGGCATAACTTTTCTATCGACTCTGAGCTACTCTTATGTGTTGTTGAATAGATCTGACCTTTTCTGCCATCTCATCAACAAGATTAGGTCCTAGTAGCTTTCTTTCCCCAACTTCATCCCAGCAAGTTGGAGTCCTGTATTTATTTCTATAGAGAGATTCATAAGGAGCCATATGAATACTAGAGTGAAAGATATTATTATAATAAAATTCCACCAAAGGTAGGTGTTGATCCCAACCACCTTTGAAATCCATAGATCAAGCTCTCAACATATCTTCTAGAGTGTGAATTGTTCTCTCAGACTGACCGTCTGTCTGAGGATGATAAGTAGTGCTGAAACTCAACTCTGTATCCAGAGTATGCTGAAGAATTCGCCAGAACTTCAAGGTAAATCTCGGATCCCAATCAGATATAATAGAAAGTGGTACTCCATGCAATCTTACCACTTCCTTTACATATATCCTAGCAAGCTGATCCAGAGAGAAATCCTCTCTAATAGCAATGAAGTGTGCAGACTTTGTAAGACGATCAACTATGACCTAGATAGCATTATTTCCTTTGGATGTTTTAGGAAGTCCTGTGACAAAGTCCATAGTGATGTTTTCCAATTTCCATTCGTGTATGGGTAATGGTTGTAACATCCCCTTAGACTTCTGTCTTTCATCTTTAACTTGCTGACAAACCAAGCATCGAGAGACATATTCAGCAACATCTCTTTTCATGCCATCCCACCAGATTTACTCTTTCAGGTCCCTATACATCTTCGTGCTTCCAGGATGAATAGAGAATGAAGAACTATGAGCCTCATCCAGCAGCTCCTTCTTTAATTCTGGGATGGGAGGAACACAATCCTAATTCCTGAACTTTATTATCCCATCACAATCAAGGTTGAATTCAGGAATATTTCTCACCTTCTTTTGTAACTCTACATCTTCTTTCTGTGCGTCTTTAATCTTCACATGTATAGATGGTTGAACATTCATTTGAGAAAGATACGATTTTCCCCCTTCCATAAAAATTCCAAGATCCATCCTTCGTAAATCCATAAATATTGGATCTTTTGTGATCCTAATCATGGATATGCTAGCATCGTCTTGTCGACTTAATGCATCTGCCACCTTTTTTGCTTTCCCAGGGTGGTAATGAATTGAGCAGTCGTAATCCTTAATCAGTTCCAACCATCTTCTTTGGCGCATATTCAGCTCCTTTTGTGTTAAAATATACTTTAAACTTTTATGATCAGTATAAATGTCACACCTTTCTCCATAAAGATAATGCCTCCAAATCTTTAATGTAAATATTACCACAGATAACTCCAAATCATGTGTTGGGTAATTTTGCTCATGGATTTTCAACTGTCGTGAGGCATAAGCTATCACCATATCATTTTGCATAAGAACACACCCCAGCCCCTTCTTGGATGCATCACTATAGATCACAAACCTTTCTCCACTACAAGGCAGTGTGAGAACAGGTGCACTGGATAACCTTATTTTCAATTCCTTGAAATTCTCTTCACATTCCTCTG
Organism: Viscum album; assembly: GCA_963277665.1. Classification (NCBI taxonomy): domain Eukaryota; kingdom Viridiplantae; phylum Streptophyta; class Magnoliopsida; order Santalales; family Viscaceae; genus Viscum; species Viscum album. The sequence continues at coordinate 722,653,752 of OY728167.1, forward strand.
TCCAAAAAAACTTAACTCCTTTCTGAGTCAACCTGGTGAGTGGATTAGATAATCATGAAAAATATTTCACAAAACATCGATAATATCCAGCCAAACCAAGAAAACTTTGGATCTTAGTTACTGTTGTTGGTCTCGACCATCTTTAGATAACCTCCATTTTGGCTGGATCCACAGATATCCCCTCTTTTGAGATTATTTGACCCAAAAATGAAACTTTTTGAAGCCAAAATTCACACTTGGTAAATTTGGCATAAAGCTTCTCCTTTCTTAGGGTCTTCAATATAATTCTCAAGTGATCTTCATGTTCTTCCTTGTTCTTTGAATAGACAAGAATATCGTCTATAAAGACTACCAAAAATTGATCAAGATAGTCTCTAAAGACTCTATTCATCAGATCCATGAAGATAGCAGGGGAATTAGTAAGACCAAATGGCATCACTATAAATTCATAATGTCCATACCTTGTACGGAAAGCCATCTTTGGTATATCGTCCCTTTGGACCCTTAATTGATGATACCCTGAATGAAGATCAATCTTGGAAAAGTATTGAGCTCCACGTAGTTGGTTAAATAAGTCATCAATGCGTGGGAGAGGATATTTGTTCTTGATAGTGATCTTGTTAAGTTCTCAATAATCAATGCAGAGTCTCATTGATACATCTTTCTTCTTAACAAATAGAACAGGTGCTCCCCAAGGTGACGCACTAGGGCGTATGAATCCCTTTTCAAGATTCTCTTGGAGTTGCTTCTTCAATTCCTGCAACTCAATTGGGGCCATTCTATAAAGTGTCTTTGAAATAGGCAAAGCACCCGGTACGAGTTCTATTGAAAACTCAACTTCACGATTTGGTGGAAGACCCAGAAATTCCTCCAGAAAGACATCATCAAACTCCCGCACAATGGGAATATTCTTAATTTTGAGTTTCTCACCAACCATTTGAGATAAATAACCTTCATTCAGTGGAATCAAGACCCATAAGATGGAAGAAATTTCCACTGGAAGGTTATGTTCATCCTTGCATCGATATACGATCATAGATTGAACTGGAATATGAAATGTGACTTCCTTTATTTGGCAATTGATATGAGCTCCACATAAAGAAAGCCAATCCATGCCAAGAATCACATCAAATTCCACTATAGGAAGGATCACAAGATTTGCAGGAAGCACTTTCCCACAAACTTCAATCGGGGAAGAATTATAAACTTTTGATGCGACTATTGTTCCATTAGGTGTTGTCACAGCTAACTCAATATCTAATTGTTGAGGTAATACGGTGATACCCTTAGAAAAATCTTCAGAAATAAAAGAGTGGGTGGATCTAGAATCAAATAAAACATTTTCTACTTTAGAGTGGATGGTAAGTGTACCTTTCACCACATCGTTATCGTACTCCACATCACTGATAGAAATTGTATGTGACTTTCCTTTGTCTTTAGCCTTAATATTTTGTTGATGTCGATCATCATCAACAACCCTTGGATTAGGTAATTTATTGGCATAATGACCCATCTCCTTGCACTTGAAACATTGAAGTGTATTAGGTTCATTCTGTGTGTCCCTTCCTTTGTTTGCATCATTAGACATCTTCTTCCCATCATTGTGGCATTCAAATGCCCGATGACCTTCTTTTCCACATTTGAAACATTTACTTGTCCCTTTAATACAAATCCCTCTATCTTTATTTCCACACTTTGAGCATAAGGGAAATCTCATCTTCTTTTCAGTGTGCTCTTTAGATTTTCCTTTGAATTCCATTTTCCTCTTCTTATCAAACCCATATGACTGATGGGTTACTCCAATATCCATCTCAACATTGAGAGCACATCGAAGGATTTCCTCATAGCTATTGTAGTCCCTTATGGCTAAGGCCCTTCGAAGACTTGGTTTTAAGCCACTAAAGAATCGATCGATCTTACTCTCAGGTTGGATAATAATACCATAATCGTACCTTGCAAGTCTTGTAAAATTTGATTCAAAGGTACCAATAGATTCATCATCATTTTTCTTCAGTTCAAGAAACTCTTTCTCCATCTTTGTTCAGAGAATACGAGGGAAGTACTTATTGAAAAATAAGTTCTTGAACTCGTCCCATTACATGGACTCAATTTCATCCCTTTGCCTCGTATTCTTAATAAGATTCCACCATTGATCAGCATCTCCTTCCAAACGATACACAGCTAGGATGACTTTATCATGTTCAGAACATTGAAGAACTGAAAATATCTTTTCAATAGTACTAATCCATTGTTCAGCAACTAATGGATGAGTAGACCCGCTGAAAGAAGGTGGACGCTGCCTCATGAAGGATTCAACAGTATGTTGCTCCTTCCTTTGATTTTTTGGATGTCCTGCATGATTCATAGCTTGAGAATGTTGTGTGAGCATGGCTACAAGATTTTTCATTCTAGCTCCCATAACGTTTGGTTTCTCAGGGGGACAATCATTGCATTTCCCGTCGCATTCCGCATTAACACAGTTCCTTCGGGATCCAGCCATTGACTAAAACCAAGAAGAATAGTGTGAGAAACACTAATTATAATAGGAAAACCACATAATCAAGAATAAAATTTCACACTTAAGGTCTTATCCTAGGTTATTCATGGTCATTTATAAAACACTAAGATTGTGTTCTATGCTTAGAATTATCCTTAGGGTTCTTACTAAGGCTTTCACATCCTAGTTTCCAAAGGTTGACTATACCTTTCCTCTGATACCAACTATAACGACCCATACTTTACATACATTGTTATTAATTCAAAATTGAAGCATACTTATTACAACATATAACAAAACCATGAAAGGACCGTATAGGTATAGTGTCTTTAGAAACTGGGAAACATAAACAACTGGTTCATAAAGCGTCTACACTGTCTCCCATTTATTTCATCATATCTATAGTCCCTTTTGGCATATCTTACTTAATAACCTTCTTCCTGGCCTGGGGAAAGAAAACATACAAAAGGGTGATCTCAAATGCTTAGTAAGGGTAAACAAAATAAATATCAATCACATCATATTCATAAGAAAATAACATTTTGGAAATCTTAACCTGCAAAAGAGAGCATAATTTCATAACATGGGATAAATCATAATAGTGAAATGAAATCCCAATAATCATAACTTAAAACATGAAACTTTGTGGCATACACACATAATCCTAGAGAATCATTTCTTATTAGTCAAGACTCATTGCCATGACTATCTTAGTGGACAAAGTCCATTTCTGAACCGAGTTCACTCCTCGTTTCAGTCCTGTTTCACTGAACCGGTTTAACCTACCGTTCCAGCCATGTCTATATCATGAGATATAAAATCTTTACCCAATGCATTGTAGGGATATATAGGTCCCACCAATATCATAATTATACCATTCATATGTGTGCCACAAAATCATAAATCATACATCATTGCATAACCCATGTAATAAAAATGGGATTCTTAAACAACATGACATCATAAAACAATTCATATAAGATAAAGGAATTCATAAAAATAATTCCATCACAACATAATCAAATCAATGTAATAATAGGGATAGAAACAGAACCCTATATTATCTTATATGGAAAATAATTTTGATAAAACACTTGAACTCCATTCTTGAGGAAAATATCCTTTCTACTTCAAAAACATTTTCCTTTCTTAACATGTCATACAATTTTAAACTAAAAGAAGTTGATTAAAAATAAACTTGAAAACTTATAAATTAAGCTTCTTGGAAATAATGTTTTAAAAATCCATTCATGCCGAATAAGTTAAGAAACATTCTTTCCTTACTTTTTTCGGAAAATTCAAAAAGTACCTCGTACGAAAAACGACAAAAGATTCCTTTTACATCTTTTACTAAAAACTCACTGAAGGGTAAAATTGGATTTAAACAATTTTATGTGGATGGAAACAATATTAAATATTGAGAAAAAATGGATGTGGATGATAAAATACACCCCAGTAAATACCAAAGTATAAACAATCTCAGATAAAATGAGATTGTGATATTTTCCCTTTCCTTAGGTCTGATTTGCTTTGTAAGTTTCTGAACCTCCTATATAATGATTTAAATAATGTCATTGACTTATTCCACAATCATAATTATTTTTATGATATCATATATGGTCATATTCTTAGCTTCTTATTAGTAATATTTCATTACTACTTGTTATTCGGGTGTTTATTACTTTTTGTTCTTATGCGCGTTTTGTCGAATAAATTCTTATTTTTCTTTTTAGGTTATAGATACCTCATTTATAGAATTTTATTAGTGTAATATATATCATATTCATTCACTCAATTCATTTATATAATCATTATGCAATGAAGATCATGTATAACGAGTCGCATCACATCGTGGAGATGGTATTCCGTACGTACGCACGAGCGATGATATCGTTCCCATGATCGTGGAATTGTATTGGAGTGTATGTATACTATTTAAGAATCAATATCACTTTACAATAATCATATATAGTTATTATTTACAACATTATACCCATCCTATTAAGGTGGTGGTGGAAAATAGATTACACCACGGTGTGAAGACGGTATTTCGTACGTACGCACGCGTGGTGATTTCGTTTTCCATAGGATGGATAGATGGTGAAATAGGGTTGTTTAATAATTATAATAACATGTCAGTATATGAGTGATACAGATTTTATTACTCCATAATGAAACAACTAAAGAAGAAGAAGTGGAAGAAGAAATAAAGATGAAAGAATCGGTAACGGGCATTACCTCTTCTTTGAAGCGCCTCTTTGAGACCTCCTCTTAGGGCACTAAAATTGGTCTTTTAAGAAGACCAGGACCTCTAGGATGTTTCTAGGGAAGTGGAGAGGAGATATTGGCAGGGTTTGGCCGATATTGAAGGCTCAAAGTGGTGTGAGGAAGAGAGGGAGGAGGTTCCCTTTTATAAGGGAGGAGAGGGGCACCTTTGGAATAAATAAAAATATTATTTTATTATAATGTCAAATTCGGTTTTTAATAGCTCCAAATTGATATATTTAGAAGATAAGGTGGGTATGGGTCTAAATACTCTCATCCAATAGAATTTAGACAAGTTTAGGTATCAATTTTAACCTTATAATTGTGATTTAACTTTAAGTTAGATAATTTAACTTTTACCGTGTCTTCCTGTTTTCTTACACTATAAGGTTAATAAACTTACTATATCAAGACAAACGAACCCAAATTTGTTTATTATTAATATATATAGACTTATCTAAGCCATTTGGCTGAACCTTAGATTTTTAAGAATAAAATAACAATTAATAATATAGTATTTATTTTAAAAACTATTTTTTGTCAATTTTGACACTATTTGGTAATTGATTTTTGTGAAAATCATAACATAATGATTAGTTCGAAAACATTTAATTAAATAAATACTAACATGTCATATTAACATATAAAATTATTTTAATTCATAAAAAGTCTCATATTACATTAATTTGGGTATTTATAACATCAATTATGTCAATATTTCATTAATAAGATAATTATTGCATCATCATTGTATCATAAATAAATTAACTTATTTTAAGTCTAAAAATTACAGATAAAATACCATTATGTAGGAAATATTTTTATATTTCTAATTAATATTTATAGTCAAGTTTATCTTATGTATAACCCTATATTAAAAATTCTTTAGTTATTAAACTTTGATTTTAACAATTTTAACCCTTCTTTAAATAAATTGATAATAAATGTCCTAATCTAATCCAAGTGGGCCTAAATGGTCATATTTTATTCCTAAGGTTGTTTTTGGTCGAATTACACTTATCCAATAGAATTAGGACATGTGTTAGGGTAATAATAATATCATTTTTACCCTTAACTACCCTATTTACTTTTAACCGTGGTAAAAAAAAGTAAAAAGTTACTATTCATCAAAAATTATTTTCATCTCATTGAACCACATTTTAGTCCTTGATATTAACTGTGTCTCTCGGATTTTCGAAATTCCACTCACAGAAGCGGTAAAATTATGTTTTATGAAAAAATTCAGTTTTTTAACTACCACTTAGTGGTTTCACTATTCATCAAAAAATGAATTTTCCAGAAAAATACAAAAAATTAGGCCTAAGCTATATTTCATATTATGAATTCAAAAATGATGTTTATTTTACCAAATTCAAAACATATCAGTTACATTAACTAATTTAAAAATTAATTCCCATCGTCAAAACAAATAGCGTGTTTTTAAAAGATAATAACTATCAAAAGATTGACACTTGTTTATGTCTGGTTTAAATGTGAAATTACATCCAACGAAAAACATTGTATTAAATTGTAAAAATATATTCTAAATATACTTTAAAACCACTCAAATTAATAATTTATCGCTATTAATTATTTTGATTAAAAAATTTGTTTTTAATTAAAATTTAATAATTTTCACTATTCATCAGAATATGAAAGTTATCCGAAAAGTACAAAAATTTCACCCTAAGCTAATTTAGATATTCCGAATCCAAAAATGAAGTCCATTTTGAAAAATAAAATTTACAAAATTACAAAAAGTGGTTATTACTATTCATAACGGCTAGTTTTAAAAATATTTTAATAGCATATCGTTGTTTAGTGAAACTCGGTATTGTGTACGACGCAAGCTATCGAGGAAGGCCGCGATTGCGTGTAAAGAAAGACAAGATAGTGTTGTGTCTAGTGAAATATTCCTTTGATGATTTATATAACATAAAAACAAAATATTTCTCATAAAAGTCTCGGGTGTTACATGCGCATATTCTTATCTCTACACCCATGTAAACTCAACACCCTGATCATTATAAATAAGTAGTTGTACTGGAGGAAGCACTGGGATCACCAATTGAGAGGGGAACATTCCTTGGGAGAGGATCATATTCATTTAAAATCAGTCTATTGGCCTACTCCAAAGGCCAAAAATCAGTACTATATGCCCATTATGGCCAAATCTAACCAAGTAAGAATGTCACATACTTCGAGAAGGAGCAAAATCTTGTTAGTGAATCTTCCTGGCATATTCCAACACGTCATGGAAGAGAGGCACCTATTCCTACTTTCACCGATGAATGACTCCACCAGCATCATTAAGAGGAAATACTATAGGAGTATCATATCCCTTCTCCCATTTCCGAGGTCCATTGTCATATTCCGATAGTGAATGCATATTTGGATCAGGCTCATATTCGTGCTCCTACTGGGGATAAGAAAGTGAGAGTGGTTCATGCCTCGGAGTAGGCCCATATGTCATCCAAGAAAGACCAGAGGTATATCCCAAAGGCTAAGGATCGATATATAGTCCCTTTTGCCTACAGCTCACCAAATGGGAATGGATCATGACTCGGGATACACTCATATTCCTATCATTAATGAGACAGTTCATTGGCATATACTAGTATCTTCTCAATAGTAGGCTCATAATCTTGCAGAACCAGACAGTTATAATAATGTTTCTTCAATCGTCATATGGAAGTCTAATATCCCTGCACCATCCCAAGAGATTGGTCGACATATTCTAACCATGATGTAGAACATGGATCATAATCCTATTTTTTCAATGTTAGTGCCCTTGTAGATGTTCGAGACACATTCTCAAAACCATGATAATCCTTTAACACTTCTATAGAAGTGGAAGTAGAAGAGTTTCATTTCCATGATACTCCTCCTCATAGTATTGTGGAGATGGATCATAAGGACTTTACTCATGAGATCCACTGTGGTCAACCTCCCCATATTGATATCTCCCTCAGACAAGGAATTCCTCCAATTTATTAGACACCTTTGAATATATTGGTGTCCAAAAAAGGATACCTTAATATAAATAGGTTCTCAAAACATTGGGGTTAAATGTATATGGTTTCCCATAAAATTCCAGAAACACTCAACTCCTGTTAGAAGTTAACCATCAAAATCATCTTATATAATCTGAACAGATAGATGATTGTATGTATAATGAAGAGGATTCCAACATTGAAATGTAGAGATAGTTACCTTGAAACAACCTCCTCATCATGTTATGGAACCTCACTATATATAACTATGAGATCTCATGTGATTTGGAAAAGGATTGAATGACTTATCTACACCATAATATGTTGGATACTCATCAACAATTGAAGCCTAGGAACCTCCCATATATAGGGTATAAGGGTCACCTACAGACCATAAAAATACTATGTTGTCAGCTAGACTTGGCTACTATCTCCATGGACTAGGATCCAAAAATGCAAAATCAAAATGCAAATATGCTACACGATTATATCCATTAAGTCATAACTCTCTATAAGTTGGTCTCCAAAGATATTCCATTAATATGTATTGGAGGATGGGGAGAATAAAGAGCATTACCCTTTTTCGCACCATTGGAATAATATAAATCCTAAGACTGTGTGTCCTGAAATGTTATATCCTTCATCGAAATTAGGGTACTAAGTAACGCTCAGGCATTTTTATCACCACAATGGATTTCCCCCACATTAAAAATTCCCAAACATCACAAACATAGGGAGAGGATAACCAAATAGACTAAAAAGTAGTCTCCTCAAAGTAGTGAGAATGCATTTCAAACAAGGAGACAGAAGTTGATATCATCAAGAAACATCCTGTAAATAATGGTTCTCATCAAGGGATTCCATTGCAACCAGCTCCTATGAGAGCACAACTACAACACATCAAATGGGCTATATTAGTGTCTTTCATATCAGTTTTCCTGGAGTAGACTCGAATCACCGGGATAAGGGAATATCTAACCTCCTACACCTATTTTATCATCAATTCCCAAGAGGATTTAGGACCCATCAATAGTAGTTGTAAACAAACCCCATCCCGCTGGGCTGGGGGCATTTATATATCATTCACCACCAACATGTTCATTATCCCCAAACAAGACAGTGGGGACATCAGAGGTGATTCCATATCAATCCCACCACACTGGACAGGGGAAATTTATATCTTCATCTCCATCCTAGTAGTTATCAAGTTCCCAACTAGAGACATTGGATAATCAACAAAAAAACCAATCAATGCCAATTACGGCCAAGAATAACCTCCACTCCACGGGGTTGGGGGAATTTTCATCATCATCATTCCCATAGATAACATTAGTCTTCTCTATGTTGGGTGGAAATAATCAATGGTCGACATCTCACATGTTCCTCCCACCTCAAGATAAACATGTCCGGTTTGGGGCCCATTTGGAAACCATGACTTGAAACTCCCTCAAGGTCACTGCTTATAGACCCAGATGGGAGAATATTTCGAAAAATGTGATCAGACCCTGATCGAGTTACAACCCAAAATGGCCCAAAATGGACAATTCATTGAATAATAACACTAATCAAAGCAGTTTGGAATCATCCTATTGCATTGAAAGTAATGTAACAACCAACATTTCCCAATATGCCTCTCAAAATTTCATCACATTCAATATTGAATATATTTTTAAATCATGATTCAAATTCAATGGCCTACAACATCGAAAATGTACCCTGGTAGGAGGGTGATTTGGATGCACCAAATGAGGCTGAACACACAAGGAACCAGAAAAGGGTCCAAAACCCCACACCTCTAAGTGATGAGTTTCCACCTCTCTGGTGGAACCCTACCAAAGAAAAATGGAAATGTATAGATATTTTCTGATGACCAACCCAATATGTTGAGGTTACTTCTATGGTTGGATAGCTATCATGATATGAGAGTGAGATATATTCTCTCACATATCTCATCGACGAGATACTCTTGGGAAATATTCCCACCAGGTACCATCTTTTGGAAGAGACGAATATTCTCCATCCTATATATGATAATCCAGCAAGGGTGGTATCCCAAAATCAAATTGTCTCCATATCTTGGTATACAGTCTATATAAATGAGGTATTTGAAAATTATCATGTCTTCCCTCCATTTCGACGACAACCACTCACTTGTTAGGGAAATAATTCAGTCTTGGGACGAATTGATAATCAGTAGGATATGATGCAGGGACACCACATCATCCTCCTTCCACTCCCTATAGATGGTAGATGACTCAGAAAGAAGTCCCCCTAGTGTTTCTTCACATCATAGAGTCCATGTATACTATAATGGAAGACATGGAAGGGTGGTTCACACCTTTTCATCTTGAGAGAAATCAATATCCCAAATGGGGGGATGATACTCCAGCTCCACAAAATTTTCGCAACCCTACTTTCTCCAATTTTGACAGTGCATGTGACCCTAAAAAACATCCCATACTCTTTGTATCCTGAATCTGGTCAATGATGGGCCCTCAAGATCAATAAGAGACATTAAATATGAGTTGTTTCATATAAACTCTAATAGGACCATGTTTTGTTTTGTATAGAATCCTATCAGTAGGATCCACCATTAGATGGGAAGATCTTCATTGTCAGTTAATTTATCATTTCAGACCCGCACTGAGGAGAATGAAAATTGTAAAACTAACAAACTGCAATCAATGATAAAATTAGTTGGTTTCAAACTTCATATACAGGTGAAAAGGTTTAATCTATTCTCTCAGCATCCCTCTATAATAGGAGAAACTGCTAATAATTTGTTCTAAAAATTTCGAGGATGAGTTTCAAACACCACTAGTCCTAATATAGTTTCTTGGTGGATTCCATGATTTCTCCAAAATGGCCCTACATTTTCAAGAATCCGTCTATTGAACCCGATCCAAATCTTGAATCATTCCCTCAACATTATGGGAAATGTTAGGAAAAGAAGTAGCAAAAGTTTTCACTCAAAAATAGAAGTGGTTAACATAAAACACCCATAAGGGTCTCTAACCACCTAGAACCTCTTGTTGAGTGGTGGCCACCATAGAATAGCCCTTCGATAGAAGAATAGAGAAATAAACATTTCCAGAGATTGTAGGAATTGATGAAAAATATATACTCATTCTAGAATGAACATGTATCTGGTTATTTCTTAGTAGACATCAAAAATAACCTTCTAAAGCTCCCATAACATATGAATCCAGATGATTTAAACCTCAGTGAGCATACTAACTGCATCTCGTGCCATAGTAGGATAGGTTATAATATCTATAATTGATTAATCTTCAAAACAATTCTTTAATGCAGGGTCAATTCTGGACAGGTGGTGTTAAGAAACTCCATAGAGAAGGTGCCTACATAACCATTGTCTGATCATAAGAAGAGGATGGCAGATAGAAAGTTCTATCCAGGCATGCGTAAATGTTCAACAGTTGTATGAATTGAAAAATAGTTGATTTATCTCATTCCACTCTAAGTGAAAAGCTATGCTAACCGATGATAGATACACCACCTGGTGAGGTGACTTCAAATATGTTTTCCATGGATGGGATCGACCACCGAAGATAGAAATAAATTGAATAGGAAGAATCATATTCTTCTCCAACACAAGCTCTGAGTCTTGAAAATTTCATATCTATGACATTTGAAGCATGGAAAATGCCCCCAAAAAATGGAATTCTCATTAGTTTAGGAGCTCATATATGGTTTTATCAACATGATACAATTGGAAGACGCCTTCACCAATGAAGAATATGCCTCAGAATATGATTTTCCTGCATATAATCATGGAATGGGGGCCCCATGCACCATAAACAAGGATACAAGAGACAACGCAAATGTTGTCAGACCTAATATCCCATCCACATAGACACATAGGATATATATAAATCCATGAATAATGGTTAAGTTTAGATGTATGCTCAAAATAAGAATAGAGGTGTATAAAGACACTCTAATAGTTTTCCACACCCAGTTGTCTTTGTTCATAACCAAGCGGGGGTTTGATTATCTGATCAACCAAGAAAATGGGGAAGTCATGCATGTCCTTCACTACTAGAATCATATAATCCCAAAACATCATCATAATCACCATGGTCATTTGCCTCAAATTCCTCGACTCCGGAGCTATATTTCTAGGAGCACCCCACATTGGGAATCGTTGACTTCTATCTCAAATGTACAACTTAGAAAAATAATTGGTTATGGTCCCAACCAAGATATTAGTCCTTGATGTGCTCCATCATTCAAAATAACTCAGTGATTCACTTATTTAATCAATAAAAATCCCATAGGTGTTGAGGCATAAGTCTCTGTAACCGAGGTCTATCAAGTGGAGACCATTTCCTTGGAATTTCAGGTATCCATCTTGTTCACGAGCTAGGATTAGAAAGAGATCATCCAATGGCACATCGGGGCCCTATATTTTTTAGGATGGCCCAATAATTTTTAATTCCAGTGACCTCTGATTGGTAATGGTTTTTAGTTCAACCTCATCCCAGTTATAACCCTATGATACTTTGGATATGGAAAAGGGTTTTTGTCCCCCATAAGGCTGACCATTCAATTGTATGATAAGTGAGAGAAAAGACCTATTGGGAAAATTGAGATCAAAAAATCTATTTTGGGATCTTACATCAGTCACTGAGTTTATGTTTATCCAAAAAGACACCACATTCAATATACTTCATAGAAATCCCTATCTCCATATCCACTTGGTGGTACCTTCATCATTCAATCAGGTTCTGAAGTACCCCATCAATTAAAAAGTCATCATACTGTATGGTGAAAGAACACCCTTATAGAGTTGTGATTCCATATATGTTGAAGAATATTTCTATAATAAGTGAAGAAAGAAACTAGTGGTGGATGATGGTATATAGGTTTTATGTTCCAATGGTTTGGGGAATACCCCTATGAATCTTTATAGTATGATCTAAAGTTACTATGAATTCCCCATAAATCTGGTTGAGGTAATGGATCCATCTCAGACATCTAACACCCTTATTTCCCTTGTTACAGTGTAAAAGATAGTTATCTCCAACATCTCCCTGTTATGATTCAGTTAGCAGGGGATGATAGTGTCTCTTCTCGAATCCTCTATAAACTTAAAAGTGACGTGGAAGGCCCTAGATTTTCAACTTCATCTGGATATGTCTCCCTAGACTCAGATATTGAAGATGATGTTGATGACCTCAAGAACACCCCTCCCACATTCATGGAATGTGTCTCCAACACCATATATGAGCACAGACAGATAAATCTGGGAACATAAGAAGACATGTGACCTACACTAGTTAGTTCCAGTATTACCCTTGAATGGAAAGAGATGTACATTGATTTCCTAAAGTAGCACAGATATGTGTTCCCTTGGAACTATATAGAAATTACCAGAAAAAATTTATATGTGGCTATGCACCATATCAGCCTACCCAATGTGCATCAAGGCTTCAAATTGGATGCCAGGAGGATGAACCCCTTTCATTCCACTAATGTAGTGGTGGAGTTCAACAATTTTATCAATGCCAACATTGTTAGGGAAGTGAAATACCCAATATGCCTTTCCAATATCATCCTTTGGAAGAAAAATAATGATCAAATTAGTGACTGAATCAATTTTAGAGACCTTAATCGACATTTTCCAAAGGATGAATTCTCATTTTCGATCAAATAATTCTTGATCGGTGCAAATATTGGATTATAATCCATTTCATTCATTGATAGGTACTTTAGGTACAATCAGATCAAGATAGCTCCCTAATATGAAGAATCCACTACCTTTAGAGTGCATCAAGGGTTCTTATGCTATCAGTTCATGCCCTTTGGATTGAAGAATGCTAGCACCACATATCAATATTCCATGAATCATGTAATTAATTCATTTCTAGGAAGGATATCCAAATTTTATATTGATAACATGTTTTTTAAATATCAACAATGATGTCATCACTTCACAAATATCTAGACAATATTCGATGAGCAGCGATAACACAGTCTGAAGATTAATCCGCTGAAATGTGGTTTTGGAGTATCATCTGGAATGTTACATGGTTTCATGGTATTCCACCATTTTATTTAGGTTGAAACATAAAATACTTGTGATATTTTAGAAATTTCACTCCTTAAGAAATCTCAATTAACTGAGGGGATTACAATGTTACCTCACCTACATTTGGAAATTCATATCCAACATGGCTAGAAAATATATTCCCTTCACCGGGCTAATGAATATGGGAACCACATATCAATGGGAATATGACTAATAATAGGAAATTGAAAGTCTCAACTACTACTTATTTCACCCACCATTCTTGATGCCTCTGGTGGAATGGTGGATACTCATATTATATGTGGCTTCCATGAAATGCTCACTGAGCACCCTCCTCACATAAAAAGTTGATGTAGGTAGTGAGAAAAGTCTATAATACCTCAGTAAGATGGTGTTAGGTACTCATAATAGATATTCCAATGTCAAGAATTATATCCTTTCACTCAACTTCATAGTGAAAAAGATGAGAAATTACATACAGTTCCATGAAGTCCATTGGGTATCTCATATTGATCTATTGAAGTACATCCTTAGCTTACCTATGTTTATTGGGAACTTGGACTGATGGGTGTTTATTCTATATAAATGCGAAATTTGGTTCATATCACTGATGTAAGTGAAAGGGAATGACCTGGATTAATTATTCGCAAGACATCCTATACCAGAAAATACACTAGAAGACTCTAATCTTCTAGATGATGAATTCTTTTATGCCTTCAAAAATCCCCAGACAGTTTATATTTACTTTGAAGGTTCCTTTTGGAGTAATGTCAGGATAAGGATGGAAAACCTAAAGCTCATTTTGGTTGGTCTATGGATTGTATCTGTCTGTACAGAAAAATAATTTTTTCCCTACTCTTTCCCATTATCCTATGGCTGCACAAATAATGAGGCCAAATTTCAAGCCCTCATTACTGGGTTGTAACTATCACTATAGCCACACATATCCTACATGAATATCAAAGTAGACTCAGAATTGGTGATAAAGAAGATCAATGGTGAATATAATATCAAAAAGAAATAAATATCCCATCTCACTAGTTATGTTGGGGGGTTGATGGAAGAGTTACCTTTTGATCCCAGATTGAATAATTTCCCCTAATCACTGAATGCTCACATCAATTCATTGGCTATTTATCCACCATCTTGGCTAACCTAGATTAGGAGTAAGCAATGTTATTTATCACACATCGATGAATGGTCAAGTCGATCATCATATGCAATATGTAATAAATTATTCAGGTCAACACTTACCCAAAGCATGATGAACCAGTGACCACCCCAATATGTATTGATCCCATCTTTAGTTATCTCTGAAATGGGACTCTCGTAATGGACTGATCTGAAATAGAAAAAATTCAGCATCGGGTAGAAAACTTCACTTTATAGGATAGTCCAAATGAGTAGAAAACAGTCTAAAACATTTATTTAATTAAATCCTCCTCAGATGAATTATATAAGGGGATATTTTCACCATCATGGAAGAGTTCTGTGAAGACTCCTACATCACCCATCAGGTTGGAACCAGGATCTACCATCAAATCATGAGGTCGGTATTTTATAGGAAAACCATGAAACAGAAATGTGTTGAATTCACTATGAAATTTCATACATACCTAATCCATGAAGCATTCATCCATTAACCCCCAAAATTTATACCTAAATCTAAATATTCTTAGACATTTTCTGTTTAGGGAAAGGATGTTGTGGGACTATATCCCCTAGCCACAGCTAAGTAGTTTAAATACATCCATATTGCTACTAACTTCTTTTCCAAAGGGATTGAGGAAATACCCCTCAAGGAAGTCAGAATTAATAATATCAGCAAAAATTTAAAGTCACATATCAACACTTGGTTCAGGTACCCTCACATAATATTGATGAATAATGGTACTATCTTCTATTCTATGAAGTTGAAAAAACTATGTCAGGAGTACAATATTGATTCCAATTACTCATCTCTCAATCATCCAATGGATAATGTACATATAGAGGAATTTAATAAGGCTCTATAAAATATAATCCATAAGATGGTGAACACTAATGAGAATTTTTGTTCGGACAAGATCCTCCATGCTTTATGGGTGTACTGTACCACCACGCATACCACCACACAAGAATCACCATACTCATTAGTTTATGGAATTGAGGTGGTGTTACCCATAGAAGTATAGATTCCTTCATTTTGAATAGCCATTTGTGTGTAGATCTCAGAAGATGAAGAATCAAAAAAGTATCTAGATGAATTAGAATGTCTATATGAGAAACTTTTACATACACTACAAAACCTGTTGGTCCATCAGAATCATATCGTACTATAATTTAATAAAAGGGATCACATCCATTCATTCCTCCGATGAGAAGTAGTGATGGGTCTCAGAACCCCAATGATACCAGGTAAGAAGAATCTAAAATTTCATCCCAAGTGGGAAGGGACTTATTTCATACAAAATTTCAATCGTAATGGATAATATTCAATGGTCATAGTTGCTGGGGGCATGTCACACCACCCACCAATGCAAGGTTTCTCCTAAAATACTCAGCATAATCATCATCAATTGAGCATCCACATAAGAGTAAGCCACACTGTACATCACAGCTACATGAGATTAAATAGTATGACCTATTTCATAATTGAAAGACTTTAAACTACATGGAATCCTTCGTCTAGACAACATGACCATATAAATTACAGATTTTATCCTAGCCGCATTTTGAGAAACTGCACGGTTCCCTAAGAACTATAAATGGCATGATTATTTCCAATGTAGGATATGTAGTGATTCCCAAACCTCTAAATATTTGGAACCATCCACAACATCCATTTTCCATCACGTTGGGAGATCCATGTCCTTACTTCAATAAATTAAACTGTATAAATAACATCCCCAACACATGATGTTAAAATGCACGACCAAATTAGAACTACGTATGTCTTGATTCTTATATGTCAATGAGATATGAAGGGACTCCTCAATGCTATATCATGGTCCATAAACTAAATTATACAAAATTCCTCTATTTTAACCTCCATTTCATCCATATTATGATTGAAACACTTTTTATTCATTTTCTTTCACACCGAGCATAGCACATGCGAGCCTAGGAATAGTAGTAAAGGATTTTTTGCACGAACAAGGCATAAAATTACATGAAAGGTTCATCAATTTCTTGAATTCAAGACCATAAAAGGCACAACATATTTCATTTTCTTCCTAAAATTAAACTATAAGGTTACTTAAGAACTATGTGTGGATTTATTCTTATAATCATAGGATATTTAGTGACGCATGGATCTCTAAGACTGGGCCCAACTACAGCAATCAATGAAAACAATTCCCACCTCTCTGTATGGTCCAGACCATAAAAAAATAGAGTTTATCTTTCAATAAAGATGTATGGATTGATTATTATTCCCACAAGTTACATTGTGACGCATAGATTTCAGATATCAGAACCAATAACAATAGATAAGTATTAAAACTCCCCCTCTTTATGTAAGGGTTAGACCTACACAGAGAATTTTTTACAGAACTACATATGGATTGATTCCCTAACCTTAGGATACATAGTGACACCCGTAATTCAATTCATAGTCCCATCCAAAATACCACTATTTCACATTGTTTCCCATTTCCCCACCGCAACATGTTATACTGCCTGACTCTCTTGAACTACATGTCGTTTGATTCTCATTTTTATGAGATACACAGTGATCCCATAATTTCACCCTTGGGCCCAACTGCAAAATTTACATTCTTTTATAAAGGTTCCCACATCCATACCACATGATGTTAAACTACAAGGGTGTTCTCCCTTACCACATGACAATAAAATGCATGGAAGTAAGTCCTTATCGCATGAAATTTAACTGAAAGGTGAACATTATGGTTTCTTGACTTTGGAACTGAAAAAAAAATAAGTCATTACAAAAAATTGTTAAAAATCATGGAATAAAGTATATACCCACTAAATGATGTTAAACTGTTCAGGACATTAGCCATCACTGTCCCACAATCAAAGGACCACAATAACCTTATCCTGGTTATCCAAAGCATGATATTCTTCCACCATCTTTTAAATACACCTCATCCTATATACCACACATCATATATCAAGCATCTTGGGCCACTATCAACCATTCATAGCACATGTAACGGGAAATATATATCCTTACTTGGCCATGCTATCGATGCAGAAAGGATTAGACACTCCAACGAGAGACATCTTTTCTCAATATAATGGGGTATCCAATACCTATATGTCTAATGTCACTAATGAATAACTCAACAACATAGTGTGATCTAAACCTCTCCCCGGATGACTGTCCCATATCAATGCTCATGTCCCGAGTACCCTGAGTCGTAATTTACACCACCATAATCTCCTGCTCAGAAGGATGCAGGAGGACTCTTGACCCTTGGTATCCAAATTAGGTTTCAGTGTAACATACCCCATATTATTTCCTTGTTTGTCAGGAATTTACACTCCATGTACTATGGTCAAATCTGTTTGACCTTAAACTCTAGCCAACAATGGTCCAAGTCACATAATAATAAACTACTAGTGAACGAGACATAAAACTTGTCAGGATGAAAACCTGTAAAGGGAAGCCTAAGAAAAATTCAAGTCTTTACTCACAAAACTCTTCATCTCAAGATTTTAAGAAATATTTAAGGTGAGAATAAATAAATAATAAAGTTTATAGGGTCCATCTATTAACCCTAGTAAAAAAAATAATATGCTCACTGGACCCCCTAGTTCAGGACAAGTTTTGAGTAATGATTTATCACATATCCCCATGACGAGAATTTGTTCACAGGGCAGTGACACCACTTTTTAAGTTTTAAAACCCATACTAGATATTACATTTCCCACAAATAGAAATTATTGATTTGGGGTTCATCAAATCACTATAATCCTTCCATGTCCCTTGGAAAATATATTTGGCTTAAAGATACCCTTTGATTGACTATGCATGAATATTTATGTCTCTAATATATGCGTCTATTGTCATCAACCAAATCTGTCACTCTGCAAAAAGGACATTCTGATCCTCATAAGCTCGGACATCGCTGCAACATCACTCAACACCTAAGTGTGTTCAAACTCCTCCTTGTATGATTATCCCATGTCATCTTCCTGATATGATCACTTTGTACAATGATTTTCAGTCTCCATACAAAACTATTCGAGTTAATTGGACATCCTCAATGTTACGTAGATGTTTTTTGTACCCTCTCTTAGGTCTATAATTCAACACTCCATTCATTAACAATTGATTTCTCACACCTCAGGATTTGAAACCATAGGGCCTAGAGAAAGACCTTCACAATTGATAACTGAACTTCCCTAGGATGCTAGAATCCTTCCTCGATAGCCTTCCTCCCATACCCAACCTCATCATCTGGATATTTCAATCTTTACAAATATTTCTTGGCCCTGGGATGCTATAATCCTACCTCGATAGCCTTCCTCCCATACCCAACCTCATCATCTGAAGTTATTTATTACTAAAATTGTTTATTGTGTTTGGTTAATTGGAATGTTTTTGGTGGTGTAAATTGTGATCATATTTTAGGGGAAGATGTATGGTAGTTTTTTTATTGTTTTCAGGATGATGGTTTGGATTGGGTAGAGATGGTGTAGTTATTTTTCCCAAGTTGGAAAGAAAACATGTGGTTGTTGATATGGAATGATGTTATGGTTAGTTGTGCGCAAGAGGAATTATTGTGTGAATGTTTTTTCCCATGTTATCAGATGGTTATGCAAAAGTTGGTTGATGGTTTTGAGAATTTTTATTGTTTACTGGTGGTAATGTAAATGGATTGGTAATGGAGAATATGTTCAATGGGTGTGGGGTGGAATTTAATAAACCATGGGATGTGAATAAATTGTTAGATATTTAAATGGATGAGTGATGGTTTTAATTAACATCAGTAATGGATAATAATGTTTTTTCAACAAATATGGAATTGAATGTCATAATGAATACAATATGGTAGGAAAGTGGTAAATCTTTAAATGGTTAAATGATGTGTTGAAATGGGAATTGATATTAGTTTTTGTTTCTATTTATGTCTGGATAGTGGGATAGTTTGTGGTATAAAAAGTGGTAATTAGGGAAGCATTTGACTGTTATGGAATGTTGGTTCTAATAGAGTGGATGTTTTTTTGTGAACCCTTTAGGATGGGATTTTTTGTGTATATATATATGATGTATTTTTCTTGTGATATTTATATTCATGCCACTCAATTCAGATAACCTTACCAATGCCAAAAAAATTGGGTTCCAAATGTTTTCCTAACATCTTGGTGGGTAGGGGTAAAAATTTCAAACTAATCTCTCTTCCTTGATCACTATTCTAGGTGTGGTATATGATTTGATGGATCATGGTAGACTATATATATGGATATGGTGATAATAATGGGTGGGGTTTGTTCATGATAGGATGAGGGCATGAAACTGATGTCATTCATGTTCATTCTACCCTACTAAGATGGATATGAGATAAGGTTGTGATGTGCAGTGGAGATGTGGATATGTGATATATCACTGTGTTCATGGTTACGGTATAGTGAATATTGGTTAAAATAATAATTTTTTACCCTAAAAAGGTTGGGGTAGGGAGGGTTTTGGTTTTAAGAATGTTATGTGCGATGAGATTGGTATAGTGTGTTATGGCATGGTTGTGGAAGGGAAGGGAAAACCAAGAAATTTTTCATTAGGGCATAAGAGAAAAAACTATTGGGGAATTTGTTTTGGGGTATAAATTTGTTATATTATTATGATATTATGTTATTATATTTGGTTTTGATATTTGGTTATTTATAATTGGTGATGTTGGGTTTTAGTCGACTCAGTAGGTTCTTGTTGGTTTTTTTTTTCATTCACAAAAGAATTAGTATGTTTCTTCCAAATATGCATGAGATGTATTTAGGAGGTTCCTATTGAGTATACATTTATTCTCACCCCAATATATATAAATCTATTTTTTAGGATTCCAAGGAAGTTTTGGAGATAGATATAAACCATAATAGCTCAGATCCTAGAGTTCGGGTTGTAGTCACTTCCCAAGAGTTTTATATTTGGTATTTTATCTCAAAGACCTTTATTTTTATAAAACATCCATGTAGTTTTGTTATTTTGGGATATAGATTTTATTTATCATATATTATTGATTGATGGTTTTTTATAATTCACCAAGGTTTTATGAGTCTAATGAATCCAATTTACATGTTTTATAAAATTGGTGCTAGCCTCTAATCCGATGAATATTGGATGTGGGCCTCAAGGTTCACTCTTTTTTTCACTGTAATACCAAGAGGGGTTCCCATTAGGGTTGGGTTGTGTAACCTTATCAATTTTTGAAAAATTAATTGATAGTGATGTAATATTTCAATTAAAATGTTAACATTATACAATATTCCTAAACCACATCTTTCTATTTTGTATTATTTAGAAACTTTAATTTTAGTCTCACATACGTCATAAAAATCATAAATTGCCAATATATTATTCAAAATATCATTGAACATATCTTGTGATATTAAATATCACCTTAATTAAATTATTATTTATTTACATACTATATTATGTACTCATGTATGTGATATATTTATTAATTTATTATGTGATGCTACAAATGTGTTGATAAAAACTTCATCACCTCATATCCATGGGAAATTATTCAATATTATCCAGATTTATTCAACATTATTACATGGTATATTCAAAATTAACCATTTTAATTGTTTTCAACTCACATAAAATAAAAAATAATGTTTCATAAAAATATATGTCATCACACATCCAAACCTAAGAAACTCATCATTAACATGGTTTACCTAATTTTTATGTTTGTGTGTTCTCTACCTTATTAATTTGAATTAATCCAATTATGGGTTTGATTCATCCTTACCCTTTTATAGATCTAAAACCTTATATAGTATAGATTTGAGTTATTTCTACCCATTTTAGAGCATAATCCTAATATCATTATTGGGAAAACAGAAAGATGTATCCTGAACTTATCAAACTTTATCTTAACTATATTAGAAATACATGATTAAAATTAAAACAATCTAATAAATATTAAATAATTTATTACAATAAATTTTATATAATAATTAATATATAATTAATCTCCTAGAAATGAAATTTTATTTAATTTTTATTAATCCTACTTTAGAAAACTCGTATTATGAAACATGTGATATTCATTAGCACTAAATTTTTTATATTAATGTTTCTTCTCAAAATCTGTTATATTGTTACAAAAAACCTATTTAATTAATTAACATAAAAATTACCCCTTATATATAAAACTTAAATACCAAAATTCTTCAATAAATTAAACACATTAATTTTTCATTAGTTTATAATTCAAAATATATGAAAATTCTATATAACCAATATACCTAAATTTTGGAATGATGTGTGAAATGATATCTTTTATTTTTTCACCGAATATATTTTTTTAGGAGAAAATTATCTACTAAGAAATATACTCTAAAAATTTCATCTTTATTATTTTTAAGTGCACTGTTATCCTAAATTACATTATTATTATGTCTATTTATAAAATATTTTACATTTCATATAAGTGGGACGTAATAATTCCTATAGAAGAACATTATTACCTAAGTGATATTTCTCCAAGTACTTCCACGTTAAAATAATTATTTATTGATTAAAAAACATATATGTGAAATAATTCACATACACTTGTGTAAAATGTTGATTATATCAAAATTTACTTTTAAAAAACTTATTTTTCAAATATATAATCATTAAAATATTTTAAAAAATATTACTTTTATCTAAGAACTTATTCATTTATCTTATATTTCATGAAACTTATTAAAATATTATTTAAGTTTCTTATATAAAATAGTCAATATAAATTGTCATCACTACTTGAAAAAGGACCTATACAAATGGTTTGGAACCATTGGTATAGGTCAAAAAACCAATTGGAATAGGCTATACCAATTGTTTTGGTGAATGTGGGCTACCATGGTGTTAGTATAGATATATACAAACGTTTTTGGGAAACTGTTGGTATAAGTGGCTATACCAACAGTTTCAAAATAGTTTGTATATGTGAAATGAATTACCTATACCAACGGTTCTCAAAACCGTCAGTATAGGTAATTAAAAAAAATCTGGCAAGTTTTTATCCCTAGACCAAAGACTTATAACTCAATAACCTTACACCTAAGATACACTATTTTTTTAACATACTTTTATAAATATGTATATGTATATTGATAAGTAAAACAGTTCTTGATTTTTTCAACATCATTTGATAAAATAATTCATTAAAAATAAAAATTCCTATACCAATGGTATGGAAAGAGTTGGTATAGACCTATACTAATGGTTTTCCAAACTTTTGGTATCATTATTTGGAATTTTAGGACCTATACCAATGGTTTTGGAAGATCATGTTTTATAGGGTCACTTAATGGAGGCTATACCAATATTTTTAGCCAAACTTCTGGTATAGCCATTCAATATACCAATGCGTATGGAAAAACCATTGGTATGGGGTTATTTAATTGAATTTATACAAATGGTTGTTCCAAAATCATTGGTATAGGGTCTCTTTATGGTAATTATACCAACGGTTTGGCCAAAATTGTTCGTATAGGTCCAATTTCCGGTATTTCTTTATAGATATGTAAGATTTAAAAAAAAATACTTAAAGTTTTAAAAATATTTTCTTTATAGAGAATTATGTGGTTGACGATGCTAACCCAACCCAAAAAGACATGCCTTTTCGGTGTTCTTATTTTAAGTAATTTTCATTATAGATTTATTTTTCGTCCAAACTAAATCGCTTCTATTGGGAATGTTTATAATCTATAACACTCTATTATTGTTAAGATTTTTTTCTCCTTCCATATTGCTTAAATTCAAATCCAACTAATTCATAACATTCACCTCTTACATTATATGGAATATACCTTGACTTTTTTAACATTTTCCACTATTCAGAAGCATACAATTATAGTTTTCAATATTATCACTAGATTGGTAGTATCATCCACAAACCTTCACATGATATTCTAATATGTAATTAGCCTCATTTTATTCAAATGTATCTTCAACCAAACCTTGTTATCTATTTTCTAGATAAAAATATTTTATTTAGTACACATTGTATTTTATATCTACCAAGAATTAAAGATTCCTTATAGAAATATAAATAAATTTCATCTCTTCTAAAAAAATAAAACCTTCTGACGTTTCTTTTCCCTATTTATTTTTTTATATTAATAAGAAATAATCTTCATGGGGATGTTGGATCATATATTTTACATAGTAAAAATCCATATCTAAATTTTTTATTCCCCCATGATTTCTATACAATATTCTTTGACCTTTTGACTTTAGTATTATTTTATAATTTTTTGTAGATCATATACACATGTTTTTCAACAACATGAAAACCCAAATTAAATATTTCATTTTGAAAATTCTATTAATCGAATATATTTTGAACTTATAATTTTTTATAATTTCATTTATTCATAAAATAATCTATTTTAATATACTTATTTATCTTCATAGGTTGACTCCTACTCATGGTAATACATCTTTTTCCTATTTAAAAATCAAAATTTCACTATAAATTATTATTTTTTTGGATTATTTACCCCCAAAATAGAATTATCCAACGATCATTCCTTTTCACATTAATTAATATTTTGGCAAGACTTTTTTTGTTTTCTATTTTATGGAAAATATAAATTCCATATAAATCTTAATTGGACATAATATTTTCCATGAAGTGTATATATTCCCATATAATGTAGAAATGGGTTTTCAATAATTTTTTTCAATGAAAATGTTTCATGAATTAGTCTTAAAACAAAAATTATTTGCAAAAATATTATTTATATATTAAGAATTAAAAATAAAAATTTACCCCCATTGATTTAGATTTTAAATGAAATTAACCTCTATAAAATCCACGAGAATTATTGTCTTTAGAGATTGTTTTTATTGTAAATTTAGTACCCCAACATCATTTTATATAATTATCTTTTATTAGTATCATATTATAATTTTACATGGTTCTATTTTACATTGTTAAAATCACTATTTAATTTATTAAGAGTGGTTTAAACATCCTAATACTAAAATTTTATAATTTAAATTTGTTTCTCTATCTTAAAACCATTATTTTACGATTATTATTTAATCTAATAAAGTTAAATATAATAAACCATAATAATTTTAAAATCATCAACTAAGTTTTCAACTTTTGTTAAAGAAAAAATTCCACGATTCTGAATACTTTAAACTCGTGTTAAAGAATTTATATTTTTATATTGATTTTTAATTTTTGATCAATATATGAATCATTTAAAACCATAAGCATATACTTCCTATATGATTCCATTGATTCCTTTAACACCATTTTTCCTGATGAAGCTTCATCATATTCACTATATAAGAAATATAACATTTATTATATAACATCCATCAATATTTCCTGTTTACCTTTTATCTCCATTTTATTCTTGAAGCAAATGTTATCACTTGAACTATTTGTTATGAGTGTTAAGGAAACAATTCTTCTTGTTTTTTTAAAAATAAATCTTTTTATTTAAATTGATTCTTGGAACATGTTATTCATCATCACCATTATTTTCATCATTAGATAATAAATAATAATGTTTCCAATATTACACTGTTGAAAATGTTTCAAAGTAATTTAATGTTCAAATTTATCATTAACTAATCTTATGTTATTTAAAATAAGATACAGTAATATCTCATGATTCTAATCCATTTAAACATCTTCCTTGTAATTATTGGTTAATTCAACTTCATTCTCATTATGTTGAGGATTTTGGAAGTCTCTAAAGGAAGTCATATTTTCCTATTTACAAATATTTTTAATAATATAAGAAACTTTTATTTCATATGAAATGAGAATTATACAAATGTATTCAAGTTGTAGTTGAATCAAATTTTTATATTATAATATTTAAACCATATAGTAAAACAATATATAAAGTATTCTTATAAGTTTTATCACTAATATAAAATCATTAGTTTTAAATAAATTAGTCTTTTATATTTTTCAAAATCTCATTTATCCTAGTTAAGAAATAATAAATAGTATAATAATTTGATATTTCATCATCATTAAGCATTTAACTCTTGATATACATTTTTCATTCCTTCTATTTAGATTTTCCCTTATAAATATTATTAGGCTTCTACAAAATTTATTTAGCATTATTTATGTCTATCACCTAAGTGATTTATTCCCCTATGTGAGATCTCATATTGACATTACTATCACAGATAACACATTCAATATTTTTCATAATAGAAGGTTTCTTAATATGTTTCTTTTAAAATTGTATGAAATTAATAAAAATTGTATCAAAAACCTCCATTATAAGAGAAAAATAACTATGTGTAATCATATTCTAATTTATATTCAAAATTTTCCCATTAAAAATATGAATGCAACAATTATTGATAGAATTTATATAGTCTATAGATTATTTAATATTCTATAAATAAATATAAATTGATATAAGATAATAAATCATGATGTTATATCCCATTTGATATAGATCCCAGATTCATGGATTATACTTAATATTCCCCTGAAAAGTATGTGACCAACAACGAGAAGTTATCTTGAATATCTATTTAATATTTTCATTGTTTTTCTTAAGATAATCCTATGGTCCTATTAGGTTAAAATGAACTTTTTCTTATAGATCATCGTATACAAATAAAAATATGTCATTATAGAAGGGACAAGAATAATATGATATTTTTACATGGTTCATCTCCCTATTTCAGAAACATCATAATAGTTTTCATAGTAATTTATATTTATTAAATAATCCTCGTATTTATTAAAGAACAACATAGTAGGGTGGATGTGATCCTTTAACCCTTACAATGATAATTAAATCCCACAAAATTATATAAGAATGCCAATTATATTTTATGAATCAATTTTTCCTTTGATATAATATGTAAAATAATTTTATAATGAAACTCTGGGTGAATAACTTCAGGTTCTTTAGTAAGAAATATATAATATTTCTCTTATAAGGACTAAACTAAAAAAAATCACAGTGATAACTAAAACTCTATTTTCTTGATTCTATGCAAGAATATGTACACATAATAATGGATTTAATAACCCAATATCATTTGACCTTCTAACTCTTCCCTATACTTGGTTGAGTTTTTCTTCTTCTACTATATAATATTTGTTAATAACCTCTTTAAATATTTTTCAGATGGTTTCGACCACTTCCCTTTCTATTTAAGATTCATGAAGTACCATAATTTATAGTATAAATATTTATTCTATGATGTATATCATAGTTAAATAACTTCTTCAGCAAGAAATACCAAGATGAAACGAATGTTATTTTATTTTGTTGTGGTAAAATATTATAAAAATACTTAAATGGAAAGTTTTATTTCAAGAAACCCATATTGATCTTAATTATGAAACAATTAAGATGAAAACGTACACATGTAAAAAAATAGAGTAAGATTGAATTATTATTCATCGCAGTCTCCCAAGAAAACTCTAAAATTGATCATAATAGTATAAATAATGAGAAACATTAAAAATATGATTTAAATTTTGATAAATAAATGAATGAATAATATGAATAATTTTAATATATTTATTTAGGTATATATATATATATATATGAATGGAAAAGGGTAATATGATCCTTATATGTTCATTGGAAATATATATCATCGTTTGGTATACATATAGTTTATGGATATAGTGAATTTATTATAATTTTTGTATAAACCTTTTCTAAATGTTTCTAATTTAATATAAATAATATATTTCAAAAGTTTATTAAATAATTTAGAACCATTAAAAAATTATGTAATGATAAGTTACTATTATATAATCATTCATTACTTAAAAAGTTATGATTCTTAAAAAAATAGATACTTAACTATAATATATTTTCATTTAAAATGTATAAACATAAAATTTTGATTTAAATTTTAATCAACATTACTTCATATTGTTATTATGAATGTTAAAATTATTTAATATTTTCATTTTTATTTTTGTGGGGAAAAAATAATTCAATTGGGTGAATAATGAAATGCTTTAATAAATAGTAATTGTAAAAAAATACAGTATATTATTAAGATGGTGTATGAATTTATAACATTATTAAAACCCCAATGATTAATACAATCATTAAACACCTTCATTTTTTCCATTTATTGACTAATTTCCACCAATAATGACTTTTCTTAACCCTTAAATAATATATATATGAAAATATTCTACTCTATCATAACTATAAATGGACCATTAATCCAACCATTATAAATCAAACAATTTTTTTTAAAAAATGGGTGTTTCCTTGGTCAAAAACCAAGGCATGTTTATTTAAAAAAAACTAAAAGTTAAAAAAATTATAAAAGAATAGATTTGTTTACATTACTTTTCTTGAAAGGAGAGAAGATCTCAAAAATGTTCATCTGACTAGGTGATGTCATAGTTGACTCCATTGTTGCAAATTCCATCAGCAAATGTGTTTAATTCGCGAAACACATGTGAAATAATATGGTTCATCACCATGAGAGAGTGTAAGAAATGAATCCACTGAGTTGTGATTTTCCAAGAAAGATGCACAACACCATACTGAAGAGATTGTACGATGGTAGTTGAATAACATTCAATCCATATATTATTCTGACCTTTTTCCTTGTGAATTTAATTTACTAGATAATTCTTTACATTTAAACCTCCAAATAAGTGTAAAATCCATAGGTTCGATATAAGAAACAATGAAAATTCCAATGGTGGTCCGTGTACACTACTATGCATCCCAAAAAAATTAGGATACCATTAGGGGAATCATCAACATTAGTTGTAATCCAACCTAGGAGAGGGGTTTTTCTGGAAGACTTAAAAAGTGTTTCAAGGTAAATTTAAATTCCTTCACCACTAAGGCACTATAATTTTCTAAATTAGGTTACAAAATTCGTGCAATTCCCATGTTGGATCGATTCAGCTTCTTGGATGGAAGAAAAAAAACTCACTCAGCCTTCATTTAAAATGAATAATCTATTGTGATGTAAATAATAATTTCTTCCATACCAATTCATGTGAATAATATAGTGACCATAGCTTTTTACATATAACATTACATTATTTTAGGCATAATTAATCATCAGAGTACAAGACGAGGATCGTGTAGTCTAGTGTCTTTGAAGACTACGTACAAACAAATTAAAACACGGGACTAAAGAAAACAATTAATTATTTAATCTTCACAAAGAGTTCATAACTTTCTTTGTGCCCTTAAATCTACATAGGTTACCCTGGGGATCACATGAACAAAGGGATGATCAAAAATCCTAGTAAGGGAATAAACATAAGAATAAGTCTTTAGCATGTGATTTAGAGATCATGACATAATGATATAAAATGGAATGTGTAATCATAAAATATAAACAAGGTATAATATAAACATTTAATCATAGAAATGTGGAAGAAATATAAATAATGACTTTAGCATGAGTCAATTATAACAACCAAGACTGTTACACATGGTAGAACAAGCCAAGGCTAACTGCCAAGACTGTCACATATGGTAGCACAAGCCAAGGCTGACCACCACGACTGTCACACATAACATCTCATGAGACTCAAATTTACCCAATTTATTGGATCTATATATGGAAAAACCCATCTTAACATTTCATTAATAGTTTTACACATAAAGAATCATACATAATCAATCTTACATAAACATAAGGGTTACCCATGGAAAGAATTGGGCACCACAATCATGTCATAAAGCATAAAAAATGGGCGTATCATAAAAGTTTCCATCAAATAAAGGAACTAAAATATACATTTAAATTCCTAAATTAAAATATGTATGTATCATGTTAAGTTATTTTAAGAATAAGTGAGAACATGTAAGAAAATTATTTAAGAAATTTTTGCATTAAAACATTTTTGTGCAGTTTTAAGGAAAATACTATAGACCCTTTAAAATAGAAAATGGAAAAATAGATTATATAAAACCAGAAGTGAACCAAGAATTTTTTTCATAATAATAAATTATGATTTTATAGATACAATTGTGGCTTAAAATAGAAGATATAGTGCACTTGAAATTGTGTAAGAATTCAAGAAGTTCCCTCAAAACAGGATTGCTTATCGGGAAATATTGACGAGGGAATCACTTAAAACATTTATATCCCTGAATATAATGATTAAAGGTTCTTGAAAGATGAATTTGGTACATTTACAAAACATTTATAATATTCACATAAAAATAAAAATGACTTCATTTTGGTAAAAGGAAGATAAGGCCATTTGAAGGAAAAATGGAGGTTCGGGTAGAATCCCTTACGGAATATCAGCATGGTATCAGGTGTACATAAGCAGGCATAAAGAGAGATAAATGGGTTTATCATCACTTATAAATCATGATGGAAGTATGGGGGAGTTTTAAAAACATACCCCATCATTAGGGACTACACATAAAAGGGAATAACATAGAGGACATTCTTGAATAAAAGTGAGAAAGAGAAGATCCCTTACCCTAAGTCTGATGGTGTTCTTAGCTTGATCTTAATGAACTGAATAATAAAATTAGGTTCATTAATTAATAATTAAAGAAAATATTTTACATGTAATTGATTTATTATAACATTTTTAAGTTCATTCATGACCTTTTTGATTGGTTATGAGGATCAATTTCATTGTTCAGGTTCGTTTATTTAATGTTCTATTTACTTATATACATGAATGGATAATCATGTGAAATAGGACGGTTGTACATTATTAGAGTTATATTTTATTATTCAACATCCATAAGGTTACATGGAGTGAATATTAATCATTATGTAAAACTTTAGAGATAACCTTTTGGGTTAATTGGCAGGTTTTGACCATAATGAACACGTTTTGTATAATAAATCAAAACCATTTGTAAAAAAACATTCCAGAACCATAGAAGATACATAATACATATTTTATGGTATGGTTAAAACTATGAAAATGTTTTCATGGCCATAATTGAAGATTGTAACGGAAATTGAAATCCCATCATCCTTGAATGTGGTAAATTAACACATATCAGATGATGTCTTTAATACTAGTATAAAAGAAGAGTAAAGGAGATATGGTAAAAACTAATCCCCTTATCATAAAAACATTATAGTACATATAAGGTACTGGATTTATCATAACATTTTGGATTAGGAGAGGTATGTATAGAAAAAAAACAAAGGAACTTGAAATGAAAGTGAAAGAAAAGAAAACAGGAATTTACCTCTTGATTTAATTTTCCTTTAGAGCCTCTTTAGGGGAGAGGATTTGGTCTTTTGAGGAGACCAATTTCTGTTAAACATTGGGGAGGATCTTGGGGAGATATTTGGAAAGAATTTAGATAATTCACAGGGCTTTAAAGGAGTGTAGATAAGAGGGGACTTTGGGTATTTTTTATAGAGGAGGGGAGGAGGGTTTTCTTAATATTTTAATCATTAGTTTATTAATTTTCCATAAGACAAGAAATAGTGATAATTCATGTTACCAAAAACATTAATATGTTCATGTTAGTTCGAACCAAAGGTGATTACATCAGTAGAACATCACCCATGATGCATTAATTAATTTATTTAGCTTATTTTGTAAATTATCATATTTTATTATTCATCAAAAATTCAAGTCGTTTAGAAAAAACCCAAAAAATCACCATAACCATTTTTTGACGTGTAGAATCCAAAAATTAACATAATTTTTCAAAAGTAATTTTCAAAATATGATTCATTTATTTTTTAATTAAAATCATAATATACTTGAAAAATAATGATTTTAAAACTATAACTGATTTTATACTGCTTTCAAAAATTACATAAGGTATTATAAAATTATCATAAAACAAGAAGACATAAATTTATAATTTATAAACACCTTTTAGAAATATATATTATCTTTTAAATTAAATAATTAATTGTAATTATTTATTTATGACTTACAAATACACCAATACTTTTACTATGATAATATTATCACATAAAAGATGCCTAAATTTTATTTGTACATTCATGGGTGAGGTTACAATTTTTTTGGACGATTTAATATTCATATGGGTCATATTACTATTTATAAGGGTAGGTTACTATTAACCAAAAAATAATGTTTCTTCCATTAGACTCCAAATATCTTACTGGTATATTCGATTTTTGAAATTCAAATCACAGAAGGTATAATATTATGTTTAAACGTCACATAGTACATAGAAGTTGAAAGTGTTTTGATTTCATGTGATTATATGATCTAGTTATAGGAAGGTAATTTCCATTGATAAAACAGTGGGTTGTTACATTATGCACGCATTATGAAATTTTTCCCTTGATATTTTGTTCTGTATTCTAAGGTATAAACTAGTGTGGGTACTTTTCCTTCATTGACTCCTCCAGTTACCATGTTTCATCTTCGTACTTATTATTCTGCCATAGTACCTTGACTAGGTGTGTAGTATTTTTATGAAGAACTTTATCTCTATGATCCAAGATCTTCAATGGCTGCTCCTTGTAAGAAATATCATCCTCCAACTATACCACCTTTGAATAGTGTACATGTGAAAGATCTGGTATGTACTTCCTTAAGAGGGATACATGAAAGACATCATATAATTTGGACATGGTAGGTGGAAGTGCTAATCGATAGGAAACAGCCCTCACACAATCAATAATCTCTAAGGGGTCAATGTAATTGGTAATTATCGTTCCTTTCTTCCCAAACCACATGACCTTCTTCAATGGGGATATAAAAAGAAATACCAGGTATCCAACTTTGAACTCAGGATCTTGTCGGCGATTGTATGAATAACTTTTTTGTTGACTTTGGGCTACCTTAATAGGATTTTGAATGTTTTTTACGACATACACCATTTATTAGACCATTTCAAGTCCTATAATCTTATGCTTAATGACTTCATCCCAACACGCTGGTGTTTTGTACCTTTTCCCATAAAGGGATTCATTTGGTTTCATTTACATACTCAACTAGAAACTATTTTTGTAAGATAATTAAACTAGTGGAAGATGTTGGTCCCATTCTCCGTAGAATTCGATAGGACATGATCTCAATATATCTTCTAGTGCCTGAATATTTCAATCATATGGGACATCATTTTGAGGATGATAGGCCTTACTGAATTTCTGTTCAGGGCATAGAACATGTTGGATAATTTTCCAAAACTTCAAGGTGAAACTTGGATCTCTATTAGATACAATAGATAGTGTAACTCCATGAAACGTTACCACTTATTTGATATATATCCGTGAAATTTTATCCCATGATAATTCCTATCAAGTTGAGATAAAGTGAGTAGTCTTTGAAAGATGATCCACAATGATCCATATAGCATTGTTTCCTCTTTATATCTTTATAAGTCCAGTGAAAAATTCCATGGTGATGTTCTCTCACTTCCATGTTGGTATAGGTAGTGGTTTCATAATCCCTTTATACTTCTATCTTTCATCCTTCACTTGTTGACATACCAGGAACTTTAATGTATATTAAAAAATCTCCTTCATATTGTCCCGAAAAAAGTTCTCTTAGAGATCTCGATACATCTTTGTGCTCCCTGGATGAGTAGATAAGGATAAGCTCTGTGAATCATTAGAAATATCCTTCTTTATATCTAGATCAGATGGTAAAAAAAATCGTGACCCAAAACATACAACTCCTTCCTCATCAATCATAAACTCGCGGTATTTTCTATTTCTAATGGCGTCCACACTTTTCTGAATTTCCGCATCTTTTCTTTTTGAATCCTTTATTTTCTCCATGAGGGATGGTTGAGAAATCATTTGAGAAACGATTGATGATGTTCCTCACTTAATGAATCCCATGTCCATCCTATTCAAATCTAATAATATTGGATCCTTTTCAATTACAATCATTGATAAAGATGAAGGATCCTTTCTACTTAGAGCATCCTCCACCTAGTTTTCCTTACCAGGATGGTAGTGGAGTGAGCTTTCATAATCCTTGATGAGATTTATCCATCTTCATTGGTGTAAATTAAACTCTTTATGTGTGAATATATATTTGAGACTCTTTTGATCAGTATATATCTCACAACTCTCCCCATAAAGATAATGTGCCAGAATTTTAATGCAAAGATCAAAGCTGCCAACTCCAGATCTTGTGTAGGATAGTTTTTCTCATCAATTTTCAGCTACCTTGAGGTGTAGGCTATCACATTATAATTTTTCATCATCACACAGCCTAATCCCTTCTTAGAGGAATCACTGTACACCGCAAATATTTCTCCACTTGTTGGGAGTGTTAGTACCAGCATAGTGATTAGCCTCTTTTTCAAATCCTTAAAGTAGTATTCACATTCTTGATTCTAGCTAAAATTTACACCCTTATATGTCATATTGGTAATTGGGTTTGAAAATCATGAAAATTTATTCACAAATCGTCGGTAATACCCGGCTAAACCCAGAATGCTATAGATCTCTGTTACAGATGTTGTCCTGGGCCACTCTTCAATTTCCTTTGTCTTGGAAGGGTCCACAAATATCCCTTTACAAGTGATCACTTTCCATGAAAATGATACTTCCTCCATCCATAACTCAAATTTATTGTACTTTGCATACATATTCTCTCTTTTCAATGTCTATAACATAGTATTCAAATACACCTCATGTTCCTCCTAGCTCTTGGATTATATCAACATATCATTGATAAAGACTGCCAAAAAATTGTCGAGGTAATCTCTAAAGACTCTATTCATTAAATCCATGAAATTTTTTTGAGCATTACAGAGTCTGAAGAGAGTAACTATGAACTCATAGTTTCCATATCTGTCATGACCCCCTCCCACCAAAGATGCCCCTCCAGAGCTGGCAATGGTGAAAGGGGGATAATGACCCCCGAGTCCCACCTCCAGTAGGCCTCGGGGTGGCGATTAGCACCAAGGGTATGATTTTTCACAAATATGGGAGGCATTACCCTTTTTATTATTTTGGATCAGGAAATAGGACAGGTCAACCACCAAAATGGAAAAGAACAAGTGTATAGAAATAAACCCAAACTAAGCCCATATGCATGTTTAAACAATTTTATAATAAGGTACAAGTACAAGAAATCTCAATGTACAACACCAAAAGAAAACAAGAGTACAGCAACAGCAACAACTCCAACTGTCCGACTAGTAGGGTCCCGCACGGACCTGGTAGTCCTCCTGGAAACCTGAAAGTGAACGTAGGGTGAGCATACAAGTATACTCAGTAGGGAAACCTAAAGCTCTCACGCACAAGTGGGGAGACATCCTAATGTCCCGTGAGAACAACAGAAGAAACCTAGAAAGGAATTCTATACACCCAACCTCACCAGCCACACTCACCAAAAACACAATCACAACAGGTTGAAGTATATAACAACAAGAGTATTGGGTACCCCGCACCATTCCATTTAGTTAGCTGCTCTTCCTAACAACGAACGTCCTGACACTGCCAAAATCTCCCCGCCCGCACACACCTGGGCCTCACAACCACGTATCCCACCCGCACACACCTGGGCCTCACAACCACGTATCCCGCCCGCACACACCTGGGCCTCACAACCACGTATCCCACCTGCACACACATGTGCCTCACAACCATGTAACCCGCCCGCACCCACCTAGGCCTCACAACCACGTTTCCCGCCCGCACACACCTGGGCCTCATCCTGAATATTCTTGGGAAACAGTAGAACCTGCCCGAAGAGTCTTGGGCTAAAACCACCCCAATCGAAACCTACCTGAAGAGTCTTAGGTGTAAGGTTGCCTCAAGCCATCACAGCCTAGGGGAGAAGGAGAAGGAAGGAGATAGTAACTAAGGGAAAACACCCTCTCTCATGAAATGGGAGTGTTTGGCACTAAGTTCTCAACATGGGTGGGGTGTGATAAAACACAAAATATACAGATATATATATGTATACCAAACACACAGCCCAACCTATGGCTTCTAAACAGAGAAACTGAGCACGTGCCTCAGTACTGCTACTATGAATCATGCATACAACAAACAACCCCAACCCCATTTAGGTTTTCACATTCCAGTAGAATTAGTTTATTTAGTTCCTTAACTACTGGTAAACTATCCACAACCAACCACATCAATCGTTCGTAAAAACATATCCCTGCCATCCACAAATCAAGTTAGGAAAACACAAGAAACACAACCAAGTACTTCTTATCATCCAACCAACCCATTGATTATTAATCTTGTTCCATTACCATGACCCACCATTCATTAACTCTTCCACTTATATTTATTATTCACAACCCACTATTCGTTCACATTCAAGCCCATCCCTGCAGCCCCGCTGCCAAACACCATAACCACAATCACATTGAAACTCGTACATCATTATCCCTTTAATACCATTTATCGCAGCCCCACTGCCCATCACCAACATAACATTCACACCAACCCACAACCAAGCCAACCATATCCCACTGCTCACCCGATCCACAACAACCCACAAAATACCCCCATCACATGCCACGTAACCAAGCCAACACCCACATGTTCATTATTCCATTTTGTTCAACTGGGGTGATCACACAAGGGTTCCATATTTTTAAACAGCCAACATTACGTGATTAACCAATTTCCACATTCCACAAAGTTTACATCCACAAGAACGGTCTAGAAAGATATAGAAACATTTAATTGCGCAATAAAACGCCCCCAATGACCGTGATTTTCAGTAGGCAGAAGCACATTCAACTCACATCATAATAATAGGATAAAAAAAGATAAACATAACAACTTTCCCATCATCGTTATTTAACTAGTTATTATCTTTATTTAACCAGTTCAAAAGTGTTTCACGTAAACAAGAGGAAACCCACCCCGCATGATGCACAAATTAGAAAGACGAAGGTAAAATCCCTACCTCAACAGTTTTTGATCACAACGCTCCCCCGGATCAACTTTAGAAGACATCTGTTGGCATCCGTCACTTCTGTCGGGTCCCAGAAAAACCTCATCGGGTGGAAGTCGGAAAGGAAGGGCCGAAGGAAGACAATGGGTCCAAGCTCGAAAGTTCCTCCTCATTGTTACGATCCCGTGGCCGCTGATGGATCGTAAATCGAAGCTCAGATGAATAAGTTATGTAAGAAAGAGCCTTCGAGTCTCTTAGGAGAACTCTACTCAGAGGAAAGGGGAGGAGATGGGTGAGTTGAAAGGAGGAGAGGACCCCTCCTTTTATAGGCGAGAAAAGAAAAAGTACACGGTGTGTACTTTATGGTACATGGCGTGTACTCGGTTATTTAACATGGTCTCCACGCGGCTTCCAACATGGCTCTACGTCCGCTGACTGTTCAACACATGGTTTGGGGGTAACGCATACGCGGGGAGGGACTACACGGCATGTAGTTTGGACACACGACGTGTACCCATTTATTGCACACGGCAGGGACACGACTCCAACACGGCACACAGCTGTTGACTGGTAACACGTACGCGGGGAAGGACTACATGGTGTGTAGTAATGGACACATGGCATGTACCCATTTACTTCACACGGCGAGGACACGGCCTGCAACACAGGGTATACCCGGAAAGGGGGTACACAGCGTGTACTCAAACTACACGGCGTGTACACAAACTACACGGCGTGTAGTTTCAAAATTCTGGAAAGTGTGGGAAAAGTACATTTTACCCTTCAGAACACTTCGTGGCCTTCTTTTTGACAAGGGAATGGGCTGGAGAGGTCCGGGACATTACATCCGATACCTCTTAAAACATTCTCATCCCCGAGAATTCAAAAACCAACCCAGAAGAACCCAACAAGATACCTCTTAGGTTTATCGTTATAACAGGAACCCAACGAACAACCCTACTCATATGTGTTAGGAATTCCTTCTCCTATGTCAAGATATTATCCGCTTTAGGCAGCACTAACTCGCATGCACGGGTTCAATCGCATCCTCATTAATGCGTCTCGATTAAGAATTGGGTCTTCCCACTTTCATACATTAGGATTTTTAATCTTACACTACCCCTAACACCGCACAACCAACACACTACCCGAACACGTGGTTTTTGGGAAATTCCTTCTCCTATGTCGAGATATTATCCGCTCTAGGCGGAACTGAATCACCCACACGGGTTCAATCGCATCAGAAATAATGTGTCTCGATTAAGGTTCAGGTTTTTCCCTTTCCCCACACATCCGTACATGTTCCACATTTCCATAGAAGAAGAAAGCAAAAGGTCTCACAACCGACAAGACAACCTTTCCATATATCAAAGGTACAGAGTACAACATCAACACAAAGCTCATAAGAACAAGGGAAAACATAAGTCAAAACAACTCTGGGTACTGAGTGTGTATCTAGGTCTCCCACTCCCAAGTGCTCTCCTCAAGGCCGCCATGCCTCCACAACACGCGAACCATGGGAATGGTTCATCCACGGAGCACCTTCTCTTTACGATCTTCGATTCTGACTGGTCGTTCCTCGAAGGTCGCATCGTCTCCCATATCTAACTCTCCCCAGTTGATAACGTGGGAGTCGTCGTGTAAGTACCGACGAAGATGGGAGACGTGGAAGACGTCATGAACCTTCTCCAACTGAGGTGGCAGGGCCAGCTGATATGCCACCACGCCGACTCGCCTCAGCACCTCAAAATGTCCGATGAACCTAGGTGAGAGCTTGATCCCTTTCCCAAACCTCTGTTGCCCCCGTCGAGGGGAAACCTTCAAGAACACATGATCTCCCACCTTAAACTCCAAGGGCCTCCTCCAACGATCAGAATAAGACTTCTGTCAGTCCTGAGCCACTTTCATCCTCTCACGTACAAGATGGACTTTCTCTATGGTGCTCTGCACTACCTCTGGCCCCAGAGAACCTGTCTCACCCACCTCTGCCCAGTAAATAGGTGAACAACATGTTCTTCCATACAAATCCTCATACGGTGCCATGCCAATAGTAGAGTGGAAGCTATTGTTGTAGGAAAACTCTACTAAAGTCAAGTGCCATAACCATGATCCTCCGAAATCCAGAACGCATGCTCTCAGCATGTCCTCCAATTTCTGGATAGTCCGCTCTGTCTTCCCATCAGTCTGGGGGTGGAAAGCAGTGCTAAGGCGTAGCTGGGTGCCAAAAGCATACTGTAACCCCATCCAGACTCGTGAGGTAAACCGAGTATCCCGATCTGAGATGATGGTCTTTGGAACTCCATGCAACCACACAACCTTGTCTACGTACCTTTGTGCTAACGTACTCACCGAGCCTGACTCCTTAATTACTAATAAGTGAGCTGATTTTTTCAGTCGATCCACCACTACCCAGATAGCATCATAACCACCCCGAGCTCTGGTTAGTCCTGTGACGAAGTCCATTGAGATGTCATCCCACTTCCACTCAGGGACATCTAAAGTATGAAAAAAACCACTGGGAACATGGTGTTCATCCTTCACTTGCTAACACACTAGGTATTTGTCCACAAACTCTGCCACTGTCCGTTTCACCCCGGGCCACCAAAATTGTTCCCTCAGGCCTCCGTACATTTTTGAAACTCTTGGATGTACCACCAAGGCTGAGCTATGGAACTCACGGAGAACTCCCTCACGCATTGTCTCCGGGAAAAACAACCTTCCATGGAAAAGCATCTGATGTCGGCTGTCCTCTGACCATCCTTCTGGAGCGTTCCCCTGATCGACACGATCCCGCATCACTTCCGCCTCGGAGTCCCCCCACTAAGTCTCTTCCACCTGCTGCAACAAGGAGGACTGCACCGTCATCTGAAACAAATATCCTCTAACACCTTCTACCCGGGCATCCAAGTGCAAGGCAGCCAACTCTCCCATTGCCTTCCAAGAATCAGTGGATTCCCAAACCACTTCCTAATGTGACTTCCTGCTCAGGTAATCAGCCACAACGTTTCCCTTACCGTCAGTGTAATAGATCTCGAAGTCATAGTCTTGGAGAAACTCGACCAATCTCCGTTGCCGCAGGTTCAGGTTACACTGGGAGAAGATATAACGCAAGCTCTTATGATCTGAGAAGACCACATAGCGCTCCCCAAAGATGTAATGTCGCCACAACTCCAGTGCGAACACTACTGCTGCAAGCTCTAGGTCATGGGTGGCATAGTTACTCTCATGAGGGCGTAACATCCTAGACCCATAATAGATCAATCCCTTCTTTTGCATCAGCACGCACCCCATACCAAGGCCAAAAGCATCACAAAACACCTCATACAACAACCCTTCCTCTGGAAACCTGAGTACGGGAGCACTGACCAACTTCTCCTTTAGGTAGTCAAAAGCTTTCTGGCACTGATCGCTCCATAGGAATACCTGGTTCTTCCTCGTCAAAGCTTTCAATGGAGCAGCAAATCGAGAGAAGTCCAAAAAGAACCTCCGATAGTAACCTTCTAACCCCAGGAAACTACGAACATCTGCCAGGCTCTTGGGTACTGCCCAAGAAAAAACTGCCTTCACCTTTGATGGGTCCACTGACACTCCATGATGAGACACTATGTTCCCAAGTAAGTGTACTTCTTGTGTCAAGAACTTACACTTCAACAATTTCCCATAATGTTGGTGGTGCCGAAGGACTTCCAAGAGAGCCCTGAGATGCTCAACGTGCTCCTCCTCTGATCTTGAGTAGATCAGGATGTCATCGATAAACACAACGACGAACCGGTCTAGAAACTCTCGGAAGACAAAGTTCATAAGTCCCATGAACACAGCCGGTGCATTCGTAACTCCAAACGACATCACTACAAAATCAAAGTGCCCAAACCTGCAGCTGAAAGCCGCCTTCAAGATGTCACTTTCCTTTACCCTCAGCTGATGATATCCAGATTGTAGATCAATCTTGGAAAACCAAACTTCTCCCCTCAGTTGGTCGAAGAGATCATCTATCCTTGGAAGGGGGTAATGGTTCTTGACTGTTACCTGGTTCAACCTTTGGTAGTCTATGAATATCCTGAGACCACCATCTGCCTTCTTCACAAACAAAACTGGAGCACCCCATGGCGATATGCTGGGTCAAACAAAACCCTTCTCCATCTGATATTCAATCTGAATCTGCAACTCCCGCAACTCCAAAGGTGCCATCCGATAAGGGGCCATCTAAATCGGACGGGCACCAGGCTGTAAGTCTATCCTGAACTCAACGTCACGTCGGGGGGGGGGGGTAGAGTCACAACCTCCTCATGAAAAACATAAAGGAACTCCCCAGCAACTTCCGGGACATCCATCATCTCTGTATCAGCTGGAACCACTGATAACCCGCCTAATAAGGAAAGGAGAGGATTCACATGTCGGCTTCCCACCTGATAGCTCCTCTTGCCAAAAAAAGATATGCGCTGCCCATCCACATCGTAGAACATGACTCTTATTCGGAAGCAGTTGATAACGGAACTAACAGAGAACAACTAGTTGATGCCTTGGATGACATCGTATGGCTACATCTGTAACAGAAGAAGGTCCCCGCTAGATTGATGTGGTCCCAACGTCAGCCCACATCTCCGGCAAACACAAGATACGCTGGTCTGGCCTCCAACTGGTGTACTCAGCACCAGTGGTACAGAAAGTCTCTCTACATCTAGTCCCAAAGCATGGGCTAGACCAGGTGAAACAAAGGAGTGAGAAGCTCCCGAATCGAACAAAGTAGAAACAAGAGTGCTGAACAAACAAATTGTACCTCGCACAACCTCTGGTCCTGCTGGAGCTGTCAACTCTGTTGTGTGCAATAGTCCACGCCCATCTCCTCTGCCTCTCTGATGTCTTCCACCTCCCTGACCATGCCCTGGTCGAGGTCTCTGAGGAGCACCCTGAGGTCAGCCTCCTCCCACAAAGTCTGCCCTCGGAGGAGCATGGTCCTGCTGCTGCTGGAAGGGCTTCGCTGGCAACTGGTGCTACTGAGGTGGGCAATGAACCTGCCCACCTCTACCATACTGAGCTCGGGTCGGGCACCGACTCTGAACGTGTCCGAAACCTCCACATGAAAAACACTTCGGTCCTGGGCTCGTGAAAAAGGGACGAGGACCCGAAGATCTGAACTGGAAATGTTGGGGCATGCTCCCCACTGGCCTTAACCTGGAAGGTCCCATCGCAGGAGACCTGCTGCTGACTGCCTTCCCCTTCGACGAGCCTGGATGGATCCCTTCTCATGGTGCACCTCCCAGCGAGTGCATCCTCTCTACAACCTTTGCCTTCTTCTGTACAACCAAGTACATCAGAAGGGTGAAGGGGGTGACAGCATACTGAATCGAAGGACAAAGAGCCTCCTCTAAACATCTCGCTCGAGACTCCTCATCCGAAAAGAGATCCAGAGCAAAGCGTAGGAGATCCTTGAACATGATCCCCAACTCTCGTACTGACATACTCCCCTGTTGAAGGGATAGTAACTCATGTCGCTTCTTCGCTTTGATCACAGAAGAAATGAATTCCTCTCAGAATTCCTTCTCAAATTCAGCCCATGGAACCTCTGCCTATATCCTCTCTCTGAGGTAGAGCTTCCACCACTGTCGCGCCACACCTCTCAGCTGACTGACTACTAGGGGATCCCAGTACTCCCTCAGAGCACGGATCAAGGTAAAAGCGATCCCTAGCTCCTCAAGCCACCCCTCCATCTCCGTATCTGAAGTAATACCCTCGTACTTCTTGAGGTTTTGCCGCTGGAAATAACGGAGAGTCTTCTGCCACTGGCTATCTTCCTCCTCTTGATCAATCCTAAATTGATCGACCGCCTAAATCTACTGGGCCTCGGCCGTCTGAGCCACCCGGGGATGACATCCAGGTGCCATAGCTGTACGGTAAACAAAGATCGCCTAAGCCCAAGTAGTAAGAAAATTTATCAGGGTTTTTATTTTATCATTTTATTTAAATTTCTTTCCCAGAACACCCAAATCAAGTAAAACACAATCATGATGATGCATGTACATTCCCTAGGGTCTCTACCCTGCAATCAATGTAGTCTCACTTGGTCGTTCGGTAGGCTCAGAGTCCTTTCATCGGATCACGGGGGGCCCTAAAATTCTGTGTCCTAGCCGGTCTTCCCTGGCCTATGTCATGCACCAAGATTAAATAACACTGTTGCCCTACCATCCCATGAAATCCTCACTGTTCCTAACTCCAGAATCCATTCTATCTCTCAACCATCACCTCTTATACCATTCTGTCACGACCCCCTCCCACCAAAGATGCCCCTCCTAAGGTGGTAATGGTGAAAGGGAGATAATGACCCCCGAGTCCCGCCTCCAGTAGGCCCCGGGGTGGCGACTAGCACCAAGGGTATGAGTTTTCAAAAATAGGGGAGGCATTACCCTTTTTATTATTTAGGATCGGGAAATAGGACAAGTCAACCACCAAAAAGGAAAAGAACAAGTGTATAGAAATAAACCCAAACCAAGCCGACATGCATGTTTAAACAATTTTATAACAAGGTACATGTACAAGAAAGCTCAAAGTAC
The DNA here is from genome assembly GCA_963277665.1 of Viscum album. Lineage (NCBI taxonomy): Eukaryota > Viridiplantae > Streptophyta > Magnoliopsida > Santalales > Viscaceae > Viscum > Viscum album. Next base: position 722,697,065 of record OY728167.1, read on the forward strand.
AATACCGAAAGAAAATAAGAGTACATCAACAGAAACAACTCCAACTGCCTAACTAGTAGGGTCCCGCACGTCCCTGGTTGTCCTCCTGGAAACCTGAAAGTAAACGTAGGGTGAGCATACAAGTATACTCAGTAGGGAAACCTAAAGCTCTTGTGCACAAGTGGGGAGACATCCTAATGTCCCGTGAGAACAATAGAAGAAACCTAGCAAGGAATTCTATCCACCCAACCTCACTAGCCACACTCACCAAAAACACAATCACAACAGGTTGTAGTATATAAGAACAAGAGTATTAGGTACCCCGCACCATTCCCTTTAGTTATTTGCTCTTCCTAACGACGATCGTCCTAACTCTTCCACACTCTCCCCGCCCGCACACACCTGGGCCTCACAACCACGTATCCCGCCCGCACACACCTGGGCCTCACAACCAGGTATCCCGCCCGCACACACCTGGGCCTCACAACCACGTATCCCGCCCGCACACACCTGGGCCTCACAACCACGTATCCCACCCACACAAACCTGGGCCTCACAACCATGTAACCCGCCCGCACACACCTGGGCCTCACAACCACATATCCCGCCCGCACACACCTGGGCCTCATCCTGAAGATTCTTGAGAAACAGTAGAACCTACCTGAAGAGTCTTGGGCTAAAACCACCCCAATCGAAACCTACCAGAAGAGTCTTAGGTGTAAGGTCGCCTCAAGCCATCACGGCCTAGGGGATAAGGAGAAGGAAGGAGCTAGTAACTAAGGGAAAAATAGCCTCTCCCGTGAAATGGGAGTGTCCAGCACTAAGTGCTCAACAAGGGTGGGGTGAGATAAAACACAAAAGATACATATATATATATATATGTATACCAAACACACAGCCCAACCTATGGCTTCTAAAAAGAGAAACTGAGCACGTGCATCGGCACTGCTACTACGAAGCATGCATACAACAAACAAAACCAACCCCATTTAGGTTTTCACGTTCTAGAAAAATTAGTTTATTTAGTTCCTTAACTACTGGGAAACTATACACAACCAACCACATTGATCGTTCGTAAAAACATATCACTGCCATCCACAAATCAAGTTAGGAAAACACAAGCAACACAACCAAGTCCTTATTATCAACCAACCAACCCATTGATTATTAATATCGTTCCATTACCATGACCCACCATTCATTAACTCTTCCACTTTTATTTATTATTCACAACCCACAGTTCGTTCACATTCAAGCCCATCCTTTCAGCCCTACTACCAAGCACTATAACCACAATCACACCGAAACTCGTACAACATTATCCCTTTAATACCATTTATCGCAGCCCCGCTTCCCATCACCAACATAACATTCACACCAACCCACAACCAAGAAAACTGCAGCCCACTACTCACTCGATCCACAACAACCCACAAAACACCCCCATCACATGCCACGTAACCAAGCCAACACCCACATGTTCATTATTCTATTTTGTTCAATCAGGGTGATCACACAAGGGTTCCATATTTTTAAACATCCAACTTTACGTGATTAACCAATTTCCAAATTCCACAAAGTTTCCATCAACAAGAACGGTCTAGAAAGATATGGAAACATTTAATTGCGCTAGAAAAGGCACCCAATGACCGTGATTTTCAGTAGGCAGAATCTCATTCAATTCACATCATAACAATAGGATAAACAAAGATAAACTTAACAACTTTCCCATCCCCGTTCTTTAACCAGTTATTATCATTATTTAACCGGTTCAAAAGTGATTCACATAAACAAGAGGAAACCCACCAAACATGATGCACAAATTAGAGAGACGAAGGTAAAATCCTTACCTTAATAGGTTCAGATCGCAACGCTCCCCCGGATCAACTTTAGAAGACGTCTGTCGGCGTCCGTCACTTCTTTCGGGTCCCGGAAAAACCTCCTTAGGTGGAAGTAGGAAAGGAATGGCCGAATGAAGACAACGATTCCAATCTCGGACGTTTCTCCTCATCGTTACGATCCTGTGGCTGCTGACGGATCGTAAATCGGATCTCGGACGAAGAAGTTATGGAAGAAACATCCTTCGAGTCTCTTGGGAGAACTCTTCTCAGAGGAAAGGGGAGGAGAGTGGTGAGTTGAAAGGAGGAGAGGACCCCTCCTTTTATAGGTGAGAAAAGAAAAAGTACACGGCATGTACTTTATGGTACACGGCGTGTACTTGGTTATTTCACATGGTCTCCACGCGGCATCCAACACGGCTCTGCGGCCGTTGACTGGTCAACACACGGTTTGGGGGTAACGGATACGCGGGGAGGGACTACACGGCGTGTAGTTTGGACACACGGCGTGTACCCATATATTTCACACGGCAGGGACATGGCTCCAACACAGCACACGGTCGTTGACTGGTAACACATACGCGTGGAAGGACTACACGGCATGTAGTACTGGAAAAACGGTGTGTACCCATTTACTTCACACGATGAGGACACGGCCTGCAACACGGGGTATACCCGGAAAGGGGGTACACGGAGTGTACTCAAACTACACGGCGCGTAGTTTCAAAATTATGGAAAGTATGGGAAAAGTCCATTTTACCCTCCAAAACACTTTGTGGCCTTCTTTTTGACAAGGGAATGGGCTGGATAGGTCTGGGCCATTACAATATCTCATATGAAAGTTGGTCTTGGGAATATATTCCTTCCTAACCTTTAATTGGTGATATCCCGACCAGAGGTACAACTTAGAGAAATAACTGGTCCCACAAAGATGATCGAACAAGTCATCAATCCATTCCAGGGGATACTTGTTCTTTATCGTGATTTTATTGAGCTCACAATAATCAATGAAAATTTTTATTGATCCATCCTTAATCTTGATGAAGAGGACTGACACACACCATGGTGAAGCACTCTGTCATATAAAACCATTCTCCATACTCTCCTATAACTTCTTATTCAGCTCTTCCAGCTCTACATTGGCCATTCTGTAAGGTTTCTATGATATAGGTAGAGATCTAGGAATAAGATCAATTGAGAACTCAACCTATTGATCAGGTAGGAGACCAGGAAACTCTTCAGGGAATACATCAGTGTAATCCCTCATGATGGGCATGTCTTCAAGCATGATTCTATCCTTTCTCTCAATCATTTGAGCTAGACATGATTTCTCATAAGTAATAAATATCCACACATTAGACAATAATTATAAAGGAGACTCATATTCCTCCTTACACTTGTAAAGAATGGGAGGATGCTTCAAGATTTGAAGATTGATCTCCATTTCCCGATAGTTGATGTTGGATTTGTATAAATATATTCAGTACATGACCAAGATAGCATCGAACTCCACTAAAGTATTTATGATGATATTGGCTGGGAGGTTTAGTCCACAAACGTTAATTTGGGAGGAGTTTTAAACCATGGATGCAATAATTTCCCCATTCTCTATTCTCACAGAAAAATTATCCTTGAAATTTTGAGGTGGTGTTTGAATAGTTATACTAAACATGCATGATATGGAATAATTTGTAGATTCATAATCAAATAGTAAATTCTCTATTTTTAAGGGATAACTAGCATACATGTCACCACATCATTTACCAACTCCACCTCAGCAGTACTGGTAGAATAAGCCCTTCTTTGTTTCCTTGGAGGTTTTTATCGATTGCCTCCGACAACCCTCATCTTAGGAAAATTGTTATCATAATTCCCATACTCCTTGAAGTTGTAACACAACACTACATACTGAGTGTTGATCTGGACCTTCCTTTCTTATTCCACATTAGTGGGATTTTTCATAACTCTTTGGCAGTTTTTTTCCAGATGTCCCAACTGTCCACATTTGAATCAATTCCTTGTTCCCTTTAGATAGTTCCCAAGATTCTTCTTCCTATAATTTTTATACGTGGGATGGTCAGGATTCATTCCATCATGGAATTCATTTTCAAAACTGCCCACATTATATTCCATTTTCCTCTCTTTTTTTGTTGGGACAATGACTCCACTTAGAGTCTTCGATCTCCATTTCAACCATAAGGTCATAACGGAAAATCTCCTCATAACTGTCAAAGTCTCAAATCGCCAACGCATTTCACAGACATAGCTTCAGTCTACTAAAGAAGCATTCCACCTTGCTTTAGGTGTTCATGACAAAGCTTGAGTTTTACCTTGAATGCCTTGTAATGTTTTCTTCATACGCCCTGATTGAATCATATTCCTTCTAATTGAGTCTGAGGAACTCTCTTTCTATCTTGAGATAGAGGTTTTGGGGAATATGTTTATTTAAACACATTATCTTGAATTCCTCCCAATCCATGAATTCAATTTCCTCATGGGGATTCGTATTTTTTATTACTTTCCACCATTGTTCAGCTTCCCCATCAAAACGATAAACTGCCAGTACGACTTTCTATTCTTCTGAGCACTGCAGAATAAAGAATATATTTTCAATGGGGTTAATCCATTGTTGCGTGAGGAGGGGATTAGAATATCCTATAAACATTAGAGGCCTTTTCCACATGAAGTATTCAATATCATCATGTTCTTTCCTTATAGGAGGATGGTGTTCCACATGATTCAAGTTATTATTCATAACTTGATCCAGGTAAGAAAGTACTGTAAGGATGTTTTTAGAACCCTCCCCCCACCATATTTGGCATATCATTAGGGAAATATTCACATTCCATATCATATTGATTGTTGGAACATGTTATTCTATTTCCAACCATTATGTAAGAAAAATAATTTACCATTATAGGTCTTGAATACTTAGCTATTAAGAAAAATAAGGAAACTTTGAACATAAGACGATAAACGTGTAAATGAGAAGTATATCATAACTTTTGATTCCCTGTGTTTCAATCTTGGTTATCCATAGTCTACTTCTAAAATTATATTATTATTGGCATTTTCTTCACTCCCTTAATAATGGTTTGTACCAAGCTCATGAATTTACCAAATCATATCCCCTGTGAGTTTCAAACCATGAGTGAAGCAAGGCCCATTGTCGCACACCAGTTCCCATTTGAGTCTAGCTCAAAGAGGTGATTTTGGGTTTTAACCCTAGATACATATGTTCCAGAGAAACCTCTACCTTTTTGTATCCAGAAAAGGATGTATTTTCTTGATAAACCACTTACTCTATACTTAACAAAATTTTGGGGTGTTTTCTTATACTTAGTCGTATCCTTAAGGTTCTTACTAAAGTGATCTATTCCTAATCTTTAGAAATAACTAGACCATCCTATGTTACCAACTATAGTGACCCTACCCTTTTACATATAACATTATATAATTTTAGGCATAATTAAACATCAGACTAAAATTCAGTGAACATGGATTTTAGTGTCTTTGAAGACTAGGTACATAAAAATTAAAACATGGGACTAAAAAACACATCATTATTTAATCTTCATAAAGAGCTCCTAACTTCCTTTAATCCCTTACATCTTCATAGGGTACCCTAGGGATCACATGAAAAAAGGAATGATCTAAGATCCTTGTAAGGGAAGAAAAATAAGAATAAGTCATTAGCACATGGGTTAGAGATCCTGAAAAAGTGATATAAAATTCCATATAAAATCATAACATATAAACATGGGATTATATAAACATTGAATCATAGAAATGTTTCTACAAAATAAATCATGAATTTATCATGAGTCAAGGATAACCGTCAATCCCATTTCACATGGTAGCACAAGCCAAGGTTAACCGCCAAGACCATCACACATGGTGACACAAGCCAAGGCTAACCGCCAAGACCGTCGCACATAACATCTCATGAGACTCAACTTTACCAAATGAATTTGAGCACTATCTGTGTGTACCAATCTTAAATTTTCATGAATATGTTTTCCATATTAATAATCATACATAATCAATCTTACATAAACATAAGGGTTGCCCATGGAAATAATTGGGTGCCATAATCATGTCATAAAGCATAAAAAATGGGCGGATCATAAAAGTTTCCATGAAAGAAAGGAACTAAAATATACATGGAAATTCATAAAATAAAATAGTCATGTATCACGGTATGTGATGTTATGTAGAAGTGAAAACATGTAATAAATGTATTTAATAAAGTTTTTCATTAAAACATTTTTCTTCAGTTTTTTAAAAAATACTATAGAGCCTTTAAAATAAAAAAGGCAACAACACTTTACATAAAAACAGAAGTGAACTAGGAAAGTTTTCATAACAAAAAATCATGATTTTATATAGAAAATTATGTCTTAAAATAGAAGATATAGTTCACTTGAAATTGGGTAAGAATTCTGGAAGTTCCCTCGAAATACGTTTTCTTATCAAGAAGTATTAAGGAGTGAATCACTTAAAAATATGTATATCCCCAAAAGAGAATGATGAAAGCGTATTGGTAAATGAATTTTTCATATTTAAAAAGAATTTATAATATTCACATAAAAATTAAAGATAACTAAATTTTGGTAGAAGTAAGATAAGGCCACCCAAATGAACAAATCAGATTCAGGTAGAGTCCCTTACGGAATATCAGTATGGTATCAGGTGTACTTAAGAGGAATTGATGAGAAATAAATGGGTTTATCATCACTTATATATCATGAGGTAATTATGTGGGAGGTTATAAATCATACCCCTTAATTATGGATTATACATAAAAGGGCATAACATGGAGGACATTCTTGAATAAATGTGAGAAAGAGAAGATCCCTTACCTAAAGTCTGATGGTGTTCTTCGCTTGATCTAAATTACCTGAATAATAAAATTAGATTAATTAATTAATAATTATGGAACCTATTTTACATTTAATTGATTTATTATAACATTTCTATGTTCATTTATGTCCTTTTTGATTGGTTACGTGGTTCAATTTCATTTTTTGGGTCCGTTTGTTTCATGTTATGTTTATTTATATACATGAACAGATAATAATGTAAAATGAGGATGGTTTTATAAAATTGGAGGTATATTTTATTGTTTAACATACATAGGTTTACATGTTTTTAAATTTAATTTGGTTACTTATAGTGACGATTAATCATTATGTAAATCTTTAGTGACAACCTTTTTGGTTAATTGGCAGTTTTTTACCACAATGAACACGTTTTGTTTTATAAATCAAAACCATGTGTACAAAAATATTCTATAACCATAGATGGGACATTATACATATGTTATGGTATGTTTCAACCCTAAAAATGGTTTCATGACTAGAATTTAAGATAGTAATAGAAATTGAAAACCCATCATCCTTGAGTGTGGTAAATTAACACATTTAAATGGTGTCTTTACTACTAGTATAACAGTAGAGTAAAGAAGAGATAATAAAAAATTATCCCCTTATCATAAAACAAATTCCAGAACATATAAGGTACTATGGTTTTTATAACAGATGGGATGAGTAGAGCCAAGTATAGAAAGGAAAACAAAAGAACTTGAAAGGTAAGTGAAAGAAAATAATGGAGGAATTTACCTCTTGATTTAATTTTCCTTGAGAGCCTCTTAAGGGGATAGGATTTAGACTTTTGAGGAGACCAAATGCTCTCATACATTAGGGGGGATATTGGGGAGAGATATAGGAAGAATTTAGAGAATTCACAAGGATTCATAGGAGTGAAGAGAAGAGCAGAGTGTGGGTGGTTTTTATAGTGGAGGGGACGCGGGTTCTCTTAATATTTTAATCATTTGTTTATTAGTTTTCTATAAGACAAGAAATAGTGATAATTCATGTGACCAAAAATAGTAATATTTTCATATGAGTTCTAACCAAGGGTTCTTACAATATCATAAAATCACCCATGACTCGTTAATTAATGTATTTAGTTTATTTTGTAAATTATCGTATTTTACTATTCAAAAAAAATTCATGTATTTTAGAAAAATCCCAAAAAAAGTCGCCCTATCCATTTCTTGACATGTAGAATCCAAAAACAAACTTAATTTTTCAAAAATAATTTTCTAAATATTATTAATTAAATTTTAAAATTAATATTTTAATTTACTTCAAAAATACATATTTTAAAACTATAACTGATTTTATAATGCTTTCAAAAATTACATAAGGTCCTATAAATTTATCTTAAAACCAGAAGACATAAAATTCTTAATTTATAAACACCTTTTAGGAATATATATTTTATTTTAAATTAATTAATTAATATTAATTTATTATTTATGACTTACAAAAATACCAATACTTTTACTATGATCATATTATCACTAATAAGATGCCTACATTTTATTCATACATTTATGGGTGAGGTTACTATTCTTTTGGAAAATTTACAGTCCATAAGTTTCATATTACTATTTATAAGGGTAGGTTACTATTCATTAGGGTAGGATATTATTCAAGAAAAAATTAATTTTGTTCCATTAGAATCCAAACATCTTACTAATTACCACTGTGTATGTCAGATTTTCAAAATTCAAATCATAGAAGTGACAATATTATATTTAAAGGTCATATAGCAATAAATAGTTCATTGTTTTGTGATTTCATATGATTATGTGATATAATTATAATTATGGAAGTTTCATTGAAAAAACATTGGGTCATTAAATTATTCCCCCCTTACAAAAAATTTCCCTCGAAATGTTTTTTTGCATTCTAAACCATAAATATGTGAAGGTACTTTTCATTCATTGCCTCCTCTAGTTCCCATGTTTCATGTCAATAATTATGGTTATATCACATTACCTTTACTAGTAGGGTAGTCTTTTTACATAGAACAATATCTCTACAATCCCAGATCTTCACTAGCTTCTCCTCGTAAGAAATATCATCCTCCAACCGTACCACCTCTAAAGAGAGTACATGTGAAGTATCTGGTATGTACTTCATTAAAAGGGATACATCAAAGACATCATGTACTTTGTTAATGGTAGGTGGAAGTTCTAGTTGATAGGACACAACCCCGACATGATCAAGAATCTCAAAGAGTTTGATGTACCTGGGACTTAGATTCCCTTTCTTCCAAAAACTCATGACCTTCATCCATGGAGACATGTGATGAAATACCATGTATCCAACTTTGAACTCAAGGTCTCATCGATGATTGTCTGCATAACTATTTTGTCAAAATTGGGATACCATGATGTGCTGCTGAATGGTTTTCCCCTTATGTACCTTTTTTTGACCATTTCAAGTCCAAGCAGCTTACGCTCACAAACTTCATCCCAACATGCCAGTGTTCTGAACATTTTCCCATAATGGGCTTTGTGTGGTGTCATTTGGATGCTTGAGTGGAAACTATTATTGTGGTAGAATTCAACCACTAGAATATGTTGGTCCCATCCTCCTTTCAAGTCCATAGAACACACTATCAACACATCTCCTTGTGTCTGAATTGTTCACTCAGATTGGCCTTCAGTTTGAGGGTGATAGGCTGTACTGAATTTCAGTTCAGTGCTTAGAGCATGTTGGAGACTTTTCCAGAACATCGAGCTGAATATCGGATCTCGATCAGATAAAATAGATAGTGGTACTCCATGCGACCTTACCATTTTATTGATATATATTTGTGAAATTTTATCCAATGAGAATTCCTCTTTAGTTTCAATAAAGTGAGATGTCTTTGTAAAATGATCCACAATGACCCATATAGCATTGTTTCCTATGGATGTCATTGGAAGTACAGTGACAAAGACCATGTTTATGTTCTCCTACTTCTATGTTGGTATGGGTAGTGGTTTCATCATCCTCTTAGACTTCAATCTTTTAGCCTTAACTTTTTGACATACCAGGCACTTTGATGTATATTCATAAATCTCATTCTTCGTATTGTCCCGCCAAAATTTCTCGCAGAGATCTCGATACATCTTTGTACTCCCTATATGAATAGAGGATGTTGAGTTATGTGCATCATTAAAAATATCCTTCATTATATATGGATTGGATGGTACACATTATCATGAACGAAATCTTACAAATCCTTCCTCTTCCATTATAAACTTAGAGGATTTTATATTTCTAATGGCTTCCACCCTTTTCTGAATTTCCACATATTTTCTTTGATAATCCTTTATTTTCTCCATGAGGGATGGTTGAGAAATAATTTGAGAAAGGATTGAGGATGTTCCTCCCTTAATGATTCCCAATTAAATCCTCTGCACATCTAAGAATATTGGATCCTTTTCAATTCTCATCATTGATAAAGATGCAGGATCCATTCTACTTAGAGAATCTTCCACCCTATTTGCCTCATCGGGATGGTAATGGATTGAGATTTCATAAGATTTGGTGAGATCAATCCACCTTCATTGGTGCATATTAATATCTTTTTGTGTGAATATATATTTAAGACTCTTTAGATCAGTCTATATCTCACACTTCTTCGCATAGAGATAATGTCGCAAGATTTTCAATGCAAAGATCATAGTCACCAACTCTAGATCATGTGTGGGATAGTTTTGTTCATTTTTTTTTCATCTTATTTGAGTAATAAGATATCACCTTATCATTTTGCATTAGCACATAGCCTAAGAATTTATTTGAAGAATCAATGTATACCATAAAGAGTTCTCCACTTCTTGGGAGTGTGAGTACTGGCACAGTGATTAGCCTCTTTTTCAACTCCTTAAAGAATTCTTCACATTCCAATGTCTGGCCATACTTTACTCCCTTCCATGTCATCTTTGTCATTGGTATTTACAATCATGAAAAGTTCTTCAAAAATCATCGGTAATACAAAGATAGACCTATAAATCTATGGATCTTCGTGACATATGTTGTCTTGTTCCACTATTCAATCTCCATTGTCTTGGAAGTGTCTATAGATATCCCTTTGCTGGTGATTACTTTCCCCAATAATGATACTTCCTCCATCCAGAACTAACATTCACAATACTTTTCATAAAACTTCTCCCTTCGCAAAGTCTTTAACACAGTATTCAAATGGTCCCCATGTTCCTTATTTCTCTTGGTGTATATCAGAATATTTTTGATAAAACTTCCATAAATTTTTCAAGGTAATCTATAAATACTCTATTCATTAAATCCATGAAATTTTCTGGGGAATTAGTGATTCCTAAGGGAATCACTATGAACTCATAGTGTCTATAACTTGTTCAAAAGTCAATCTTGGGAATATCTTCCTTACTCACCTTTAATTAGTGATATCCTAACTGAAGGTACGCCTTACAGAAATAAATAGTCCCACGAAACTGATTGAACATGTCATAAATACATGGTAGGGGATAATTTTTCTTTATCCTAGTTTTATTGAGCACAAGATAATCAATGTTGAGGCACATTGATTCATCCTTATTCTGGATTAAGAGGACTGGCGCACCCCATGGTGAAGCACACTATTTTATAAAACCCTTCTCCAGATTCTCCTGTAACTACTTCTTCAGCTCCCCCATCTCTATGGTGGTCATTCTATAAGGTGTCTTTGATATAGGTAGAGATCCAGGAATAAGTACAATTGAGAACTCAACCTCTCTATTAGGAGGAAGACAAGGAAACTATCCATGGAATACATCAGTGTAGTACCTCACGATGGGCATGTATTCAAACATGATTCTCTCATTTGTATAAATAATTTGAGCTAGACATGATTTCTCAAAAGGAATTAATATCCACACAAGAGACAATGATTCTAAAGTAGATTGATCTTCCTCCTTACAAAATTAAAGAATTATTGGATGCTTTGGGATGTGAAGAGTGATCTCCCTTTCCTGACAGTTGATGTTGGATTTGTATAAAGATAGTAAATCCATGACCAAGAGAGCGTCGAACTCCACCAAAGAAAGTATGACAAGATTTTCTAGAAGGTTTATTCCACAAACATTAACCAGGGAGGAGTTATAAACCATATATAAAAAATATCCTCATTCACTATTCTCATAGATGACTTATCCTATAAATTTTGAAGTGGTGTTTGAATTTTTCTACTAAACTTGAAAGATGTGAAAGATTGTGTAGAACTACAATCAAATAGTACGTTCAAAATTCATGAATAAATAACTAGCATACCTTTCACCACATCATTTTCTAGGTCCACCTTAGCAGTAGTTATAGAATAAGACCTTCCTTGTTTCTTTAGAGGTTTTTGTTGATTGCCTCTAACAACCCTATTCTTTGGGAAATTGTTTTCATAATTCTTATTCTCCTTGAAGTTGTAAAACTACACTATAGGTTGATTTCTGATCTGAATGTTCCTTTCTTCTTCCACATTTGTGATATTTTTTATATCTCTTAAGAAGTTTTTATCCAAATGTCTCAACTATCGACATTTGAATCAGTTCCTAGTTCCCTTTAGATAGTTCCCAATATGATTCATCCAAAAATTATTACACGTGGGATGGTTGGGATTCATTCCATCATCAAATTTATTTGCTGAACCTCCCACATTAGATTCCATTTGCCTCTTTTTTTTGTCAGGACCACGATACCACTGATAGTCTCTGATCTCCATTTCAACCTTAAGGACGCAACAGAAAATTTCCTCATAGTTGTCAAAGTCTCATATCACCAATGCTTTTTGTAGACTCATATTCAGTCTTCTAAATAAGGGATACACCTTTCTTTTGGTGTTCATGACAAAGAAAGAGGAATACCTTTCAAGATCTGTAAAGTTTACTTCACATGCCCCGATTTACTTATCTTTCTTCTTCTTGAGACTGAGGAACTCACTTTCCATATTGATATGGAGGGTTCGGGAAAAGTATTTATTAAAAAAACATTCTCCTAAATTCCTCCCAATCCATGGAATCAATTTATTCCTGGTTTTTCTTATTCTTGATTTGTGTCCACCACTGATCAGATTCCCCATCAAAATGATTAACCTCCAAAACAAATTTATCTTCTTCTGAGAAATAGAGGATAGAGAATATATTTTCAATGGAGTTCATACAATGTTCTTTGAAGAGGGGATATGAAGATCCACTAAACAATGGAGGCCTTTTACACATGGAGGATTCAATGGAAACTTTCTCTTTCCTTGGATTAGGAGGGTGTTCCACATGATTCAAGTTATTATTAATAATTTGAGATAGCTGAGAAAGTACGGTCATGATGTTTTGAGCACCCCATCCCATCATATTTGTCATATCATTAGGGAAATATTCACATTCCACATAACATTGATTGTTGGCACGTGTAATTCTATTTCCATCCATTAATTACAAAAAAATAATGTATAATTAGAGGGATTGAATACTTAAATATTATTCATAAAAATTAAACATTGAGCATAAGAGGATAAACTTGTAAAGGAGAAGTATATCCTAACTTGTGATTCCCTACGTTTCAATCTAGGTTATCCTTGGTCTATTTCTTAACTCATATTCTTATGAGATTTTTCTTCACTCACTTAATAATGGTTTATACCAAGCTCGTGAATTTACTAATGCATATCCCATGGTAGTGTCAAAACATGAGTGCAGCAAGGCCCGTTAACATGCACTAGTTCCCATTCAATTCATTCTCAAAGTGGTGTTTTTGGGTGTTACCCCAGGATAAATATTTTCGAGATCCACCTCTACCTATTTGTATCCAAACATGGATGTATTTTCCTGATAAAACACTTACTCTATACATACCAAAAATTTTGGGGTGTTTTCTTATACTTAATATCATCCTTAAGGTTCTTACTAATGTTCTTTATTCTTAATCTCCAAAAATAACTAGGCCATCCTCTGATACAAACTATAGTGACCCTAGCCTTTTATATATAACATTACATGATTTTAATAATAATTAAACATCAGAGTACAAGACAAGGATCTTGAAGTTTGGTGTCAATGAAGACTAGGTTCATAAAGCATAAAACATGGGACTAAATACACATCTTTATTTAATATTCATAAATAGCTCCTAACTTCCTTTGATCCCTTACATCTGCATAAAGTACCCTGGGGATCACATGAACAAAGGGATGAGCTAAAATCACCATAATGGAATAAACATATGAATAAGTATTTAGCACATGGGTTAGAGATCATGACATAATGAGATAAAATGGCCTATAGAATCATAAAATATAACCATGGGATCATATAAACATTGAATAATAGAAATGTAGATGCAACATAAATATTGAATTTAGCATGATTCAAGGTTAATCTCCAAGACCATTACACCTGGTAGTATAATCCAAGGCTAACTGCCAAGACCGTCGCACATGGTAGCACAAGTCAAGGCTAACCACCAAGACCATCACGCATAACCTCTTATAACACACAACTTTACCTAATTAATTGGAGTTATATCTAGGAAAACCAAACATAACTTTTCATGAATATTTTTTCAACATAAATAATCATATATAATCAATCTTACATAAAAATAAGGGTTACCCATGGAAAGAATCGGGTACCACAATCATGTCATAAAGCATAAAAAATGGGTGTATCATAAAAGTTTCAATGAAATAAAGGAACTAAAATATAAAATTACATTCATAAATGAAAATAGGTAGGTATCATGGTAAGTGTTGTCTATCATAATTGACAACATATAAGAAAAGTATTTAATAAATTTTATCATTAAAACATTTTTGTGTGGTTTTAAAGAAAATACTATAGAGATTTTAAAATAGAAAAGGAAAAATACTTTATATAAAACCTTAAGTGAAACAAGATTGTTTTCGTAATAAAAAAGACTGATTTTATAAATACAATGGAGGCTTAAAATAGAATATAGAGTGCACTTGAAATCAGGTAAGAATTCAAGAAGTTCCCTCGAAACAGGTTTGCTTATTGGGAAGTATTGGGGAGAGAATCACTTAAAATGTATATTCCCAAAAGAGAATGATGAAAGGGTTTTCATAAATTAATTTGTTACATGTAAACATCATTTATAATATTAATATAAAAATAAAAATATAACTTTGGTAAAAGGAATATAAGGCCACCGGAAGGAACAAAGGAGGTTCAGGTAGAATCCCTTACGGAAAATCGGCATGATATCAGGTGTACTTAAGAGTGCTTATTTAGAGAGAAAGGGGTTTCTCATCACTTATATATCATGAGGTAATTATGTGGGAGGTGATAAATCATAACTAATCATTAGGTATTACACATAAAAGACATAACATAGAGGACATTCTTGAATAAATGTGAGAAAGAGAATATCCGTTACATAAAGTTTGATAGTGTTATTTGCTTGATCTTAATGACTTGAATAATATAATTAGGTTCATTAATTAATAATTCCTGAACATATTTTACATTTAATTTATTTATTATAACATTTATAAGTTCATTCATGAACTTTTTTGTTGGTTATGAGGTTCAATTTATTTGTTTGGGTCTGTTTTTTTCATGTTCAGTTTACTTATATACATGAATGGATAATCATGTAAAATGATGATGGTTTTACAGAATTAGAGTTATATTTTATTATTTAAAATACATAAGGTTACATGTTTGTAACTTTCATTTGGTTACATTGAGTAAAGATTAACCGTTATGTAAAACATTAGTGATAACCTTTTGGGCTAATTGGTGGTTTTTGACCACAATGAACACATTTTGATTTATAAATCAAAAACATGTGTAAAAAAGGATTCTAGAAACATATATAAGAAATAATATATATTTTATGGTCGGGTTAGACCATTAAAATGGGTTCATGACTATAATTGAAGACGATAATAGAAATTGGAAACCCATCTTCCTTGAATGTGGTCAATTAACACATCATGGATTGTGTCTTTATGACTAGTATAAAAGAAGAGTAAAGGAGAGATGATAAAAACATAAACCCTTGTCATAACAACATTACAGTACATATAAGTTAATGTATTTTTCATAATATTTTGGATGAGGAGAGGTAAGTATAGAAAATAAAACAAAGGAACTAGAAAGGAAAGTGAAAAAAAAGAAAAGATGAATTTACCTCTTGGTTTTATTTTCCTTGAGAGACTCTTAAGGGTAGAGGATTTGGTCTTTTGAGGAGAAAAAATGCTATTGGACATGGGGTGAATCTTGGGGATATATTTGGGAATAATTTATAGAAGTCATATGGTTTTAGTGGAGTGAAGAGAAGAGGGGAGTGTGGGTGGTTTTTAATGTGGAGGGGAGGAGGGTTTTCTTAATATTTTAATCATTAGTTTATTATTTTTCCATAAGACAATAAATAGTGATGATTCTTGTGACCAAAAATAGTAATATATTCACATGATTTCGAACCAAAGGTTCTTACATTATTAGAACATCCCCCATGACTCAGTAATTAATGTATATATCTTGTTTTGTAAATTATCATATTTTACTATTCATCAAAGATTCAAGTATTTTAGAAAAATACCCAAAATTAATTAAATCCATTTATCATTGTGTATAGATCAAAAATGAACTCCATTTATCAAAAATAATTTTATAAATATGATTCATTTATTTTTTAATTAAAATCATAATTTACTTGAAAAATACTGATTTAAAACTATAACTGATTTTATAATGCTTTCAAAAATTATATATGTTCTTATAAAATTATCTTAAAACCATAAGACAAAAAATAATTAATTTATGAACTCATTTTAGGAATATATATTTTCTTTTAAATTTATTAATTAATGTTAATTAATTATTTATGACCTACAAAAATACCAATACTTTTTCAATGCTCATATTATCACTTATAAGATGCATAAATTTTATTTATACATTCATGGGTGAGGTTTATATTCTTTTTTAGTACTTACTATTCATAAGATTCATATTTATATTCATAAGGGTAGGTTACTATTCAAAATTTTAGGTTACTATTCACCAAAAAAAATAATTTTGTTCCATTAGACTCCAAACATCTTACTGGTCGCAACTGGGTATATCAGATTTTTGAAATTCAAATCATAGAAGTGACAATATTTTGTTTAAAGGTCACATAGTTATTTTTAATTAAAATTTCTATGATTTTATTTTATTATATGATATAATTATAAGAACGGAATTTCCATTGATTTTTTTTTTGAGAAAGATGAGCACGGAGGCTCTTAAATTGATAAAGTTGAAACATTACAAGAGACGAAAATAATGAATTTTATATTTGTACATATTAAGAAGAGGGACCATGTCATTATGAATGGTGTTGGTGTAGATGCTCCTCCCTTCTGACACCCCTTTGTTTGCAAGTCCATCTGCAATGTGATTCACCTCCCGGAAGGTATGCGTGATGAAGTAGTTAAGGGAGGAGAGTTTATCGAGACAATTCATCCATTTACCTGCTAGCTTCCAAGCCAACCTTGTCTGACCCATTCTAATTGCATGCACCATTGTGGTCGAGTCACTTTCAAACCAAATGTTGTTCCAATGTCGTTGGCAAATGATATCCACCGCGCTGATGAGAGCCATCATTTTAGCCTCCAAAGCTGTCATGTGCCCGCACGGACCATAATTGCATTCCACCACCTCCCCGTGATGATTCCTGAAGATTACACCATATCCTGAAGGGATGTGGTTCCATTTGGAGGCTCTATCCGTGTTGCATTTTAGACACCCATTGAAGGGGTTGTCCAAATCACTTCCATCATGCCCCTTGGTTTGGGGTAGTGGCCTGCAACTTTTATTCTTTTGAGAACCATGAACACCCTAACTGAGGCATCGCAGTGTTCATGAATCTGTGAGTTGGAATTTTTTACTTCCATGAGGATTCCGTAGTTGCGGGCCTTCCAAACCTTATTAATCAGTTCAGCACAAGCCACCTGCAGCAATGTTGTGATCTATTTTGATTGCAGAGCTCTAAGCAGTTGGTAAATGAACTGTACAGCCAATGATGTATTAGGAGGATCCATCTCAAAAACATTGATCACTGTATTCCAAAGTTCAGAAGTCGTGCTGCAGGATCGGAATAGGTGGTCAATATCCTCTCAATACTGACTGTGGAGAGTACATCGAGAGCATAATGAAATTCCAATCCATTAAATTTTCACCTCAACAGGAAGTTTGTTGTGATAGAACCTCTAGAAAAGTGTAAATCTGGAGGGAGGAATCCATTTTGTGTTCATTGAGCCAATCTATCTTACCTCACCCTTCAACAGGTAATTATAGAAGCTGTTAGAGCTTAGAATTCCAGCTTGAGATCCTTCCCAGAGCAGTATATCCTCCTGTACAATAAATTCATAGTTTTCAATAATAGAAATTATTTCGTCTGAAAGTTCTTCTCTGCGTTGAATCTGTTCTTTTATGGATAATTTTCTATCAATTCTTTGCTCCTCAGTATTTATCCTTCCCATAAGAGGGGTCCCGTCCAGTTAGTAGACCAGAAATTCAAACTTGAGAGGAATCTATAGTAGAACCCTATTGATGTTGACAGTTGGTTGATTCCAAAATTAACCATCTTCAATGAAAGATATCAACAATATAATTCCATGGAGTAGTAGTAGTAACACATTAAATAAGAATATGATAATTATCTTCTCTATGATGATTACGTAGTCAGAATTTAAAGTAAAATTTTTCCCAAAAATATTGGAGTCCATTTTTAGCGGGGATCCGGTTGTGACCAATTCTCTAAAAAATAATGATTCAGGAATGTTTTATCCTAGGACTATCAAAAAAAATAATCCAAGAAAAAAATCTCTAAATTATTAAAATAGTTATTTAAAAAACATTTAGAGTCAAGCATGCCAATATGAGGAGGTTCCCAAATTAATAAATCATCGAGGTTGAAAATGGGTAATTGTTAACTACATGGTTAATGTCTTCAGGAATATTAAAACTAGGAAAATTTAAAAAATATTAAATAGAAACACTTGTGCGATTGGGTAATTGATTGAGATCAACCATAGATATCATAGCAGATCCAGTCCAGTTATCTAACTAAAAATTCAAAGAGGAATATTTATGGATCGTCCGCCTATAATGAGACCTAATGATGGAGAAAAAGTTCTTAATGGGTGGAAATATAGAGTGTTCTATATTATTTAAGTTTCCATTCTTTATCTTTTCAAGGAACATATTTTTATGGAAAAAAAGAGATATGGAGTCATTATGATGAAAAATCCATGTAAGTATATATTGTATGGAATCATTGAAAATTTTAAGGTTTCTAAATCCAAGACTACAATTATCTAAGGGTTTAAAAAATTAGACCAAGGGAAAGTCACTAATTTTTTTTAAAGTGTGCTTCCAATCCAAAAAAAGTTATGAAAACATTTATTTTTTTGAGAAGGCCTATATGCAATTTGTAGACCATCAAATAGTAAAATATTTTTGAAACAGTTGTGAATTTCACAATGAAAATTATTCCTACGATTGATAGAGATTTTCCTTTCCAAGAGGAATGTTGGTTTTGAAATTGGTCCAAAATTATAAAAATGTAACTACTTTTAGGTCTTCCCCATAAATGAGGACTCCAAGATATGTGAAAGGGAAGGATTCTTCTCTCAGGCCCAACCCATTAATTATGTGGACTTTTTTGTTAGCTGAAAACCTTTTTTGAACAAAGATAAAGTATTTATTCCAACTGAAATATTATCCATAGTTCTCATCAAAATGAGATAAATAAGCCGTAATATTTTTCATATTTCTGTTACTCCCTTGTAAGAAAAGGATGATATCACCCACATAGAGGAGGTGAGTGGGAACTTCTAGATTCCAAGAGACATGGATAGGCTTTAATTTACCTTGATCCATAAGATGAGTGAGTATTATTCTTAAATGGTCCTCTAAAATAGATAATATGATAGAAGAGAGGGGATCAACCTATCTAGAACCTTTCGTGCAGTTGATGTATCCCTTAGGATATCAATTAATAATAATGTAGATAGGAGAAGAGTTAAAAATATTTTTAACTCTTCTCAGGAAGTGATTTTTAAAATAAATACCCAGAAGTATCTTATATATAAATATCCATTCGATGGTATCAAAAGCCATTGTGATGTCTATATTAATGGAAACAATACTACCCCTATTAAATTTATTTAAGAGAATAGTGCATTCAGAGGAAATGAAGATGCAATCTTGAATGGTTCTAACTTTCACAAAACCAAATTACTTCTAAGAGATAATTCTGTGACCATGGTTGCAAGTCTATTGCCAAGGAGCTTATCTATGGTTTTATAAAGAGTGTTGATAATTGAAGAAGGTCTAAAGGGATTAATCATAGAGACATTATCCATTTTTGGGATCAAGTAAAAAATTGAGCATTAATAATATGAGTAAGCATACCCTTAGAGAATAATTCTTTAACCAACATATATTCATCAGGATGAATGAAATCCTAATATTGTAAAAATAAACTATTACTGAAACCATCAGGGCTATGAGCACTATCTTGTTTTAATCTAAAAATAGTATTTGTGATCTAATGGTCAAAAGGAATGCTGGTGAGGAAGGTGTTATCCTCATTATTATGAATGACAGGAATGACATCATGGAGAAGGTCTTTATTTATATTAGGTTCATTGACTGTATTTCTAAAGTAGGAGACAATATGACTAGAAAGACCATCCTTAGTATCAATTAGGTTGTACCCATTTTTAAGAAAATTGAGAGGCCTATAATCTTTAATGATTCTTTATAAATTTTATATAACATTGTGTTCTTGTACCCATCATTAAGACATTTTTTGAAGATATCCTTCTAAATTTTATCTTTAATTAGAGAGCATAGACTTATGATTGCTTGTGTGATAAATTTCTTATTGAGTATCAATAGTAAAATCGAAAATAGTTATGGATTTTTTAATTTGGTTGAGATTTCCTTCTTGAGAAACTTTCTCATTGTCAATATGGATGGATATAGATTTGCATCATTATTTTAAATTTTGTTTAAGGAGTTTTAACTTCACAATACAAGAAAAAGAATCCTCATCATTGTTCATAGAATTCTAGGATTATTTAATAGTATTATCACAATTAGGATATGAAACCCTATAATTATTGATTTTAAAAGGAATAATAACTTTAGATCATCTAGGAGATACACTAACAATGATCAGGTGGTGATCATGGTGAATTTTGGGGAGAGTGATGCTAGAGATGGTATCTAATTTATCCAGGGTTTTATCATTATAAAAATCTATATCGAAGTTACTAGAAAACACCCTATTACGGTGCCTTCTATACCAGGTGTATTTCTCCCCAAAAATGTTGATTTCAATAATATTATTATCTTCAATGTAGGTTTTAAATTCTCATGAAGATATAGTGGAGTGATCTGGACCCTTTTTTTCCCTAGTACTGAGGATAACAATAAAATCCGCAACCAAAATCTAGGGATGGTGAATATTTTTCCTAAAGAGGATAGATCCTTCCAAAGTTATATCCTATCTTGATACCTATTTTGGCATAGAAAAAACATAAAAAAATGTGGTAGTTAAAGGATATAATTTTAGAGGGAAACACCTAATCAAAAATGTTATAAACACTAACATTATGTAAATAATTATGAGAAAAATTACAAAGTGTTTCAATATAGTAGTTATTATTAATTGTAGAAATTAAAGTTTAACTAATATGATTTAAGTTAGTAAAAGAAGGTTAAAGTCAATTTGGGGATCAGTAATAGATAAAAATTTGGGATGACGAGCATGAAGGAATATTTTTAAAGAAATAATGGTGTTAGGGTTAGAAATGCCATGAAAGTTACAGAATAAAATATTCATTTGAACATGAACTTGGGGATGGAACCCCCATTCTCTTTACTCACAGATCTCTTCTTCCAAGAGGATATTCTAATTGTTTGAGTCTTTTTTGGACAAGGATATGAAGAGTCTTATTCCTTCTTAATTAAAGAATAAACATTAGAAATTATATTTGTTGTACCTTCCTTTTTATCAATTGGGGTCATTCAATCATGAATACAAATTTCAGAGGATAGATCCTTGGGACTACTGTCTAGTTCCAGTGGGGCATTGTATACAGTGTTAATATCATCAGCTTGAGAAATAACAATAGGAAGAAATAATCATTTGTTTCCCTCAATTCTATTGTCTTTAATGGCCTTCATAGAGGTAGAGACTGCATCCCTATCATTTTTTCATCCATGAGAGTCTTTTTAATTTTAGTAGAATTCTTAATTCCAACAGACGTGTTAGAGTCATCATATTTGATAGTATATTTTCCTAAAATCTGTATGTGCTTGAGTCTATCCTCAATGATGTTGGTAGCCTGAATTTTGAGTTCATAGATCAAATATGAAGGGGTAATGTCAACATCCATATCCTTGGCCTCTATTTTTTATCTTTGAATAATCTATTGCTTGTTGCTAACTCCATCTTAAGTTGAATTTAGATTATCACTGTCGACAAGAGTGATTAAAGCTTGAGGCATTTCATCCCATCTTTGGGTATTTTTTTTTCTTTACTTCCATTAGTATCATTGGAGGTAGTAGCTATGATAGACTACTTTGATGAAGTCTTTAAGGGCTCAAGACTAACTTCAGTTATGTATGCTTATGATATCTTATGAATTCATATGTACCACATACTTTTGTCATGTCACACCCTAATATTATTATTCATGGTGATTTCTTTATGGATTATAACCAAACTAATGTGATTTATTCATGCTTATGTCATTTGCATTGATTATGTTTCCATACATACATAAGTGTTTTATGCTCACTCCCTAATTTTATTTTTCATGATCACCTATATTTTCTTAACCTATGTTTTTTCCTTACCAAGCATCTAATATCAAAATTTTCTTATGTTTAAATATTTCTATAGGTAATAAAGAAGGATATTTTGTATTATTATTTTAAAATTCAATATTTTGTGATGAATTTTTTGGAAGAAATGCGTTTTGTTCGGTGTTGTGAGATAAATATATAGCTAATATCTAAATAAACTAAACATTTTAGTTTCAAGAGTTCTTCTTTTGCAAGTTATAATTAATAATAATGTAAAATGAAGTGAAATATATGAATTCTATGTAGGGGTTCTCTCAGTTACTATTAAATTAGAGTATAGATAAATTTTGGTATTAGTTCAAGAAGAATAAGTGGATAAAACTGAAACCTTCCTAGGATGGACCAAATGTTCTATTGGATGAAACATATTAAAATAGTTTTTTTAATTCATTGGATTATTTTCTCTAACTTTATTTGACATATTATTAATTATTTGCCATAACCATTTTTTAAGTAAATTACTAGAAAAAAGTCATGAAATTATATTGGAGGTGGGTACATTTATTATCCATTCATGAATATTAATAATCTAATTTGGTTATAACTAAATGCACACTCGTTCATCGTTGGGCATGGGAGACAAACTAAAATTTATACATACTTAATACTTAGGACAGTGGCAAGACAGGGTTGAACCACAGGGAGGCCTGTTTTTGTGTTTGATGTTCTAAAAAAAGACTACACAAAAACACACATGAAAAAATCGATCATAGGCAATTGGTGGTGGTGAAGTTAAGTGAAAGAGATTTATTGCGTGACAGAGCAGAGCAGAAAGAGGAATTGTGATGAAAACAACCAAAAAGATGAGTAAGGGGAAAGTCCACTGGCCGGTTTGATGTTGCTTAACCTTATTCATGCACTGCGATTGAAGAGCATTGATCTGACTAAGAGTAACAGGCCAGAGTTGTCGTTTGGTCAGCATGTGATGAAATAGCTCTTATAGTCCCTCGACTGTAAAAGTCATTCCATCCAATGGTGAAATCAAGTCAGTAGTCACCGAGCTCAACCTGTTAGTTGAGTTCGGTGTGTCTCTCTCTCTCTTTCGAGAATAATTCACTTGTCAGTGAATTACGTAGATTGAAACAGTTTTTATTATAGTGAAAACAAGATCGGTTTTCACTCGAACATTTTGTTTTGAAAATAAGCTCGTCTGTAGAAACTAAGAGAGACAATCCAGAGCAAGGATGCGGTGAATGAATGAGATTAAACAGATCGAATCCACCAGCTTATTCCCCCCCCCCAAAGTAAATTAGCCAGACATAGTGGATGGTTTTAATGCAACCGTGAAGTAAGAGATAATGAAGTTCATGTTAAATTGAGTTGCACAAAAACCGAGCACAATGCAAGTAAGAATGTTCGTCTCCCTACTCAAGCTCTTGGAAACTCTAACTCCTGCTGCTTGATGGTGGATGCAATGTTGGAACTCACTCGATGTCCCGCCTTGGGAATCGAGGTCTGAAATGCACTGGTCTACTACTCTCGGTACTCCAATCTGTCTCCAGTTCTGTCTATCTCCCGAATGATCAAAAGTCTTGTTGCTTGTCTCTCTCGATGGAATGGTGTGCCCCCTCCTAATGTTCTTCTCTAATGTCTCTGATGCCCCCGATGCCCTTCCCTCTTGTCCGCCATGCCCCTAATCCCCGCCCGTGATGAATGCTAATCTAACAGTAATCGAAGTCTCTAGAATCTCATCTGAAGTGTTCTCTGACCTCCACGTGGCTCCTTCATAGTTCCATGTCTCCCGCGCTTGTCACCGGAGCAATTGCTCCTAACAACATGAAATGGTGCGCGCGCGGCAACCCGCAAACCTCTGCAAAAATGCCAGTGAGTCAGATTATGTAAATATACATATATAACTGCTTCAAAGTACTTATTAATATATATATATATATATATATATATATATATATATATACTATATAAAAATACTTATAAGAATACACATTTTATAAAACCTAATACTATTATTAATACAATAACTATTCTATTTAATTAATAATAAATATTATTATATAAGAAATTAGTATTATATATATATATGATTATATTGTTTTATTAATATACCAATTATTATTATATTGTATATGATATATGATATATAAAACAATGTACATAATTATATATTATTAATGCTATACTAATTATATTTACTATGTATATTAATATCAATATTATTATCTATTATATATAATTATATTTATTAATATGATATATACTGGGTATTATATGTATTGTTATTAATACTATACTATATATAGAGTATAATATATATATTATATGTAATTATAAGGAAAATAAAATAAAGGGGAGGGGGAATCGGGTCTGGTGAAAGGGGAGAAAGGGGAAAGCAGGGGGGCAGTCTCGGCGCGGGCTTCGGGTGGCTCTCTGGTGCAGCGGCTGGTCAATCAGGCAGGGTCGTCGGTTGTGGGTAGTTCACGGTAGGATGTCGCGCGCTCAGTGGAGACGATCAGCAGAGATCGCCGGTGGCTTCGGGTGAGGAGTGTGGTGACCTAGGGTTGTGTGCGGCGGAATGAAGGGTGAGTGGGATGAGAAGGATGAGGGAGCAAGGCTGAAAAGGGGTTTGGCACAGGGGGATTGGGTGGATGGAGGAGTGCGGCAGAGCTGAGGCGGCTTGGGAGAAGAAGGCAGAGCGGTGCTTTAGCGACGAGCAGGGGCGGCTGTGCTTGAAGGAGAAGACTCGGGTGCGCGGGGGGTTCCGTGGAGATGAGGAAGCGGCGAGGCAGGAGATGAAAGGGAAGGTCGGTGGGGGGTAGCAGCAGGGGCATGGGTTCAATTAGGGAAAGCCGCGGCTAGGTCCCGGTGGCTTCGGCTACAAGAAGCAGAGAATTGGGGCTTCTTCTTCTTCCTTGTTTTGATTTCCTAGTTCATGTTTTGGTGCTATGAGTTTGATGTGTTGTAGGTTATTTGGTTGCTGCGACGGAGGCGAGTGAGTTGCTGGTGCGTTGGTTTACTGCGTGGATGAGGAACAGAGGCATGGAGGTGATGAAGCAGAGTGGAACGGTTAGGTAAGGAAGTGGGAGATGTATCGGTGAGAAAAGTATCGGTGATGATTTTAGGTATCGGTGAGGATTTGAGAAGTGAATCGGTGATGAAAAGGAGGAAAAGGAAACAGTGAGGTAAAAGGGGGCTAACACCGAGGTATCAGTGGGGAAAAAATGGCACGGTGAGGGTAAACTGTATCGGTGGGGTTTGGTGTATCGGTGAGAATGAGGGAGAGATGTATCGGTAGACTTAGCCTGATGGTGAGGATAAATGGAACAGTGATGAAGAGAGGTGTATCGGTGAGGAAATTGAGTAGCGGTGAAGTTTTGTGTATCGGTTGCAAGGCTACTGATAGAAATGTTGTATCGGTGTGGTAGTCTGTATCGATGAGGTTTTGTGTATCGGTGAGGAAGGTCACCGATAAGGAACAGGACCGTGCGCCCGCCACACCTGTGAACAAACATAACCAAGGAAATTAAATAAATAAAATGATTTAACAAAACTAAAAAATAAATAAATCAATTAATAAATTAAATTAAAAAGAAAGGAATTGAAAACAACAAAGTTAAATAATAAAATTAAAGAAACTTTATTTAAACAAATGAATTAATTTGGGTTAAAATTTATAAACATACATAATTAAAGAACAAATTAAAATATTTAAAATTACTTGCTTAAATTAATTATCCAATTAATTAAAGAACTAATTAAATTAAAGAATAAAAATATTAAATGAATAAAATTAAATTGTTAAAACTAATTAAATTATTAAAAGACTACAAAACCAAAAAAAGTTATTTATTTACAATTTAAAGAATAAAAATTTAATTAATTTAATTAATGAATTAATAAACTAACTAGAATGAAAAATAAAAGAATAAATAAATAAAAGTCTAATTCGCACGACTCATTTAATTTTAGAATTATTAAAATGACACTAAAGCACATTAAAACACATGTTTTAAACTAAAATTGATTATTTTACATAGGAAAGTACAAAAACAGAACAATTATCAATTATTTACTAAAAATAATCATTTTGGTATAAAAAAGTCAATAAAAATACACAAAGGATGCGGCAAAGAGTGTGAAAACACTGCCACATCACTAAATTTATTCATTCATATCATGAATGTTTCCTAAGACTATTTATTAATCACTAAAATAATTAGATATCATATTACTATAAAAAAATATAGTGGTGTGATGATTTCATAACAAATATATAACTATCCTCTTATTAATGTTTATGGGAATAATTTAATTACACGTGTTCCAATTATAGTGATTTGAGGTCTTTGGTGGGACTTTTGGATGGTTTAGGTATGTGCATATTTTATTTTTCTATTTTTACAGAGGGGTCATTTTTTTAGAGTATTATTTGATTTTTGGTAATTTAGGATAGAATTTAAGGAATTTTTGGATTTATTTTTAGGATTTAAAGGAGGTTCAAAGCTTAGAGTGGGACTTGGGTGTGTTTAATAGAGGAAACCCATTGTGGTGGTCATACAAAAATGCCACTAAAGTTATGGTGGGTTCCACTAGGATTATAGTGGAGCCTCCAATAGCTTATCAAATGTTCACTATAGTTTTGATGGATCCCACCAGAGATTCAATGTGATCTTATAAATTTCCTTAAATGAGTTGCAGTTTTAATTTTGATAGGAAATCACTTGAAACTACTAAATTGGAACCCCTAATCTCATTTATCCATCTCCACTTGATCACCTAGAAGTTACCATAGGGTCCATCTTCTTCTCCATTAGTTTTTCCATGGATCAATGTTGGTTAAATAGAGATTATACCACAAATCTAGGGTAGATCCTCCAATTCTATTCTAATTTAACTCTATCATCCCTTATCCACTTTATCATATCACTATTTTTTCTCCATATGGATATATTATTTTTTATTTCAGTAAGTCATGGTGAAATTAAATTTACTTCCATATATTCTTCTAGTTTTTGTTAACGGAAACATAGGTGAGTGAATCCAATGTTTTTCTCACTATTTTACTTTGTATTTTTATGAAGTAATTTATTGTGTTTTTAATTGATATGGGAGATTGATTTATGGTTTCATATATTGTATTTATATGGAGTTTATTTTTATTAAAGGTAATAGAAAATTTGATGATTATTTGCCTATGTTTAGATTATATTTTTATTGAGTTTTGGTATGTTAGTTTTTTTCATAGTTGATAGACTTTGGATGAAATTTGATGTGATTTTTATAGTATGTTATCTTTCTTTTAGAATACTAAGGATGTACCATCAATATTATAATTATATTTTTTTGGTTCCAGCCCATATAGAAATTCAAAAATCTTTCTTTAGATTTGTTTCCTATCATTTTCATTGAAATTAATAAATAAAATTATTCTTGTTTTATAAGGATATGAATTAATGGTTCTTAGTGAATACATGAGTTTTTGATTTAAATATTCTTTCTATAAAAACATAATTTTATACTATTAGTAAAATGTTAATTTCATTAATTTAGATTATAAATTCACATTTAAATGTTTTGTAAAAATTTGATTAATTTCAACATGTAAATTATGTATTTCTTAGTACATGTTGATGTTTTTATCGCCTTCTAATATATTAAAATTTACATTGTATTTTTGGTGTTCGAAATTAATTATCTTATTTTTTCTATATTAAAACATAATTTTTATATTAAAGAACATGGTTATGGATTAATTAGTTGGAAAGGTATAATAAATAGTGTTCTTATTTTTAAATAAACCAGGGAAGTGTTTATCTTGTACCTAGGGTCTAAATGTATTT
This sequence comes from Viscum album, assembly GCA_963277665.1. Classification (NCBI taxonomy): domain Eukaryota; kingdom Viridiplantae; phylum Streptophyta; class Magnoliopsida; order Santalales; family Viscaceae; genus Viscum; species Viscum album. The sequence goes on from OY728167.1 coordinate 722,725,411, forward strand.
TTAAGGGAGTTCAACCATTAAAAACCTCTATTTTGATTAGTAAAGTGTTACTTATGGATATAAAAATGTGTGTAAATTTCTTTTATTGTTTTATTGATGAAAAATTATGAGGTTATTTGACTTCCTTACATAGATTAGATGTTTCCATCTAAGAATCCTTTGAACATACAATGAAAATGGGGGTCAATTAAGTAGATTTAGTTAAATTCCGAAGCACATATCTTATCTCATTAATCACATTTTATCTGGGAAATAATTACATTCCATAATGGAATACATGATTCATAATCCAACAAATCACACTTTCCTTTTTTAAATCACTAGTGCAGAAATGACTCTTCACATCGGGTTTTTTTATTTTCCATGTCATTTATAAGGAACTATTATTAAAGTAGGTTTTGTAAATATGTAATTACATTGATTAAAAATGAATATTGTTAATTAATTATTGAATTCTTTTTACTACAGTTATTTTATAACCGAATTAAAAAACAATTTAGTAGGGTTTTCATGTCTGTTATTTAATAACCGATGACAAAATTGATTTTTATGTCTGTTATAATATAAATGATGTGATAAAGGTTTTTTAACATCAATTATTTATTAAATAAAATGAAAGAATAGTATTTCATTTCTATTATATATTAGTCGACATGATAACCTATCAATGTAGGATTTTTTGCATCTTTTATAAAATAATCGACACCAAAAATAAGTTTACATAAAAAAATATTTATTTTTTTCCTTTCTCTCCATATCCAACCAAAACAAAAAAAATACGAAGAAAAGCATAAGTATGAGAAAAACAACCATCAATACATTCAAAATTAAAATAATCAAAACTAAAATATATAGTAAAAACAAACTAAAATCCAAAAAAACTGTAAATTGATTTGACCAATCCATTTTTTAGTGTCTGATATCTTTTTCACTATAATGAATAGGGTCATCAAAAAATATACAAATTAAAATTAAATAATCAAACATGTATTATGAACAAAAAACTAAATATTAATGAATATCTTATAAAGAAATATAACCAAATTAAACTTTATAGCGGTGCCAGTTGAAATTATTTCATACATAAATATGAACAAATAATGTCTACATTCTTTAAAACCTTCTTGTTTATGAATATGAAGTTTAAATTAGTATTTCACCTAAAAATTACATTTTTATGTAATATATCAAAAATGTAAAAAATTTAAATGAAGTTTCCCCTTTACATTTACATATTTAATCTTGGCCCTCTTTTTCATTATGGTAGCTTGAAAGAAATTAAATCCCCCACTATAAAATATTAAGAATGAAATAAATATAAAATTCATAATAGTATATACAACTATTAATAAATTCAAACATGCATTTTAGATATATTCTTAAAATTTTTTCTCACTTCATCATGGATAGAGAATAACAAGTAAAGTTTCTTCTACCTTGGGCATAAAACACTTAACATATAATGGCCAATGATATAAAATAAAATTTAATGTTAGTATTCATTATGTTAAAAAAAATATAACTCCTTATGAGATAAATGTTTTATACTCTTGTTGATAAGGAAACAACCATCACTGAATAATTACATTACTTTGAAATCTTTCAGGAATATAAACTGTTCTTTTGGCTTCAGTCATTATCCTTGCTACACGTGAAATGGACTATGGGACCATAAATCCATATACATATATCTTGAAATTCTCCATACACATTTTATAAGGAATTATATTAAAAAATTAAGTATAAATTTTCAATAAAATAAATTCATAGAAAGATTTATTTTAAGATATACAGGGAAAAAACTTGCATCGTGTTGAAGAGAAACTGATCTCCAATTACAAGCTCCATGATATCATTTTTCCAAGGTTCCATAGTTATTGCACACCCACAAACATAATCTTCCATTGGAATCTAATAAACACACAATGATTTATTTTAATAAGTTAAAAATCATTCACTACTCTTATAGTTTGTATCTGATGTCATAGTTCTTTGTATTTTTTATTGACTATACAGTACTTGTTTACCATTAATGTTTTCCAGTAAAAAAATAGATAAATATAAAAACATTAAAATGATAAATCAAATTTAATAATAATATTAAATAAAAGATAACTTATGCACATACATCTATGGTAATATGCCACATAAGTCTAGATGGCCAAACTAAAAAGTGGTTGATACTTTGTCCAATTGTACTCACCTTATCTATAGGTGATAGTACTCCATCTTATATATCTATAATATCATGTATAGTGACCCTATTATTCTTTATATCAAATTGTTGATGTTTAATGATATCTCCAGTATAAAATATCAACCCATATGCAACAATAAGATACTATGGATCATAAACAAATTACTCTCAATAATGTGGAATCATTGGAGGAGGGTTTTTAAGAGTAGGATAATGACTGGGGTCTGTAGGTGGAGGTTGAGGAGTGAGAGCTGCTGCCAGAGGTGGAGGAGTGGGAGCTGTTGGAAAAGGTGTAGGGTAGTCTGAATCTTTCATTGCATGTCTGTAAATATTGACTATATTGAATCTCTAACCCTATCCTCCATCATCACATTTATATCTTGAACATTAGCCTCTAAAGATTCTATTATTTTTTTTGTAAACACCCCCATTGTAGTAGCTGAAGAACATGGAAACTCTATTTTCACTGATACACCAATAGGGTATCCTTGAACATGATTTGGGTGTTGGGGATTTCCCAATGTTATAGCTAAAATATCCTACCTACCCTCAGCTAAAAAGGCCCTCTATGTGCTCTGATCCTCAAGAGAATCCTATATTAATTATTTAGAAAATAATATAATAAATCAAAATATAAAAAGATTTGAAATAAAATAAATAAATTATGTAAAAATATTATAATAATCTCATCTACAACCTACAACTCTTTGGTAAGATATTTTGTTTATCATCTGATACCTCTTCCATTTTCATGTCTAGCTTGGGGGGTAGAGGTGAAACCTCTGTAGATCATGGAGACTAAAATATAACTTTTTTTAAAAAATCATCCATCATTTTTTCTTAGAATTATGTATACCCTCTCTGAGATAATGTAGGATGGTAAATGTTTCTATATAGGATCTCCAGATTAGATATCTTTTATTGTTGTAAATAAATAATAAAAAATCAGTTATAACTCATTAATAGTATCATTAATATAAAAAAATTCTAAAATTTAACATTTCACTTACAAAAAATGAATCTTCTATTCTACATTAAAAAATAAATTATATGTATCATTATCTATAACAGGATATATAACAAATGGATTATGATTTTCCCTATGTGCAAAAATGAAATTTTATGTGACGGTGGATTTGAAATCACTTCATCTCCTAGAATCCAACTATAAACATTTCCTCCTAACTTCATTGGTGTTAGGTATATCATATGTCATTTGATAAGAATGGGGTACCACATTTACTAACCCTATAACTCTTTTTTTCCCCAAGGGAGTATATGTCTCTTGTAAAGAAGAGTGGGGATCATTAGGAGGATCATGCCTATGTTTCTCCCCCAAAGAATTGAGTATGATCATCTCCAAAAGAATGTACCAGATTAGTTGATTGATCTTTCATCATCCTATAAGTAATTTGAACAAAACAATTGGTACACAAATATACAAATTCAACTATTACAATTATAATATAATTAAAAAATGAAATAATATCAAATAATAAAGTAAACTAAATTAAAATTGACACATGTTTTCATATTTTTTATCGTTTAGTAAATTGATAATTGTAATGAGGTATGAAATTTAATGTCAAAAATGAAAATAAATCAAAAAATGGTGCGTGAATAGTATTATTTATCCAACATAATAAATCATTTTTTACAAAAAATGAATATTTTTTTAATATATTCGTATAAAATATTTTTTTTTATTTTACAAATTTGATTTTAAATAATTGTATTTCAAAAAAAATAATTTATTAGATAAGTTATGTATGGGTAAACATCGTAAGTTAAAAAACAAAACTAATATAAAAAAATAATTTAACTTATCAGTTAAAGTATATGTTTTAGTAAATAAAATAAAATATCTAACAACTTTTGAAATTTAAAAAAGTAATCAAGAAATAAAAAAATGTTATGACATATAATATTAGGAATGTACTAAAGGATTTTTTTACCAAATTGTTTCATCATGACCATTCTGTAGGGCACAAACCATGTTTATAACATGATCATAAATATTATTTGTTAATCTTTCCATAGAAGTAGGAATCTAAAATAAATCAGCATCATCATAAATTTTATCATCACCAACATACGATTTTTTCCTTGTAAAATAATCGACCACTAGATATCAGATTGATTATGAACATTAAAAAAATTCCTTGTGTTTCTATTATAAAACGATCATCTATGTATTACAATCTATTCAGATTAACATGTGTCATTCCAAATTAATATGTTCTGATATTGTTTTTAATGATAAATGATTTGATGTTAAACACTGTAACATATAATATAATGTAATAAACCTCTCATATTTCTTAAATGACTCTATAATATTCACTTCATATGGAAATTATATTTTTGAATTTAGCACTCAGAAAATGAATTTCTTCTACAAACACCAATATACTACTATTCTGAATTGCACTTCTGTTGTACAGATGTTTCATATGAAATGTATAGGTGTTAATGTCATACCCAAATGATGTTATAAAATTTAAAATTTGTCCACCCACTAACCATCTCAATGTTTCTAATGAATCTAATCGACCATGCATGGTCTCCTTAAATAGTGGAAATAAAGTTTTTTCATATTCATTCAAAATCCACATATCTTTCTTCTTTGGATATCATTATTTCAATACATTAATATGAAATATAACATATGGTTGAGGATCCTCTATGTTATTCAAGATGTATAAATTTACCTTCTGTATATGTTCACCTGTAAAAGATTTTACTTTAATTCCACAAATTCCCTTTCCCCCATAATTATCTTGTTCATTATGAGATGGAGGCAAACCAATGTGCTCCACTACATACAAGTAGCTTATACAAAACCCCAAAACATCATCAAAAATATAATTTTAAACGTTAGAGGCTTCTAATGTGGCGGTGTATTAACACTCTTTGCCACATCCTTTGTGTATTTTTATTGACTTTTTTATACCAAAATGATTATTTTTAGTAAATAATTGATAATTGTTGTGTTTTTGTACTTTGCGGTGTAAAATAATCAATTTTAGTTTAAAACATGTGTTTTAATGTGATTTAGTGTCATTTTAAATAATTCTTAAATTAACTTAGTCTTGCGAATTAGACTTTTATTTATTTATTCTTTTATTTTTATTCTAGTTAGGTTATTAAATCATTTATTAAATTAATTAATGCCTAATTATTTAAATTTTAAATAAATAACCCTTTTTGTTTTTTAGTCATTTAATAATTTAATTAGTTTTAACAATTTAATTTTATTCGTTTAATATTTGTCATTCTTTAATTTAATTAATTCTTTAATTAATTGGTTAAATAATTTAAGCAAGTTATTGTTAATTTTTTGCTTTGTTCTTTAATTAAGTTTTTTTTATTTTCTTTAACCCAAATTAATTCATTTGTTTAAATAAAGTTTCATTATTTAACTTTGTTGTGTTTTTAGTTTTTGATTCTGTTATATTTAATTTAATTTATTATTTTATTAATTTATTTATTTTTTAGTTTTATTAAATTATTTTATTTATTTAATTTTTATTGTTGTGTTTATTCGCAGGTGTTGTGCACGGCCTGACCCTTATCAGTAGCCTTGCTACCGATACACCTCATCGTTCCATCTTTTCTCATCACTAGACTAAGTCTACCGATATAGCTCTTACACAACCTCACCATTAACCCATTCTATCAATATCCTTGCTACCGGTGACCTTCCTCACCGATACACATTTTCTCACCGATACGCATTTCCTCACTGTTATCCCATTTTTTCTGAATTCTCACTGATACTCTACCTCATCGATACACCTTCCCTTTATTTCCTCACTGTTACCCTAATCTTTCCTCACCGATACACCTACCCACTTTTTCGTCACCGATGCTATTTCCATATTACCTCACTGATACATCTCCCCCTCTCGATCCTCACCGATACCGTTTCCTTTCCTCACTGTTTCCCTTTCCATTTCCTTTTCTCCCTCGCTGATACATCTCCCCCTCTTTTCCTCACCATTACTAAATTATTTCTACCCACCGTCACCATCGGGCTGCACCTCTGCTCCGACATCTAATTCCCGCACCAGCAACCCAGCAACAACAGATCAAAATTGGAGTACCAGTATTACAAACCAATCAATCCGTAGAAACCATCCCACAACAGCATAACATCAACACACACAAACAAATCCGAAGTAGCAGCGAATTTCAAGAACATGAAACAAATCACCAGAAAACTCAAAAATCACAAACTGAAGAAATCAAAATATCGAAGAAGAAGAAGAGCAAATATTTTGATTCGTGCCACCGCAGCCACTGGGACCTAGTCGCGGCTTGCCCTAATTGAACCTGTGCCCCTACCGCAAGCCCTCACGGGCCGACCCACTGATATCCTGGCCACCATATCGCTGAGACCTTCGGTCCCACATTAGGAGACCCGCACCTCGCCGCCACCTCATCTCGCAGACTCACCTGGCACTTCTGCTCAGCACCCCCCGCATCACTCCGGTCCGAATCCTTAACCCTCATCCTCTTCCTTGAGCTCCATCAGCCCGAAGAAGACCACCACTGCGAGCCCGCAACACCTCTGCCCCCACTACCTCGCGCCGAATCCCCCCATCCGCTACACTTCTCTCCTCGCGCCACTCACCGAACCCTACCCAAACCCCGCCGCGCCCCTTCTTCCACGCTGAACCCAAGCCATGACCCCATTTCACCTCTGCACCGAGACCGCCTATGCCATCGTCTTCCGCTTTCCTCCACCTCCACAAGACCACCATTATCCCCTGTCTCCTCTTCAGACGCACCGCGAGGACCCCCCTGCTTTTCCCCTTTTCCTTTCCACACCGAACCCTCCCCCCTATTCACTTCTTTCTTCTTCTTTTTTTTTCAGTTTTTTTAATATAACATAATATATTTTAATACAATATTAATTATAGTTATATTAATAATTTTAAGATTATATATAATATTAGTATATCATATTAATAAATATAATTACATATAATAGTCATAATAATATTAGGTATATATATATATAAGTATTTATTTTTATTAAAGTAATAATATTAATATATATAATACAATAGTTTCATTTTTTTATTTTTTATTTGACTCACGTGCATTTCCTTGTGCAGTGGGCGGGATGCATTGACATGGAGTTCACTAAAAAGATGACGTGCACATAAAATCACGTCATGTGAATCGATTGTTTCCAGGTAATAAATTGGCTCGCCGCACACGCACCCATTCTTTCAATTAAGAGAAACTGATCTGGTGACCAGCGTGGGAGAAAGCAACACAGTGAAAGTCCCATATGGAGGTCGGGGGACACTTCGGAGGATATTCGAGAGACTTTGACGCGGTCATTAGCATTCAGGAAGGCTAGGGGCTGGAACAAGAAGGGGGATTCCAGAACTTGATTCCGGAGAGAGGTGAGAATCGATTCTTCCATTTAGAGATCCCTAGATCCATCAGTTCATCGCGATCATTCTTTGATCCATCTCATCACCAGAACAGAGGCAGACAGACATTGAGCAGCAGATCAGAATTGAAGCAGTTGCTGGAGAGAGGAGAAATCTCGCGAGAGATGTTTCTTAATTTATTAATTGTTTCTTTCTGTTTTACTATTTTAATGTGTAGTTAAATAGAATAGGGGAATTCGGCTATAGAGAACTGATCATCCATATATCCGTCATGTTTTGTTAGTTTGATTGCTCAGTTCGATTCCATTGCTCGGTTTTCTCTTCTGTTTATTTTGAGTATCGTTTCACATTACCTAATCACTGACGGGTATGGTAATGAATCATTTCACCATGGATCATTGACCGAAGTACTGAGAATTGGAAAAGGTCAATGCATCTCTTCTCCAATTTAAGCATATTTTTTCCAAGGGTCAAGATCAGAAGATCGAGGCTTAAGGAAGTCAATCGAGCTATGCAGATCCACTGTAGTGACAATGTAGTGGATTAACACCATTTTTCCATGCACTAAGTAATTGAATTAAACTAAGAAGAAGCGAAGAATATCATTTTAATTAGTTCAAAGCAGCTCGAGGACCCTAAAATCATCATTACTGCTTGTTCTTTGTTCAAGCCATTAATTTCACCATTTCACCTACATTTTCATACTCACTATCAGTGTTTGTTTCAATGTTTGCGTACAGTTTTTTGTTAGTGTTCTATTTTATCTTTCTGTTTTTTTAGTTTTAATTTGTTCTAGAACAACATAAGTCCTTCTCTATGGTTCGACACCCTTCTTACCACAGTACTATTAGTTTGTAGGGTTTATAAATTTTAAAATTGCACGCACGCAACGACTGCGCGGCCAAATTTTAGCGTCGTTTCCGGGGAAGGAACGTGCAACCAAGTTTAAAAAAAACTCAAAAAAAATTAATAGAACAAAAGGAAAAAAACAAAACTTAAAAACTGTACAAAAAATTCTCAAGAAAAGATTGTTGTTGAAACTGCATGCACACTAGAGCTTATAAGTTATAACATGAAACGCCAAATCAATAAATCAACCAGCACTGTGTTTCAATTATAAAACAAAAGAAAATTAAAATGGAGAATTTGGATAACATTTCTGGAAATCAAAATTTCAATGGGCCACAACCCTTAGTTCCTACCCTTGAGAGACCTAAGCTTAGGGAGTTTCAAATTCCTACTGTGTCAAACAATCCATCCTGCATCAAATTGTCCCCTAGGTCTAGAAGCTATGAGATCAAACAGTATCATCTTTCTCAACTGCCATAATTTAATGGTCTTCCAGCAGAGGACTCCTTAGAGTTTATCAGAGATTTTTATGGTTATGTCAAGCAGTTTTCTCTGCGAGATCTTAGTGAGGAGGAGTTGAGGCTGAGGTTGTTTCCATTTTGTCTAAAGGGGAGGACTATTACTTGGTTTCAAAATTTAGATGAGGAAATATTTTAATCCTGGGAAGAGGTTTGCAATGCCTTTGTATCTAAATTCTATCCCAGGAACACTACCATTGAGGTTAGGCATAAGATCACTGGATTTGTCCAGGATGAGGGGGAACTCTTTAATGATGCATGGGAAAGGTTTATAGGTCTTCTTTTACAGAGCCCCAACCATCAATTAGCTCCCCATCTTCTCATGGAGACTTTCTATAATGTCCTCACTCCTTACAATCATAACATAGTTGACCAATCTTGTGGAGGTGATTTCTCTAATTCCACCACTGATGAGATGAAACAATTGTTTGATAAGTTGGCTCAAAAATCTCAGCACAAGTGCACTAGGAAGAGAGTCATCCATAGGGCTGATACAAATCCTCAAGCAGATTTTTTTGATGATAGGGTTCTTAGGGAGCAGTGCTATCACTGTGGGATGTTTGGTCACACTCAGAGATATTGTCCAAACTTTGATCTCCCAGGTTCATGTGATGAGAGTGCCCAATTTTTTTATTACAGGTCTAGGAGTCAAGGTGTACATGCTCAACTCTCAAATCCATACCACTCTGGATATCAAGGTCATCCCAATCTATCATGGAATGAACAAGGGGTCACAAAGAATCCCACTACCCCAAACAAGCATCCCATTGACTCAACTTTCCACCCACAGCCCAAACAAATTTTCCAGAATCAATATGAGGCTAAATCTTCTAATTCTCAAGGGGAGTTAAAGGGTATGTTGCAACAAGTGTTGAGTGAGATCATCTCATTTAAGAAGGACACAGATTCTAAGATTCAAAATTTAGAACTTCAAATGAGTCAAATGGATAAGAATCAAGATGGTAAGGAAAAGAGAAATCTGCCTAGCACTTCAACCCCCAATCTAAGAGAAAATTCGATGGCAGTAACAACCAGGTTAGGGCTTAAACTTAAGGAACCAGTTAAGGAACCACCTAGGAAAGAGGAAAACAATGTTAAAGCTGAAATTGAAATTGAAAATATGGAAAATCCCAATTCTGGAAATCTGGAAATTGAGTTTCAAACTGAACATATTATGAAACCCACACCTGAGAAAACTAAGAAACCAAAGAAAATGAAGTGGGAATTGATTAAGTAGTCAAAGAAGAAAGTGAGATCTGAGGAGAAGGGGAGTAACCTACCTCTTCTAAAACATTATTCCCCTCCCATTCCCTTCCCTGAAAGAGTGAATCATAATGATGAACCTGATTACCTAAGATTTTTGAAATTGATTCAAAGCTTCACCTTCAACATGCCTTTCTTAGAATCCTTGGATAAAATTCCTTCATATGTTTCATTCACAAAAAGGTTTCTGAAAAACAAGAATGATTGGAAGAAGTTGGATAAAATTGATCTCAATGTGGAGTGTAGTGTAATTGTCCAAAAAACATTCCTCCCAAATTAAAGGACCATGGTAGATTTATCATTCAGTGCCGAATAGGAGTAAGTGGGAAACTGAATTGTCTGTGTGACTTAGGAGAAAGTATCAATCTTATTCCTTTCTCCTTATTCACAAAGCGGGGTCATAGGGATATCCAACCAACTTCTGTTTGTCTTCAGCTTGCTGATAGGTCACTCACACACCCTTATGGGAGAGTGGATGACTAATTAGTAAGTGTAGGAAAAATCACATTGCCCGCTGATTTCCTGATCCTTGATATGGAATGTGATGAAAAAGTTCCAATCATCTTAGGTAGACCCTTCCTTTCTACTGGTGGTGCCATCATTGATGTCTCCAAAGGTAAACTCACCCTCTAATCTGTAGATGATGTGGAGGAAATTTTGGTGTTTGAAAGGCCCCGACATGAGGTTACTTGTGATGTGATAGATGTGGCTGCAAATCAATGTTACAAAATTGAGGTTAGATCTAAGTATGTGTCTTTCCCACTTGAGGTCACAGAGATACTAATTCCCCAACCCACTGAAAAGTTTTCCCTGGCTACTGCTCTATCCCCACACCCTCCTGTTGATGAAAAAATTCTTTATTTGGAACCCATTCTAGAGTGTGAGTCACAACTTTGTCCTGCACTATCTCAACCTGTTTATGAAAGTTTCCCTTGTGAAGTTGACTCTCTAAGAGTTCCTGAAGCTGGAGAAAGCACTAGGTTGAGCCCTTCTGAAAAACTTGATGATTTCCATTATGAAAAAGTGCATTTCCTTGACATCATATTACCTGCCCAGTTTGATGTTGTGAGTGATGATTTCATACCTGAACATGAAAGATTCACATCATTTGAGTCCTCTGTGGACATTGAGGATAACCTTTTGAAAGCTGAATTTGATAACTTCTTCTGGGATATTTCTGATTTGTCAGTATTGCGAGCTATTCTGGGACTTGTTGAGGGTTTTGTCAATGTTTCCTCTTCTATTCTTGGGTTTGAGAAAAACTCTAAGTGTGGTGGAAGCTCTGGAAGTATTCTTGATCTGATCGATGATTTTCATGGGCAACTGTTGAACTTTTTAAGCACTAATGAATGGTTTTTTAGAGACACAATTGAGCTAGGAAACATGAATCCTCTTAGTGATCTGGGCAAATTTTGGAGAATTCTAATTGGTGCTGAAGATGAAAATGTCTTGAGTAATCCTTCTCTTGATTCCTTAGACAATTGTGAAGTTCACACCACTGACAAATCTTTCCCATTAAATGTTCATGGTTAGAATATTTAAGGTAACAAGGTCTGTCTAGGGACTTTAATCTTAGCGCTGCATGGGATGCAACCCATGGTTTACTTTGTTTTCTGCTTTAAATTTTTAGTTTGAATAAATTCTCCCTACTCAGTTGTTTGTCTCTCTGTTTGGTGAACAATAATGTCTGCATTTCTTTATCATATGATGAAAGTGGTTTGGTGGTCCTGGTTTGCTAAGAGAATCATGTTTCAGAGGTAGCCACATTTGAAACATTCATGGTGGAAGAATGCTGTCATCAGAGAACATTGGATAAATGGATAAATCTCCCAATCTCACACTTTGTAGCTGCTTTTTATTTGAATATAAAATCTTGAACACTAATGTCAAATTGTTTCATCATGTAGGTTTCAAACTGGAGTAGCCAGAGTTCATGAAAAAAGGCAAATAAAGGGAGACATTTGTCAATTTGAGAAACTGCACATTCAGGGGAGTATTGTTTTATGTTGCAGTGTTTTATTCTTCCCATTTTTATTGCATGCTGTTGTGAATTAAGTGTGGGGGTCTTCCCACTGATTTTTGAAACTCTTAAATTGTGATTTATGCTTTCGTGTTAGATGCTAATATCTACTTAGTTGAAAATGTATTTTGATCTGATTTGTGAAACATGCTTGCACCCGCTATTTTTATTTTCATTATGTTGTTGCTGGACATCATTGCAAAACATGCTGCTATTTGAAGTAAATTGTTAAAATCTTTTATCTTCTCACACTGATTTAAAGCATGAACAGTTTAGGAACAGAAATATACATGGATTCTAGTGAGGCTGATGGGGTTGGGCTCTTCTGTTTTCTTTTGTTTTTTTTATTTTATTTCATTTCTTGTGTGGAAAAGAAATTTTTTTAACTTCATTGATACCCCTCCATTTCCTTTTTCAGCTGAAATGTCCATCTGTTTTGAACTTTAACTGTCTCCTGCCCTGAGATTCAACATTGGGGATGATTTTGGGTTTTAAGTGTGGGGAGAGGGGTCATTCTAGTGTCATGTTTAATTCCCCCTTCTTGAACCCATGTTTGTGTTTGTTTTAAGATGTTCAATTTTTTTTTCATTTTTTCAAAAAAATGGTTCATAATTCATTTAATTTTTTTCCAAATTATTTCATCATTTTATGGTCATTGGAGGTTCACTGGTACTTCATTTATGTCCTATTAAGTGGATAACTATTTGCTAGATGTTGAGAGTGGCACTGAGTCAGAAACTATTAAGAATGAATGATTGTTGAGTGCAATTGTTCACTGTCTCTATGAACCATTCTGTTTAGGAACTGAGGATGAGAGTGTGACAGGATAGGTTTTGTGGGATGGTGATCATGACTTGGAGTAACTTGAAGTTCTCACTAGAACCCAGGGGACTCACATTTTTTTAATAATATTCAATCACTTTAGGAATTCAATCCGAATGATTATTAATTAAGTCCTTTTTAACTTGAGTAAAATGGGCAAATGGGATCCCATGGTGAGTATCTGAGACAAGGTTCATTGGGTGTGTTTCTGTGAATAAATAGAGCCAATTTCAATTTTAATAAGTGCTATGCACAGTGCTCTACACATGGAATATGGTTGGGAAAAAGTGAAATAAAGTGCCCTTGGAAAAAATGAACTCATTAAGGTGAGGGGAATTTTGAACTGAGATGAAAAAGGGAGCAATTGACTTGGTTAATTTTCATTTGGTTTGAATCAATAAAGTGATCAATTTCATGGACTTTAATTTTTGGAACCTGGGGGAAGGTGAGAAGGGAAGGTGCCTTGGTTATGTTTTGAGTTCTGTTTCATCTAACCTGTCAACACTCCTTGAATCAGTACTTGAATTGGAAGGTGAGGTAGGAAAGTTAAGGAATACACATAGGAGGCATGACATACTTGAAAATGTATGAATTTGTGAAGATTTTGACTTCCAATGAGTATTTGAAGCTAGAAAGGACAACATTTTTGAACACCTTTGAAAAACCCGACTCATTGTTTAGTCCTGTCCATCTGGATTTTTAAGTTTAACCATGCACCTTTTGAGCTGAAATTCACAAATCTTCTTAATATTTTAAATTCAAAGACATGTACTTGTTTGAGGACAAAAAAGGCTTTAAGTGTGGGGGAGTTTGATGTGGCAGCGTTTTAACACTCTTTTCCACATCCTTTGTGTATTTTTATTGAATTTTTTTATACCAAAATGATTATTTTTTATAAATAATTGATAATTTTTGTGTTTTTGTACTTTTTGGTGTAAAATAATCAATTTTAGTTTAAAACATGTGTTTTAATGTGCTTTAGTGTCATTTTAAATATTTCATAAATTAACATAGTCTTGCGAATTAAACTTTTATTTATTTATTCTTTTATTTTTATTATAGTTAGTTTATTAATTCATTTATTAAATTAATTAATGCCTTATTTTTTGAATTTTAAATAAATAACCCTTTTTGGTTTTTAGTCTTTTAATAATTTAATTAGTTTTAACAATTTAATTTTATTCGTTTAATATTTTTAATTCTTCAATTTAATTAATTCTTTAATTAATTGGTTAAATAATTTAAGCATGTTATTGTAAATATTTTGCTTTATTCTTTAATTAAGTTTGTTTATTTTCTTTAACCCAAATTAATTAATTTGTTTAAATAAAGTTTCATTATTTAACTTTGTTGTGTTTTTAGTTTTTGATTCCGTTCTATTTAATTTAATTTATTAATTTATTAATTTATTTATTTTTTAGTTTTATTAAATTATTTTATTTATTTAAGTTTCTTTGTTGTGTTTATTCGCAGGTGTTACGCACGGTCCGACTCTTATTAGTAGCCTTGCTACCGATACACCTCACCATTCCATCTTTTCTCACCGTCAGACTAAGTCTACCGATACAGCTCTTACCCAACCTCACCATTAACCCATTCTATCAATAGCCTTGCTACCGGTGACCTTCCTCACCGATACACATTTTCTCACCGATACGCATTTCCTCACCGTTATCCCATTTTTTCTGAATTCTCACCGATACTCTACCTCACCGATACACCTTCCATTTATTTCCTCACTGTTTCCCTAATATTTCATCACCGATACACCTCCCCCTTTTTCATCACCGATACTATTTCCATATTACCTCACCGATACATCTCCCCCTCTCAATCCTCACCGATACCATTTCCATTCCTCACTATTTCCCTTTCCATTTCCTTTTCTCCCTCGCCGATACATCTCCCCCTATTTTCCTCACCGTTACTAAATTCCTTCTACCCACCGTCACCACCGGGCTTCACCTCTGCTCCGGCATCTAATTCCCGCACCAGCAACCCAGCAACAACAGATCAAAATTGGAGCACCAGCATTACAAACCGATCAATCCGCAGAAACCATCCCACAACAGCATAACATCAACACACACAAACAAATCCGAAGTAGCAGTGAACTTCAAGAACATGAAACAAATCACCAGCAAACTCAAAAATTGAAAACTGAAGAAATCAAAATATCGAAGAAGAAGAAGAGCAAATTTGTTGATTCGTGCCACCGCAGCCACTGGGACCTAGCTGCGGCTTGCCCTAATTGAACCCATGCCCCTACCGCAAGCCCTCACCGGCTGACCCATTGAAATCCTGGCCACCATATTGCTGAGACCTTTGGTCCCGCACCTCGCTGCTGCCTCATCTCGCGGACTCACCTGGCACCGCTGCTCAGCCCCCCCCCCCCCCCGCATCACTTTGGTCCGAATCCCCAACCTTCATCCTCCTCCTCGCGCTCCATCAGCCCGAATCAGACCACCTCCTTTGCTCCCGCTGCCTCGCGCCGAATCCCCCCATCCGCTTCACTTCTCCCCTCACGCCGCTCACTGAACCCTACCTAAACCCTGGCGCGCCCCTTCTTCCACGCTGAACCCGAGTCGCGACCCCATTTCACCCTTGTACCGAGACCGCCTACGCCATCGCCTTCCGCATTCCTCCACCTCCGCAAAACCATCATTGTCCCCTGTCTCCTCTTCAGAAACGCCGCGAGGACCCCCCTTCTTCCCCCCTTTTCCTTTCCATGCTAAACCCTCCCCCCTCTTCACTTCTTTCTTCTTCTTTTTTCTTAGTTTTTTATATAACATAATATATTATAATACATTATTAATTATAATTATATTAATAATTGTAAGCTTATATATAATATTAGTATATCATATTAATAAATATAATTACATATAATAGTAATAATAATATTAGGTATATATATATAAGTATTTATTTTTATTGAAGTAATAATATTAATATATATAATAAAATAGTTTCATTTTTTTATTTGTTATTTGACTCACATGCATTTATTTGTGTAGGGGGTGGGATGCATTGACATGGAGTTCACTAAAAAGATGACATGCACATAAAAGCACGCCCTTTGGATCGGTTGTTTCCAGGGAATAAATTGGCTCGTCGTGCATGAACCCATTCATTCAGTTAGGAGCAACCTTTCCGGTGACCAGTACGGGAGGAAGCAACATAGTGAAAGTCCCACGTGGAGGCTGGGGGACACTTCAGAGGAGATTCGAGAGACTTCGACACGGTCATTAGCATTCAGGAAGGCCAGGGGCCTGAACAAGTAGGGGGATTCCAGAACTCGATTCCGGAGAGAAGCGAGCATCAATTCTTCCATCCAGAGATCCCTCGATCCATCAGTTCATCGCGATCATTCTTTGATCAATCTCATCACCAGAACAGAGGCAAACCGACATTGAGCATCAGATCAGAATCGAAGCAGTTGCTGGAGAGAGGAGCAATCTCGTGGGAGATGTTTCTTAATTCATTAATTGTTTCTTTCTGTTTTACTATTTTAATGTGTAGTTAAATAGATTAGGGGAATCGGGCTGTAGAGAACTAATCATCCATATATCCTTTATGTTTTGTTAGTTTGATTACTCAGTGAAATTCCATTGCTCGGTTTTATCTTTTGTTTATTTTGAGTATCTTTTCACATTCCCTAATGACTGACGGGTGTGGTAATGAATCATTTCACCATGGATCATTGAACGAAGTACTGAAAATTGGAAATGGTCAATGCATCTCTTCTCCAATTTAAGCAGATTTTTTCCAAGGGTTAAGATCAGAAGATCGAGGCTCAACGAAGTTAATCGAGCTATGTAGATCCATTGTAGTGACAACGTAGTGGATTAACCCCATTTTTCCATGCACTAAGTAATTGAATTAAACTATGTAGAATTGGATAATATCATTTTAATCAGTTCAAAGCAGCTCGAGGACCCTAAAATCATCATTACTATTTGTTCTCTGTTCAAGCCATTAATTTCACCATTTCACCTTCGTTTTCATACTCACTATCAGTGTTTGTTTCATTGTTTGCGTACAGTTTTTTGTTAGTTTTCTATTTTATCTTTTTGATGTTTTAGTTTTAATTCAGTCTAGCACAACATAAGTCCTTCTCTGTGGTTCAACACCCTTCTTACCACAATACTAGTAGTTTGTAGGGTTTATAAATTTTAAATTTGCACACACGCAATGACTGCGTGGCCAGCTTCAGTTAAATATGGATTTTTAACATACACCTTCAATATATTCACATAACTTTGAAAATGATACATCAAATGTAGATATACTGGTTCACATAGCTTTATTTCTCACACCAAATGATCCATTAAATTCACTATGATATGAAAAAAAATTGATGGAAAATACATTTCCAATTGAAAAAGTTTATAAATTTCTTTATTTTCCAAATTGTTCAATTCATTTACACCAACTAACTTATTACAAAATGAATTAAAAAAATAACGCACTTTCTGGATAGTAATTCTAACAATGATGGGAAATATTCCACATAATGAAACCAGTAAGAGTTATTTCATCATGACTTGACAATCATGAGATTTCATACCTACCAACTTCCAATCCTTTAAAGGCACAAATTTTTTTAAATTTGAATAATAACCCTATGGAACTTTTATATCATGGATACTTTGAAGAAATATAAATTTATCTCTCTTGGATAATGTATGAAAAGACGGTGTAGGAACATTCACCTTACATTAGGAGAGGGAGCTGACTCCAAATGTATCCCCATTGAGAGTAAGTACAATCTTTCATTCAACCAATATTTAGTCTTTCTTATAGTATCTATCAATGTTTCAATAAAGTTGTCAATAATATTCTTCTCCATAGGCATGGATAAATTTTATGTTTGAGCAAATGATATTTCCAATTTGGTAGCTAAAAAAATATTGACCATTTATTCCAAATATTTCTATCATTACAAAAATTATTTGTCTTTCTAAATGTCACGTCACAGTTTTACACCCTCTCAAAATAATAATTAGTGGATAAAGGTTTTATAACAATATCAAATTCATGTGAGCCATTTCATGCCTTTTTTTATCTTCTATAAGAGTGATACATAGTCAAAAACTTTCTATGACTCATGTATATTGTTTTTCACACATCATGTAGCTGATAACATAATGTTTGTTGTTAGAAGATAGGAAACCCTTTTCCCCATAACAATGTATCCCAAAAAATCCATATTCCAAAAAGTCATTTATAGTAAACAAAATAATTTCATTCAATTGAAAATATTACATTTTATAATAATTATACACCCCAATACATTCCTCCCATAATATTTTCAAATGATCAATTAATGGTGACAGGAAAACATCAATATCATTTTTGGGATGTTTTGGTCCTGAGAACATTAAACTCAATATGCCATATTTTCTCTTCATAAAGATTTTTAGAGATAATTTTTAGATTACTAATAAAATTTTCCATGAAATATTTTTCCTTTTATGGCATTAATATTGATTCATTCTATTTGTGTATAGTCTATATATGAGATTTATAACTTCATTTTTGAATATAAGAAACCCTTGATCGATTTTCATCCACTGTGGAAAATCAGCTTTATGCCTTAATTTAGTATCACATATATTCTCATTTGTATTCCATAATTAAAATTTTTCATCATGTGAACTTGAAAATAGACATTTAAAAAGAGGTATTATAGTAGGATACCAAGATTCCTGGGAAGGGGTATCTGTAACTTCTAAATTAGCATATAATTTTTCTTTTAACTTATACTATGATGACCCAAATTTAGGAAACATTGAAAAAAATTCATATTCCTTCGTATATATCACAAATTCATTCAAGAAATCATGTATATTTTTACACCTTGATCCCATCGGGTATAGTATTTTCTCCACATTAGAATGTGAATTCAGAAGATAATTATCATTAAGAATAAAATCTTTCATTATTTATAGAAAATTTGTAAAACGATTTTCACTACAACCATGTTTTACCTTCATGTTAATCAATCATTGAATCAACAATAAAACCAAAACATTCATATAAAGCGGATACAATAGTTTTTTAGCATCACCCTATAGACATTCTATTGTTAGTTCTTTCACTATTTCCTCTTCTTCAATATCATGAATCATTTCTTCGATTTTATCATAGTTATCTCCTTCCAAATCATCATCATTAATATATCAAAAATTATTCCCAGTTTCACCATTCCATATCCAAGGGCTGTAACTCATATTAAAACCATGAAAAATAAAATGATCTTTAATCTTTGTACTTTTCAACTTCTTCATATTCAGATATTTTAGTCATGGAAATAAATACATGTCATTGATTGGAACATTTCATTTAGAAATGTAAAGACCTGGATTTTCCATGTAATTTTTTTAATTATATGGGATTATTATGAGTCTTTGAAAATTTATGGCTCGTGATTACGAGGCTCGATGTGCCCGGAATGAATTTATGAATTTTTTTAAGGTACGTTATGTAAACGCGCGAGCAACGTTTTATAACTTCTGAACCGGTGCTCGGATTAAAAATATGAGTGTACCGTTGAATCCAAAATGTTGGGATTTGATTAAGGGAGACTTCACTTCAACCGTAGTAGGTCAGGAGAAAAAGATATATTTTGGGACTTTTAAAAGAATAATAAAATAACTTAAATATTTTATTTTCCTTCTATATTTTCCTCCAATGGAAAAGAGGAAACGTGGGACTAGTGATGTATCAAGCCATTAAAAGGCTTGACCCTTCAAATATTATGTAACGACATCGTTATAATTTAGAAAGGTTCCTAATTAATGAACCCTCATAAATTCTACGAGCGTTACACACCCTCCCCCACTTTTATTTATATGGATCTTGTGGAGAGGTGTCGGTACTGCTTCACCAAGCAACGAAGTGCTGGTAAGTGTCATGATGCCAAACCCTTGGAGGAACGAGCTGGTTCCGGAGAGCAGTGACAAGCGACATGGAATCCCCAAACTAAAGATAGATGATCAAGCAACATTGTTGGAGGCTAGTTGCGGGGGATGGTGAACACCGACCCACTTCCTCAATCACGGGCCTTTCTCTATCGTTCTTGAGGTAGGGTTTACTTTTGGTTTTCATTTCAAGAGTTGTAAAATCTTTTTTTTCCTCCTTCATGTTGATTACTAGATAACGTGAAGGGTGCTGGCCTAAAGAACCCAGCATAGACCCTCCGCTACCTTGAAAACCCTGCATTCTCTGGGGAAGACCGCCAGTACAGTGGCTCCAACTGACTACGATGGAGGCGGCGTGCAGTCGTGCGCACCAAGAGTAGGCCACGACACTAAGCTGCAGTGGTCAGCGGAGTGGTCGACATCGTCCAGCTATGGAGGTGGTGTGGCAGGTTGTCATGCGCCGCCGATGAACATGGGGATACGGCCGAAGCCGCAGTGGATGAAGTTGGAGGCCAGCACTCCAGTCGGCCACGAGGAAGGAGGTAGTGCACCCACGCCGCTGGAGGAACTAGTGGTGGCTCATCAGCCGTGGTGATCAAAAGAGGTGGCTGGCACACCGACCAGCCATGGAAGCAGAGGATGGCATGACAAGCGCACCGCCGAAGGAGTCGCGGCTCCAATGCCACCACCGCGGGACACACAACGGGTCTCATGGGTGACCTAGAATCGACAAAAGGCGATGCCGCTTCACCTTCTAAACGGGGGAACCCCCCCTGTGCCAGCTCGATAGACCCCACCTCACCGGGTCACGCCACCTACGGGCCGCACTCCACCCCAGGCCGAGCTACCCCCTTTCCGGATGGGCTGCCCCCTTTGGGGCTGGTAGCCCTCCTTGTGGGTCGGGATTCCCCGTTGTGGGTCAGACCCCCCCTGCCAGCCGAGCCCACCATGTCCCATCCCAATTAGGTCGGACCCGAATCAGGTTGGGTTGACCTGAATCGGGTCCGGTCTGGTCGGACCGGACCCGAGCCCAACCAGACCCATAAATACTTAAAGGGACATATATTGAGTACCGGATGTCCGTTTGATGAACTGTCTATGGTGATGGGATCCTTGGATCGAGATAGTCCTTTTGGTATACTCCACTTGTGTTTTGGAGATAGTTGGAGTATGGTTGGGTTGGATCGAACTCGAATCCAACCGGGCCCTTGGAACTAAAACACTTATAACTCACAGATTTGGCACCTGATTGACGCATCGTCTGTCGCATTGGGACCCTTATGACTTGGCAGTCCTTTGTGTTACTCCTTTTTGGAGCTTAGTTCCAATCGAGGTATGACCGATATCTCGAGGGGAAGATTCTACGGAGTTCGAGCGCACTGAGTGCAAGGAATCCTGTGGAAGGCTGTAACATGAAGAAAGAACATTGATCCTAAGTGGGTCAGCATCTATCAATCATGTGTGGGTTAGAATCTATCAGATCATATGTGGGTCAATGCTTAGTGATCCTATGTGGGTCAGTGCACACTGATCTTGTGTGGTTCAGATCCTATGTGGGTCAGTGGGGGTTATTACCTATCGATCCTGTGTGAGTCAGAAGCAGTGCCTCTTAACAGAATAAGATGATCTAGCTTACAAATAATCATTTGTACTTCTATACTTAAGCTATACCTAATTGTGAGATGAGTCTTTTACCTTCGTGTTGTTATCTTCATGGTGTTACCTATGCGGTACTTCTATCTTCGTGGTGTTACCTGTGTGGTACTTATACCTTCGTGGTGTTGTATTCATGGTGTTACCTGTGTGGTACTTTAACCTTCATGGTGTTTTCTTTGTGGTCATACCTATGTGGTACTTCTATCTTCGTGGTGTTACTTGTCTGGTACTTCTACCGTCGTGGTGTAAACTTTGTGGTATTCTGCTCTCATGTATGAGATGAGTATTTCTGGATAACTTAGGTATGTGTATGGTCGTATACCTAATTAGAGTTTATGTCAACCGCTTCGTGCTTGAGATAGAGGTCTTTCTTTGTGGTTTTTCCTTTGTGGAACTTTGGGAGACCTACGGGGGTCTCGGGGTCCCTACTAAGTATCGTTATACTCACCCCTGCATGGGATACACCCGCACCTTGTTGTGTCTTGTGCATATGACATACGACCTTGATCGAGGTTGAGGGAGACAGGACTGGATGGTGCTCAGAGGTGGATCGTTTGGTGTGACATGACGTAGGGACTACTAATCGTGAGTTGTGCATACCCTTTAGGTAGGATCCTCTATGGATGATCCTGGAGCTGTTTTACACTTTTCATTTGTATCTGTAATTTTTAGTTGTGCTTTAACTTTTTATTTGGGATTTTATTTTGTCCATTTTACTTTCAACACACGTTTACTATAACAGTTTAACTCATTGTTGCTTCTTATTGTGTTCTTGGAGGGTGTGTCTATATAGGATAAAAGACAATGACTTCTTGTTTTAGGGATACACATTTTCGAAGCTAGTTTCCAGAGCTTGGCTTATGGAATTTGGGTTCAGGGTACTCATGGAACGAGCCCCGGGGGACGGGCCGTGACAAAGTGGTATCAAAGGAGTCGGTTATACCAAAGAACTAGGAATCTGATCTTTTCTATGTGGACATAGTGTTAAGTGTTATGATAGTGGTTTTCTATTTGGGGAATCCAGTTTTTCTTCGTTGGTCGATGTATCCATACACCAGGACCCTAAATTGTGATTTCTGACTCAGTGCACAGAAACACCGATTGCATGTGTTTTTGAAAAAAAATTCTTGTGATCTCATTGAGTCAGATCACCAGGTATAACTTATTCTCCAAGGCACACCAATTTCCTTTCATGATGCCACCACATGTATAGCCAACCCTGATTCCTGAGACAGTACGTGATGACATCCCACCAAGCGATGAGGCCCCAGTTTAGGGCCCTCTTACAGCATTAGCACCTTCGAGTGGTGTACCAGCAGCACCACTACCCGTTGGGTTGTTGTTACCACCATCCCCACCAGTACAGGATTCATGCCGACTGAGCACGTTGCACGAGTTTCAGTGGTACAGGCCTTTGAGTTTTAGAGGTGAGACAGACCCGTAGGTAGCTGGGGACTGGTTGGAGGCTGTAGTCAGAGTTTTCTGCCTGGTTGGGACACCAGTCGACCTTATAGTGATCCTAGCAGCCAGTCTTTTTCAGGAAGCAATAGGGAGATGGTGGAGCTTGATGATTCAGATACACGACACGGTGACCCTCATCTGAGTGGACTTTGAGGGACTTTTAAGGGCATATTTCATCATAGAAACACTACGCTCAGTGCGTATACAAGAGCTGCTACACCTACAGTAGGGCAGGATGACTGTGGCCCAGTACTCGGCGAGGTTCACTGATCTCTCCCGATACTCCACTGACTTGGTACGAGACCCTTTCTTCAGGGCCCAAATATTTGAGCAGGGTCTCCGGTGGGAGATCATAGCATCGATGATATCTCTTAGCATTCCGAAACAGGATGGGGTGCTAGAGAGAGCACTTTTGGTGGAGAGCTTCCTAACTGAGCAGGTATTGATGGCAAGAGCCACCACCATAAGTCAGGTAGTAGAGTTATATGCAGTAGGCAGTAGATGGATGACACAGTGGCCCATGTGGTCCAAGCCTTCAGGTGGGAAACCTCATGATACATGGTTGGTGGTGTGGGGCTTACGGGACAGAGGAGGACAGCTGAAGAGCAGGCAGTGCTACTCGTGTGGTGGACATGGTCACATGGCACGTGACTGCCTGACCTATCGTACAGACGACCAGAAGACTATCGAGGGACCGCCAAGGAAGATCTAGAGATTTGATCGGGGAGGTCCACAGACCGTCAGCGGACATGGAAGAGGAGTTGTTTGTGCAATAGGCGGTGGGAGGTGATTCGAGGTTCTACCGTCACCACCTCCAGGTGGTCCACCCCGACCACAGGGAGATGGTGGAAAGGGACGAGCTCAGCTCCATGCAGCTGTGGCCTGCAACCACAGCACTTCAAAGATGATTATAGGTAAGATATTTGTCTACTCCACCTTAGTTGTAGTACTTATACACACAGGTTCCAGTCACTCTTTTGTTGACATGGCCCTCGTTCGGATATCAAAGATTTCGATGGAGCCGTTGGCTCAATCCTTATGGTTAGAGACTCCTACGGGAGAGGATTCGACGATTAAACACTTGTGCCGACAATGTGAGCTTACACTAGGAGGTAAGATCTTCGATTGGGATATTTTAGTAGCGGCGTTTTGGCCTTATGATTTCATCTTGGGTATGGACTAGTTATCCACAATCCATGCTCATATTGACTATGTTAGGTGCAAAGTGTGGTGTGTCCGTGAGGATGGGACCAGGTTTTCCTTCACCAGTGAGAAGTGATCCTTTTCATCACAGGATGGACTTAACTAGAGGAGGGTGTGGCCAATCACACACCAGTTGGCTAACATTACCCTCAGAGTAGTAGATGTTGAGAGTCTGAGCTATCTTGTAGTAGTGGACTGGTATACCGATGTCTTTCTGGATGATGTTCCGGAACTACGTCCTCATAGAGAGGTGGAATTTTATATCGACCTATACCCTGATACGGCACTGATAACTACACCAGCATATCATATGGCTCTCATAGATCTTCATGAGTTACAGGTACTATTGGAGGACTATTACAGGAAGGGGTTCATAAGGATCAGTGTTTCTCAATGGGAAGCCCTGTTTTTGTTCGCCATGAAAGAAGATGGGAGTTTGAGACTTTGTGTGGACTATCAGTGCCTAAAATAGGTGACCATGAAGAATAAGTATACACTTATGAGTATTGATGATATTTTTGATCTGTTGAAGGGAGTTTGTTGGTTTTAGAATAAAGACCTCTTATCAGGCTATCATCAGGTCAGGGTACGAGATGATGATGTGTAGAAGATGGCCTTTAGATGTCGGTATGGCCACTATGAGTTCTCAGTTTTGTCGTTCGGCATGAACAATGTCACAGAATTGTTCATGGGACTCATGAACAAGATCTTCCATCCATACCTTGATCACTTTGTGGTTGTATTCATCGAAAACATCTTGATATACTCATTGTTAGAGGAGGATCATGCCTATCATCTGCAGATAGTTCTAAATACACTCTGAGAGAACCATATTTATAGTATGCTCTCAAATTTCTAGTTCTAGATACAAGAGGACCAATTTCTAGGACACGTTATATTGGAGGTTGTAGTTGCAGTGGATCCAGTGAAGATAGAGGTTGTACTTTCTTGTGATCCACCTATGAGTGTGAGCGAGGTGCGGAGTTTCTTGGGGTTGGATGGATACTACAAGAGATTCGTGCCTAACTTTTCCAGAGTTGTGTCACCCTTGACATCATTGAAGAAGAACAGACAAACCTTTGTATGGATGGATAGATGCCGACAGAGTTTTCAGGAGCTGAGGAAAATACTGAAGAATGCCCCCTTATTGAGTCTACTAGAAGAGGGTGTTGGGTATATAGTCTATTACGATGCATCAGGGACCAAACTTGGGTGTGTATTAATGTAGAAGCGAGTAGTGATCACCTACGACACATGACAGCTAAGGAAACACGAGAAGAACTATTCTACCCATGACATAGAGTTAAAAGTAGTGGTCTTATCCCTGAAGATGTGGTGGCATTACTTTATGGGTGAACGTTTTATAGTCTAATCTGATCACAATAGTATTAGGTATATCTTCTCATAGAAGAACCTGAACCTAAGACAATGATGATGGATGGAGTTCCTCCAGGACTATGACTTTGAGATAGTCAAAAATCCATGGAAGGGGAATGTGGTAGAAGATGCACTCAAAAGGAGGTCTGGTCTATAGTTTCTTGGTGAGGCGACAGAGGAGCTGGCCGCATTGCAGATATCCTTTGTGGATAGATATGGAGATGATTACCTCCAGTCTATGATAGTCACTCCCCCACTCCTTCAGGGATCCAGGGAGGTGTAGCTTGGGTACATTGACTGTGAGGCTTGATGTGCTCAGATATACTTAGGATAGTCACATGATGGATTTTTTGAAGGTGGGGAGCACGTCATCCTCTTCAGAGGACGTATCATGGTACCAGTGGCGCTACAGGAGGAGGTGTTGAGGGAGTTACATAAGTCCCCTATGGAAGTACATCCTGGTGTTGTGAAAACGTACCAAGACCTCTGGCATCATCACTGGTTTCCAGGGATGAATAAAGCAGTGGAAGGGTTTGTTTCTCGATGCCTCACTTGTCAGCAAGTGAAGGCTAAGCATCAGGTTCCAGCAGTCTTATCACAACCACTAGAGGTGCCAGAGTGGAATTGGTATGGAATATCCATGGACTTTGTGATAGTTCTTCCACGTACGTCTAGGGGTCATGATTCCATTTGGGTGATTGTTGACCGACTCACCATGTCGCCCCACTTCCTACGTATCCAAGAGTAGGGATCAGTAGAGGGCTTGGGATTCCTTTATGTACAGGAGATTGTGAGACTTCATGGGGTTCCATTAACGATCGTATCTGACCATGACACACGTTTCACATCATGGTAGTAGAAGATATTATTAGAGAAATTCAGGACTCATCTACGTTTGAGCACTGCCTTTCATCCTTAGACGGATGGTCAGACAGAGCGGACCATACATACACTAGAGGACATGCTTCGTGCTTGCATCCTAGATTTTGGCCACAGTTGAGAGGATCACTTTCCCTTAGTGGAATTCACAAACAACAACAGTTATCACTCCACCATTGGTATGGAACCATTTCAGGTCTTGTATGGTCAACCATGCATATCACCTCTATACTGGACAGACCTGGGGAAGTCAGTACTTATGGGTCCAGAGTTGGTATGGGCTACCACTAAAAAGGTACAGATCATCCAAGAGTGGATGAAGACTGCACAGAGCAGACATAAGTCTTATGCTGACTGGTGGCAGATACCTTTAGAGTTCGAGGAAGGAGACCATGTCTTCATATGGGTCTCACGTCGATGAGGTTTACGGAGATTTGGATGAGGTGGCGAGTCGTCACCGAGGTTTATCACACCATTTATAATACCTTGGAGGATAGATGAGGTGGAATACCACTTGGAACTACCACCATAGCTGGAGAGGGTGCACAAAGTCTTCCACATATCATAGATTAGTAGATACGTGCATGACCCATCTCACATCATCGACCACGGCGAGCAAGAAATTGATGATGGGGAGACGTTTATGGAAGTTCCAGTAGAGATTGAGGATCGACAAAAGTGAGTCCTTTGTGGGTGTTTGATACCTCTGGTTCACATTTTCTGGTAGCATGGGAACCTCTAGGAGATCACATGGGAGCAGGAGTCTTAGATTTGTGCTCAGTACCCCCATTTTTTTCTTAGTCTATGTTGTGGATTTTGGGGACGAAAAGCCCTAAGATGGGGAGAATGTAAAGACCCAGATTTTCCATGTATTTTTTTTAATTATATGGGATTATTATGAGTCTGTGAAAATTGAAGGAGCATGATTACGAGGCACCGTGTGCCCAAAATTATTTTCTGAACTTTTTTTAAGGAACTTTCAGTAAACACGCGAGCATCATTTTTTAACTTTTGAACAGGTGCTCAGATTAAAAATATAAGGGAACTATTGTATATTATGTGCCAGTATTAGATTAAGAGAGACTTCACTTCAACCTATGTAGGTCAGGAGAAAAAGATATATTTTGGCAATTTTAAAAGAATAATAAAATAACTTAACTATTTTATTTTATTTCTATCTTTTCCTCCAATTGAAAAGCAGCAACATGGGACCAGCGATGTGTCAATCCATTAAATGGATTGACCCTTCAAATCCTATATAATTGTATAGTTAGAATTTAGGAAGGTTCCTAATTAATGAACCCTCATAAATTCTATGAGTGTTAGACACCCTCCCCCTCTCCAATTTATATGGAGCTTGGGAAGAGGTTTCAACACTACTTCACCAAGCAATGCAGTGCTGGTAAAGTGTCGTGACGCCAAACCCTTTGAGAATGGAGCTGGTTCTGGAGAGCAGTGACGAGCGACACCAAAACCCCAAACCAAATATCGACAATTGAGTGATATCATTGGAGGCTGGTTGCGGGGGACAGTGAACACCGAACCACTTCCTCAACTGCGGGCCTTTCGCCATCCTTCTTCAGGTAGGGTTTACGTTTGGTTTTAATTTCAAGAGTTGCAAAATACTTTTTTTCTCCCTCATGTTGATAACTAGATAACTCTGAGGGTGAAGGCCTAATGAACCCAGACTAGACCCTCTGCTATCTTTCTACCCTTGCGTTCTCTGTGGAAGACCGCCGGCGCAGCAGCACCAACTAGCTACGATGGAGGCGGGGCACCGTCGTGTGCCGCAAGTGGAGGCCGCAACACTATGCCGCAGTGGTCAGAGGAGCATCCATCACTGGATAGCCATAAAGGAGGTGTGGCATGCCTTCGTGCACTACTGATGAACAAGGGGTCGTGGCTGAAGCCACGGTGGATGAAGGCGGCAGTCGGCACACCGGCCAACCATGAGGAAGGTGGCGTGGCGGCATACCCGCGCTGCTGGCAGAACAGGCCGTGGATCTTCAACCACAGTGGTCGGAAGTGGCGGCCAGTACACCGGACGACCATGGAAGTAGAGGACGACACGACCAGTGCACTGCCGGAGGAACTATGGATCCGACGCCATGGTGGTGGGACCCACAACGAGTCCTGTGGTGGACCTGGAAGTGACAAAAGGCATTGCTTCTTAGCCTTCCAAATGGGCAAGCCCCCCCATGCCATCTCGGAGGACCCAAACTCACTCGGTCACACCACCTACGGGACACATTCCACCGAGGGCCAGGCCGCCCCCTTGCGGGCCGGGCCGCCCCCTTGCGGGTCGGGTTTCCCCCTTACGGGTCGGGCCACCCCCTTGCGGGCCGGGTCCCCCCTTGCAGGTCGGGCCACCCCCTTGCGGGTCGGACCTCCACAGCCCAGCCCAACCGGGTCAAACCCATATCGGGTCAGTCCGGCCCAGACCATGTCGGGTCGGGTTGGTCTGACCAGGTCAGACCGGCCCCTGGCCCAACCGGACTCAGAAACACTTAAAGGGCCATATCTTGAGAACCGAAGGTCCGTTTGACGAACCGTCTGCGGTGCTGGGAGACTTGGATCAAGATGATCCTTTTGATATACTCCACATCAGTTTTAAAGATAGTTGTAGTATGGCCAGGTTGGATTGAACCCAAATCCAACTGGGCCCTCAAAGCTAAAACGCTTATAACTCACAGACCGAGCGTCTGATTGACGTACTGTCTATCGCGTTGGAACCCTTACGACATGGAGGTACTTTGGGTTACTCCTTTGTGGAGGTTATTAGTAGTTGAGGTAAGACCGATTCTCAAGGGGAATATTATACAGAGCTCAAGCACACTGAGTGTTATGAATTCTATGGCAGGTTGTAACATGAAGAAAGAACATCGATCCTAAGTGGGCCAGAATCTATCGATCATTTGTGGGTCAGCTTCTATTAGATCATGTGTGGGTTAGCACTCAGTGATACTATGTGGGTCAGCACACATCGATCCTGTGTGGGTCAGTGGGGGATATTACCTATCGATCTTGTGTGGGTCATAAGTAGTTCCTCTTAACAGAATAAGATGTTCTAGCTTACGACTAATAAAATGTAGTTCTATACCTAAGATATACCTGATTCTGGGTTGAGTCTTTTAAATTCAAGCTGTTATCTTCATGGTGTTACCTATGTGGTACTTCTATCTTCGTGGTGTTACCTATGTGGTACTTCTACCTTCGTGGTGTTGTCTTTGTGGTATTACCTGTGTGGTACTTCTACCTTCGTGGTGTTGTCTTCGTGGTGTTACCTATGTGGTAATTATATCTTTGTGGTGTTACCTGTGTGGACCTTCTACCTTCTTGGTATTACCTTTGTGGTTTTCTTCCCTCATGTATGAGATGAGTATATCTTGATAACATAGGTATTTGTATGTGCATATACCTAATTAAAGTTTATGTTTATCGCTTTTTGCTTCATATGGAGGTCTTGCTTTGTGGTTTTTCCTTTGTGGAACTCTAGGAGACTTATGGGGGTATTAGGGTCCCTAATAAGTATCCTTATAC
Source organism: Viscum album (assembly GCA_963277665.1). Taxonomy (NCBI): domain Eukaryota; kingdom Viridiplantae; phylum Streptophyta; class Magnoliopsida; order Santalales; family Viscaceae; genus Viscum; species Viscum album. The sequence goes on from OY728167.1 coordinate 722,755,533, forward strand.
TCACCCCTGAATGGTATATGCTCACACCTTGTTGTGTCTTGTGTAGACGGCGTACATCATTGATCGAGGCTGAGGGAGCCAGGACTGGATAGTACTCAGAGGGGATCATTTAGCGTGACGTGACATAGAGACTATTGATCGTGAGTTGTGCCTACCCTTCAGGTAGGATCCTCGGTGGATGATCCATGATCTTTTTTTCACTTTTTAGTTGTATCTTTACTTTCCAGTTGTACATGTACTTTTCAATTGGGCTTATATTCTGGCCCATTTACTTTCAACACACTTTTACTACAGCAGTTTACTTCGTGGTTGATTCTTGTTGTGTTCTTGGACTGTGTGTATGTACAGGTAAAAATAAAATGCCTTCCTGTTTTAGGGATATGCCTTTACAGTGCTAGTCGCTAGCCTCTGGCCTATGGAAGGTGGGCTTGGGATAGTCACAAAACGGGCCCTGGGGGACGGTTTGTGACAAGAAACTTCCAAAAAATCATTAACACCTTTCTCAAATTCAAGACTTATTCAATGTGATGTAATCCATCATTGAATCATTGTTATCTATAAAAAATATCAAAAATAAATATATTTTCAAAAGAATATACTGGTTATAAATGTGAGAATAAATTATCCAAGCCAAACTAGGTTTAAATTTATATCAAATATTTCAAAATTTCAATGTAAAAAAATATTAAAATTTAACAAATATATATGCATATTTGAAAATTATAATTATAAATTAGAGACATTAATCTATTATATGTTTAAATATAATTGATAAATCAAATTTCAGCAACAATTTTTTACTTTAGAAAAATGGAACTATTCAAATTTATCCATTACATTTAAAATAAAAAACACATTTAAATATAATTTTTAATGAATTATTTAATTAAATTGAATAAAAATATAATTTATCTTACTAGAAAGTTTTCAACAATAAAAATGAAAATAAACACAAGATTATATCTACAACAATGTTAGGTATGGTTATATGAGGAAACAAATAAAATGGATTTGCAATATTTCTTAATAATACATATTCATTGTAAAAATTATTATAATTAGCTAAGGGATTGAAAATAATTTACATTACACTAAACCAAAAAAATGTTTTCTATATTAAAGGGTTCTTTAATTATTTGTCACAATTCAATAAAAATCCTTTATAATTATTTGGTTAATTAAATTAATGTATAGATGAAATACCATCCAATCATACTTTCAAAATTTATTTTCCTCACTATTAGTATTTTACAAAAATATGTTCTACGCATGTCATAGGAATAACCGAAAAATTCACCATAAGGGTTAATACCACATACTATTAATATAGGATATCATTAAAAATCCAAATGATCATCAAGGATCCTGTTAAATCCATAAAAAGTTATAGAAAATATAACCCAATAAACCATTTAGAATATCCCAATAATAAAAAAACATAATTAACCCTAGGGGGATACCTAATAAATTATTCTGATTCCATAATTAGATTTAAAAATACTTTTTTAATCATATCATATTCAGTTCACATCAGAATGATGGTAATGAAATATTTCAATAAATGGAATCAAAGAAAACAGGAGTTAGGGTGTCTTTGAGCAAGGAATAAATGATTTCAATTACATAATGGATTTACAAACAACTTGTATAATCATATAATAGTCACTACACATCAAAACCATCATAATGTGATATTTGAATAAACAATACCAAAAAGACATGAGTTATACATCGGTGATTGAAGATGGAAGTGGTAGACTTAAATGAGACTTGATAGATGAGCTGATCGAATTCGAAACAATAAACCAGAAAAAACCTGATCATTTATAAATATGGAGGAAAAATATTTGAAGCCACTGGATCCAACAAAATGAGCTAATGGATTCCATGTGAGAGAGATTAGTTTTTTTTTCGATATCATGTAACACTAAAATGACTCAAAACCGTAATTCATAAAATTTAAAATTGTATATCACGTTAGTTATATTATAATCGATGTGATAATTAGATCTTTATTGTTTTATCACGTTGGTTATCTTGCAACCAATGTGATAAGGGAATAAAAATTTCTTTATCGCACTAGTTAAAATTATACTAATGTGATAAAGTGGGATAAAGGTTTTTCATGTCATTTATAAGATAACAACCTGAAAAATCAATATTCATGGATTTCCACACTGGTTATGAATAACTGATGTGAAAAAGATGATGTGTTAATTATATTTTATACTAGTGATGATTTTGAATAAATGGCAATATAATAACATGGTTACATTGTGTTTAAAATAATTATGTGATACATAAGTATAATATCGTTCATTACACAGTTTACTGCACAAAAATTTACTTTTTCATAAAACATCTATTTTTCTCCTTCCAAAACATAGTATCCAATTTTTTATTTTTTATAAAACCAATGATTTGAAAATTGATTTCATGAAACTAATTTCTATATAGAAGTTAGTTTACACTATTTTTTAAAAACAATTTTTTAAAAATAAAAAATTACTAATCATTGAATATTTATTTATATATTTATATTTTCCCTAAAATATATTTTTAATATGATAGCATATTTTGGAGAATAATTCCACTTCAAAACTAGTGTTTAAAATTCAATACAGGTGACTCATTATTTCTCCACTAGTAATACTATAAATATTTATTAGTTATGATTGATACCATTATTGATATCTTCACTAATATTTTACTAGTATAACCCACAAATGTGTTAGAGCCTCAGATAGCTTGGATTTAATAGACAATGAATTTATCCGCATTCCAGGTCTTTGTGTTGGTATAATTTTTTTCTAGATTACCATTAAGATAATGTTGTTTCATAAAATATACTATTTTTGGCTTGATATGTGCATACCTATTTGGATTCTATAACGTGATGCTCATGGATTATCTAAGATTATGTTATGACTATATGTAACATTAATTAATTTTATTGTTGTCATAACTACAATGGAATATGTTAAGTTGACTATATTTTGATTGATAATGAGAATGTTGTTAAATTTTTATATCTAGAGTGTTCAATAAGATATATTGTAATTTTTCCTTGATAATGGATAATTTTTTTATATATATTGACCATGTCATTTTTTATATCCATTATGTTGAGTTGTATATATGGTAATGTGATCTTGAGAATGACCAGTACTTTGATGGTGATGAGCATGTTTAGAGTGGGATTTATTGTAGATATGTAAACTGTGAGTAGGATATTATAATATGGAGAATTATGTGGACATTTCTTGCAATACAGAATCTATAATACTCCTTTCCCCTACCCCTTGGGATGGAAATTCTAGGAATTCTTGAATTTAGTATACACCATTCCTTTTCCCCTAATACATGTGTGTTCCTTGATTTTCCTTGGGATGGGTTTACAAGGATATGTGACATTACTTACCCACCTAGTTCATTGAATATTATAGGATTGACATGAATAAAGTATAATAGGTAAGTACCCCTTTAGTATCAGATGTTATACATTTATAAATTCAATGTACTATTTTTTCATTTTAATGATGTTCTGTAAAGTTCTGTGATAACATGATTTGACGTGTTTGTGTTTGCGTTTGTGTGTGTGTGTTGGTAAAAGAGTATATTAATGTATTTTTTTCACTTGAGTTTATTACTTTTGTGATGGAATCATGTTGTTTTCCAATTGATTATTGTATTCTTAGGCACTCCACATGAACTCTAGTGGACGTATAGTTTCATGGTCTATTTTTTGTTACATCTTGGTATTGGTAGATATCCAGATGATGATTATATATATATATATTATTGATGTGATTATGAGTCATTCTCTACTTAGTGATGTAATTTTCATACTAGAGATCGACTTTGGAAATTATTTATGTATAACAGTGACTTATTTTGTATTATTAATTTTTACCTAGGTGATGCATAGTCATGCATAGAATAAACAAAATTCATATTTTACTTGTTTAATTATATTTTTTTCTACTTTATAGTGGTTAAATCACTCGCCAACATCCCTATGAGACCCACGGTTCTAGTTTATATCCCCTATGGATTAGTGGGTGCTCCTAGGCTCATGTAGCAGTTTGTTGTAGTTCCATTTTGTTTCCCATGTCACAGTTGCTTCAAAATGGTATTAGATCATTGAAAATGATATTATTACTCACATGGAGCAATCAGGATGGTCATAATTGAGAGTATTTAGAATTTATAACTATTGGTACTTTAGAATTTCCCTATAAAAGGGGCATCACAAAGATCCTTATATTGGAATCTCAAGTTAACATGGATGTCCAAGTATTTTATGTAATTTATGGTGAAGATATAACCTAAAGGACTTTTTCATTTGATGAAATTGGATATATCAAATTTTACAACTGGGATAACATAAAAAATGGTTTCAGTTTTCTTCCATTGTATATCATAATATTTTACTAGCCATATCATAAGGGTTTCCCATGAAATTCAAAGTATATGAATTTACATAACACAAGGAATTGTATTTAATAAACTGCTGCTATATTTGACACTTATTGTAGATGAATGAAAATGGTTATAATTTATAAATTCTTCCCAAAAACATATAATAAACTAATCCAAATTATAAGATGACCTGGATGGTTTTCTTTCATGATATCATTGCATGAATTGGATGATGCATTTCCTCAGGAATTATAACACATGTGTAAATTAATGAGTGATCGAGGAGAATCCTTGAGTTCCCTATATATAAAAATAGTACCGATTTTATATGTGTGTGTGTGTCTTGCTGATATTTGGATGAAACTCCCTCAAACCCAAATCACTCTTTATTATGGCACCTTTTCACTATAAGGTGGTATGACATCATAGTGATAAGAGGATTTCCACCCAAATGTTGGGTGATTTAGTTTCCCATGAATACCTCTAGAGGCAGGATGCCTTTTATCCATAATATCTATGATATTCATTAATCATTGATAATGAATGATATAGTTGCAATAATAGTGTGAGGTATACATATTTATAATTTATTCATTTCTAGTTTATGTATGGTTTCATTTATCTAGCCTTGAGATTTTTGTATATCTTTGTTTTATCAGTTTTGATTCATAAAACTAGTGTCGATTTATTCTTCTACCACCATTAGTGGTATCAGATCCTTATCATGTCTTTAGATTTTTGAAATCATGCTGAGAAATAATGATTTCGGAATATTATTATATATCACGTCATATATCATAAAATATGATTATTGATATTGTCCGGGTTGGTTGAGAAACTACTTTTGATATATGATATCATTATCAATTAATTAGTGAAAATACATAGGATTTGAACTACTCATAGAATATGACTCCCGAGTATCATATAATATGATTTCACTACATCATGTTTTCAAAAATAGAACATCAAATCGCATTTGTGATATTTATGTGTATCATTAAATATGATAGTGATATCTTAGGAGGTGATATGGATATCTGTTGTAAAATATGACTGATAATGTTAAACTATGTATGCACTGCGAAACTATCTATCATAGCCTATAAATCATATTAAAGCATTAAATATGATTAAATAAATAAAATAATTCATCGTTTTCATTTATTATTTGAATTATATTATATATAAATTATTTATAAGTAATGATAAAATTTATTTTAGGAATATTTATTAATTTATAAAGTGTTTTTAAATTAATTATTTATTAAAAAAAATAATTAATTAATTAAATTTATATGGAACGTTTACTAAGAAATATTCAAAAATATTAAATTTTAATATAAAAATATATTTTAACAATTTGTATGGAAAGCCTTATGACTTAGAAATAAATATTTTGGTTATATTTTTTAAGGGTCATTTATAGTGTCTATAAATTAGAAAATATGGCTAAAACATAAAGTGTTTATATTTTAATATAATGAATTGTGCATAATATGTATTTTTAATTGATTAAATTATGTTCTTTATTTATGATATTATTTAGAAAAAAATAAAAGAGTTTTTATGATTGATTTAATCAAGGATTAAATATTATTAATTATGTTTTATTTATATTATATAAAATATTTAAAAAATAGAAATTGGTTTATAAAATGTTTATAAATCATAGAAATGTCATAAATTGAAAGAAATTTTCCTAAAATTTCCATAATGTATAGATAAATTATAAATTTTCCATAATTAACTTTTATTTAGGAATTTTTAATAAATTTTTATCACATATTTAAATATGTCAATTTTCAATTTATATAAAAGTTATTCAAATTTTTATCATTCATGAATATAATTTTTTTTTATTTTTAATATTTGTATGCTTTAGATTAATGTTGTTAAACTACTTCTAGATATTATCATACATGCATCTATAGAGTTAAATTCTAGAATGATATGGGATTTAGTTTTCATATACCATGAATTCAGTTTGTAATTAAAGTTATTAGTTCAAATTTAGTTGTTGGTTATAGTATATATAAATATTAGGTGTTATACTTGTGATGAATAATAAAATATATAGAGTAAAGTATCTCTAGGTGTAGGGACATATGTTCTAACTTCCCACTAGTATAAAGGCTTATTAATTGTTCTTAAAAGGTGGGAGATGGTTACCTGTGGCTACAGTCCTAGTCATGAGGGGACTACTAATTTCATATAATTCTAAACCATGATATGAAAAGTTCATGAACCTTATGCATGAGTATTATTTGGGTATATGTAAATATATTTGTCTTTTATTTTAGGGTTAGTGACACAAATTATGAGTTATGTAATGAGTTACACATCAAAATGGTTTTGACATATTTATTTGGTGGAAGTAATAGGATTCCAAAAAAAATAATTATAAGCATACATACATAAATGGAATAACATGAGATAATATGGTGACAATGAAACCCCTTAAAATACTAAGTGTTATATTCCTTCCAATGTGGCACTTTTCAAGACCTCAATCATTCAATATGGGTGACTATAATATTTAGGTTTCCCTGAATTATCTTGTGTAAGGCAAGGAAATAGTGAGGTGAAACTGCCAATTAGGTTCCTTGTTCTTGGAAGTTATTTTACATTACACTTAGTTGGAACACCATAAAGGTTATAATTCCAAAGGAATATATTTTAATTTATATTAATATGATTGATTTTAATAATGAATTATCCAATGAGGTATCCAAGAGTCATATATAATATGATTAACACTAGCTAGCTTCAAAATCTAGTCGTGGATTATTTATAAAATTAATTTTTGTAAGTAATGATCAAATATAGATCTTGGACCACTAATGGATATGATGTAATTCTAATGGGATCATTAATTTAGTGGAAATTATTTAATAAAATACCTTATTAAATGGTGTCAAACATGATATTTATCTTATAAAATCTTTTGTTTTTAATAAATATAATCATCATCCTCAAACAAAACTATGAGATTTATCCTATAGGGAAAAGTAGAATAATCTACGAAACATATTAGACTAGAAAGTAATGAAATTTTATCATGTATATGGATAAATTACAAGTATAACAGAGACACCTTCATGAGTATCCATGTTTTTAAGTTATTCAACATGTTTATCAAGATTCTTATGAAAAGATTTGAATTATTATTTTGAGGTTTCATATGATTTTTATTTAAAATTACCTAATTAATTTTATTCTCCACTCATATATTCTATATGGTTGGATATGTAAATAATTTCATGAGACTAGAGGTTTCCTAATTGATTAATATAGCTTCGAAATTTATTCTATTTTCATTTATGAAATCTTTTTGATAAGATGAATAAATTCATGAAAATTTCACTTTATATTCTAATTTGTTGAGAATATATGCACTAGGAATGTGATGTCTAGGTCTGAGTGTTGTGAAGAATATTAATGTTGGTAAAAGATCAAACCATAAGGAGAAATTTTTTTTAGAGAGTCTAATAATATTTCTTCAAGTATCCAGTTAATTCCATTGGAACCTTTTGTTAACAGGATTTAGGAGTAATGATTCTTTGAGGACCAAATCAATATATTCTCAAAATTTAGAGGGGGGAAATTGGTGTTAGGGACATTTTAAACAAATTACAACATTTTATCTATTTACCTCTTAAACTTGTTAGGATCCTAATTCTCATTTTCTCTTTTTACTATCATATTAAAGTAGTTGTAAGAAATAAAATGATAGTAGAGAATGTTTTTAGAAATTTCACTTCTCAGTAAAAGAATCTAGTCCTTTTCATTAAGGGTGATGGAAAATACATGGATTCTCCACTATAATGAGATACCAAATATAGTGGTTTTGATGAGAAAATTTTACTAACCCACATGGGTTAAACCTAAACTAGTCACCCTATCAGTCCCATGAAAAGTCTCAAGAGGAATTCCCTATCCTCCCTGGTGGGTGACAAGTGCCATAGGAATCAACGAAAACCAAAGGGAATGAATTGGCTCAATGGAAATAAACTGAAGTAGTAGAAAATAAATAGAGAAACCCAAAAAAACCCAAACTGAACATCCCCACAAAAACTGAAAATAAAAAAAAAATGAAAATCAACCAAAATAAACTCGATAACCATTTGATCTCTGTGTGACCCCGTAGTTCACTCTATGATCCCAAAACCAACCATCACCCATAGTGATCAAAACCAAACTGGAAGATACACCTAAGACTTACAAAAGGAATGAATTATAGGAGTTAGTATTCAAACTCATTAGGTGTTCCACGAAATCTAGTCCCTATGCATTTTCCATTTAAAAAATAATCAGTAATTTGTGGTTTGAAATACAATATATAAAACAAAGGATTTTACACATTTTATCCTTAAAAATCATGATCCGTTTCCATTTTTATTTAAAATCAACTTCCTTTCCATAATGGTAGATTTGGAATTTTAGATAAACAGATAAATGAAATAAGGGATAATGACTTTATATTATAAGGATAATGTATGTAATACATTCTTAAAAAATTTCCATAAAACATTCCAAATCTCATTTTTTCACATTTATAAAAAAATAACACCATACAAGAGGGAATTAGAAATAATCACACTTCATGGGCAATGAAAGATAACTTACAAGAGTGACCAACCCTAGAAAGTCACATAAGTAATCTGTCATAGATGACTGGGTTCCAAGAGAACGTGGGAGAGCCTAGCATCTTAGTCGATAATCTAGAACATAATAAAACATCACTTGTCATGTAGGCATGCCTCGGTATATGACATATATCTTCCCACACACTCGGTCTTACCCTACCTTGCCTAACTGAGGGGAAAAATGCCAAAGAAGAAAAAGTTCCATACTAAGTTACACTCACCATAGTGTAATCCTATGATAGTGTAGAATTTTTTTCATGAAAACATTCTAGATATTCTAGGTTTTCATGTTATATTCACAATGTGGTGTTCCAAATAAATCCATATAATGAACCGCGTAAGAAATCCATCAAAAACTGGCACCACCCGAGCCACTAAAAGGTGTATTCCCTTACCTTCATACCATCAACACACATGGAATTTCCCTTAATGAGGAAATTACCACCACTTGTCAAAAACAGAATAAGATACTCATTTAAACGAGGTTTTCCCAAATAAATCATTTCAAAAGTGAAAATTGGGACTCACATAACCTTTTATGTTAATCTATTTCTTGAAAAACCAAACACATTCCTATTTTAAAATAAAAAATACAATTGAAAACCCTTTTGGGAGATCTAAACCACCATTTAAAATCCAAAAAAAATGTTTACAATACCCAACCAGTCATTTCATCATAGACTTGGTATGAAAAGCATAATCAAAACAATTATTATAATTAAAACTAATAAGAAATCACATCATTACATAGAAAAAATATATTTCAAAAATCATAAATCACAAACTATATTTAAATAGATATTATAATGTTATATAATTACTGTATTCTAAAATTTTAAGGCCAATTTCAAAAGGATCATAACTCCAACCATAAGTGATCCCATGAGGGAAACTCAAAACAACACCATGGGGGTCTAAATAAGAAAGAACACCCAAGAAGAACCTTCACAAAAAATCCTCCCTATTTGACCTCAAATAAAAAAAAACCCTAGACCCACAATACCATGAGATAAGAGTAACCACAAAGAAAATGGATGAAGAGGGGAGAGGAAGAAGAGAGAAGGATATTACCTGAACAAATCACCCCAAAACATGAAAAAAATCCACATGGATTCACACTTGGAAGAGGAGAGAGGCATGGAGAAGATGTAGGAGCTCCCTTTATCTCATATGATCAAAATGGAGAGGTAGAGGGGTGATTTTGGATTAAAACTAAGAATTTAAAAATAGAAAAGACATTTTCAATGAACCTGGACACTGTGCATGGTTAGCCCGCATAGTTTCCTAAATTGTGCTCCTACCATTCCCCCCTTTACTGTACACATTTTCCACCCTCATGGTTTTCACACATTGTCTATTAAACTATGTTCCAACGATAATCCATGCCTGTATCAAAAATTGTTGAACCATTCACAAGCATTCGGTACATATTTTCTAACCATGCTTAGGTCATGTACCCTCGACCAGAGACTGCCAAGGACCCATAGTTTTATCCTATGAACTGCATTGTCATGATAAATATATGAAAAATATATGAAAAACAATCCACGAAAGTTCAAAATTAACTAAAAATAGACTCAGTGTCATGAGGTCACATAGTTACCCCTTAACTTTCCACCTAAAATATGAAATAGAATAAAAACATCTTAAAATTGAAAAACAAAAATCCAGAACACCCAAAACTCAAGAGGTACACTAAGAAAAATAAGGTAAACATAAATAAAAGAAGAAATTAAATATTAGGGTGTGAAAAATCTCCCAACCATAACACTTTCTTCCCTACGAAAGACACAACATCACCAATTGATCAAATAAGAGACAATAACTCACTCATCTGCATGATCTAATTCCTCAAATCAAAGATAATCTTAACCACCATCAAGAAAAAATCATGCTCTTATACCTACAAAACCAATGAACCCAAACCATTTCTCAAAAAATGATGGAAATTGGAACCATGAACCCCACAACCCTGCTAAAAATAAAATTGATGGGTGTACTCAAAAATCCCAATATCTACCCAAACAGAAAGGCCTCAGAATTAAAAAACTCTAAGGAAACCACCAATTTCTAAGACAACACTACAAAAAACTGTTGTACCAAAAATAATGTCTAGAATGGACTGCTATCCATTTCATAGTTACAATCAAGTTCCAACCCATCATTACACACCAAAAACTGAAACCTTAATCCAGAATGACTATACAAAAGCCCCAGAAATAACCTAAAGAAAACCAAACACCATGTTACCCACTTAACTTCTATAAGGAACCTACAAAAAAATAGTTATTCATAAGATAAACACACACACATCGTATCCTTTTACCCCAAATGAGGAGAGGTAGAAGAAAATAAACAATGGGATACACCTCCTCTTAGAATGAAATAAATCATAATTTCCAAAATACACGCTTCCATTAAAACATAGGTTTCCAAAAGGATCTAATAAAATAATTATAGAAAAAATAACCCTTAAAAAAAGAATGTTAAACTAGATCCAGACTAGCATCCCACTCCTTCAAATGGGCTATGGTTTCTTTCAAAGTGGAGGATCTGGATCCACATCGCTTCCTAAAAACACCCTAATAGAACTGTTACAAATGACCTAGGAATTATCAAATATATACGGTCATTGTAGAATTTGAACATTATGTCTTATTATGACCCTACGTTCCACATTGGTGAAATACCAGAGTCCTACGCCATGAAGAAACTTATGAAAGATCATATGGACCCTAAATTCAACTATCAGCATCACCCACATCAGGCCTATTTCTGATCGCAACTCTACAATTCCCTTAACCTCATATAGTGATTGGGGGATGTTTTTACACCTCACATAATCCTCTTGACACAACTTTATCCTACATATCTTTCTCTAACCTTGTTGGAAATAGAGGTTAGACCAGATTATTACTCTGTCGACTAAAGATCAAGACAAATCTTGTTATCAAAATGTCAAGATTTTATATAATCATCCATTGACCACTCTTGGTTATAAGAAACTAGATCCAAAAAATTATGAAGAAACTCCAACACCGATCTGTCACTTTCTAAAGGCAACACGTCTCCATTTTATTCCGCACCTTCACAGTCTTTGGGAAGTACTACTGGATAAAAAAGGTATAGAGACCCCTCATTTTATTACATAACATATTACATAATTTTAAATATAAAAAACATAAAAGAGTTAAAAAAACCATAATCCAAAGATTTATTTTCTTGGTAAAACTAGGACCATACATAACTTTTACAAAATAAAACATAAAGAGTTATTTAATTCCTTCTCCTCTAGATTCTTATTGTCCAATGTGTTATCCTTATAAAAAGTATTCACCTGAGGATATAAATCAAAAAGGGGTGAGATAAAATCCCATTAATAGAATAGATAATACCATGAAACAATATTACATTGGGTGATAATAATCATAAAATCATCATTATAATCATGATAGGAAGCATCAGATGAAGGCATGGAATGTGGAAATGCATAAAAATTAAATATAATGTCATAGTGTTAAAAAAACACATATTTTAGAAAAAATATAGAATCATGTCCACACATTTTTCACATTTCTCATCAGATACACCACATTACCCAATGCATTGGAGTGATATATAATTTTGGGCACACCCATCACATCATAACATTCACATTATCATGAATGCCACATAGAATGTATATCAATCTTGGACATAGAATAACCCATGCAAAGGAATGGTTTTTATTTCATAAATCATATATTAATAAATTTTGTTTTCCGAAAAGAAATAGGTAATAACATACTTTATATGAGAACCATCAACCTTGAGTGAAGAAGAAACAATTTCGAGTAGTAAAAGGTATGATTTTGAAAGAAGAGTTATTTTGGAAAACATGTTTTCTACGATAAACTCAAGTAGAAAAAATTTATATCATAGAAAATTTAATATAATTCTATGTAAATTTTATTCATGTAATATCCATACTGGAAATAGTGTGGAAGAGGGAAAATCCAAAGAAAGAGAGTTGGGTTTGAGAATTCCCCTAACTTTATGTCTGAATTCTTTCTTCACCTTAATGTCCAGTATAATCACATTAGATTCATTAATTAAAAATAACAGAATCTTTTATACATGAGTATGATTCATTATGGTTTTATATTGTTCTTATATCAGCCTTTGGATGAGTTATTGAGTTTAATTTCATCATTTAGGAGTGTTTGTTTTCTTAGTTTTCAAGATCGGTTCACTTGTATACATGAATGGAAATTCATGTGAAATTTGGATAACCGTCCAGAATTTTTATTATATGTTATTAATGATATTACATAAGTTTCAATTATCCTATAAAAAAATTATATAACATGAGGATGAATCGTTAGATAATGTTTAATGATGATCATTTTTTGTTAATTTTTTCAGTTTTTCGATCACAATGAACTCATTTTGTTTTATCATTTAGTATTATTTCTAAATGTTAGATATAGAACATTAAAAGGGTTATAAAAGAAACATTATAATATTTTTTTTAAACATTTATGTGTTTTATTAACATCCATAAAGGAGTTTATGAAAATTAAAGTACATCGCCAATGATATCAGTAAATTGACACATCATGAGCAACGATTTCATTTATAAAATAAAAGAAAGTGGGGGTCTATTGATGGATCTTCCATTAAAATGATATCATAAAAGTATATTAATCATAATTTAGTTACCATTACATTCAGATGAAGGTAGGTGAGGAGGGAATAATAATGGAAAATAAAGTGAAATGAAATTAAAAGAAAAAAGAGAGAGGATTTACGTCTTGAATTTTCCTCTCAAGATCCTCCTGGAGGAACGTAGGCTTGGTATTTTTTTGAGACCAAGAGCTCCTGTACATGGAATGTGGGATAGGGAAGAGGTTTTTTAATAATTTATGCAATTATTTAATCCTGGTAGGTTAGAGGAAATGATGTTGTGAGGGGTGGTATTTATAGTGGGGGGGGGTGTTTTCTCTTTATTATGATCATTTTTTTTGTTACTATGGCTCAAGACTACGAATAGTTTGATCACTATCACTAAATATATTAAAATAGAGAATTGGAGTTATAGATTATAGTGATTACATCAGATATGACTTAATGAATTTACTATTTAGCTTATAATGTATGTATACCGTAAATTGTTGTATTGTACTATTCATAAAAAATTCAAGGATTATAAAAAAATTCCAAAAACTCACCATAACCATTTATCAATATTTAGAATTTAAAAATGAAATAAATTTTATGAATATAATTTTTTAAGTATGATTAATTAAATTTTTAAGGAAAATCATCATTTACTTGGAAAATAATAATTTTAAAATTATAACGGATTTTATAACACTTTGAAAAATTACTTAAGGTATCATAAAATTATATTAATACCTTAATACATAAAAAATTAATTTATGGACACATTTTATAAAAATAAATTTTCTTCTATGTTATTAAATTAATAACAAAATTTTAATTAAATATTTATGATTTATAATAAATACCAACACTTAATTACTAATTTTTAAAATATTTATTTTCTTACAGTATAATATAATTAAACCATAAATTAATTTATAGGATGCCTAAATTTTATTTATAAATTCATGGGTGAGTTTACTATTCTATTGGATGGTTTACTATTCATAAGGATCTTGTTACTATTCAAAAGGTCAAATTATTATTCATTCGGTATTGGTTCCCTAACTTCCAGAAATACTTATTATTACATTAATTCATCATTTTTAATAATTTTATTATGGTATCGAAGTGATTTTATGTGATTTAGAATATATGAAATTACTATAATAATGAATAAATTCTATTGATAAATGTTTCGGTCATTACATTCTTCCCCAATTTTTGAAATTTCACCTTGGAAATTTTATTTTACATAAAGAGGTGAGGATACTTATCCTTTATTCCCTCCGCCAGTTCCCATGTTGGATCTTCATACATAAGGCTCCTCCACAAAACTTTGACAAGGTGGGTTATCTTGTTTCATAGTATCTTATCTTTCTAGTACATAATCTTTATTGGATCCTCCTCATAAGAGATATCATTTTCCAGTTGTACCACCTCTCAGTTCAGTACATGTGAGAGATTTGGTATGTAATTCCTCAGGAGTGATATGTGAAACACATCATGAACTTGGTCCATATTTGGTGGATGTGAAATTTGATAGGCCACATATCCTATTCCATTAAGGATCTCAAAGGTTCTATTGTACCTTGGGATTATCATCCCTTTCTTCCAAAACCGCATGGCTCTCTTCCATGGTGATATTCGAAGGAAAACTTAATATCCAACATCAAACTCCAAGTACCTTTGATTATTGTCATCATAGCTATTTTTTTACTTTGAGAAGCATTGATATTTTATTGGATGGATTAATCCTTCTATGACATCTCTTGCACAAGATCAGGCCCAAGTATCTTTCATTCACCAACTTCATCCCAAAAGGTTGGATTTATACATCTCTTTCCATACGAAGCTTCATATAGAGCCATCTGAATACTCGAGTGGAAACTATTGTTGTATGAGAACTCAACTAATGGGAGATAATGATCCCATCCACCTGTGAATTCTAATGAGGAGTCTCTTATCATATCTTCGATCATCTGAATATTACTTACATATTGGAAATCATTTTTAAGGTGATAAACCCTACTAAAATTCAATTCAGTACTGAATGAATGTTTAAGACTCCTTTAGAATTTAGATGTTAACCTATCAGATAAAATCAAGAGTGGAACCCCATCCAGTCTCACCACTTCCTTCACTTATATCTTATCAAGTTGTTCAAGTGAGATATCTTCCCAAATAGTGATAAAGTGGGTAGTCTTGGTGAGTCGATCCCATATCCATAGTGTTATTCTCCCATTTCAACATGGTTATATCCAATGGTTGAATCATCCCTTTGTACTTATGTCTCTCTGATTTAACTTGCTGATATATCAAACATCATGAGATATATTCTAAAGTCTCCTTCTTCATGTTATCCCACCATAAGTTTTCTCAGAGATAACAGTACATCTTTGTTCTACAAGGATGGATAGAGAATGTAGAGCTATGTGCATTTTCAAATATTTCCTTCTTTAAATAAGGTGATGAAGGCCCACAAATTCTCATTCCAAACTAAATCAAACCATCATCATTGATATGGAACTCGTAGAGTCTCTTCCATTACTACATTCACCTTTTTTTGTAGCTCTGGATCATCACTTTATGCTTCCTTAATCTTCTCTTGGATAGATGGTTGGGAAATAATTTGGTAAAGGGGTGATGCATTCCCTACCACTATGACTTACAAATCAATCCTTTACATATAAATGAAGATATGGTCTTTCTAAATCTATAACATGGATAGAGTAGTAGGTTATTTTCTACTAAGATCATCATCTACCTTGTTTACCTTGCCCGGATGATAGTGAATACAACAATCATATTCTTTTATTAGATCAAACCATCTCCTTTGATGCATTTGAGCTATTTTTGTGTGAATATATACATTATGCTCTTTTTATCAGTATATATGTCACACTTCACACCATATAGGTAGTGCCTACAAAATTTCAAGGAAAACACCATAGCTACTAACTCAAGGTCATGTGTTGGGTAGTTCTACTCATGGATATTCAACTGATGTGGGGTGTAGGCTATCACATTATCATTTTCCATGAGTACACAATAAATTAATTTCTTTGAAGCATTATTGTATATAAAAAAATGTTATCCAGTATTTGGTAATGTAAGTACAGGTGTAGTGATCAGCCTTCTCTTTATCTCCATGAATATTTCCTTAGATTCTTATATCCAAACATACTTTCCCCCTTTCCTTGTTAACATATTTAGTGGGATAGACAATCATGAGAAACTTCTCACAATGTTTTAGTAGTACCCAGGTAATCTATAAAAATTTTGGATTTCTATTACATTAGAGGGTCAGGTCCATTCCTTAATTGCATTGGTTTTTGAAGGGTCCATATAAATTTCCTCACTTGTGATCACATGTCCCAAGAATATGGGTTTCTACATCCAAAATTCTCACTTTCTGTATTTGGTGTACAACTTTTCCTTCCTCAATGTCTCCAAAAAAAGACTTAGATACTCTTAATGTTCCTCCTATATCTTGGATTAGATGAGAATATAATTAATAAACACTACCATAAAAGTTTCAAGGTAATTTCTAATGATTATATTCATCAAATCCATAAATATTTTAGGGGCATTAGTATGTCCGAAGGGCATCGCCAGAAAATCATAGTGCTCATACCTTTTATAGAAAGCATTCTTTTGAATATCTACCTTCTACACCTTTATATGATGATATCAAGAATGGATATACACCTTTGAGAAGTACTGATATCCTCATAACTATTCAAAAATATCCTTAATACTTGGCAGAGGATACCTGTTCTTTATGGTGATCTTGTTGAGTTCCTAATAATTGATACACAATTGCATTGATATGTCCTTCTTCTTAACAAAGAGAATTGGCACACCCCAAGGTGATGCACTAGGGTGTATGAAACCTTTTTCCAAATTCTCTTTCAACTGCTTCTTTAACTCCTCTATTTAAATAGGATCCGTGCTATATAGAAATTTTGAGATATGTGTAGCTCTAGGTATGAGTTCTATTGAGAATTCTACCTCACAGTCTGGGGGAAGTTTGGGTAACTCTTCATGGAAATACATCATTGTATTCTCTCAAAATGGGAATTTCCCCTTGGTTGATACCTTCCATTGATTGAACCATTTGAGCATGTTATTCATATTCACAGGGAATCAACACCCACACCATTGAAGGGATTTCCAAAGGAGATTCATGATATTCCATGCATTTTTAGGGGATCATGGTATGGTTTAGAATCTGAAAAGATATTTCCATTTCTGAAAAAATTATTTGATCTCTATGTAACGAGAGACAAACCATTCCCATTATAGAGTAAAATTATTCTATGGTAAGTATCACAATAATTTCTAGTAGAATCCTCTCACATACACCAAAAGGGGAAGAGTCCAACAGTTGTGTTGAAATGATTGCACCACTTGTTTTTAACAGATATCTCTACTTCAAGGTATTGGGGCATCAATTAAATAGTTCAACAAAACTTTCATGATATAACAAAATGCATAGAACCATAATCAAATAATAATTTTTCCATTCACGAGTTAATAGGAAGTGTACCTTGTACGACTTCATTTTCTTTCTCCATTAGCAATAGTGATGGCATAATCCTTTCATGTATCCTCTATCATTGGTGGATGCTGATACTGATTACCCTCGAGGACACAAGGTTTAGTGAACTGTCTTACATAATTCCCTTACTCCCTACAGTTGTAGCATTGGACAATGGGTGGTGTTCTCCTTTCCTCTACCACATTGCCCTGGTTTCTCAGGTTTTATCAAAATTCATGATCTTGGTAGCTTTCTCTCCCACACATGCAGTATTTTCTAGTCCCGTTGAGGTAGTTACCATGATGTTTCTTCCCAAATTTTTAGCATGTTGGTGGTTGAGTTTTCTTTCCACCTTTCTCATTAGATCCTCCATATTGAAAATATATCTCTTTTTTATTATCACCATATCCATGGGACCATTCTCTAAACTCCATATCTACTTTGAAAGAACATTGAAAAACATCTTCATAACTCCTAAAGTTTCAAATTTCAAGAGCCTTTTGAAGGTTTAGTTTTAAACCCTTAAAAAATCTAAAAAAATCTATCATTTTTTATATCAAAACCTGAAGAGTACCTTGAAATCCTTATGATATTTTATTAGTATGATATAAAAGATTATCCTTCCTTTTTTCAGATCCATAAATTCTCTCTCCATCTTTTTATGAAGAGTTTGATGGGAATACTTGTTAAGAAACATTGTCTTAAATTCTTCCCACTCTGTCTCATCAATATCACCCTACATCTTGGTGTTCTTAATCAAATCAAACCATTGATTGGACTATCCATATAGAAAATAAATGGAACAAGTCACCTTCTCCAACTCAAAATAGTGAAGCACAAAAAAGATCTTATCGATTGAGTAGACCCACTATTCCGCAACTAGTGGATTAGAAGATCCACTATATGTCGGGGGTCATTGTCATATAAAACACACGATATCCAGTTTCTCTACCTTAGGTGAAGGTATGTGTTCCAAATTATTCAAGTTATTATAAATAAACTGAGATATCTGGGTAAGAATCTCCATGAAATTTTAAACTCTTCCACCCTAGGCATTAGGGATGTCATTTGGGAAATCACTACATTGTCCCTCACACGAATTGTTGGCCTGGTTTCCCCCAGTTCCCACCATTTTCTAAAATAGAAAAAGTTAGAACAAAATATAATTCAACAAGTCATGAATAAATAATTTATTCATTTGGTAAATTAAATATAATGGAATATATTATGGGATCCCTATGTTTAGAAATGTTTCTTGTGGGATTATATATACTTAGTCTCTTACTAAGGTTTTTACTAAGGTTCTCTAATCCTAATTTCCAAATTAACTAAAACATGCTATAATACCAACTATAGAAACACCAATTTTTATTGCATAACTTATTATATAATTTTAAAGATAAAAAACATTAATGAGTTACAAAACCAGGATCCAAAGGTTTGGAATCTTGTGAAAACTAGGACAATACATAACTTTTACAATATAAAACATTAACAGTTATTTAATTCCTTCTTGTCTAGATTTTTATTGTCTATTTTTTTCTCCTTAGAAAAAGTAGTCACCTAAAGATATACACCAAAAAGGGGTGAGTTAAAATCCCAGTAAGAGGATAGATAATATCATGAAACAATATGACAAGGGGTGATCATAATCAAAACTTCATCATCATAATCTTGAGGGGAAGCATTAGATAAAGTCATGGAATATGTAAATGCATAAAAATAAAACATCATGTCTTAGTGGTAAAAATTTACACATAGTTTTGAAAAAATATAGCATCATGTTCATGCATTTTTTAATTTTCTCCTAGATACATCACATTTCTGAATTCATTGGAGCACTATATAATTCCAGGTTTACCCGTCACATCATAACATTCACATTATCAGGCATGACACATAGAATGTATATAAATCATGGAAAAAATAACCCTTCTAGAGGATTTATTTTGATTTCATAAATAATAAATTCATAAATTTTGGTTTCCTAAATCAGTGAGGGAATAACATACTTGATATGAGAATCATGAACTTTGAGATAAGAATAAAACAATCTCGAGAAGTAAAAGGTTTGTTTTTGAAAGAAGAGTTCTTTTGGAAAACATTTTATCTATCATAAACACAAG
This sequence comes from Viscum album, assembly GCA_963277665.1. Classification (NCBI taxonomy): domain Eukaryota; kingdom Viridiplantae; phylum Streptophyta; class Magnoliopsida; order Santalales; family Viscaceae; genus Viscum; species Viscum album. Next base: position 722,775,917 of record OY728167.1, read on the forward strand.
TATAAAATATTTTTATCATATACAAGGTAAGATAATGATTAAGGAATTATATTTATAGAATATCTATAATTAAAATGCGATGAAATAGGGAAACTCCAAGGAAAGACAGTTCGGTTCTAGAATTCCCCTTACCGTATGTTTGGATGCTTTATTCATGTTAATGTCTTGTATAATAAAATTAGATTCATTATTTAACAATTAAAGAACTTTTTATACATGAATCTGATTCATTATGGTTTTTTTAAGTTCTTTTATTGGACTTTATATGAGTTATAGAGTTTATTTTCATCGTTCAGGCTTGTTTGTTTTCATAGTTTTCATGATCTTATATACATGACTGGATGTTCATGTGAAATGTGGATAAACCAATAAAATTGTTATTATATTATATTAATTATATTAAATAATTTTATATTATCTTATAACTAATTTTTTATATAATATGAGGATGAATCATTATATAAATGTTAATGATGATCATTTTAGGTAAATTTTGGCGGATTTTCGATCACAACAAACTCGTTTTGTTTTATCATTTAGTATTATGTATACATGTAGGTTACAGAAAATAAAAACGGTTATTACATAAAAATTAAAAAAAATCAACCATTTAATGGTTTTATTAACACCAATGGAGTTATTTAAGGAATATGAAAGGATATCGCCCACGATGTCGGTAAATCGACACATTAGGAGCGATGATTTCATTTTTAAAATAAAAGATACAAAGAGGATGTTTTATTGATGTATATTCCACTAAAATGATATCATAACATTATATTAAACATATTTTAGTTATAATTTCGTTTTTATGAATTGATTTGAGGAGTTAATAATAAAGAAAATGAAAATGAAATGAAATTAAAGGAAAAAAGAGAGAGGATTTACCTCTTGAATTTTCCTCTTGAGATCCTCCTAAAGGAAACTTATCTTGGTCTTTTGATGAGACCAAGAGATCTTGGATGTTGGATAGGGGATATTTTAGTTTTTTGGGTATAATTTGGACTAGTTTTGAATCTTGATATGTGTGAGGAAATGAGGTTTTGAGGGGTGGTTTTTAGAGTGGAGGAGAGGGGTGTTTTCTCATTATTGTAATCATGAGTTTATTATTTTTGGCTTAAGCCTATGTATAGATTAGTAATTACATAAAATATATTTAAATAATGAAGGGGATTTCTAGATTATATTTATTACATCAATGTTTACTCTATTAGTAGTCTATTTAGCTTATAATGTATATATATCATAAATTACTGTATTTTACTATTCAATAAAAATCATGTATTTCAGAAAAATCCCAAAAATTCACCCTAATTTTTTTTTATTTGTAGAATTTAAAAATGAATTTCATTTTATTAAAATAATTTTATAAATATGAGTAATTTATATTTTCATTAAAATCATCATTTACATGGAAAATAAATATTTTAAAACTATAACTGATTTTATAACACATTGAAAAATTACTTAATGTCTCATAAAATTATATTAATATCATAAGAAATAAAAATATTCATTTAAATATTCATTTTATAAAAATAAATTTTATTTTTATTTATTAAATTAATCATAAAACTGTAATTAAATATTTATGACTTAAAAAATAGCAACATGTAATTAATAATTTTGAAAATATTTATTTACTTAGACTATGATATAATAATCCATACATTCATTTATAGGATGCATAAATTTTATTTATAATTTCATGGGTGAGATTAATATTCTATAGTAAGGTTTACTATTCATAAGGGTCATGTTTCTATTCTAAATTTCAACTTAATATTCATTCAGTAGTGGTTCCATAAATTTTAGAAATACCTATTATTTCATTAATTATTAATTTATAAATCTTTTATTACGTTCTATAAATTGTTTTATGTGATTTATAATATTTTAAATTACTATAATAAGGGATAACTTCCATTGACAAATTTGTGGGTCGTTACACAAGGCCTTGAAGAATTCCCAAGTAAGGACTTCCCAAGGTTTAATCTGAATGTCATACTTCCACTACTTATAGCTTAGACCTTCAAGAATAAAGGTAACGAACATAACCATTAGAGACTCGTCCAAATCAAAGAAACTGTATCTCCTTTCAATTTTCTTCATCCACTCTTCCACTACAAAAGGATCCACTTAACCATAAAATAGGGGAGGGTTCAACTTCTAAGACTCAAGAAGTATGTCCTTAGATTGATCAACTAGAGGGTCTGACAATGGTGAACCACCCATAGATGCACCTCAAATATCAATTGAATCTTTGGTTGGTGACAAAACTAAACAAAAATAACACCAATAACCCAATCATAACTAGCTAATAAAGAAAAACCCACTACAATTAAACATAAAATATAAAATAAACCATCTCATATATATTTCCCAAAAACATTTCAAAAACTCACTAAATGCCACCTAAAAATAGACATTTGAAATTCAAAATACAATCCATTTCATTCCACAATAACAACCCATTGATCCCATACAAAATCCCAAATCATCTCGTTCAAATCATTTTCATCATATTTAAGAAAACATAATTTTTTAAAAAAATCATTGAATTAAAATCAATTTTATCAAAAAATTTTTTATTCAAAAACAGTTTTTTGAAACATTCTTTGAAATAAATCTGATAACTCATTTACCATTTTAAATAAAAAATCATCATAGCTTGAAATATGTTTTTCACAATTTCAAAACATGGTTTTTCAAAATAGACTCTAAATCAAAAAGACTCAAAACAAGACCGTGAAGTGGGAAACTATAGTCTATGGGAAAATTTTCCATATGTTCATCGACCATATTCCAATAACATAGCAAAAATAGAGAGTATTTTAGGACAATTCATCCAACTCCATGTATCTTTATAGGTTCTATGAACTCACTGAGATAACTAACCCAACTCCTGCTTCATTTCCCAAACACCAAAAAAAACCTAAAATACAATGGTAACCAAAGTTTCAGCATAAGATTTTTTGTCAAGGAACTTCCTCATGCCTAAAATTCAGGTTCTGATAGTCTTACTCCATCTACCTCGGCATTGCATCTAATGAAGGTCACTCTAAAAGATCGGTCCTCTAAAGAATATATTCTTTGATTCCATTTTTTCATAAACCAACCCTGGTCGACCCTAAAATGGTCACCCAAGATGACTCGAGACAAGGCCTAAGAGGTGTTCCTTATCCTCCCTACATGTAGACAAGTGTCGTGTCCATCAATGAGAACCAAATGGAATGATTTATCTAAAGGAAAAGTAAACTAACACAGTGTAAAATTAACCGAGAATCCTAAAAAAACTAAAACCAAACAAAACATCAACCCAAAAACTGAAAACAAAATAAAAACAAAAACAAACCACACTAAACCTAACAAACACTAGATCTGCATGTGAACCCATATGTCACTCAATGATTTCAAAACCATCCATCACCCACAGTGATTAAAACTAAGCTGGAACTGACACTTGAAACTAAATAGAGGAAGGAACTATAAGCGTGAGAATTAAGACTGAGTAGGTGTGCCAAGAAATATAACCCCAAAACATTTACCTTTAAAAATAAAATTTAATTTCATGTTTTAAATATAATATATAAAACATAGATTTGTACACATTTTCTCCTTAAAACAAATCATGGTCCATTTCCCTTTTTATTTAAAACTTATTTCTCTTCCCGGATGGTATATTTTTCATTTTAAAGAAATAGATAATGGAAATAAGGGATAATATATTTATTTTAAATGAATAAAAGGATATAAAAAATTATTAAAACATTTCCATAAAACAAATCAAATATCATTTCCCACTTTTAAAAAGTTAAAAAACCATATAATAGGGTGGGATAAATAATGACACAGCAAGGGAAACATAAGATAGCATCCAAGAGTGACCAAACCAATCAAGGAACCTATGTTGTCCACTGTAGATGAGTGTGTTCCAATAGAACATGGGAGAACCTATAATCTCAGTGGATGATATAGAAAATACTATGACCTAACTCATTCCATAGGCATGCCTCACCCGATGACATCAATTCTCCCACATGCTATGTCTTACACTACCTAGCCTAACTGAGTGGCATAATCCCAAATCAGTGGAAGGTTCATGCTAAGGGAAACTATACATATTTTAATCCAAATATAGTGTAGGAACCATTCATGTAAAATAATATATCTATGATAGGCTTTCATGTTATGTTCATAGTCGTCTGTGCTGAAACAATCAACCAATGAACCATACAAACAATCCATCACAAACCTACACCACCCCATCCTCTCCATGGAATAGTTCCTTAACTTTAAATCATCAACACACATGGAAATTCCCATTATAAGGACAATACCATCACTTCTCAATGAAATGATAACAGACTCATTTGGATGGGGTTTTTCTAATGAACCCATTTCAAAATTTAAAACTGGTCCTCACGTAACATTCATGTGTTAAACTATTTTATGTAGAACCAAAAACATGTCACTTTCAAAACCCTAAATCCACTTGAAAACAATATTTAGAGACAAAAACAACAATTTAAAATCCAAAACGTGTTTACAAGATCCAACTAGTCATTTAACAATACTCTTGGCATGGAAAACACAATCAAACCACTTCATACAATTAAAACAAAGAGGAAATCAACTCATTATACATCAAACATTTATTCTAAAAATCATAAATCACTAAATATCATTATATAGAGGTGAAAAAGTAAAAAAATAAATGTAATCATAAAATTAAAGTTCAAATGAAAAGGGATCATACCTTTAACCATAATAGCTTCCATAACATCAACTCAAAACAGTTCCATGGGGGTCCAATGAAGTAAGAACACCCAAGTATAACCTTTAAAGTACAAAACCCCAACTTAATAACCAAGAAAAAAGAACCATATACCCACAATACAAAGGGACAATAGGAGTGACAATGAAAATGGAAGGATATGGGAGATGGGGAAGAATGAAGGATATTACCTCAATAAATACCCCCAAAACATGAAGAAATCTACTTAGATTTTCCCTTGGAAGATAAGGGAGGTTTGGAGATGAAGGGTGAATCTACCTTGGTGTAGCATGATAAAATGAAGAAGGAGAGTTTAAATTTTTGCTAAAAACTAATGGGGGAATGGTAAAATTCATTTTTAATAAACCTTCACTGTAGATACCCGAAGCTTAACGTACATAGACATTACATTACTTTTGAGGAATACTTAATACATAACAAAAACACACACACAAGGACTGTAATAGTTTAGTGTCTTTGGAAACTCAGAATATAATCTTCTAATCATGGTGAAAGATCTTCAAAATCTCCCATAAATATCTTCTCTTTTTTTTAAACCTAAATCCTTTATTTATATACTTGGGAAAAGAAAACATAAAAGGGTGAGCTCAAATGCTCTGTAAGGGTAAACAAAAGAAATATCAATCACGTCATATTCGTAAGAACATATCTTTTGGAAATCTTAACCTGCAAAAGAGATCATAATTTCATAACATGGGATAAATCATAGTAGTGAAATGTAATCCCAAAAATCATAACTTAAAACATTAAACTTTGTGGAATACACACATAATCATAGAGAATCATTTCTTATTAGTCAAGACTCATTGCCAAGACTATCTTAGTGGACAAAGTCCCTTTCTGAACCGAGTTCACTCCTCGTTTCAGTCCTGTTTCACTGAACCGGTATAACCTACCGTTCCAGCCATGTCTATCTCATGAGATATAAAATCTTTACCCAATGCATTGGAGGGAGATATAGGTCCCACCCATCTCATAATTATACCATTCTTATGTGTGCCACAAAATCATAAATCATACATCATTTCATAACCCATGTAATAAAAAAATGGGATTCTTAAACAACATGACATCATAAAATGATTCATATAAGATAAAGGAATTTATAAAAATATTTCCATCACAACATAATCAAATCCATTTAATAATAGGGATATAAACAGAACCCTATATTATCTTAGATAGAAAATAATTTTGATAAAACTCTTGAACTCCATTCTTGAGGAAAATATCCTTTCTACTTCAAAAACATTTTTCCTTTCTTAACATGTCATAAAATTTTAAACTAAAAGAAATTGATTAAAAATAAACTTGAAAACTTGTAAAGGAAGATTCTTGGAAATATTGTTTTAAAAATCCATTCATGCCGTATAAGTTAAAAAAACATTCTTCTCGTACTTTAGTCGAAAAAGTCAAAAAGTACCTCGTACGAAAAACGACAAAAGATTCCTTTCATATCTTTTACTAAAAACTCACCGAAGGGTAAAATTAGATTTAAAAAATTGTAGGAGGATATAAATAATATTACATATTGAGGAAACATGGATGTGGATGATAAAATACACCCCAGTAAATTTCAAAGTATAAACAATCTCGGATAAAAATGAGATTGTGATATTTCCCTTACCTTTGGTCCGATTTTCTTCGTAAGTGTCTGAACCTCCTGTATAATGATTTAAATAATGTTATTGAATTATTACATAATCATACTCATTGTTATGATATCATATACGGTTAACTTATGACTTTATATTACCCGTTCTTTTGTAAATTCCATGTTAAAGAGCGTTTTGGGTAAAATTGTTTCATTTGTCGTCCGTGTTCTGACTTGTAATTATTCATATGATTACTTAGATCTTTATTAATTAATTCCAGAACATTATTTATATCTATTATATATTCATAATATACATATATATAATAAATCAGTAAATGGAACGAAATACACCGTTCATGGAGACGGTAGGCCGTACGTACTCATGAACGCTGTTTTCGTTTCCTTATTGAGTTGAATGGAATTAATTAGATGACATACACATATATACAAATAAATCCAGTATCATTATTATGTCATATATTTCATGATTACTTATTATATACACTTTATAATTATTCATGAATGGTTAAAGTGGAGAATGAATCTCATCGCGTCGTGGAGACGGTAGTCCGTACGTACGCACGAGTGATGATATCGTTATCATGATCGTGGGACTATATTGGAGTGTATGTATACTATTTCAGAATCAATATTATGTTATAATAACTATGTATAGTTTTTCTTTACACCATTATACCCATCCATGTAAGGTGTTGGTGGAAAAATAGATTACACCATGGCGTGGAGACGGTATTCTGTACGTACGCACGCGCGGTGATTTCCTTTTTCCGTAGGATTGATATAAGGTTAATTAGAGTTGTTTCATATCAGTATATAAGAAATACTGATTTTATTACTTTATCATGAAACAACTAAAGAAGAAGAAGTTGAATAAGAAAGAAATTGAAAAAAGATCTGTAATGGATATTACCTCTTTTTGACGCGCCTTTTCTTAACCTCCACTTAAAGAACTAAGGATGGACTTTGAAGAATACCAGGACCTCTAGGATGATACTAGGTAATTGGAGAAGAGATTTTGTCAGGGTTTGGCCGAGCTTGAATTCTCAAATTGGTGTGAGGAGGAGAGGGAGGAGGTGCCCTTTTATAAGGGAGGAGAGGGGCACCTTAGGAAAATCTCAAAATATTATTTTATATTTAGGTCAAATTCGGTTTATAATGGTTCCAAAGGGTCTTATTTCAAATATAAAGTGGGTATGGGTCTAAATCCTCTCATACAACAGGATTTAGACAAGTTTAGGTTATTATTTTAACCTTATCAATTAGATTTAACTCTAAGTTAAATAATTTAACTTTTACCGTGTCTTTTTGTTTTCTTACACTATATGGTTAATAAACTTACCATAACAATCCAAACGAACCCCAAGTTGTTTATTATTAATATATCTATCCTTATATAAGTCATTTTTCCGAACCTTAGATTTTTAGGAATTAAATAACTATTAATAATATAATATTTTTTTAAAAAACTAATTTATGTCAATTTTGACACTATTTGGTACATGTTTTTTATGAAATTCATAATAGAATGATAAGTTCGAAACAAGTTCATTATATCAACAATAACATGTCATATTAACCTAGAAAATTAATGTAAGTCATAAAAAGTCTCAAATTACATTTATTTGGGCATTTATAACATCAATTATGTCAATATTTCATTAATAAGACAATTACTGCATCATCTTTGTGTCAAAATAAATTATAATTATTTAATCCCTAAAAATTATAAATAAATTCCTATGATGTATATAATTGTATTATCTTTCTGGAGACTATTCATTTTCTAAGTTTCATGAAGTTTATCACTAAATTAAAATTATTATACTTATAAGATTTAAGAAAGTGACATGTTGTCACATTCTTTGGTTTTAATAATAATTAAATTATTTTCATTGAAAAAAGTCCATAAAATGATTCTAATCCGACCCTTAGGTTATATGGGTCTACTTTTAGCCATACAATAGGATTTTTCCAAGTGTTAGGGTAATTTTATAATCTTATATTTACCCTTAATTACCCGATTTACCTTTAACTATAGTAAATAAAATTTACCGTAGTTGCTATTCACAACGCCCAAAAATAAAAAGTATCTTATTAACATAATTTGGACCCACTAAATCCAAATATGGAATCCATTTTTCCAAATTAAATACACAAAATATGCAGAAATTAAATTAAAATTAATCCCGTTGTCGAAAGAAAACGAGTTTTTCTTTAAAACATTGCCAAAGATTGAATTGATTTAACCTACAAATTCAATGTAAAATCAATGCTATTGACATACATTATATTAAATGGTAAAAATATATTCTATTTATACTTTAAAACCATTCAATATTATAATTTATCCACATAAGATATTATGATGAAAAAATTTGTTTTTAATTAAAATATAGCGTGTTTTTACTATTCATTAAAATATGAAAGTTATCGAAAAAATATCAAAACTTTATCTAATGTAAATTTTTATATCCTGATTCAAAAGAAGAATTTTATTTTGTCAAATTGAACTTATAAACATGTCAAAAACTAGATTTAAAGTGGGTGCTCCATCAAAAAGCGGCAAAACTGCATTTTTTGAAAAATACTTATTTTACCTGAAAAATTTATTTTGTTCTAATAACATGTTCTAGAAAATGTGTAAGATGAATAATAATGTTATAAAATTCAAAATTTAGTTAATACTATTCATAACGGCTAGTTCATGACAATATTATAATAATATATTGTTATTTATTAAAACTCGGTATTGCGTACACCACACGCTATCGAGGAAGGTCGTGATTGCGTGTGATTCAAGGCAAGTCAAGGATGCGTGTTGTGCAAGCTTCTTTTGGTGTAGCGTAAAACACAAGACATTAATGAAATTAAAAAGAATATTTTTCATAAAATCTCAGGGTGTTACATTCTACCCCCCTTAAAATGAATTTCACCCTCGAAATTCGTCGGGGTTATAAATGGTTTACTATTCAAAAGTTTCTTTAATAAAAACCCACATCGTAAAAAGGAATACCAAAAACAATCTTTAAAAACAAAAGTATGAAACGTAACAGTTACCCAGATAAACTAATCACTGGGTTTCCACATAGGTGAACATATGGATATAGAAGAGAAATCTAACCATCATGTTCTGATGGAAAGTGGTAGAGAACATGGCTATGGAAAAGCCAGCAATCACAAAGACATAAATTTGTGATGATCTAAGGTACCATCTGATTCATCAGATATAAGAGCACTAGGACAACATTTTTGGTTTTCAAGATCGTTTCCTTAAATTTGATGAAATTGAAATTAGAATAAATACTTTCGTGATTTTGGTATAGTCTCACCGTTGGTCATTCTTTGGACAATTTCCACTTCATCTCTTAAAGAAATGAAGTTGAATTTGTCATTGGTGAAGTGTTAGTAGATCATGTGATAGAATGATGGGTCATTCCATCTGTCTCAAACAAAAGGTTAGAAAAGTTATCAAAAAATACACAAGTCCATCTATAGTGAGATTAATGATATATGGTTTCTAAAATGGACTTATACTTCATATATCATACTGCTTAATATAATAAAACTAGTTTCTAATAAATAGGGACTTCCTGTAGGCCAGTGGTAGGCGATAATGGCCAGTCGCAATTCGGTTGTGGGTTCGATTCTCACGGCCTTGTCCGACGCGATGGGCTGTCTCCCGTCCTGCAGGTTGTCCTTTTTCTAAAGCTATATTACTATAACATCCCATCAATAATATCAAAAAATTTCTATCCTAACTTATGTCCAACATAATCCATTCCAATCTTTAGGCTTATCTAAAATACTTCAGTCCAAGCTCATAGTATAAAGAAAATGATTACTTGAAATGTCACATAACAATCACGTGAATGCCATCATTTATCCCCCATATATCATAAAATATATCTTGTCGGTCAAATTACAAACATGTGAATACCTTAATCATGTATTCTTTTGAAGAATGAATATCCATTGAATCTTAGTAAAAACATGAGTGCTGTCAAAAGTTAACGCATTCCACATACCAAAAACCCAAAATTCTATATACTCAAACCATGATAAAACTATTTCCTTATATCAGTCATGAGATCATGAATACTATCAAACATTTAATTTTCTCCTTATCCCTTCATTATGCGCATATCATCTAAATTCCAAAAATATCTGAATAACCTTTCATGGATACTGGTACCATTAATCATACACTTTCAAAACTCAAGGAAAGACAACAGTGTAACAATCCTTGGATGTCTATTTATTCCATAGTACCATGAGATTACTTATACAACATTACACATGATAAACATGTAATCATTCCACTACATTCTTAAACCATTGACCGAGCTTCAACAATTCTTTCATCTCACATATCATTTGTAGTCTCTTCATCATCATCAACATAAATACTACCCAAACGACCATACTGATTCTCTTCATGAGACTTTACCTTAGGGCATTGGTTTGCATAATGCCCGTACATTCCACATTTAAAACATTTAACCATTGTTGATGTCGTAGCAATACCATTATCCTCGTCCCTGGTGTTAACTGAACCTTTTTCTTTGCACTTACTGGCATTGTGTCCTTATTTTCCACACCCAAAGCATCTTCCAGTTCCTTTGAAACAATATCCCTGATGCCTCTTCCCACATGACTTACATGAGGGAAATTGAACTTTCTTTCCTCTAGGATCATCATGAAACTCCATCTTTCTCTTATTAGCTGAGTCAGGAGACTTACCAAATTTGAGTTTATTTATCATATTATGAGATTGCTGATTCGACATAATAATGATGGTTGGACTTCCAAATCCCATTTCATTTGGTTTCTCATGAAGAATATCATTCCATTGTCCATAATATCCTCCATTATCGTGAATCATCTTGTTTCCAGCCATTTTCTAAAACCCAAAAAGAATAGTGTTAGAGGCAAAAATCATAATAAAGGGGGAGTAACTTCAATATCTAACATCTTAGGTTAAATTCTAAGATCGTTACCATAGTTCTCGGCCTATATCCTATACGTATACTTATCCTTAGGGACATCCATAGACATACCTTAGAAATATCTCTAGGGATCTCACTAACGTTCTCACATCCTAGTTTCCAAAGGTTGACTAAACCTTTCCTCTGATACCAACTGTAGAGACCCGAAGCTTAACGTACATAGACATTACATTACTTTTTCGGAATACTTAATACATAACAAAAAACACACACACAAGGACCGTAATAGTTTAGTGTCTTTGTAAACTTGGAATATAATCTTCTAATCATGGTGAAAGATCTTCAACATCTCCCATAAAGATCTTATCTTTTTTTTAAACCTAAATCCTTTCTTTATATCCTGGGGAAAAGAAAACATAAAAGGGTGAGCTCAAATTCTCTTTAAGGGTAAACAAAATAAATATCAATCATGTCATATTCGTAAGAACATATCTTTTGGAAATCTTAACCTGCAAAAGAGATCATAATTTCATAACATGGGATAAATCATGGTAGTGAAATGTAATCCCAATAATCGTAACTTAAAACATGAAACTTTGTGGCATACACACATAATCATTGAGAATCATTTCTTATTAGTCAAGACTCATTGCCAAGACTATCTTAGTGGACAAAGTCCCTTTCTAAACCGAGTTCACTCCTCGTTTCAGTCCTGTTTCACTGAACCGGTATAACCTACCATTCCAGTCATGTCTATCTCATAAGATATAAAATCTTTACCCAATGCATTGGAGGGAGATATAGGTCCCACCCATCTCATAATGATACCATTCTTATGTGTTCCACAAAATCATAAATCATACATCATTTCATAACCCATGTAATAAAAAAAATGGGATTCTTAAACAACATGACATCATAAAACGATTCATATAAGATAAAGGAATTTATAAAAATATTTCCATCACAACATAATCAAATCCATGTAATAATAAGTATAGAAACAGAACCCTATATTATCTTATATAGAAAATAATTTTGATAAAACTCTTGAACTCCATTCTTGAGGAAAATATCCTTTCTACTTCAAAAACATTTTTCCTTTCTTAACATGTCATAAAATTTTAAACTAAAAGAATCTGATTAAAAATAAACTTGAAAACTTGTAAAGGAAGATTCTTGGAAATATTGTTTTAAAAATCCATTCATTCCGTATAAGTTAAAAAAACATTCTTCTCGTACTTTAGTCGGAAAAGTAAAAAAGTACCCCGTATGAAAAACGACAAAAGATTCCTTTCATATCTTTTACTAAAAACTCACCGAAGGGTAAAATTAGATTTAAACAATTGTAGGAGGATATAAATAATATTACATATTGAGGAAACATGGATTTGTATGATAAAATACACCCCAGTAAATTTCAAAGTATAAACAATCTCGGATAAAAATGAGATTGTGATATTTCCCTTACCTTTGGTCCGATTTGCTTCGTAAATGTCCGAACCTCCTGTATAATTATTTAAACAATGTTATTGACTTATTCCATAATCATACTCATTGTTATGATATCATATATGGTTAACTTATGACTTTATATTACCCGTTCTTTTGTAAATTCCATGTTAAAGAGCGTTTTGGGTAAAATTGTTTCATTTGTCGTCCATGTTTTGACTTGTAATTATTCATATGATTACTTAGATCTTGATTACTTAATTCCAGAACATTATTTATATCTAATATATATTCAGAATATACATATATATAATAAATCAGTAAATGGAACGAAATACACTGTTCATGGAGACGGTAGGCCGTACGTACGCATGAACGCTGTTTTCATTTCCTTATTGAGTTGAATGGAATTAAGTAGATGACATACACATATATACAAATAAATACAGTATCATTATTATGTCATATATTTCATGATTACTTATTATATACACTTTATAATTATTCATGAATGGTTAAAGTGGAGAATGAATATCATCGCGTCGTGGAGACGGTAGTCCGTACGTACGCACGAGCGATGATATCGTTCTCATGATCGTGGGACTATATTGGAGTGTATGTATACTATTTCAGAATCAATATGATGTTATAATAACTATGTATAGTTATTATTTGCACCATTATACCCATCCATGTAAGGTGTTGGTGGAAAAATAGATTACACCACGGCGTGGAGACGGTATTCCGTACGTACGCACGCGCGGTGATTTCCTTTTTCCATAGGATTGATAGAAGGTTAATTAGAGTTGTTTCATATCAGTATATAAGAAATACTGATGTTATTACTTTATCATGAAACAACTAAATAAGAAGAAGTTGAAGAAGAAAGAAATTGAAAAAAGATCGGTAATGGATATTACCTCTTTTTGACGCGCCTTTTCTTAACCTCCACTTAAAGAACTAAGGATGGTCTTTGAAGAAGACCAGGACCTCTAGGATGATACTAGGGAAGTGGAGAAGAGATTTTGGCAGTGTTTGTCCGAGCTTGAATGCTCAAATTGGTGTGAGGAGGAGAGGGAGGAGGTGCCCTTTTATAAGGGAGGAGAGGGGCACCTTAGGAAAATCTCAAAATATTATTTTATATTAAGGTCAAATTCCATTTATAATGGTTCCAAAGGGTCTTATTTTGAAGATAAAGTGGGTATGGGTCGAAATCCTCTCATACAATAAGATTTAGAGAAGTTTAGGTTATTATTTTAACCTTATCAATTAGATTTAACTATAAGTTAAATAATTTAACTTTTACCGTGTCTTTTTGTTTTCTTACACTATATGGTTAATAAACTTACCATAACAAGACAAACGAACCCCAAGTTGTTTATTATTAATATATCTATCCTTATCTAAGTCATTTTGCTAAACCTTATATTTTTAGGAATTAAATAACAATTAATAATATAATATTTGTTTTGAAGACTAATTTATGTCAATTTTGACACTATTTGGTACATGATTTTTATGAAATTCATAACAGAATGATAAGTTCGAACCAAGTTACTTATATCAACAATTACATGTCATATTAACCTATAAAATTAATTTAAGTCATAAAAAGTCTCAAATTACATTTATTTGGGCATTTATAACATCAATTATGTCAATATTTCATTAATAAGACAATTACTGCATCATCTTTGTGTCATAATAAATAATAATTATTTAATCCCTAAAAATTCTAAATAAATTCCTATGATGTATATAATTGTATTATATTTCTGGAGACTATTCATTTTTGAAGTTTCATGAAGTTTATCACTAAATTAAAATTATTATACTTATAAGATTTAAGAAAGTGACATGTTGTCACATTCTTTGGTTTTAATAATAATTAAATTATTTTCATGGAAAAAAGTCCATAAAATGAATCTAATCCTACCCTTAGGTTATATGTGTCTACTTTTATCCATCCAATAGGATTTTTCCAAGTGTTAGGGTAATTTTATAATCTTATATTTACCCTTAATTACCCGATTTACCTTTAACTATAGTAAATAAAATTTACCGTAGTTGCTATTCACAATGCCCAAAAATAAAAAGTAGCTTATTAATATAATTTGTACCCACTGATTACAAATATGGAATCCATTTTTCCAAATTCAATACAAAAAAGATGCAGAAATTAAATTAAAATTAATCCCGTTGTCGAAAGAAAACGAGTTTTTCTTTAAAACATTGCAAAAGATTGAATTGATTTAACCTACGAATTCAAGGTAAAATCAATGCTAATTACATACATTATATTAAATGATAAAAATATATTCTATTTATACTTTAAAACCATTCAATATTATAATTTAACCACATAAGATATTATGATGAAAAAATTTGTTTTTAATTAAAATATAGCGTGTTTTTACTATTCATTAAAATATGAAATTTATCGGAAAAATATCAAAACTTTATCTAATGTAAATTTTTATATCCTGATTCAAAATAAGAATTTTATTTTGTCAAATTGAACTTATAAACATGTGAAAAACTAGATTTAAAGTGGGTGCGCCATCAAAAAGCGGCAAAACTGCATTTTTTGAAAAATACTTATTTTACCCGAAAAATTTATTTTGTTCTAATATAATGTTATAGAAAATGTGTAAGATGAATAATAATGTTATAAAATTCAAAATTTAGTTTATACTATTCATAACGTCTAGTTCATGACAATATTATAATAATATATCTTTGTTTATTAAAACTCAGTATTGCGTACAACACACGCTATCGGGGAAGGTCGCGATTGCGTGTAATGCAAGGAAAGTCAAGGATGTGTGTTGTGCAAGCTTTTTTTGGTGTAGTGTACAACACAAGACATTAATGAAATTAAAAAGAATATTTTTCATGAAATCTTAGGGTGTTACATTCACATTGCTCATAATCAAGAAGAATAATTTCCTTGACCATGTTCCAATCGTACTCCCCCTTACTAGACACACTGGGCACCTATACAGTTTGGAATAATGATTTTGGAAACCATACTCCAACCATGCTACATGGATCTATAAAAAATTATCAAACCATGCATGTTCCTTCTACACAGTTTGGCTAATCATGATCACCATGTACGCCCTTGACTAGAGACACCTAAGGACCCACATGGGTTCTCTTACAAACCACACAGTTTGGAATAAACCTTGAGTAGTCAATAAAACTAAAATGATTCATATTTAAAAATTAATTGAAAAGACATGAAACAGCAAGAGGTCACATAGTTACCCCTTGACTGTGCACCTGAACCATAAAACAAAATAAAAAAAATCCTGAAGCTCCAAAACAAAAATATGAAAAACCGGAAACATGAGAGGGGAAGGAAGAACAAAATAATAAAAAGGGAAACATACCATAGATCTTCATCTGACACAACATCAACAAAACATATTTTTTTTGGAATCATAGTTCAATCAACTTATTCCTTCAACAAACTTAAGCTATAATCATCAGTATCTTTGAATACATATGATGTTTGGAACTTAAACGAACATAATAGAATCTCATAATTTAGCTCTCTTTCATTGAGGTTTTTCTTCTACTTATAATTTTTCTTGAATCATAGACTCAAGATATTGTGATATTTAATTAATAAGTAAATCATCACTAATCACCAACTAACATGGTTTTTCTGATCATTCTTTATCTGATGTAACTATGAATGCAATCAGTGAAACATTTGGTTTCTCTTTTTATCTAATAAAATCATTCTATTCACATTAGTTTGTTGTTTCTATGAGAATTATTTCACAAAAAAATATCCCAATAGACATTATTCAATAATTTTGGACTTCTTTTTCTATTCATATCTATCTATTAGACACTGTCCAACATTATTAGTATTCTATTTTCTACCTCGGTCGAATTGCATTCATTATTTTGTAAAAAAAAGTGCTTCTATAATAATCCATGAATATGATTGAGACATTAAAAACCACTAACTAATCATTATAATTTTATCACATATTCAAATAATGATTCACCTTTAAGTAGTGAATGTATAAATT
Organism: Viscum album; assembly: GCA_963277665.1. Lineage (NCBI taxonomy): Eukaryota > Viridiplantae > Streptophyta > Magnoliopsida > Santalales > Viscaceae > Viscum > Viscum album. The sequence goes on from OY728167.1 coordinate 722,792,780, forward strand.
AACGAATATATTCAAAATATCACAAATGAAATAACACAACTTATCTTCTTCTAATATAACAAGATATAGGAACCTCTTTTTCTAATTCAACAAGCATGGATGTATCAAACAAACTTACTACCATATATATCATTATATACAACCTCTTAAACATATCTATAAAAAATAAATCATTAAATTCATTTACAACTATTAACCACCATTGACAACAAATACAATAAACTCAGGTTGGGATCTTCAATCTCCCCCTTTTTTTAGAAATTCCTTCAATAAATAAATATGTCAATATATAAACTTTTACCTTCCTTCTCTCCCCCTTTATTTTCCAATATGACAATATTTCATAACAAATTCACTCCCCCTTATTAAGAATAAACACAATGTTCATGGAAAAATTGAATCAATTCAGTATTAGGAAGTGTTTAACCAATCATCTCACTATATGTCTATGTGACCCTTTCTTGATGTATAAAGGAGATGCTTTGGTTTAGAAAAAAAAAATCCATTACCAAATATTATTGATACCATGTCATATGAGAATAGTCAATATGTTCTTCGTTGGTTTTCCACTTGTACTATAGGATGAAGATACTAATTGTGATATAAAACAGTTATAGAATAAATCTAATAAAAACATGTATACTAACTTTAATAAACAGATTAAAAACATTCACAAACAAATATTTGGATATGCATCCTTGGAACATTTTAATAAATTTACTTTTATTATGTCTCTGATTAATTCTATTTTTGACCCTTTGTGTTAATATTTTTATATTTAGTAACCAAGGGTGAGTGATTAATAAGTATATACCTTATTTAATGACATTACATCAAGAGCATCCTAAAATAATAAAATTTTTCTGAAATAATAATTTTGGAAACTTATTTAATATTCTATACTTATATCCCCCTTAAGAATAAATTATTTCTGATCTTCATAATGGTTGGTCTATTTCAAGGATGTATCTCGTGATTGTTCATGTGTAAAGGAAAGAAAAATAGATGTTCTTCATGTGTCTTTCCAGATGTGACAACTTCCACATCTCCACCAAGGATGAACTTATTTAGCATATTATATTGTAACTCCCAAAATATATTATCAAAACAATATTGTATCTTCTTAAATTACCTATCAAGGGTTTTTAGAAACCAATTCATTCAATCATAATCAAATATGGTCCTCTTATAAATTTTCTAGTATATAAATTTTGGAATCATTCTAGGATGACAACATCTTTATCTGGGATGTCCAAAATAGTTAGTTGTTACTCATCCTTAGGTTATCACCCTAAGTTTATGCCTCACCTTCAATTAATTTCATTTTCAGCATAAAAAATTCATAAATTATTAGGTAATAATTTGCATATTTCTTTCTTGTTTATTGAAACTTTATGGTTGGTATAGTTTTCTCAACTAGGTTGTTCAATATCCGCTATTATACATGCTTCCACATTTTTTTAAAGACTGTTTTTTTGGTAGCATGTATCTTTTCACATTATCTTCCACTTTGAATGGATAGATTTTATTCTTAATATCCTTCATAGATAATGCATTCTTGATTGTTCTTAAATCCTACACTTATTCTCGTAGAATGGTTATGCACCATTATTTATTGTGTCTAGATTTATTGTTTCTCTCAAATAGTGATATATTAACACAAGAGTTTACTTGTGTTTAAAACCACTCTTGGACTTCAGATTCCTAATATGGAATATTTTCCATTACTTTTTCACTATCCATTTCCTTTGTTTATTCCAATTTTCTTTCCCTCTATAAATCCCCAAGATAGATTACTAAAATATCATTATGTACATTTGAAACATGTTTGGGTTTTACACATGGATTCTTCTAAATTTATTTCTTATCATCTATTATTTTAGATTATTAACCCTTATCCATCTTATTATATTCAGAATCCACATATTTATAACATTTCCTTCTTGTTATCTTATTGGGATAATTTTTTTACAACATTATTCTTCTTAATTCCTATGGTTTCTTTTTCTTTCTTAACCATATTTTTAAACTTATTTTTTAATGGTTCTGATACATGTCAAATTTAACATATACCAATATCATGACCATCATATTTACATACATCATATAAATTTTCAATCTTTACCTATTTGAATTAGACAAATTTTAATCTTTGACTATTTCTTCGTTATCTCTCACTTAATCCCCCTTGACATGTGATTTCTTTGTGATTTTTCATTTAAATAAATGTACCAATAATCAAGTGAAAAATTCCTAAATCTATAAAAGAAACAACATTAACCCACAAACCCTGATCGTCTTATATCTATAGTATGATTTTTTTGAGTTTTTTTTCACATATTGTTGGGATCTTCGAGGGGAACTAGCTTCCATTATTCAAAATCTATCCTCCATGGACATAGTGATAGGCATATTATAATTTTTTTACATTTATACTTGTGCGTATATTTTTTTCTAACTATAATTTTATTTTTAAGAGGTTTATATTAAACATTTTTTTGAGAAGATATGGATGGTACATATTTCTTTATTGCTTCTTGAGATATATCATAAAATGATCCCATAATATTTTTATCACATGTTAGTGGTCTTTTATTATCAGAATCCTCTATTGATCATTATGTGGTAGCAGTAACTTTATCCTTCTTTTATGAAGACTCAATATTTGATTTTTATAAAATGGTTTGTATAATTTCTAATTCCATACATTTCTTACTAAGGGGTTTTTATCATCAATTATCATCACCTTTTCTTTACAACTTTTATTAATTTTGTCAACCTATTACTCATGCATATGAAATTTATTTTGTAATAACGAGTCAGGTTCCTTAATCTTCTTGGAATTTTCTTCCAATAGAAAATCATTAACATAAATGATGTTTTTTAACTTTTCTTCAGGTACATGGATATTATCTTTAAGAGTTTTCTTGGCTCCATATTTCTTTTATGATTTTTTGAGCCATTTGTTTTCAAACATTGAGGAACATATTTCAAACTTTACATTTCTAGTGTCAAAGGCTCTAACCTATTTATTGGGATTTACAAATCTTAAAAAATTATCTTAAAAATAATTCTCTATATTATCTATTTATTCATCCAACTAGGTGATTTTTTATTTCATGTTTCAAATGAATTCCCAAATAAAAGATATTGTTTCTCTAGGAATGAAATTCAGAATATCTTTTAAACTACCAACTAATATATCTCAAGGTGTTATAAATAGATCAACATTACCAATTATTCCAGGATATTATTTTTAAGTATTTTTTTGTAGAATTTTTATCACATAAATCATGATCACCTGAGGTAGAAATGTTTTCCTTCTCTATGGTGGTAAGTTAAACCACATTTTCTTCACTTTTCAAGTCAGGTTTGTCTTTTTTGTTATCATGTAATGGAGAAATTGAACTTTCTTATTTCTCTTGAATTAATAGGGGTATCTTCTTTATATTTCTTTTCACTTTTTATTTGGTTTATCATTTCCTTGATAGATATAGTTTTTTTCTATGGTAAATGAATATTCCCCAAAAAAACATCATTATTAATATAGGAAAGAAACAAATATCTTAAAAAGGGAATAACTTCAAAATTTATAATCCAATATAGGTGAACCATTCCTATAATACCACTTATGGGGACCACTTTAGTTTTTGTGAAATACTTATAGGGGTGAATTAGAGATGTGTATTTTTTAAACCAATTATAAATTTTTATCTAATTACTTGTTGGACCTTTTAGGATCATGATTCTCTTTTAATATTTTTGTTATCATATATAAGTAGATGAACACAAGAAAAGGATGGAAAACAATGTTTTTACATGGTTAACTAATCAATAAGAGTAACTATTCCTTTCCTTGTGTGGTAATGGTTATCACAAAAATTCTCCATTATAATGAGATACCAAATATAGTGGTTACCCTAGAAATAATCCTTCACCTGAGTGTGGCTCCCTACAATTTATAAGGGGGAAGGAAAAAAATCCAAAATAGTTGGAATAATGAATTTATAGTAAAATTTTAGATAATTAATGGATCTATATACTATCAGTGTATACAATATTTAAATTATTTTTAAAATAAATTGCAACAATAAGAAATTCCTCCACCAATGTGACTTATACTAAATATTACAATGTTTATTTTTTTCTCTATTCCTCTTCGTTTACTTACATAGAAGCATAAAATAAACTCTTATTCTTCTTGTCTTGTATGAAATGTAATGGATAAAAACTTATTCCCCTTAAAAGAAGAAAATTCAACATTCCTTTTCTTGTACATGTTGCAAGTATTCTTTTATTCCTTCATCCTGAAGCCATTTATTTTATTATTCATTTCTCTGTCTATTATATGTGTAAAGACCCGACCCCAATTTCCCAGAGTCGGTCCCTTAATTAATTAAATTATCATGATTAGAAGAAATTTGTATCCCTAAGGAACAAATAGTTTAGTATTTTTGGAAAACTAGATACATAAATAAGTTCATCATTACAACATGAAAGGAAAAACAACATAGAAATTCCATTGAAAACCTCCATAACTCCTAGGTTATCCCTACATGTCATTCATAATATAACTCTTCATGTCTTGGGAGAATGAAACATAGGAAATGGGTGATCTCAAATTCTCAGTAAGGGTATTCAATATAGTAGAAGATATCATAATCATAAACAATTGTCATGGTGAATAACTAAAAAAACATACCTTAAAAATAAATTGGAACACATTATTGTTGGAAGAGATATGAATAAATAATTCCATAATAAATCATAATCATGGTTATTAAACTAGTTGAATAACCACATGAAATTTCAATTATTAGTTTCATAATTATGGAATGCCTAATGTCAGACATCATAACCATACCATCAAGGCCTCATGCTAAGACAATAAATAACCATTTTGTAAAGGCCACGTGCCAAGACTGTAGTTTGTCTCATTAGACATACTAATGCATCAATGGCCTATAGAGGTCCCCAACCACCACATAAAAAGTCCAATTAATTCCTCATATGAATGGGGATAAACATAAACAACATGTACATTAATATTGAATCTAATATATGAAATTTAAATAACTTTCCACCAACATTAAACATAAACACTAACCATTCAGAATAATATGATGAATGGTATCATGATAGAAAATCCACTATAAATATAATCATAAACCATTAAATAAAATATGGTGGATGATATCATAAAACATTAACCTCATTTAAACATAATAATCAACAAGAGTTTTGAAATTGGTGAAAATAATCTTTATAAAATCATCGAGTAATTCTTGAGATAAATACTCTTTTACTTTGTAAAGGAAATTTCTTTTTGGAAAAAATATTATATAAAATCATAAGTAAATTTATGCAATTTTTCATAATAAAATCATTGATTTTATAAAAATAATGGTGTATTAAAACAGATTATATAGTGAATTTTAAAATAGTTAAGAATTCTATAATTTCCTTTAAAACAGTCTTGTTTATCGATAAGAATTTTTGAAAGATCCTTTCAAAACATGAATCTCTACATAAAATAGAGATGGAGTTTGGTTGGTATACATATATAGAAAATTAAAACAGAATTTCGGATGATTATGTAAGAATAAGTATTAATTTAATTGGGATTAAGAGAGACAAAGAGTAACCCGAAAGAAAATGGAGGTTTGGGTAGAAAACCCATACCTTAAGTCCGATGGTGTTCTTCACAAGATCTTAGTGTACTGGATAACCAAATTAAATTCATTTATTAATATATATATATATATATATACAGAACCACTTATTAATTTAATTGATTTATTATAGCCTTGTTATGTTCATTCATGTCATTCTAGATGGGTTTAGGAGGTTCAATTTTATTGTTTGGGGGTGTTTTCTTCCTTGGTATCGAGGACCAGTTTGATTATATATATGTAAGGATAAACATGTAACATGAGAATCATTTTCCAGAATAGATATTTTATTTTATTTCAAAATATCCAAAATATTACATGATTATAAAATTCATTTGGTTATTGGGAGTGAGTATCAATCATTACATAAAACTTTAAAGATAATTGTTTGGGTTAATTGGCGGTTTTTGAACACAATAAACTCATTTTGATTTACAGATTAATATAATGTGTAAAAAAATATTACAGAACATCACATAATTTATAATACATATATTATAGTCTATTTAAACCATAAAAATGGTTTCATTACCATAATTGAAGACGATAATAGAAGTTGAAAACCCGTCACCCTTGAATGTGATAAATGAACACATCTCGGATGGTATTTTAACTTATAGTATAAAATAAGTGGAAAAGAAAGATGATGATGAATTATTACATTATAATAAAAAAAATACAGTACATTTAAGTTACTAGAGTTAACATAACATTTGAATGAATGGAGGTGAGGAATCAAAAAGAAAATAAAGGAACTTGAAAAAAATAGACGTTGAGAAAACCCTTATGAAAATTCAGTAGCCTAACAGCATCACATAAAATTTGTCAAATATTTTGATGGGATAAAAATGGGTATCTCATAATTCATACATAATATGGAATGTAATGGTGATATTTAATGACATATACCAACTTAATCCAATTTAAATTAAAAAAGGATAACATAAAAAAGATGTCTTGAAAAAGAGAAGGGTGGTAGATTCCCTTACCTTGTAGAGTAACTCCTAAAACATGAGGTTTGGGACCTTGGGGGATTAAGGACACCTTGGGAGGACTAATAGGGAGGTAAAAATACCATATATTCTTGGACGATTAATTTGGAATGAATGAAAATGATTTAATGGGTGGGTATTTATAGTAAAAAATGAGGGAGTTTTTTATTAATTTATGATGACACCTCATTAGTGGTATTTAAAAAACCATTGGATTTCCCATGGTTTTGGAAACATGGGACACCTAATATAATATTTCATTAATAAACAGTTGACCATAGTTATTACATCAAAATTACATCATTAATGATATCATTAAACATACCGAAAACTCAAAACATTATTTTTTACTATTCATGAAAAACCAATGTATTCTATAAAATTATCATAAATTCAGAGTAACTTAATATCAAAGTTCTAAATTCAAAAATGAAATCCATTTTTTGAAAATAATTTTATAAATATGATTAATTATTTTTTAAATAAAATCATAATTTATTTGAAAAATAACAATTTTAAAACTATAATTCATTTTATATCACCATGAAAAATTAATCAACATCTCATTATCTTATTACCTTAGGATGATAAAATAATTATATGACTTACTATTCATAAGGGTCATATTTATATTCATATGGGTATGTTACAATTAATAATAAATTAAGATCATCTTATCAGTCTCTAAATATCTTACTGAATGCAACTGTATTTGTTAGTTTTTCAAAATTCTAATCATAGTGGAAAAATAATGTTTACTATCTAGGTTATAACAATGTGGTGTTTTGTAGAGACTCAATGCTTGATGCATTCAATATTAAATTTATTTGTAAAACCTTGGGGTGTTTAATTCTACCCCTTAATAAAATTCCATCCTCAAAATTAACAGAATGTTACCTCACAAAAAGATTTGGGTAGGTCTTCATCATAAGCTCCTCAGGCTCCCTTGTTGCCTCTTCAATTTTATGATTTTTCCAAAGTATCTTTACCAGTAAAGTCATCAAGTTCCTCAAAACCTATTCTTTAGTGTCTAGAATACATATAGGCTCTTCATAGTAAGATATATCAGGTTCTAATTCTATACCTTCAGAAGTGAGGACATGTGTTGGGTCTCACATGTACTTTCTCAACAATGAGACATGGAACACATTCTGTACTTTAGACAGGCTAGGAAACATTGCCAAATGATAATCCACAACTCCAACTCTCTCCAGAATTTCAAAAGGGATAATGCACCTAGGTATCTGTTTCCCTTTCTTCCCAAATCATATAACACAATTCCATGGAGATACCTTCAAGGAAACATAATCTCCTACTTGAAATTATAAATCCTTCCTTCAATTATCAGCATAGTTTTTTTTTTGCTTGGAGCTGCTTTGATATGGGTTTGAATAGTCCGTACCTTTTCTGTTGTTTCCCCTGAAAGCTTTGGAACCACAAGCTTCCTTTCACCCACTTCATCGCAACATGTTGGTGTATGACATCTCTTTCCATACAATGCTTCATATGGTGCCATTTGAATGCTTTAATGGAATCTATTTTGAATGAAAACTCCGCCAAAGCTAATTACTTATCCCAGATACCTTTAAAATCAAGTGAGCATGATCTCAACATGCCTTCTAATGTTTGGATCATCCTTTATGATTGCCTGCTAGTTTGAGGGTGATACGAAGTACTCAAACGAAGCTTAGTATCCAATGATTTCTAAATACTTTTCTATAATTTTGATTTAAATCATGGATCACGGTCAGAATTAATTGATAATGGTGTTCCATGAAGTCTCAAAACATCATTGATATAGATTCGTGCAAGGTGATCTAGTGGAAAATCATCTCTTATAGTGAGGAAATGTGTAGATTTCATAAGTTGATCCACAATTACCCATATTGCATCATTATTTCTTTGAGTTGAGGGAAATCCAGTGAAAAAAATCCATGGGGATGTCATCCCATTTCCATGTAGTAATAGGTATATGTTTTATGAATACTCTAGGATTTTTTTGTTTGACCATCACTTGTTGATAGACTAAACATATTAACACAGAATTAGCAATTTCTTGCTTCATATTGTCCCACCAAAAATGTTTCTTCAAATATATATACATTTTACTACTACCAGGGTGTATAGATAAATAAAAACCATGGGAATCATCTAATAACTCCCTTTTTATCTTGGGTATAGCTGGAACATAATGCCTATTCCCAAATTTCAAAATTCCATCTTCATATATGAAGACTTGCAACTTCCCATCATCCACAACACTAATTTAATATTGAATATCCTCTTAATTAGGTTGATAAAATTTAATTCTTTTCAATAAATATGGTTGGGAAATCAATTAAAAAAGTAATGATTCTTTACCTTCATTTATAATTCTCATGTCTATCCTTACTTGATCCATGAATACATGATCCCTTTTACTACTATTTTTTTTTATATCTACATGATCCTTCCTATGAAATGTAGTGGCTACCTTATTTTCCTTTATTAGGTGGTAGTGTATGTAACATTCATAATCCTTGAGTAGCTCGAGCCATTGACTTTTCCCCATGTTGAGTTATTTCTGTGAGAAGATATATTTCAAACTCTTTTGATCCTTTTATATCTCACACCTTTCTCCATAGCAATAGTTTCTTAATATATTTAGAGAAAATATTACAACTGCTAACTCAAGATCATAAGTTGGATAGTTATTTTCATTAATTTTTAACTACCTTGATTCATAGGTAATAACTCTATCATTTTTCATAAGGACACAACCAAGTCCTTTCATTGATGCATTACTATAGATCATAAAAACATCAATCCCTGGTGGTAAATTCTTGTTCGAAGAATTCACTAATCTCAACTTTTATTATTCAAAACATTCTTCACATTATTTTTTCCATATTAACTTAACCCCTTTACATGTATTCTTGGTAATTTGGTTGGCTAAATAAGAAATATTCTGAACAAATCATCTATAATAACCTGCTAAACCAATAAAACTACATACCTCGGTTATGTTCATTGGTGTAGTCCAACACTAAATAGCCTTTTTCATCATAGTATCAATAGATATTCCATCCTTAGAGACAATGTGTCCAAGAAAGGAAACTCATTGAATCCAAAATTCACACTTTCTAAACATCCTATATAATTCATTTCTTCAAAGAGTCTTCATAATAGTGCACATGTGATTTTCATGAAATTTATAGATTTTCGAGTAAACCAGGATATCATCAATAAGTACCACTAGAAACTCATCAAGATATTCCTTGAAAACTCTATTAATTAGATCCATGAAAATAGGGGGTGCATTAGTCAGTCCAAAAGGCATTACTCTAAACTTGTAATGCCTATACCTAGTTCAAAATGTTGTCTTCGGAATATTGTCCTTCCTCACTCGTAATTGATGATATCCATATCAAAGTTCAATATTTGAAAAATATTGGGATCCATGAAGTTGGTCAAATAAATCTTCAATGAGAGGTAGAGGATAATTTTTCTTTATTATTATAGAATTTTTATCCCTATAGTTAATTCACAATCTCATAGATCCATATTTCTTTTTAACGAAAAGAACAGGGGCTCCCCATGGAGAAACACTAGGTTGAATAAATCCTTTATCACTCAATTATTATATTTTTTCTTCAGTTATACTAATTACACAATTTCCATTCTATAAGGAGTCTTTGATATAGGTCTTGAACCAGGAATTACATCAATTGAGAACACAACTTCACGCTCTGGAGGATGTCCAAGTAAATCCTCTAGGAAAACATCAATATATTCTTTCATAATAGGTACATACTTGATTTGAAAATTTCATTCCTGACTTATAGATATCAAGTTCTCATCCTCCCCAAGAATTTAATTCAGTAGAGCTACTGAGGGTGGATTGAGATGAGAATCAGATGGTGGTGTTTCTACTCTGAAGATAAGGGATTCTACATCATTCTCAAAAATTGTAACCTACTTATTCTTTCAATAGATTTTCACATCATGCTTAGAAATCCAATCCATACCAAGGATTATATAAAATTCAATAATGGGTATGATGATAAAATCTGTAGATAAAGTACATTCATATGCCATAATAGGGACTTCCTGACACATCTTTTTTACAATGATACTCCCCTTCAGAGTTTTGACTGAAAACTCCATTATTAAATTAAATTGGAAATATCTAATTTTCTAGGAAAACATGGAAGATACGACAGAATAAAATTATCTAGAATAAAATAATTCATTGTATAAGCTTTATGAATAAATTAATGTAGCTTCCACCACGTCATAAGGAACTTTAATATCAGTAGTTTTGTTCCCATAAGCTTGGCCTTGCTCCCTTGGCCTTGTTTGGGGAACATTTCCTTAATGTTTAGGACAATTATTTTCATATGGTCCCACATACTTTAAATTTTAGCATTGAAAATTAGTAGATTCTTTCTTCCCCTTAAAATCCCATGGTAGGTGGCCTTTTGTCCACACATGTAACAAACACCCATACCCTTCAGGAAAGTACCCGGGTGCCTCTTCCCATAATTATCATAGCGAGGAAGGTCAAATCTTCCCTTCTTCCCCATTCCCTTATTTAATTTTATAAAGTTTTTATAATCCCTATTCTTATCTTTCCTTCCCTTAAAATCATAAGACATATAATATTCATTTTCTATCTTGATATCACATGAGACTATATCTTCATATGTTGAGAAACTTTGGGAGAGTAGAGAAATTTGGGGAAATGGTTTTAAACCATCAAATAATCGATCAAAATTCCTCCTTGGATTGTATATGTATTCCAAGGAATGTATTTCTAACCTTGTGAAGTTAGCTTCATACTTTCCAATATTATCATCCTCTTTCTGCTTTATATTTAAAAACTTCCTTTACATATCTACTCGTTGTTCATGACAGAAGTATTTTTCTAAGAATATCTCTATAAAATCCCTCTATTCCATTTCATCTATTTCTTCCTCCACCTTTGTTTTTTGAATTAAAGACCACCACTGATCTACATCTCCTTATAGACGACAAACCACCATGACAACCTTCTCTCTTTCATTACATCCCAAATCAAGAAATATCTTCCCTAATGAACTTATCCACTACTCCCTACAAATGGGTTTGTAGTACCATTAAATTATAGAGGATGTTGTTGCATAAATATATGTAACATAGATCCTCCATGATGTGGATACAAAAACTCCATATAGGTAAGGTTATTGTTCATAACATGATTCATTTATCCCGGTATAGTTATAAGTTGCTCAGCACTATTTGTAGAACCAGATCCAACAACATTATCTTGCATTGGAGGAAAATACCTACATGGGACACACATGTTCATGCAGTTTCCATTCCTTCCACTATTCTCTATTTATAAATAATCACATAAAATAGATTTGGTTGTGAATCATAATGTATAATATCAACGTATAAAAGTACTTAGCATAAATTGAACTACTATACATAGATAATATCATAATCATAAATATGGTTTCTTTGAGAAAATATTTACATTTAAATCCTTCATAATGGATTGTAAAGAAAATGTAAATTATCCTAAGCATATCCCTCAGGAGTGTCTAACCATGTTCCCAGTAAGGCCTTTTTTCGTGTACTGAGATACCATGGGTCAATCCTGAAACTCCTTATCGGAGTTGTTACTCCTAGGTACATCTATGCCAAAACCACTTCCACTTGTATTATCAAGACATGGATGTTTTTTCTAGGAAGATAAAAATAATCTATTCCTTACAAAAATTCAAAGATATTCTTGTATGATTATCCTCAAGTAATGCCTTAGGGTTTTGTTCCCTAATCTATGTTTTCTAACTCTAGTTTCCATGTTTTTACTAAACTTCCTAGGATACCAACTATAAAAACTGACGCCAGTTTCCCAGATCTGGTGCCTTAATTCATTACACTGGCATGATTAAAAAAAATTCATTTCCTGAAGGAACGAATATTTTTGTAGTTTTGGAAAACCAGATTCATACATAATTTTAACATTACAAAATGAAAGGAAATTTTTTTTAGAAATTCCGTTGACAACATCCATAACTCATAGTTTATCCCTGTACACCATTCATAATATACCTATTAATGTATTTGGAGAATGAAACATAAGAAATTGGTGAGATCAAATGCTCAGTAAGGGTAAGAAATAAATTGTAATATATCATAAACCTAAACATTAGGCATTTTGAATAACTAAAAAAACATTCCTTCATAAATAAACTTGAACACATTATGAAAGGAACAAGAGATGAATAAATAATTCCCTAATAAAAAATAATCATGGGTATTATACTAGTCGAATGACCACATGAACTTTAAATTACTTGTTTCATAATGTGGAATGCATAATGTTTTATATGATAACCATACCATCAAGGCATCATTCCAAGAACGTAAATAACCATTTTGTCAAGGCCTCATGCGAAGACCGTAGTTTTTCTCATGATAGCTACTGATGCATCTAGGGGATATAGCGGGCCCCGCCTATCACTTAATAATTCTAATTCATTCGTCTTTTGAATTGGGATAAACATACACATCATATACATTCATATTGAAACTAATATATGAAATGTAAATTACTTTCCCCAAACATTAAACATAAACACTAACCATTCAGAGTAATATGGTGAATGGTATAAAGATAGTACATCTACTATCAATATAATCATAAACCATTAAATAAAATATGGTGTATCATATCATAAAACATTAACCCCAATTAAATATAAGAATCAACAAGAGTTCTAAAATTTGTGAAAATACTCTTTACAAAATCATAAAGTAATTATTGAGATAAATATTCTTTATCTTTGAAAAGAATAGTTATTTTGTAAAAATTATTGTATAAATCCAGAAGTTAATTAAGGAAGTATTTTCATAATAAAATCATTTATTTTAAAAAAAATAATGGTTTCTTAATGACAAATATATAGTGCATTTTAAAATGGGTAAGAATTTGAGAATTTCCTTTGAAACGGGCTTGTAAATCGGGAAGAATTATTGAATGATCCTTTCAAAACATGTATCCCTATATAAAATATAAAATTATTTTGGTTGATAAAAATATATAGAACATTTAAAAAGAATTTATAATGATTCCATGAGAATAAATAATAATTTAATTGGGATTATGAGAGACAAATAGTTACCCGAAAGAAAATGGAGGTTCAGGTAGAAACCCCTTACCTTAAGTCTGATGGTGTTATTCACTTGACCTTAGTGTCCCAGAGAAAAAAATTAAATTAATTAATTAATATATAAAAAACCTATACCTTATTTAATTTATTTATTATAGGTTTATTGAGTTCATTCCTGGCCTTCTAGATGGGTTTATGAAGATAAATTTTATTGTTTGGGAGCGTTTTCTATCTTTTTATTCATAAGAGGTTTACTTCTATATATGTAAGGATAAACATATAAGATGAGAATGTTTGTACAGGGTAGAATTTATACTTTATTTTTTAGCATCCATAAGATTACATGGTTATAAAATTTATTTTTTTATTGTGAGTGATGATAAATCATTATATAAGACATTAATGATAATTCTTTGGGTTAATTGGCAGTTTTTTATCACAAAAAAATAATTTTTATTTATAAATTAATATCATGTGTAAAAAAAGATTCTAGGACCTTAAATAATTTGTAATACATATTTTATATTCTGCTTAAACCATAAAAATTGTTTTATGACCATGATTGAAGATGTTAATTTAAATTGAAAACTCGTCATCTTGGAATGTGATAAATTAACACATCTTGAATGGTGTTTTAATTTACAATATAAAAGAAGGTGAAAGGATAGATGATGATGAATTATTCCATTATCATAAAAAAATTATATTACATTTTAGGTACTCAAAATTTGTTTTAAATTAGGTGGGGAAAGAAAAAAGAAAATAATGAAAGTCGAAATAAAAAAAGTTAAGTTGATAAATCCCTTATGAAAATTTGACATCTTAACGGCGTCACATAAAATTCATAAAATATTTTGATGAGATAAAAAAGTTTATCTAATAATTCATACATAAAATTTAAATTAATGGGGATATTCAATGACATATCCCAACATAATCCAATTGAAATTAAAAAAGAATAATTCAAAAAGAGTGGTTGAAAAAGAGAAGGGTGGTAGATTCCTTTACCATGTAGAGTAACACTTCAAACATGATGGTTAGGACCTTGGGGTCTTGATAACACATTGGGAGGACTCCTAGGGAGGTAAAACTACCAGATATTTCTATATGATGAATTCATAATGAAATAAAATGAAGGAATGGGTGGGTATTTATAGTAAAAGAGAGGGGGTTTTTATTAATTTTCAATGACACCTCATTAGTGGTATTTAAAAACCATGAGCTTACCATGGTATTTTCCCATGGTTTTGGCCACTTGGGAAACCTCATATCGTATTTTATTAATCAAGAGTCTACCAATATTATTGCATCATGATTACATCATTAATGATATCATTAAACATACTAAAAGCTCAAAACTATATGTTTTACTATTCACAAAAACTAAAGTATTCTATAAAATTATCATAAATTCAATGTAACCTAATATCAAAGTTATTAAATCAAAAATTAAATACATTTTTTTAGAATAATTTTATAAATATGATTAATTTAATTTTTAAATAAATTGTAATTTATTCAAAATATAACAATTTTAAAACAATAATTCATTTTATATCACCTTGAAAAATTAATCAAGATCGCATTATCTTATAAGATTAAGACAATAAAATAATAATATGATTTACTATTCATAAGTTCCATATTACTATTCATATTACCATTCATAGGGTTATGTTAATATTCTCCAAAAATTAAGTTCATCTTATCCGACTCTTAATGTCTTACTGAATGCAACCATGTAAGTTAGTTTTTCACAATTCAAATCATAATGGTGGAAAAAATATGTTTACTTTATAGGTTGTGACAAAATTGTGTTTCTTAGAGACTCGTCATATCATGAATTCAATATTAAATTTATTTATCAAAACATGGAGTGTTAAAATATGTTCATTTGAACCTTATCCATATATGATCGTCTATTTGATATTGTTCATTTGATAACATTTATCTGATACCAGTTATTCAAATACCTTATTCTTATCCTAGTACCTTTTATTATTCATCTAGACCCTTGATACTTAATTTAATATTTATGAGACATCAGATACCCCCTTCTCCATCTGGTACCTCTTCATATGAAATGTTGACCCAAATGAGAATCACTCTCAAGATTCATGGCGGGAACTTTTTTTTGAACCTTTGATAATACATCCTCTTCAATATTAATCAGTAGATCAAACCCAGTTTCTTGATCATCCATTTCATAACACACTGGCTATTTTTTTATAGGAATATATTCTACAAACTCTCAGGGATAATTACAAACTCAAATAAAAACGTACCACTTCCAATTATTAACATCCCACCCAAATAATTATACCTCTGACCACCTTCAAACTTACTATAATATGGTATTCAAGGATATTCATAGGAAATAACCTTTTATCTCAACACCATATATCTTATTCAATATTCCTAAAATATTATCCATAATCATTATTCTAACCATTATGATTATGGAAGTATTGAATGATAGGTTATGTTTCACTATACTGAAAAATTAACAAAAAATCATAAAGTTCATTGAAACTTCAACCAATAATTATTCATAGTAACTCCATAAATCTGGTAATAATACATAGGTTGTTCCTTCACAACAATATTAAATTTATTTAAATTCTTTATCTAATTATTTTATTTGATCTACAATCAAAATTATATATAACATACATTCATAATGATATTCCTTTAACTGATGGGTTTCCCAATTGATTTTTTATCTATTACTTGGACCCTCATATATATTTTCAACTTATTTTGTCTAATGAATTCATATAACACTTTATGATATATTTTTAATACACTATTTGATATCTTAAAAACATTATGTTTTATGACCTCGCTTAGATACTTTCATCCAATGAGATTTCTTAGAAACTTCTATCTGATGAACATCACTAAAATAAATCCATCTGATGAGTTCATAAAGATAATTATATCTGATACAAATTTATTTTGAAACCAATTTCTAATTATAATAATATAAAACCTCTATTCTATACCTTCTCTTAATAATATATTAACATTGAACTTCACTCAAAACCCTATTTATAATTATCTTCAATTTTTTTCTATATCATTTGACTTTATTTTGGAAACCATTGTTTAGTAAATTTTATATTTTTTTATACTATCTTAAAAACATCGTTCTGCTAAACTAGTTTATTTAATTCGATGCAACTACTTCAATTTTCCTATTTATATTTGTATAGGTTGGTCTGATAAACTTTATACAACTCTTTATCTGATGGAAAATCGATAACACTTCTCTTTTTTGGGAAACATAGTTCCACCAACTTCTTACATTGACCAAATTAATCTTGAATCAATAATATTTTTGAGTACACATTTTGTTTTCACTTGGAATATCAATAAATAATCACCTAATTTATCTCTCTTTCACTAGGAATTATATTCTTCTAGTCATTCATCTTGAATAATAATAATAATACATTGTAATCTTTAATAAATGAATAATACATCACTAGGCATAAACTGATATGGTTTTTTTCATTATTTATTCGATGTAACTATTAATGTAATTATCCAAAAAATTATCTTCACTATTAATCTTCTCAAGTCAATTTTTTCACATCAATATAATGTCCATATAAACTGTATCAGAAACAAAAATTTTATTGTATAGTTTTTCGATCCTCATTACCATATTTTTCTATTTTGCTCTCTCAATTAGACCATGTCCAATATTCTCAATCCACTACCCTCTACCTCTATTTTATTAACATAAATATTTTAAGAACACAAGTGATTATCCAAACATCCATGAACATGATTAAGACATTATTTCCATCTCACTAATCACCATAATTTTATCAACTCTTAAAATGATCATTCATCTTTGTGTAGTGAATATATCAAGTAAATAATATATTTCATGTCTTCCAATGGAAAGAACATAAATTATATTCTTCTAAGATAACAAGAGTTGGGAACTTCCTTTTCTTATTCAAAAATCATTGATTCATTAACTATAATTACTTCCACGCAGCTTATTTTTTACAACCACTTCAATATATTGACATCAATGAAATACTTATTTTTTATTGAAAATCATTAACTACCATTGGAAAAATTAAAATCTGCATAATGTGGGCTCTTTAGAATCCATAGGATGGGATCTTTTAAGATACCGAAGGAGATTTTAGGAATCTCTATAGAATTTCCATGTTATGTATCAAGGTTATATAAATATATTCTTCAATTTTAAAGGGTATGCGATACCAACTATATTTTTTAAAAGTATAGTATATATATAAGAGTTTAAAATAAATTGAATAATTGATAGAGAATGTATTTTTCATTCAAGTGATAAATCAAATAGTTGATACATAAAATATTTAAATGTAAAATATTATATCAAGTATAGATTAACATAAATAAAAAATTTAAATACTTGTATCATTTCTATTATATTAAAAGGAAGATGTTTTCTAACAAATATTTTTTATGAACAATATTAGATAATGAATTCCATAAACTTGATTTATTATTCATTGGTCTCTATAAAAAAATAGATGATAAAACAATAAAAATGTTTTACCTTGAATAAAAGGATTATTCCAGTGTTTATTCAAATATAAGGGAATTTTTTCCCACCATCCATTAGTTTTATATTGTAATGAATATTTTTATTTTCATAGGTGCATGAAACAAAAAGAATACCATATTTGAAATAGAAACAATATTTTATTTATTCAATATTCATACTAAAATTAAATAAGAGATATTTCCTAAAATAAAGGTTTTTTTGTATCTTAGAATGACATTATAAAGAGAATATAGCATCTAAGAGGCTAGTGGGAGAATTTTTTGAACCTATAAAAGTTCAATGTTAAAAAATAAAATATTATATCAGTCTAAAATTAAAATGATTTATACGTAACATCCTAAAGAGTATAAGATATGTTTCAGGAAGGAAAAATATAAAATCTACATTTAGTTACCTTAAAAAAGTGAATATCTATACTTTTTAATGTATTATTCCAATAAATGTGAATTTTGAATTTCAGAAAATCTCCTAAAGGATTTTTTGGGTATGGTGGTAAAGCAAAATGCAATAATTTACATTTAGAAACTATAATCAAGTTAATTTCACTTTATCTATAATGATTTTAGGTTTTTTTGGTGGGTAATAATTTAAATTTTTTAATTATTTAAAGGAACTTTTTGATGTAACTAGTTCCAAGAATGATTATGATGTACTTATAAAAGTTATAAATACACAATGAATGTCAATGAAATCATAGCATTTTATTTGTGGAGTTAAAGGGTTTGAATATGTTCAAGTAGTTGAACATTAGAAATATATTTCCTAAATATCACAATTATTCAAACTCACATTATAAATAGGTGTTACTCACATAATAATTTAGTGGGATAATTTTATTCAGTGTTCACATATAGATGTGTCAGAAATTTCATATAGATGTAATGAGTTAACAAAACCCCAAAAGATATAGCAATCATACAGCTAATCTCGAAGCCTATCATATATGATATGATAGAAAAGTACTTATATAAGTGTTTTTTAAACTATTCATAAAATTGTTTAAGAATATAAAATGTATGATATAAAAAGTAATATTCACTTCATCATTTTTCATGTTGGTTTCATATATGTACATATTGAAATACATTTTGTAATGTGTAATAATAATTGACCTCTCAAAGTAATAATTTTAGTTTTCCCTAACCAATTTCTATCATACGTTATTATAGGTTAAAATGTAATGTTTAGGTTAGTGTGAGTAGGCTTATTTTATAGTGGTAATTAATATGCTAAAGTGGGAAAAAGTGCTTTTGTGTACTAGATGGAACCCCAAGTATACCGCAAGGATTGTCATACACTATGTCTTTGATATATTAAGGGTTCATGGATCATATTTTGAGTCACAAAATCCTAAGTTTTATGAAATACCTAGGATTATGATCTTTATAATTTGATACATTTCTTACATAATCCTTCAATATTAGTTAATCATGGAGTGGTTGGGTATATTGCTAGTTATGTTATCAGTTGGATCTCAACCAATATGGGATTTTCCCTATCATATGAAGAGAATGAAATTTTTTTATAGGTTAAGATATATATATAAGTTTTTATCCACAACTATAAAATACATATGGTATACTTATGTATTCAGGTGAGGTTCTTGTGATGTACTCATTCATAAATTTTAGTGACATGTGATGCATTCATCAACTTGGTCAGTCCATAACTATATAATTGAGAACATATGAATTGTCTATATTGGATTTAAACACTATGTGTCCCATGGAAACATGATTATTTAGATAAAGGTAACATATGATAATGTATTCTAGTAAGTTATGTGGCTTGTGGACACCAGTTTATAGAAATATGTGTTTAATGGAGATCATGCCAGATAACTTTAATTCTTGATTGGCATTGATGTTTTTCTAGAAGCTACTGCTGGTTTAAATTTATGGATATAGATATTCCTATTTTTTATCGATGTTATAAAGGCCCATGGTTTCACACTTTGTGGTTAACTAAATGGTGATTGACATTGACCTCGATATTTGAGCTTAAAGAATTTTAGAGTTTAATCCAAGAGATTTTAGGATGGAAATTCACATGGAATTACATATGATGTGATACAAAGTGAACTTAATCATACCTTTATAGAATTTTTTTAGGATATCAAAAATTATTATTGGATATTTATTTCAATTTTATTGTATATAATGTGATTTTAGTTGAAATGATACATAGTCCTTTTGGAATTAGATAAATTTGAAGATTTAATAAGATATTCTATAAATAACTTGTTATTTTGATTCAATTGGATATGTAATGTTGTATGACTAGGATATCATAAATCATGGTTTTATGTTTCTACCAATTTATATCATAATATATGAATACCCATTTTATAAGGGTTTCTTATGAATGTTGTAGTGTATGAATGACTATATTATTAGGAATTTTTTTATATAATTCCAAAATATTTTAAACTTATGGAAGCTAATTTAAAATGGTTATCATTTAATAATTATTCCATTTAATCTATCAATAGTGAAGTTATTTCATAAGATGAAGTGGATGGGGTTTTTTTGTATTCATGAAATCATTCCATGGAGTGGTTAGGGTATTTAATCTAGTATTAAAGTGAACAAGTAAATGCATGATCTCTCAAGGATTATCCGCAAGGGATATTTATAAAGATAAAATACTCATTTTAATGTGTGTGTGTGTAAATACCCTGACCCCAATAGACTAGAGATGGTGTCTACTTTATTACATTGGCATAAGACACATGGAATCATATCCCAAAGGACCAAATATTTTAGTATTATTGGTTAACTTGATACATACATGAAATTATTATTTAAATTGAAAACATAAAATACATAAAGTGTTTTATTTTATAAATCCATTATTAATCATATAATATCCATGCATACCAATCAAAAACCACTTCTTGGTATCCTGGTGAAAATATAACATAAGAAATGGGTGAGCTCAGATACTTAGTAAGGGTAAGTGTACATCAAAATGTATGATTAAATAAGTAATAATCAATATTTAAATTTAAATAAATAAATCATATTTCATTTATTCAATAACTTTAGAATATTATAGAAGTAATAAATGATGATAAAATAATTCCATATAAATAATCACATGAACTTGAAATGATAAAAGTGAATATTCAAAATAACTGAATAATTTTATGGAATATTAATAAATGAATCCATAATTATGGAATTTATAATTCCAAATATCTAAAACATATCATTGAGGAATTTTTCCAATGAATCAAAATAAATGGGAAAGGCCTCATCCAAAACCCAATATAGTTTGTCTCATTAGACATTTTAATACATTGAGAGGCTATAGAAAACCCCACCCATTAATCATTAATTATAATTCATTCCTCACATGATAGTGGTGAAACATAATCACTGAAAAAATTTATATTAAAAAATAAACTTATTAAATGTTAATACCCACCCCAATCAATAAAAATAATCATAAACCATCCCTAGTAAAATTGTGAATGGTAAAAAAATTGTATATCCCCAGTCAAACAGATCATAAATTATTTAGATAAATAATAATGATGGTATAAATACGACATATACTTAGTGTATCATAAGAAAATTAGTCGTCTTATATTTTTATTAAATATAAATACCTTGAAAATACCCATGAAAACAGTTTTGAGAAAAAAAACTTTTCATTATGAAAATTAACTTTTAAAAAAATTAAAACAAAACATTTTTAAAATACTTCCACAGAAAATAAACTTTTAAAACATGTAAAATAAAAATTAAAACATTGATTGGTCATAACGGTAGAAAATTACATTCATGTCATACACATTAAAACAATGATTCCATTCAAATTGTTGGTAAAACCCAAATGAGTATTGTTTTGAAAACTACATGAATATTCCTTTAAAAATAATATATAAACCATTAAAATGGGTAAAAATTTTAAAAAATAATTTTTAGAATTCTAAAAAATTTTGAAAACATTTTTATAAAACATGGTTTTGGGTGAAAAAAGTATTTTTGACCTAATAGAGAAATAAAGTCATATTTTATTAAAAACATTATCCTAATCATATTATGTACCAAAAAGAATGAAAATGATAATATTACAAGAAAAAGATCACGAATAACCAGAGTAAATATATATATATATATATATTAATATAAAATAATTTCTCCAAGGGAGACATAAACATTAAAAATATTGAATAATAATGAGATCATGAAATAAATGCTTACCACTTTCATAACTTTTGAATTATAAGACCTATAAAATAAATGATATCAAATGAAATATTAAATAAGATGAAGACAAATAGATTCATCATATAACACATCAAAGGGTAATTATATACACCATACAAGGGGATAAGTTCTGAATATGGAATATGTCTCACAGAAGTAAAAGTGAGACAAGAACACTTACCTCATGTTTAACTTCGTTAATATGTAACGCCCCGACCCCAGTTACCCAGAGTCGGTGCATTATTACATAACATTGGCATGATCACAAGAAAGATCAAATCTTGAAAGACCGATTAGTTTAGTATCTTTGGAAACACTAGATATATTCATAAAGTTTTACATTACATCATAAAAATGAAAACTACAACAATATAGTCTCTATAGTCCACACTCTTATCCCCTCATACTATCCCTTCAGGTCATTCATAAATTACTTCTTCACATCCTGGGAAAAATAAAACATAGAAAAGGGGTGAGCTCAAATGCCCAGTAAGGATAACAATATAGAGGAAACTTTCATAAATAAGAATAAACATTTAAGGCAATGTATAACTAAAACAAAAGCCTTTTAAAATTGAACATCAACATAGTATGGAAAAAATAAAATGAAATAATGCCATTTACTTATTCACATGGATATTCTACTAATCGAATAATCACATGGAATACCAATAACCACTTTCATAATGATGGAATGCATAATGCCAGACTATCATAACCACATAGCCAAGGCCTCTTGACAAGACTACAAATAATATTTTTCCAAGGCCTTGTGCCAAGACACTAGTTTGTCTCATGAGACCTAACGATGAATCGAGGAGCTATAGCAGGCTCCACCCGTCACATATTAAGTCCAATGCATTCCCATATGAAAATGTTTAAACATAACATAAACATTCGTATTAAAACTAGCATACGAAATGTAAATACTTCATCCATAAACCATGAATGGTATAAAAATAACACATCCACAGTCAAACATATTACAAAACATTAAATACAATATATAAGTTTTGTATCATAATAAATCAACTTCAAATAAACGTAAAATCCATCAAAGGGTGTTGACATAGATGAAATCAAAACTCTTTTTAGAGAAATATATCTTTCTATTTTGAAATCATTTTAGAGTCATATATTTATAAAATAAAACATTTTCTTTTAAAATATTCTTATAAGATTGTAAGGGAAGCTTTGATGATTTTATAACGGCGGAAAATAGCCTCACCCGCCGTATAAGTTAAAAAAAACATTCTTACATTAATTCTGTCGAAAAGGTTAAAAAGGGCCTTGTTTGGAAAATGATGGAAAGATTCCTTTATAAACCACTTATAAAAGTCAACAAGGGTATAAATGGATTTAACCCATATTCTAGTAAATAGTAAAAATGTTTTGAAATACATTTTTAAGAAATATGTATGTGGATGATAAAGAAGTCCCAGTAGATTATTACGTATAAACAACCTCGGATAATGAAGAGATTGCGAAATAAACCCTTACCTTGTACTTTTCCTTGGTTGGGGGTAGGTTAACCTCTTGTATAATGGTGAAATAACTATTATTAAATTATAAAAGAATCATATACATTGATATGATATCATATATAATCTTTTAACATTGATTTGTTAATAATATCTTAGTATTATCGTTTTTTCGGGTGTTAGCTTACTCGTTTTCTTTCATATGTTTTGTAACGTAAGACATGTTTGTCATGTATAAGTTGTATCTTAATCATATACAGAATTATATCAAGTCCTTAGATACTATTATTAATCATCAAATTACAATTATACTTGAATGGATATGATGGAGAATGAATCTCATCACGTTCGTGGAGACGGTAGTCCGTACGTACGCACGAGCGACAATATCATTCTTTTGATATTAGAATAATATATAATTGGATGGTATATCATATATACATAATAATTATCATGTTATATTTATTATTTACATGAATTAAAAATCATTATTATACCCATCCAAATAATAATATATTGAATAACAGTTACACCACGACGTGGAGACGGTAAGTCGTACGTACACACGTATGGTGACATGTCATTCAAAGGATGGATAGAATACAGAATATGGCTGTACCATATTTATAATAACATATAATTCTATATAATATACTGGAGTTATTATTTTATAGTGGTAATAACAAATAAAGAAGAAGTTGAAGAAGAAAGGAACTTGAAAGAGTGTGGTGAAAACATTATCTCTTCTTCAGGTTCTTCCTTTTGATTTGATCAAAAGGGATCCTTAGGTTGGATTTATGACTAAAGAAATACCTCTAGGATGAATTGAGGGAATTGTAGAGAGTATTTGGACATATTTTGGCCGAGCCAAATGTCTTTGAAGGTGTGAATTAATGAGAAGGGGGAGTGCCCTTTTATAAGAGGGGTGAGGGGCACCTTTGGAAAAGCTAGAAATATTATTTTATAATAAATTCATATTCGGTTTATAATGGCTCCAAAGTAGATTATTTAAATTTTCATGTGGGTATGGGTATCAAACCACTCAACTAATAGAATTTAGACAGGTTTAGGTCGTTATATTAACCTTATCTTTTATTTTTAACTCCTAGTTAATTAGTTTGACACTTACCGTGTCACCTTGTATTTTTATATTATATAGTTAATAAACCTATTATATACCTCCAAGAGACCACCAAGTGGTCCATTAATGATACCCCTATCATGATATAAGTCTCTTGGCCGAACCATATATTTTTAGGAATTTAATATCAATTAATAATATAATATTTGTTTTAAAAACTCTTTTTTTGTCAATTTTGACACTATTTGGAAAATTGATTTTTGTGAAAATCATAACAGAATGATTACTTCGAAAAAAGTAGATTAAATAATTCCTAACATGTCATATTAACCTATCAGATTATTTTAATTCATAAAAAAGTCTCAAATTATATTTATTTGGGTATTTATCATATCAATTATTTTAATTTTTCACTATTATGGTAATTACTGCATCGTCATTGTGTCATAAATAAATTAAATTATTTAATGTCTAAAAATTATAAATAAAATATCATTATGTAGGAAATCTTTTTATATTTCTAATTATAATCGAATTTATCTTATGTGTAACTCTATATTAAAAATGTATTAGTAAATAAACTTTGATTTTAACTCTTTTAACTCTTCTTTGAATTAAATAATAATAAATGTCCTAATCTAATCCAAGTGGACCTAAATGATAATATTTTATTACTAAGGTTGTTTTTGGTCGAGATAAACTTGTCCAATAGAATTAGGACATGTGTTAGGGTAATATTAATATCATTTTTACCCTTAATTACCCTATTTACTTTTAACCGTGGTAAATAAAAGTAAAAAGTTACTATTCACCAAAAATTATTGTCATCTCATTGAACCACATTTTACTCCTTGATATTAACCGTGTCTCTTGGATTTTCGAAATTCCACTCACAGAAGTGGTAAAATTAAGTTTTATGAAAAATTCAGTTTTTTTAACTACCACTTAGTGGTTTCACTATTCATCAAAAAATGAAGTTTTTTAGAAAAATACCAAAAATTCACCCTAGGCTAATTTCGATATTCCGAATACAAAAATGAAGTCCATTTTGAAAAATAAAATTTATAAATTTCAAAAATTGTGTATTACTATTCATAACGGCTAGTTTGATTGGTTGTGGTGTGTTAGAACTCGATGTTGCGTACAACACACGCTATTTCATAATTCAAAGAGAAGCGTATAGTAGAAGCTTGGGGTGTTACATTCTCCCCTCCTTCAAATAATTTCATCCTCGAAATTTCTAGAATACTACCGCATGAAGAGACTCGGGTGGTTCTTCATCATACGTTCCTCGGGTTCCCACGTCGCCTCTTCCATCTTATGGTTTCTCCACAAGACTTTTACCAGACGAGTCGTCCGGTTTCTCAGTACTTGTTCTCTCATATCAAGAATCTTGACGGGCTCTTCGCAATAAGACAGATCGGGTTCCAGTTCTAATTCCTCATAGGTTAGTACATGCGTTGGGTCAGGCATGTATTTTCTCAATAGTGATACGTGGAACACATCGTGAACTTTGTAGAGACTTGGCAGCATTGCCAATCAGTAAGCTACAGCCCCAATTCGTTCTAGAATTTCGAAAAGTCCGATGTACCTGGGACTCAATTTACCTTTCTTACCAAAACGTATGACTCCCTTCCATAGAGATACCTTCAGGAAAACATGATCACCGACTTGAAATTCCAAATCCTTCCTTCGATTATCGACAAAGCTCTTCTGCCTACTTTGAGCTACTTTGATATGGTTTTGGATTACCTTCACCTTTTCCATCGTTTCCTCCACCAGTTTTTGGCCTATAAGTTTTCTTTCACCAACGTCATCCCAACAGGTTGGTGTGCGACATCTCTTTCCGTATAACGCTTCATATGGTGCCATCTGAATACTCGAATGGAAGCTATTGTTATAGTAAAATTATACCAGAGGTAAATATTGATCCAACATAACCTGAAAGTCAAGTGAGAAGGATCTCAACATGTCTTCTAAGGTTTGAATAGTTTTTTCTGATTGTCCATCTGTTTGAGGGTGGTAGGAAGTGCTCAAATGAAGTTCAGTATCCATGGCTTTCTAAAGAGTTTTCCTGAATCCTGAAGTAAAATGGGGATCACGATCAGAAACAATCAATAAGGGTACTCCATGAAGTCTCAAAACTTCATTAATATATAGTCTTGCTAGTCGTTCAAGTGGTAAATCGTCCCTTATAGCAATAAAATGTGCTGACTTGGTAAGACGATGAACAATGACCCATATTGCATCATTCCTTCTAGGAGTCTTTGGTAGCCCCATGACAAAGTCCATCATAATATTATCCCATTTCTACTCAGGTATGGGAAGAGGTTGCAATACTCCACCAACCTGTTGCCTTCCAGCTTTCACTTGTGGACAAACCATACATCTAGACACAAAATCGGCAATCTCCCACTTCATGTTGTCCCGCAAAAAATGTTCCTTCAAATCTCTATACATTTTGGTGCTCCCATGGTGTATAGAGAAATTGGAACTATGAGCATCATCCAGCAATTCCCTTTTTAGATCAGGTATATCGGGAATGCAAAGTCTCTTCCCAAATTTCAAAATTCCATCTTCATACACAAAGTCTCTCAATCTCCCATCATTCACAGCTTTAATTTTCTTTTGAAATTCTTCATCATCGGTCTGAGAACTCTTAATCATTTCTAGTAAAGATATTTTGGCAACCATTTGAAAAAGCATTGATGTTTCACCTTCCCTAGTTATTCCCAAGTCCATCTTCACTAGATCCATGAAAATTGGATCCCTTTCAATTCTCATATTGTTCAAAACTCCATGGTCTTTTCTTCTCAAAGCATCTGCCACCTTGTTTTCCTTCCTCGGGTGGTAGTGTATCGTGCAATAATAATCCTTTAGTAATTCAAGCCATCTCCTTTTCCTCATGTTGAGTTCTTTTTGTAAGAAAATATACTTCAAACTCTTGTGATCAGTATAAATCTCACATTTTTCACCATAGAGGTAGTGCCTCCATATCTTCAAACAAAAGATCATAGCTTCTAACTCGAGATCATGAGTAGGATAGTTTTTTTTCATGAATTTTCAACTGTTGTGATGCATAGGCAATAACCCTATCATTTTGCATAAGGACACAACCAAGTCCTTTCTTCAATGCATCACTATAAATAACGAACCCATTATTCCCTGATGGTAGAGTCAATATAGGAGCATTGAATAATCTTCTCTTCAGTTCTTCGAAACATTCTTCACACTATTTTGTCCAAACAAATTTAACCCCTTTACGTGTGATCTTTGTTAATGGGTTAGCCAACCGGGAACAATTCTGGAAAAAATGTCGATAATAACCTGCTAAACCAATAAAATTGCGTACCTCAGTTATACTCGTAGGTGTTGTCCATTCTTGGATTTCCTTGGTCTTAGAAGGATCAACAGAGATTCCATCTTTAGAGACAATATGGCCAAGAAAAGAAATCTCCTAAAGCCATAATTCACACTTGCTAAACTTCCCATATAATTCATGTCTTCTTAGAGTCTTCAGGATAGCGTGCAAGTGATTTTCATGATCTTTGTAGCTTTTGGAGTGTACCAAGATATCATCAATAAATACCACCACAAAATCATCGAGATATTCCTTGAAAACTCTATTCATCATATCCATGAATACAGAGGGTGCATTATTCAATCCAAAAGGCATTATTGTAAACTCGTAATGCCCGTACCTGGTTCAAAATGTTGTCTTCGGAATGTATTCCTTCTTCACACACAACTGATGGTATTCAGATCGAAGGTCAATATTTGAAAAGTGTTGAGCTCCATGCAGTTGGTCAAATAAACCATCAATGCGAGGTAGGGGATACTTGTTCTTTATTGTTATAGAATTGATCTCCCTTTAGTCGATACATAACCTCATAGATCCATCTTTCTTTTTAACAAAAAGAACAGGGGATCCCCATGGAGAAACACTAGGGAGAATAAATCCCTTATTACTCAATTCCTCTAGTTGTTTATTTAGTTCAACTAATTCTACAGTGGCCATTCTATAAGGGGTCTTCGATGTAGGCCTTGATCCAGGAATTAAATCAATGGAAAACTCAACTTTATGTTCTGGAGGATGTCCAGGTAAATCTTCCGGAAACACATCTACATATTCCTTCACAATAGGTACATCCTCTATTTGAACATTCATTTCCTCACCCACTATAATTTCATCCTCTTCCTCCCCAATAATTGAATTTAGTTGAGCTACTGGGGGTGGATCTAGATAAGAATTAGGTGGTGACTATTATTCTCTAAAGATAAGGTGTTCCCTATCATCATCATCAAAAATCGTAACCTCCTTATTCTTACAATAAATCTTCGCATCATGGTCTGAAATCCAATCCATACCGAGGATTATATCAAACTCAATCATAGGTATGATGACGAGATCAGCGGATAAAGAACATTTATGTGCTCTAATGGGGACTGATTCAAAAAACTTTGCTGCAATGATACTTCCCTTAGGAGTTTTAACTGACAAATCCCTTGTTAAATCAAATTGGAAATATCTAATTTTCTTAGAAAACTGGGAATATATGAAACAATGTGATGATCCATAATCAAATAATGCATTTTCTAAACTTAAGGAAACCATTAAATTACCTACCACCACGTCTTTCTGAGATTCTACCTCAGCAGTAGTGATAGCATAAGCTTGGCCTTGAGCCCTTTGCCTTTTCTGAGGTAAGTTCCCCTGATTCTTAGGACATTCATTTTCATAATGTCCCATCTCCCTGCAATTGTATCACTGAACATTGGTAGATTCCTTCTTCCCCTTGCAATCATGAGCTTGGTGGCCTTTTTCACCACACTTGTAATAGAATCCTGTTCCTTTTAAGCAAGTATCGGGGTGTTTCTTCCCACATTTACTGCAGGATGGATATTCAACTTTTCCCTTCTTCCCTTTATTTCCATTCCCATATTGATTATAAGATCTCTTCTTCTATTTCTTTTCTTTAAAGTCATATGACTTAGAGAATTTTTCCTCTGTCTTGATAGCACATGAGACAATGTCTTCGTATGAAGAGAAGGATTGTGAGACTAATGCTCGATGGAGAAATAGTTTTAACCCATTAAAGAAACTATCAATCTTACTTCTTGGGTTATGTATATAATCTTCAGCATACCTTTCTAACCTTGTAAAGTTAGCCTCATACATTGCGACATTCTCATCCTCCTTTTGTCTCAGACTCAGAAATTGCCTTTCCATATCTTCTTGATGGTCACGAGGAAAGTATTTTTCTAAAAATAGATCTTTGAACTCCCTCCATTCCATATTTTATACTTCATCATATTCCTTCATGTTTTGAATCAATGACCACCATTGATCAACATCTCTAGTGAGGCGGTAAACTGCCATGATAACTTTTTCTCTTTCACTACTTCCCAAAGCCTGAAATATTTTCTCTAGGGAACTTATCCATTGCTCAGCTACCAATGGGTTTGTACTCCCATTGAATGTTGGTGGTTGTTTCCTCATGAAGCGATCTAACATTGATCCTCCATGCTGTGGATCAGGGTGCTTCATACGGGTAAGGTTATTATTCATAACCTGAGTGAGTTGTCCTAGTATGGTGATTAGTTGATCAGCACCAGTTGCATCACCAGCTCCATTATAATTATCTTGAGTAGGAGGGAAATCAGTACATGGAGTGCGTTCATTGATATGGTTTCCATTTCTTCCACTAGGCGCCATTTCTAAACAATGGCATAAACTAGATCAGTTTATGAATCAAAATACATAATTCCATACTTATAAAACACTTAACATAAATTTAACTATTTATGGATATAGTCCATAATCATAAAAATGTTTTATTTGAGAATTTATATACACATAAACCCTTCATAATGATTTGTAAAGAAAATGAGAGTTATCATAAGCATATCCCCCGGGAGTGTCGTAACCAAGAGTGCAGCAAGGCCAGTTGTTGTGCACCAGTTCCTGTTCGAGTCTAGATCAAAGGGTGTTTTCAGGTTTTACCCATAGGTACATCTGTGCCAGAGCCGCCTCTACCTGCTCGTATCCAGACAGGGATGTATTGGTCGGAAAACTCACAAAATCTCTACAATACCAAAATTCTAGGAAGTTCTTCTATACTAATCCTCAAAGTCCATCTTAGGTCTATGTGCTCTAATCAGAGTTTATCTAAATCTAGAATCCAAGGTTTGTAATAAACTTCCTCTGACACCAACTGTAACGCCCCGACCCCAGTTACCCAGAGTCGGTTCATTATTACATAACATTGGCATGATCACAAGAAAGATCAAATCTCGAAATACCGATTAGTTTTGTAGCCTTGGAAACAATAGATATATTCATAAAGTTTTACATTACATCATAAAAATGAAATCTACAACAATATAGTCTCCATATTCCACACTCTTATCCCCTCATACTATCCCTGCAGGTCATTCATAAATTACTTCTTCACATCCTGGGAAAAATAAAACATAGAAAAGGGGTGAGCTCAAATGCCTGGTAAGGATAACAATATAGCGGAAACTTTCATAAATAAGAATAAACATTTAAGGAAATATAAAACTAAAACAAAAGCCTTTTAAACTTGAACTTCAACATAGTATGGCAAAAATAAAATGAAATAATTCCATTTACTTATTCACATGGATATTCTACTAATCGAATAATCACATGCAATATAAATAACCACTTTCATAATAATGGAATGCATAATACCAGACTATCATAACCACATAGCCAAGGCCTCATGCCAAGACTAAAAATAAGATTTTTCCAAGGCCTTGTTCCAAGACACTAGTTTGTCTCATGAGACCTACCGATGCATCGAGGAGCTATATCAGGCTCCACCCATCACATATTAAGTTCAATTCATTCCCATAAGAAAAGGTTTAAACATAACATAAACATTCATATTAAAACTAGCATATGAAATGTAAATACTTCATCCATAAACCATGAATGGTATAAAAATAACACATCCACAGTCAAACATATCACAAAACCTTCAATACAATATAGAAGTTTTGTATCATAATAAATCGACTTCAAATAAGCGTAAAATCCATCAAAGGATGTTGACATAGATGAAATCAAAACTCTTTTTAGAGAAATATATCATTATATTTTGAAATCATTTAAGAGTCATATATTTATAAAATAAATCATTTTCTTTGAAAATATTCTTATAATATTATAAGGGAAGCTTTGAAGATTTTATAACGGCAGAAAATAGCCGCACCCGCCGTATAAGTTAAAAAAAACATTCTTACCTTAATTCTGTTGAAAAGGTTAAAAATGACTTTGTTTGGAAAATGACGTAAAGATTCCTTTATAAACCACTTATAAAAGTCAACAAGGGTATAAATGACTTTAACCCATATTCTAGTAAATAGTAAAAATGTTTTGAAATACATTTTTAAGAAACATGGATGTGGATGATAAAGAAGTCCCAGTAGATTATTACGTATAAACTACCTCGGATAATGAAGAGATTGCGAAATAAACCCTTACCTTGTACTTTTCCTTGGTTGGGGGTAGGTTAACCTCTTTTATAATGGTGAAATAATTGTTATTAAATTATACAATAATCATATACATTAATATGATATCATATATGATATTTTAACATTGATTTGTTTATACCAGGAAAGCTCAGCCAGGGACAAAGTCCCTGACCATTTATTAAAGAAAAGGAAAAAGTACAGTAAAAGCAGGTTTAGGATAACCGGAAACCTTACAACCAAACAACTGATCCCCCAAGCACAAACGACATCCGAAATTCAAAAATCAAAAACCACGAACCTTGATCCTTCCTCGAGCCGCGCGAAACCTCGAGAAGCGTTTCACGTGACAGCCATTACACAGCCAGCGAGAAATCTGGAACCACGCACATCTCCACCACGTGCATCCACTACTGCAGGTCGCCGACGAGACCATCAAGCATCATCGCCGGAAAAACCATCACAGAACACTACCAAAAATCATCACCGTCACAAAACCATCATCGCCGGTGAGAGTCAATAATAAACCTCAACTTCGTAGAATCAAACACCAAAACCAGAGTGCTGACCGAGATGGGAATTTTCTCCGCGGTTCCACATAGCGGACCCCCCCACAAGACAATCCCGCAGAAACCCAACCACAAGAAAATCATCATCACCACCACATAAAAAAGAAAACAGATCCACAAATCATCAAGAAGAAACGAAACCACCCAAGGAGGACCCAGTCCTTCACCATTCATACCGACATAGCACACACAGAAACAGATCCACAAACCAGCATCATCACCAAAACCCGTACAAAGAATAAAAGATGAAGCAAAACCCACCACCACCTTACGAAACACAACTAGTGGCCAGATCTGCCCAAAGCACAAGCTCCTGACACCGAACACGACGGAAACCCCAGAACGCAGCACAGATCCCGCACCCTAGGGCATCATCACGCCTCCAAGACAAAGAGGATGAGCGACGATGCAAATGCCGAGGATGATGACGAGTCCGCTCAAGCAGAGGGCAGCCGCACTGTGAGTGCACCTAACTGAGAGCCGAGGAGATAACAGCCACTGCGGGGAGAAGGCGGTGGCAGATGGGAACCCTAATCGCCGCAGGGCCCCTTACGGGCACATCATCTCCCATTTGTTAATAATATCTTAGTATTATCATTGTTTCGGGTGGTAGCTTACTCGTTTTCTTTTATATGTTTTGTTATGTAAGCCATGTTTGTCATGGATAGGTTGTATCTTAATCATATCCAGAATGATATAAAGTCCTTAGATACTATTATTAATCATCAAATGAGAATTATACTTGAATGGATACGAGGGAGAATGAATCTCATTGCGTTTGTGGAGACGGTAGTCCGTACGTACGCACGAGCGACAATATCATTCTTTTTTATATTAAAATAATATATAATTGGATGGTATATCATATATACAGAATCATTATCATGTTATATTTATTATTTACATGAATTAAAAATCATTATTATACCCATCCAAATAATAATATATTGAATAACAATTACACCACGACGTGGAGACGGTAAGTCGTACGTACGCACGTATGGTGACATGTCATTAAAAGGATGGATAGAATACTGAATATGGATGTACCATATTTATAATAACATAAAAGTATATATAATATACTGAAGTTATTATTTTAGAATGGTAATAACAAAGAAATAAGAAGTTGAAGAAGAAAGGAACTTGAAAGAGGGTGGTGAAAACATTACCTCTTCTTCGGGTTCTTCCTTTTGATTTGGTCAAAAGGGCTCCTTAGGTTGGCTTTATGAATAAAGGAAGGCCTCTAGGATGAAGTGAGGGAAGTTGATAGAGTATTTGGGTAGTTTTTGGATGAGCCAAATGGCTTTGAAGGTGTGAATTAATGAGAAGGGGGAGTGCCCTTTTATAAGAGGGGTGAGGGGCACCTTTGGAAAAGCTAGAAATATTATTTTATAATAAATTCATATTCGGTTTCTAATGGCTCCAAAGTGGATTATTTAAAGTTTACGGTGGGGATGGGTCACAAAACACTCAACCAATAGAATTTAGACAGGTTTGGGTCATTATATTAACCTTATCTTTTAGTTTTAACTCTTAGTTAATTAGTTTGACACTTATCATGTCATGTTGTACTTTTATATTATATAGTTAATAAACTTACTATATACCTACAAGAGACCCCCAAGTGGTCCATTAATGATACACTTATCATGATATAAGTCTCTTGGCCAAACCTTAAATTTTTAGTAATCGAATATCAGTTAATAATATAATATCTATTTTAAAAACTCTTCTATGTCAATTTTGACACTATTTGGAAAATTGATTTTTTTGAAAATTATAACAGAATGATTACTTAGAAAAAAGTTAATTAAATCATTCCTAACATTTCATATTATCCTATAAAATTAGTTTAATCCATAAAGTCTAAAATTATATTTATTTGGGTATTTATAATATCAATTATTTTAATTTTTCACTATTATGGTAATTACTACATCATCATTGTGTCATAAATAAATTAATTATTTAATGTCTAAAAATTATAAATAAAATATAATTATTTAGGAAATTGTTTTATATTTCTAATGAATATTTATAATCGAATTTATCTTATGTTTAACCCTATATTAAAAATGTTTTAGTAAATAAACTTTGATTTTAACTCTTTTAACTCTTCTTTGAATTAAATAATAATAAATGTCCTAATCTAATCCAAGTGGACCTAAATGATAATATTTTATTCCTAAGGTTGTTTTTGGTCGAAATACACTTTTCCAATAGAATTAGGACATGTGTTAGGGTAATATTAATATCATTTTTACCCTTAATTACTCTATTTACTTTTAACCGTGGTAAATAAAAGTAAAAAGTTACTATTCACCAAAAATTATTTTCATCTCATTGAACCGCATTTTAATTCTTGATATTAACCGTTTCTCTCGGATTTTCAAAATTCTACTCACAGAAGCGGTAAAATTAAGTTTTATGAAAAATTCAGTTTTTTTAACTACCACTTAGTGGTTTCACTATTCATCAAAAAATGAAGTTTTTCAGAAATATACCAAAAATTCACCTTAGGCTAATTTCGATATTCCGAATCCAAAAATGAAGTCCATTTTGAAAAATAAAATTTATAAATTTCAAAAAGTGGGTATTACTATTCATAACGGCTAGTTTGATTGGTTGTGGTGTGTTAGAACTCGATGTTGCATACAACACATGTTATTGCATAATTCAAAGAGAAGCATACCGTAGAAGCTTGGGGTGGTACATAATATGTGTCATAAAATCCTATATAATAAATATATGTTTATTATAAATCTACCAAAAAACAAAACTAATATATATCATTCCATATATTATTTACTTATATTCTTTTATCACTTGTGGATTAACAACTCATTGTTAAAATCACTGTTTCGGGTGATAATTGCTTCGTTTTTCAAGTGTGTATTAGTTCAGTAATTTTGGTCCCTTTAATTTGATAATTTTTAAATAATATCAATAATTTAATAAATTATATAAATATAAAATAAATTCATTAAATATTTATTTATCATTTTATATAAAAGTTGGAGATATAAAATGGATTACACTGTTCATGGGGACGGTAAGTCGTATGTACGCAAGAACGTTGTTTCCATTATCTCAATGGATGAATTGAATGAAAGTTAAATAATATATTAGAATTAAATAATAATTTTTATTTCTTATATGTATCATATATATTCATTAATAAACCTAATTACCTTTCATTCAAAGCATTAGTGAAAAATGAATCACATCACTTTGTAAGGTGGTAATCTGATGTACGCACGAATGACATTATCTTATCCACCACTAAATGGTAAGTGATAAGGTAAATGTGATAAACAAAATTAAATAAATATAATTATGACACAATTATCATATCTATAATCATTTAATATATCCTTATTACAATCCAATTAAAACATAAATGAAAAACAAATCACATTTGTTCACGAGGTGGTAGGCTTCCATACACATGAGTGATGTTTTTTTTTACAACAGGTTGGAAGGTTAGAAGGAATATGTGGTACTATAATTATAAAGGTATTATAATCTTAAAAATATCATATATAAACATTTAATATTTTTTTATATCCATCTTTGAGATGTGGTGGTGGAAAATGAATAACATCGGTTCACATGTCGGTAGTCCACCATACACATGAATGATGATTTTGTATCCCATTTGATGGAAGTGGAGATGTATATAGGCTATTACATTAACATAATAAATTTTAAGTATATTTTAGATACTATTATTATTATAATTTAATTAATGAATAATATAATAAGGATTTGGAAAATAAATAAAACAAAAATAATTGTTTAAGAACATTATCTATTCTTCGAACAACCTCTTTAAGTTTGCAACAAAATCCTTGCTAGGATGGATTTATGATCAAACCAAGGTCTCTATAATGTTTTTAGATGACTAAGGATGATTTTTGAGCACGTATTGGATGAAAAAAATGGCTTTTTATGTGTGAATATTGGAGGATATTGGGTGGCATTTAATGGGTGAGGTGCGTGGCACACTTGTAATTTTTTTTTAAAAAAAGGTGTAACCCCATTTTTCACATGAAAATCAGTCCAAAACAAAATATTAATCATACTATAAATTATAAGTTCTAAAAACGTCCATAAAATATTTTTTTACATGTTTTGTGTCCTTTTTTAACCTTATATTCTTAGATTAACCCCCATGTAAATTTGTTTCTACGTAAACTGCGGAAATAAATTTTTATTGTTTTCACTATTAATTTTGGAAAAACCTTACGTTGAAATTATCATATAATAAATTTATTTTTATCAATAATATATAATCAATTTTTTTCAAATTAATATCACAAAAGTGGCATAATTAAATTTAAAATTACACCTACATATGTGAAAAAATAGGGTTTTCAATGAGGGAATTGTCATAAGTATAGAAGGTTTTAATATCAACATTCAATATGAAATTGATTAAATGACCAAAATTATAAAGATTTTAAAATAAGTGAACTAATTTTACTTTTAAACCAATTTAAAATAAAATTTATATTTGAAATAATTTAAACAAAAAGTTAGTTTTTAGTAAAAATCAGTATTTTCACTATTCGTCAAAAAATGAAACATTTCAAAAAAATACAAAAAATCACAATAAGATAATTTTAATATAATTATTTAAAAAATAATTTTTTAAAAAAAACAAATTTTCAAAAATATTGGTAAAACTTAGTTATAAATTATGTGTGAAAATCGTGATTAAACCGCAATTATAAAAATGTAGTTTTACAAAAAAACATTTCTTTTTTCCATCAAATGATTATTATTTTAATTATAATAAATAGATAACCATTTAATTTTTTTAAAAAAATTAAATCATATAATTTTCAAATTTTAGTTAGTATTATTAATTACCACCAACATAACAGCAAAGTTATCATTTTAATGTTTAAATAATAATATTTTAACAGAGTATTATGTTTCGTTCAAACCCGATGTTGCATGCATTTCAAGATATCTGAGAGATTGAATTTATTAAAAAATAAATATATCAGAAAGCCTGAGGGTTTTTAATTATATTATAATATTATTGTTTCATGTCATATATGTCATCGAACATGGTGTTTCTCTTTTAAAATCATAGGGGTTACATTCTCCCACCGAAATAAATTTTTTCCTCGCAATTTAATCTTAATCTCCAAAATAAATGATTTAAAATTAGAAAATAGATTTATTAAAACCCCAAATCATAATAATTTTTTATAAAAAATCCTCTTGATAAGATGGAGAGTGATGTATGGAGGTTATATGGAATTAAACGTAATTAGGTTTCTATGTATGAAAACATTGGTGGAACGTTAAGATATGGACATGGTAGAAAAGTTTAAATAATTATAGAGTGATAGGGGTCATTGATAACAATAATGTGAATAATAAAATTAAAATTAAGGACCTCAAAACCATAAACCTATGATGATTTAAAAGATAAAAAATTCAATATAAATGAAGGTATTAAGATAAAAAAATCAATTGCATTTTCCTGAACTTGAGGAATTATTTTACCATCTATAATGAAAATATATGAAATATAATTACTCAATATATTTATATTTCATAGGAACACTTTAATCATTTTGTTTTTTGTCAATAATTTTCCACTTAATTTATTACTACAATATATTAATATCCCTGATGAATTTTTTATTATTTAAATACTAAAATTAACTTTGAATGGATCATAAGATCCATAAAAATATTGACATGTACTTACTCATATATTAATCTCTAACCTTAATAGTGACACCCAAAGATTAAATCAATAAATTAAATAAGTCTTTATATTTCAAATAATTTAAGTAAAAATAATTAATTATTAACCAAAAACATGGTGTAGCCAAGTGGTAGGTGGTTCACCCTTATCTCCCTTTGGTTGTGGATTCAAGCTCAGCAGCCTTGTCGAATAAGATAGGTTGTCACCTGGAATGAGGGTGGTCTTTTTTCTAAAACCATATTATTATAATTCCTAAAAAGTCCACAAAATGTAATAACCCATAATTTCCACAACATTAATGATTTTATAAACATTAAAGGTTTCCATTACCTTCATAAAAAAACTTTATCATTATTATATCAACATCAAGTACATATTAGGGGGTTAACCTCCCTCAATCATGTGTTTCCCAAAAAGATCAACTTTCCATGGTATCACTTTTATTGTTCATTTGTATCATTCAAAAAATTATCCCAAAATAAATTACCATAGTACAGTTCTTATACATTTTATATTTCTTATAGTGAGAATTTAATTGAAAAAATACTCTTATAACATAATAAATGAATCCAAAAAAAAGAACTTTAATCATTCCATTTAGACAGTATTAAGAGCATAACCTTGACCATGACCCCTTATCTATTTTTGAGGCATATTGTAAGACCTTTTTTTTGTGATTTTTTTAATTAATTTAATCTTTTTGATATTTGTCACGACCCGTCCCCCGGGGCCCATTCCGTGACTACCCCAAGCCCGCCTTCCATAGGCCAGGAGATGGCGACTAGCAACAAAGGCGTAATTCCCTAAAATTGGGAAGGAATTGCCTTTATAAACTATAAACACACACAACAAGATACGAACATGAGTAAAATCTATAACCAACAGAGTACTTAAATTAAAAGGGGCCGGAATACAATCCCAACAGTAAAGGTACAAGTACAACTGAAAAACAATAAAACTGAAGAAAAAGAAAGAAAAGCAGCTACTGGGTCATCCTCTGGGGATCCTCCTGAAGTGAAAATGGTACCATGGTACGTCCTCTGAATAGGATGACGTGCTCCCCACCATCAAAAAATCCATCAGGTTCATGTCCTATGGATATCTGAGCATGTCGTGTCTCGTAATCAATATCCACACCCTGCGCCTCCCTGACTCGCTAAAGAGGTGGGGGAGTGGCTGTAAGAGACTGAAGGAAAAGAGCTCCATCTCTATCCACAAAGGATATCTACAAAGGAGCAAGATGATTTTTTTCCTTGCCTAGCAGTTGTATACCAGACCTCTTACTGAGTGCATCTACAACAACGTTCCCTTTCCCAAGATTATGGACTATCTCTAAGTCATAATCCTGGAGGAACTCAAGACAACGTCGTTGTCTCAGGTTCAGGTCCTTCTGAGAAGAGATATACCTGAGACTCTTGTGATTAGAGTACATAGTAAAATGTTCTCCCATCAGATAGTGTCACCACATCTTCAAGGAAAATACCACTGCTGATAACTCCAGGTCATGGGTAATGTAGTTCTACTCATGCTATCTCAGCTGTCGAGATCCATATGCGATCACTTCTTGATCCTGTATCAGGACACATCTGAGTCCGGTCCCTGATGCATCGCAGTAGACTACGTACCGTACGCCCTCCTATGGAAGCCTAAAGATGGGGGCACTAGTCGGCCTATGCCTCAGATCCTAAAATATCTACTGGAATCTCTCCGACCACACGAAGGGTTTCCCCTTTTTTGTCAACGTTGAATGTGGTGCTGCAACTCTAGAGAAATCTGGAACAAATCTTCCGTGATATCCATCCAAACCCAGGAAACTCCATACCTCCGTCACACTCCTAGGTGGATCCCAAGAAATTACTGCCTCAATCTTTGCTGGATCTACTGTAACTCCAGCCTCTGATATGACATGTCCTAGAAAGTGAGCTTCTCGGATCCAGAACTGGAACTTTGAGAGCTTCACATAGAGATGGTGCTCTCGGAGTGTGTCTAGTACTAATCATAAATGGTATGCATGATCCTCCTCAGTAGTCGAGTAGATCATAATGTCATCGATTAAGACTACTACAAATCAATCAAGGTACAATTGAAAGACCCTGTTCATGAGTCCCATGAATACTGCTATAGCATTGGTTACGCCGAATGGCATAACCAATAAATCGTAGTGGTTGTACCGACACCTAAAGGTCTTGCACATCCTTGTCTCATACTATGAGCTGTTGATAGCCTGATCTAAGATCTATCTTGGAGAACCACCGTTCTCCCTTCAGCTGATCAAAGAGGTCGTCAATCCTCGGGAGTGGGTACTTGTTCTTCACAGTCACCTGGTCCAGGCACCGATTGTTGAAAAAAAGTCTCAATCACCCATCTGCCTTCTTGGATAACAAAATCGGGGTTTCCCAAGGTGAAACACTGGGTCGGATGAATCCCTTCCCCTAAAAGTCCTCTAGTTGTACCTGCAGCTCACAAAGCTCCACGGGAGCCATTTGATATGCTGGTGTAGATATCGGTGTTGTCCCGGGGTACAAGTCAATGTAAAAGTCTACCTCTCTGCAAGGAGGTAGACCCATAACAACATTAGGGAAGACATCCGTGTAC
Organism: Viscum album; assembly: GCA_963277665.1. Classification (NCBI taxonomy): domain Eukaryota; kingdom Viridiplantae; phylum Streptophyta; class Magnoliopsida; order Santalales; family Viscaceae; genus Viscum; species Viscum album. The sequence goes on from OY728167.1 coordinate 722,834,339, forward strand.
TGGTCCACCACTACAGGATAGATAAGACTCTCCACATCAACAACTCATAGGGTAAGGCTAGCCAACTGATGAGTGATCGGCTGAACTCTTCTCTGGGAAAATCCATCCTGTGCTGCAAAGGCTCCCATCTCACCGGTGAAGGTAAACTTGGTCACATCCATACAGACACACCACACTTTGCGCCTAATACATTCTATCTGAGCATGGACTGTAGATAACCAATCCATACCCAAGATGACGTCGTAAGGCCTCGATGCTGCTACTAGGAGATCACAGCCGAAGCTCTCGCCTCCTAAAGTAAGCTCAAATTACCGAAACCATTGCGTAATCATCGAATCTAATCCCGTATGAGTCTCTAGCCGTAAGGATCGAGCCAACGGATCCATCAGAATATCCAAGCTCCGAATGAGGGCAGTGGCAACAAAAGAAGTAAACAGGTCGTAGTGGGCCCGGGTCAGATCCAACCCGGCCCAACCCGCAGGGTTAGGCCGAGTCCGTGATGTGGCCCGGTCCGTTGGGCGGTTCGGTAGCCCATGAGGGCTGCGAGGGGCCGCAGAGACGTAAGGCCGGCCTCAAGGTCATGGACTAGCCGTGAGGGTGATTTGGATGAGAGGGCATTGTGAGGGCAGCTCGGCCTAGAGGGCATCATGGGGGCGGATCGTCCCGGCGGGCGTCGCGCGGCCGGTTCGGCTTGGAGGGTGCCGCAAGGCCGGCACAACTGGGGCAGCTTGGAGGGCCACGACGAGGCCGGTTCAGCGAGGGAGAGGGGCCATTTCGTCAGGGCACCATGAGGGGAGTGGCCGGCTCGGGAGGACGACAGGCGGTGCTGCTGGTTCAACCAGCGGGTGGCGCGGCCGGTGGGCGGCGTGGCTGGGGTGGCTCGGCTGGCAGGTGGCACGTCTGACGGGCGGCGCGGCCGGCAGGTGGCATGCCCGGGAAGGCTTATCCGGTTGGTGGAACAAGCTGGGTCGTGGATCCGGCTCGACCTGGGGCGGGGCAGCAGTGCGTGGGTGCACGACCAATTCTGTCGGGAGGCTGGAGCACATCGGGGGCGGCATGGGTCGTGGTGGCTGTGGGTGGTGGCATCATTTCCTTCATCGCCTTCGTCGTCTTCCTTAATTCCGAAGAACACCACAAAAAAGAATGACAGAGGGGGGTTGGGCCATGTTAGTTTGGCCCACACCCTCCGCGTTTAGAGTGGTAGCATTTGGACCAACAAGAAAGAAGAACTTCAAGCTTATAACTTCCTGCAACGTTTCATTCCCAACCCACAAATGAAACCAAGGTAAGAATATGGGAAAATTATTATCACAAAAATAATCCCCCTACATTGTTCGTTGTTGGTTGACATTGGCGTGAGAAGGCGGAGGTCGGTTCGTCGTAGATGAGGACGTCCCTCATCGGAAGAAGTCCCAAGGAAGAGGGTCGAAGTAGGTCAGCGTTCTTCATCGGTGGAGCATTCTTCATTGGCGGAGCATTCTTCGTTGGAGAGATTTCTCCCAATATTTCTCCTCTCCCAAGTTCCACCAAACTGAATGGTGTTCCAAAATAATATATTATGAAATCTATTATTTTTTTGGTAGAATTCAAAAAGTTTCATTAATTATGGTGGGTGGCATAATTAAATTATGAGGGTTGGCACAATTAATTGTGGAGGAAATCAAGAGGCTCCTCTACAACTAATGAGGGAGTTGAGAGGTTTTCCTCTCCCCCCATTAAATGGGGTCAGGTGGTCCCCACCCCCAAATTCAAATTGGGATGTTTTGAGAAATTGGGTGGTCCCCACCACAATTAAACATGAAGAGGAGGTTTAGTTCTGGTAGACCCCAGCCCTAAACATCCACTTGTGAGGGTGGTTACAACAAAATAAAATAAAACGCATGTTTATTTTATTTTATTATTTCCATGAAAAACCCAAAAACTAACTTTCACCCTTGACCAACTGCCGTCGAGGTGAAAGTATCCTTAAGAGAATACTAGCACTGCGAGTTCAGTGGTGCCCTTAGATTTCAATTCTGAGCACCAGTTCAAAAGTTAGAAAAACCCGCTCTTAAATTTAATGAATGTACCCGAAAAAAACATCAGAAATTGATTTCGGGCACACCGGTCCTCAGAACCATGCGCCTTAAATTTTCGCGGACTTGTAAAATTACCATATATTTAAAAAAAATTACATTTAAAATCTGGTTCTTTACAATATTTTTCATTTCGTGTAGTGCTAAATATATATTCTATTATATAAAATCACTAAATTTATATTTTTTTTATGTAACACCGAGTTAATATTGCACTATGAGAAACACTTATATTATATTTTGGTATATGAAATACTATTTTTGTCTTGTGTTAGATATAATCTTGAGTTCCTTTGATATCTTGTGTTACACTCAAGGATGAGTTTTACCAAACTACAATATTCAATTAATATTTTTATTAAAATATCATTATAGTTTCCACTTATCTATTGGAATAGGATTCAATAATAAGTTTGATTTAATTATGAAAAGATAGTTTACACATTTATATAAAATTAATCCATTTATTATCAATTATTTAGAAATCAAAGTAAGAACTATTTTAAAATAGTCAAATTCCTTTCCTACGATAATGATATAAGAACACCATTATATATATATATATATATATATATTAAAAAATCACTATTGATAAAAAAAATTAATAAAATTAATATATTATATATTAAATAATACTTTTTACTCTCATCCAATGGTTTTTATAGGCATAAGATAATAACAAATCCAATTTTATGCAATAAAAAGATGTATTTTACTAAAAGGTAATTTTTCCACCTTTTAATGGTGAACCAATTTTAAATTTGATTTTTGAAACTTCTATAAATTTCATATTACAAAAATTATTCATTTTTTAAATTTAATCATCAAAATTATGTTATGGTAATTTTTTAGTAATTTATGAGAAGTTTCATTTATTTAATGGGTAATGGGAAATGCTAAATTTTAGTTGAAAACTAATTTTTTGTATAATTTATTTATGTGGGTAAAATATATTTTAAATTTATTTTAAAATAAAATTAGATCCATTATAAATCAATTAAAACAATTTAGTTTTTTTTAACCAATTTCAAATTGTAATTGGATATAAAAATAATCCAATTTATTGGACCTTTTCAATCAAAAAACTCGTTATCGTGACATGTCTACAAGATTAATTTTAAATTAATTTCTGACACTTATGTGATTATAATTTTTAAAAATGGATTCCATATTTTTAATCAAAGTAATTACTAATTTCTAATATGGTAAACTTAATTTTTGACCAAAAATTTTAGTGAATATAGTTAATAATAATTACATCGATTAAGAGAAAAATTAGCTTAACAGAGAACTAAACCTTATCCCTGAGGGCCATAATGGCCTAGATACTAGTAAAAATACATTATATGTCCATATAATGACCCTATACACCCTTTTATAGAATATGGTTTAATATTTTATCCACTTTACAAGGTAAAGGTGTGTTTCTTTTTTCAAAATTTTACAAGAATGCCAATCCTCCTCCACTATAAAAATGCTTTCATCCCTCCCACATATTCACACATATCTAGCCCTTTGGGTTAGAAAAACTCTTAAAAATAGTATAAAAACATCCATACCTTAATCCAAGAATCCTCCCTTTGGTTATATATCCAACCAAGGAATCCGTTTGATGCAATCCAAGAGAAGTTATGCAAAGAAAAGGTAACATCCTTCAACCAGTTCTTTTCTTTTATTTATATTATCAACCACTGCAATTATTCTTATTAAATTATTATATAATAACCTAAGTATAATATATATACTGAGATGTTTTTATTCTATGGTTTATACCTACACTTATACAGACATCCATCTATGGGTAATGAACTTAATGTTCATGTGTACGTCAAACTACCACCTCGCAAAACGATGTTGTTTATTTTTCATTTAACACCTCTCATGGGTGATAATTATGATGAAAACTATGATTCTATATGATATATATGATATTAATTATGTCTCCATTCATCTTTAATTATTATATAAAACATACCTTCATGATTTCTATTTTTTGTGAATATGATAACTTCATTTGTTGAAGTGTGGACTACCGCCTCCTCAAAGTGATGTGATCCATTAACACTTTAAATGGAATTTATCAAGGATAGTTTTAGATATATTATATAATATATATGAAATAATAATTATAATATAATGATATTATATATCTACATATATTTAATTTAATTTCCTTCTTTCAATGCGACAATAAATCAAAAATAGGGTTCATGCGTACGTACAACCTACCGTCTCCATGAATGGTGTATTCCATTTCATATTTCTATATTTTTTAGATTATTATAAATATATATACTGAATATATATTATATTTATATCATGTTTTACCTTCTATAAATAAGTAAATCATCAACTATGTAAGATTATCAAGAATAAGAAGCCAAAACTGCTATAAAAACAAAGCGAATATTACCTGAAATGTAACATTAACATGGAGTTGTTAATAAACATGTAATATAAAGTAATAAAAAAATAATATATGGTATTAGATATAATAATATATTTATTTTTATATTTATAATAAAATTTTATTTATTATACATGATATTTGAATGTGTACGGAGAAATTCAATACTTCGGGTAAGGGTTTTCTCATCTCACTATAATTTCTGTAAGAATTATGACTTATTCATCACTCATTTATTTTTTTGTGGTGTATAAAATGACCATGAATTTATTTTATTATTATTCTAATTAAATTTATGTTTATTTAAATATCCATTTTATCATCTATATTTCATGGGTTTTATGGTTAAAATTTTACCAAATTGGTAAAGTAATTTATGTTTCAGTTTTCTTTCATTGAGATACATGCCATGTTATGAACCAATATTTTTCTAAGGGATGTATATACTACTATTTATAATGTTATATATTATGAATATCATTATTTAATGAATTTTTATGCTGCATGTAATATTATTCTCCCATGTGTATTATGAGTCAAAGTTACGAATGTGATAAAATTTTATTGCTACAGTCACATCGTTTATCAGGATTATTTATGATTATCTTACATTGATGAAATATTATAATCCATACCTTTAGGACACTCATGAATTTTCTTAAAATAATTTTATTCCTGATATATTCTTCTATTGGTACAATTTTTTCCCTCTTTTCCACTTAACAAAATTAATAATGGGTTCTTAATAAAATTTTACATTATCTCTCCTCATCTGGAAATTTGTGTTCTTTAAAAACCATATTTTATGAAATGGTTTTAAAAAATAAATTATGTTTTAAAAAAAATTAATGTTTTAAAAAAAATTAATGTTTTCATTCTTATTTTATATGTATTCATAGAAAAAAAATCAATTTTTTTTCAAGCTTGGTTTATAATTATTCATGGAATTTTTTTAAAAAACAAATTTCAAGATTCTTTTATAAGTTTTCTAGAAATTGGTTTCCAAAAGGATTCCAAGACTTATTTCTATGTTTTAAAATAATTTTCAAAGAAAATGGTTTTGGAAATTCCTTCTTTCTTCCATCATAAGTTTCCAAATTTATCTTAAAAGAAAAATATTTTAAAATTTTTTGATGTTTTAAAAATCATTTTTCAAATCAGAAAAGATATTTTACTTAAGAAAACTATTAAATTAAATTGTGAAGAATTATTTATAATAAAATGATTTTTTAAATAGTTTTATGAGATATATTTTCAAAGAAAAGAAATTTTCCATTAAAAATTATCCATTTGATCCTTCAAAATCCATCTCCATTTAAGATGAAAACCCTTGTTATAGTTTATGATATAAATGGGTATCATCCCACTATAAAATTCATATTATTTCTTGAATGGTTTATATGTAATGATGTTTATGATACCAGTTTCTCTTCTTTGGGTAATTTGATTTTGAAACCTTCTTATTTTCTTGCCTTATTCTTTGATGAAATGATTATGGGACCTATCTATTTTCAATAGGCAATCATATGATTAAATTTTTATAATACTCATTTCATTTCATGGGTTATGTTAGGATGTTTATGAAACCCATCTTTTTGTATGGATAATGATATGATTAAATTTTTATTATCTTTCGGCACATGTATATATGATTTTATTATGTTAAGGGTGGGACCTATATCACCCTTCAATGAATCGGGTATAGATAAATGTTTTATTAGCTCAAAAGGTACATTGAAGGGAATCCCAAGACCAAAACAAGAGGGTACATAGGAGGGAATCCCAATCCCAAAACAAGAGGGTACATAGGGGGGCATCCAAAGATCAAAAAATGGGGTAAATGGGAGGGCATCTCAAGCCTGAAATAATAGGGATCATGGGATGGAATACCATGACCAAAATAATATGGTACATCGAAGGTCATCACAAGCCCTAAACAAGAGATTACATGGGAGGGAATCTATTTATATGGGTTTTAAAGTGAGGAATGAGTTTCGCTCAATGGTTTGATTGGGGGGGTTAATTCCTTGCTCAATCGCACTTATTTGGTTTTCCATTTGTCTAATATTTATGATAAACACACAATGGTTCCCTCATCCATAGGTGGGTACAAACCTTTTTTCTAAATGTTGGTGGTCATCTGGGTTTTCAGGCCTAACAACTCTTGGGAACTCTCATAGGTTGAGAGGTTGGAAGGTCAGGCTCATCGTACTCATTTGGGGGGAATTTTGGCCTACTCTTGGACACTCTTATAGATTTAATATGTGTTCATGAAATACTGCCCAACCCCCAATATGAGACTGGTTACCCCTATATCAATGGATTCATTTAGAACACATATTGATAGGGACAATCCTATTTATATCATAGGTTCTCTATCATACAATTATTTAAATATTATGACTTTTGAGAGGTCCATGTTTGAATGATATGGATTTTATTAATGTCCAAGGAGATGGATGATGTCCTGGGAATGGGATTAAACCTCCATGAGGCATCCTATAAATCTCGTGAAAATAGGAATCAAACCCCACATAGTTTTTTTGACATAGTTTAATGTTGTATGACTGGAAATAACAGTGCAGTTTAACGTCATGTGGTAAGGATGTGGATATCAGGCTCAGACCTAAATGAGGATTCCTATGTATCATATATAATCTAGGAATCAGAGTCCACTTAGTTCTTGATAATGGATTCTATGTCATGGGGATATGAATATAGATTCCCTATATAGGTCTTATGTAGATGAGACTTCCCTATATTGATTCTTCAAGAATGTATCTGTATGATCAGATATGGGAAGTAATTATACTTACATCTTGATGTTGAAGATCCCATGTTGGGGGAAACCTTATCATGCTATTGGTAAAATCATCACTGAAATATTATCCATCATCATCCATTCTTGGTGTAATAAAAAAGAGATAGTGACAAATTGGACACATTACATGAGAGAATATCTATATGGGGATTAAACAATAAAGTTTACCTCATAAAGGAATGATCACCCATCTCATGAAGGATATGGTATGGAGATTGAGATGTAGGAAGGTGTCCTACATATCCCATACATAGAGGGAATTAATGTCTTCATAGTTCAATTCATCACAAACCCACTGATGGGTTTGAGGTACATGAAGGCCTGATTCAAGCTAATACTTATAATGATACCCGTGTGTGGGGAATCTTCTCATCTGGTGATGGATAAGGAAGAATTTCAAAACTATAAGAGGATTTAATAACATAAGTCAGGAATTCTTAAAATAGGAAGGGACTTACACCAAAGTGGGTTCCCATTGGAGCTCAGACTTTAAGAAGGCTTCCTATGTATCCTAGTTTTGGTGGGATTTATAGTTGTTGTAGTTCAGTTCATCCCTTAACCTTTTAATAGGATAAGGTCGGTGTTCATGCTCAGAGATGTTATGACTATCCTTGAGATTTTATGAGTTATATGGTATTGTACCGAAATGGATTCCCTATATCTAGGGACATATTATATTATGTTTCTTATCGGGGTGTATCCACTGAGGCCACAAAATTGATGGGGATTACACTATATGGATGCCTGATTGGTCTGGGATTACACTCTAAGGCTTACCAATTGGTATAGTCATTATTTATCTTCAGATAGATTAAGGAAAGGTAGTGATGACCAGGTTGGTTTGTCAGAGAGAATGATATTGGAAAGGTCACATGAGGGAATGACCTCATCTCATCAAGCATACATCCCTTGACAAAGGGGAATGCGGCCGAAGATTATTAGCAAGATTCCATATGGAATGAGTCTCAGTAGGTCCTCCATACAAAGTGGGATTGTAGTAAGGATTTTTTTGACATGTATTTTCTATCTAATTGGAAAGTATTGATTGTGTTTCTGATATGTTGGGGAACCAATCTGACATGGCAGACACATCCAAGGGTGTCTCCCTAAACAATTAACGTGCCTTGGATGCCTTAAAATGGGAAAAGTAGACATGTCTGAGATGCTTCTCATAACCCGGGAAGATTTGTCTAGGGTATCACACATGATTAAAGCAGACATGATCATATGTTATCTCATGATTGACCTAACCTATCTTCGGACTATCTCATGTTAATATAGACATTGCTATGGAAAATTTCTTGATCATTCCAATACATCAATGACTCTTTCTCCTGATCAAAATGAGTTTTATGGGATTTAATTGCATGATCAAGGTCAGTAGCTCCGAGGTGCTTCTCATGATTGACATGACTTGTCACATACATTTTAAAGGTGGATGTTGCATGATTTTCTTGTCTTGGCCCTGGGTTGTCACATGACAATGGTGACATGTCAATGGGTAGTCTCGAGGTCATACCAACTTGGGAAATTCTTTTCTTCTGATCATTATGGCATGTATAAGGTTTCCTAAGTCACCATGAGACCATTGAAGGGTCTCACAAGTGTGTTTCATTGACACATTCACATAGTGGGGTCTTGCGAACATGTTCAAGTCCTTTTATTTATTCAAGTTCCTCAAGTTCATGTCTAAAGAGACTATTCCTTAAGTTTCCTAGTTGATTATTATCCCATTTTGAGGGATGAACAACCATAGGAGGGCCTGATCATGAACTCTTCACTAGGTTGAGTCCTTACATAGTCTAGAGGTTTTCTGTATGAGGGAGTCATATAGAACTCCAACCTTCATTAAATTTGTATGAATTTAATGAGGTCTCTCAAGGGTTTTTGTGTTCATGAATGGAGGATGTATATTAGTACCACTTCATACATGGGTTATGGAAGGCATTTAACGTAGATGGTTTCATGTAATATTGGTAGAAAATTCCGAACCTTGCACCGTGAGACCAAGTAGGGGTTCATAGTGAGACCTAGAGTGTAGAATCCTAACTCCTTATGGTGAGGAGGTTCTTTCCAAACATTATCCTATGAATTGAATGATAGGTTTATCATCATATGAGCACATGATCCCATAAGTATCACACGATGGATTCTACAAAAACATATAAGGTATGCATCTTTGTCTATAAAGAAGGATGCATGGTCGATGATTTTCTTCATACTGCACCTCCCAGGGTCTCGCGTGATAGATCTCCATTAAATTATCATGACTCACATGACCTATAAGGGGTATTTCGATGGATTCTACCACCATGAATGGGTATTTTTTTGAGTCCTCATGTACTATTATAGGTGTACACTTTCATGAAGAGGGTGCATGACCTATGGGTCACACGACCTCTCTATTTTTCTATAATAGATATGATGTCTACTAGACTGAGAAAAGGGGGACCGCGATATCAATGGTGATGTTGCTTAACTCCCTACACCAAGGTAGTGTTGTCACAGATTTAACCTAATATTTTCATGGTCACATCATCACCATGAAACTAAATGATCCCTGAGGGATCATATGGGGGACTCCATGGGTGTGCACTGGGAATTCAACATATACACATGGGGACTATCCATGAAAAATAAGGCACTACTTAGTGACATTGTGAAAACAATGGGGTATAATGAGATCATATTAAATCCTTTCCAGAACCAGGCATCACATGATTCTCAGTTTTTCATGAGATCCCTCGATCATTAAAAATATATACAGTGGTATCATGTGATCAGATAAGGATGTTATCTAGGGAAGGTTACTGGCACACTATGTTTCTCTTTCCCTATTTTCTATAGATCTCTTCTTTAAACTATTTCATTTGTTTTCCTCAATAGGATCTCAATATATATAGGACATGGGAGGTCAATGATTGCACCACATTTCATGGGTTTATTGATTCACATTATGACTAAATATTTAAAGTTTTCTAGATTGATATCATGTGGATGCCTATTCTTTATGGCATGATCATTTCATTTGATCATGTGATGCATCTGTTTTTTCTCATGTGGCATCATGTCATCTATAAAATTATGAATTAAATCAGTTGTAAAATACATCTGAGGCAAAAGGGTTTCACGGTCGTAAAACAAATTGTGACACATCATCTTCTCTATGATCGTATTATCGAAGATTGTTCATGTAATATCCACAATCCATTTCAATGAAGTTGTATGAACTAGATAAATATGATTTAATTCGGATGAAATAAAACATTGGAGGTGGAAGGGGTTCGTGGTTTCTGAAATTATTGTGATGTCCTAGAACCTTTCCCTCACCCCAGTAAAATGAGTAAAGGATGATCATTTAACGGCCTCAAATACCTTCTATGACACTGCTTGATCCATAAAAATTAGAGTAAAATCATATGAAAATTACATTAGGGGAATAAGGAGTTCTCTGTCATAAAACTACTTGGGACACCTCATCTTGTCTTCAGTTCGGTCACAAGATCAAAGGATGATCATGTGACAGCCTCAATCTTTATTGAGGGACCATGCAGAATCAACTAGTGTTTTTGGATTGGATCTTTTGGGGGCCTCTATTAGTCATATTTTTATCATGACTATCAGTAAAAGACTAGAGATGGAGTTGATGAAGAGTGTCAAGTGGTCATGTGAATTTCTTCGAGTCTCCATGTCGAAGCATCTGTGTCAATGTGGGAGGTTCAAAATGGTGGTCTTTCAATATGTGGGATCACCCAAGTTCAAATTTGTGAGATGTGGGGAGATCTCTTTTGATCACGTGATGCATGGTATTGAGAGGGATGGTTGGGATTGGCGGATGGTGTGATCCGACATTCGAGGATCGAATTGATTCCAAGTTCGCAGCGTACGAGATCAAAGTGGATGGTCAATATTAATGGTAGGAATGAATGGATGGTCCAGATTCAATCTCTGTAGAAAAATGTAATTCCAAATTGAATTTTAGATGTGCCACCCCTCAGTATATTTCCCATTTCATAGCATCTATTGGTTCCACCTGGTAATGGGGTCGACACCCGTACCACAAGCAGCACTTCAACTATGGGCTTCGACCCACCAAGCTCCTTATTATATCTATACAAAACTATGATATTGCACGCTAAGGGACATATAAAGGGTCCTGGATTCTTCTTACATATTCTATGCCCCTCTTCTAGTCCACTGACTGGCCCTGGCTGACTCCCACTATGTGTGGTTGAACTCTAATCCCAGATGGTCCTATGGTAAAATTGGTCTAGATGGATGGTGGCTAGCCATTATTTTTGGAAAATGGTGGTATTAAAACCCTTAACAGCTAAGAATAAAATTATTAGTATAATATAAGATTCTGAAAGTGATTTCCTTAAATCCCAAGTCTTCATTTATTCCATTTCAAATTATTACTCCATGGTCCTTGAATCTTAAATGGACAACTATAGAACACACAAATATTGGTGTCCACAAAATCCCCCCCCCCCTTAGAATGAGATTCATCGGAAAAAAAAGATTCTAATTCTAAGGTAAATGCATATCACTTTTCCATATATCTAAAATTTTGATGATCCATTATACTAATCATACTAATTAGATTTTTTCCAAGTATGTCTAATGAGCCCTAAATTTTTATAAAGATTATATATCTGCCCACAACTACTCGACTGAAACCAATGTAGGAAGTATCTTCATTCTGAGGCATGGATACCCCAAAATTTTAATGTATATTAATTTCAAAATGGATCTGGGATTGGGTGGAATAGAAATGGTGGCTAGATTCGTAGTAAGATACTTGGATGCCGGTACGTATCCCATGAGGATGGGAATCATGTCACATGTTATTTTGAAACATACCACTATGAATATCAAACTCATGCATATGAGAAATAGGTTCATGGATTAATAAATCTATGATTAATTTTCTCATGTATATATATCTCATAATTAGGAGGATAAATATCAATATTTTGAGATGAAATCCTAGGTAAAGATCCATGTATTGGTGGAGATGTTGATCAGATCATCCTTGATGCCTTACCTTTGTGTGTAATACCCAACATATCTGATTTCCTTTATTTGAGTGCTTGAATTCCAACAGGTTTCCCTTTGAGAAAAGTTGAATGCCTACTTACATGAAAATTTTAATTGATGCACCTACTCTGGTATACGTGAGATCATCTGATTTACAAGGATAATTTGGACACATTATTCTTCTTAAGTTCTTTAATGTCTTCCTTAGTTTGGGGAGTTAGAGAGAATAACTTGATTTTTTATGAGGCCATATGACAGGTCCATAGGCTTTGTATCTATTAATTTACTTCTACTTATCTTTTTCCTTAGCTTCATATAGAGGAAGACTTAGCGGGCATGGACATTGATTTTTCATTGGATCCTTCTAATAAGTTTTCAACCTCACATGATTCTATGCCTCTTCTATTTTATTGATGCTCAATATTTCCTAGATCACATAAAGTGTTTGTCTAGTGATGAAGTACTTAAATTTTTTCCAATATTCCCTTATCAGGTTTTCATCATGGTGAGCATTAATTCTCTTTCATTTGGATGTCACAAGGTCATCGAACTAGACCATCTTTGTGTTATATATTAGGGTCTTCAAGCTCAGACTTTTTGGTATACCATAGTTTAATGACTTCTATATCATACCTTCTTATCACTATAGTTTATGGTCTTCTAGCTCAGACCTTTTTTTGTACTGTATTTTCTGGTCTTCTAGGTCAGACCTTATTATTGTTGTAGTTTTGGGTCTTCTAGCATGGAACTTTTGGTGTATGTGTAGTCTAAGGTCTTCTTACTCGGACCATTATATAATATGGGGATAGTAGAACACGGATGACACAAAACACTATGGGGTTCCAAGTTCCTCCATGGTACTGCTAGGTCTCACAAGGATTGGAGTTCCCTTATTGAAAGGAATAGATTCCTTTAATTGGTTGGTTAAATACCATATGAATCAATATCATGGCCAAGAAAATGGATCTCCACTCTTTTCTAAAGGCTATGGAATATTTATGGAAGGAAGTATGACTAATGGTGAAATAATTGGGATACTTGGCCTATATGGATAGTTGGAGTGTGGGTGATATAAATCTTAACCCAAATTTTTGAGTCTATGAATATGGGATGGGCATGAATGATGGGTATGTCTCGTAACATTTTGATATGTTTGGTTCTACCTTGGTGGTTCTAGTTCTCATAAGAATTGTGTGGCTCCTCTCTTTCAAGGAGGATATACCTTTAGTTGGAAGGTTAAATCCCTTATGTGTCAATAGGTTGTCCAATCAAAGATGATCTCCACTTATTTCCATTGGTCATGAAAAAGTTGTGAAGAGTCAAATGTCTAGATGATGATGTTGGGTATGGAAGGAAAGTTATCTAGGAAGGGATCTAGAAACCTAGGGAAATACAACACTTATGTAATGAAACTCGATCCCTACACCCTATTATTCTGAATCATGAGGTGTGGGCCATCAAAGGATCAGGAATGAAGTGTCACATTCCGTCCATGAGAAAGGTTACAAAACATGGTGATGCAACACCAAGGATGTCAGATCTTCTTGAATAGTCTAGTTTGGGGAATTAAAATCATAGTCCAAAGTGATCAGGTCATGATGACAGTTTGGGGAAGTCACACTAAGGATATCTTAAAACACTATAAGGTGGCCATTTCCACCATAATTACACAAGGGTCAAAAGAATTAGACAATCCTTTATGTCAGACCAAGATGTCATTGGTGGGTGGGCCAAAATCCCATATTAATCAGTAGAATGGATTAACCGAGAGATATATTTTTTTATTTAGGGACTATGAAATGGTTTTAATGCCCCATGGTGCTTTAAATCATGATGTTTGATTTATGGAAAATGTAATATCTAATAAGGTTTTTAGTACCCTTAAAGTTGAACTGCCACCTAGAGAAGATATTCTTGGGTTGAGGAAATGTGACGAATCAATGATCTAAAATTTTATAGGATCAAGGGGTCTAGTGAGCATATCTAGTCTCCTAATAGGGATGTAGATAAGTCCCTATGAGCTTCATACCTTTTATTTGCGCCCTAATTTTTTCCTAAACTCTAAAATTAATAGTTTAGCGGGCAAGGACATGACTTTTTCTCAAGTTTACCTTTGTGGGTTTTCAACCTATCATTTTTTGTGTCTCTTTTTATAGAATTTTAATTTCATTAGATTTGGACCATTATAGGTTAGAGTTTATGGTCATATATATTTGACTAAAGCATGATCAGTTTAAGGTCATAACTCACTTGGACCTAATATGGTATATTTCACACAAGAGGCTAATTAGGATACCCAGGTTCAATAGTACACTAAAATAATTCTGAGCGGGAGGTGGAAATGTTGTAAATAATGGATTGATTTTCTCATATTATAAGAAATGATATGGGATAATCATATTGGGTATGTTTTGTAACATCATAATATGTTTGGTTCTACCTCGGTGAATTCAGGCTTGTGAGAATCAAGAGGCCCATTATATTGGACCATGATGTCTCTGGTTGGTGGGTCTAAATCCCTTCTATGTTATTAGCAAGAACAACTAAGATATCACTTTATCCTTTTTCAAGGGCAATGAATTGCTTTTGGAAACCTGAGTCATACAAGAAATGATGCATGGAACATGGATTAAGATTATTTTAAAGATGGCGGAAGCACTTGTACTCTTGTTAACCGAGGTAAGTCTCTTGTGGTCCTTTGATAAGGAATAAAAAATGGGAGATATGATGCACAGTTTATTTTCATGTAGTGGGGACATTTGTTATGAAGTTCTAATGTCCTATGTCTATGATGTTTTCCTTATAGTTTAATAATATGTTGTAAGAATGTATTCATTGTATAGTTTTTATGACATGCAAACAAGAAATTTTCCTTTAAATTTAACATCGTTTGGTAAGGATGTACTTCCATCAAGTTTATCATCATGTGGTGAGAACATTGTTCCTAAGATATGAAATGGGAGAGTCATATCGAGCCATAGATTGTTCCTAAATGAGAAACTCTCTCTTCACCAGTCTGGCCCATATAGAGTGGTGGGAATTTTTTCCGTTGATTGTTATAGCTTGGCCTAGGATTATAGGTCTAGGCATCACTATGTATCATGTAATGATAGGAATCAAGCCACACATGGTTCATTAAGGTACTGTTCATTTTTGAATCATGTAGAAATAACGAATATGGACCAACGTGAAAAGTTGAAATATTGTTGTTAGGCCCAAGGATGTATGTATGAGAGTCACTATATATCTCATGGAGATGAGAATAAATCCCTATGTAGTTCTAGAAATTCTAAGCAGTTTAAAAGTGTGTGGTGAGGATGGAGGTGAACCAATGTCAATCGATGGGAATATTGTGGTTGATCCCAAGGGTGGAATTCTTGAAATCACTATTTATATCATGAAAACATGAATCAAATCACACATAGTTCTGAAGATCCATGCAGTTTAACATCTTACGGTGAGGACTGGAGCCCATCAAGGCTGATATACCTTGTTCGTGCAGGGAAGCCTTGGCCATAATTCCCAATCCCACGTGATCCATTCTCTATGTGATAATCAAGGGAAAAAAGTGTCCCATGTAGGACTAGATATTTTGTATCATGTGGTAGATGGACCAAGATATAGGATCGAGGCATCCCTACATATCTCATTTAGAATGAGAAACAAGACATAAGTAGTTCTAGAGAGAGATATTGTTCAATGTGTTGTGGTAAGGACATGGGTGACTCGGTGTGAACGAATATGGACATCATAGACCTTTGAAATTTTATGTCATGTGGTAAAGACAATGAGTCACTCATCATGAAGGGGGAATTTTTAGATCCATATAGTTTTACATCATGTGGTAAGGTCATTGGATCACCAATCATGAAAGAAAAATAATCCTATTGATGGTCCCATGAATAGTCATTTGAGCATCACTATTTATCCTCTAATGATAGGAATCAAGCTATATGTAGTTCTTAGGAAACCATACAGTTTAACGTCATGCGGCCAGGATGTACTCTGTACAGTTTATTTTCATCTGGTTAGGACAGTTTCTATATAGTTTAACATCATATGGTATGGACAATGACCATGTGGTTTAACAACTCACGGTACGGATGATGGGTTACCCGACATGAAAGGCATGGAACACTATGGATTTGTGTAGTTTTACAACATGTATCCATGATGACCTCAATTGATTTCTTACCTCCCTTATTTTAGAAACTCGCTTCAGCATATGTAGCTCCACATGATTTGATGGGGGAACTGTCTCAAGGAAGTATACTGTTCTTTCCACCTTTTGTTGATGATATCTTCCAAATATTGATATGTTTCACAGTTTATCATCCTTTTATTGGGACATGTTCCGTGCAGTTTTTTATCATGCTGTAAGGATTCTTTCCCATATAGTTTATCATCCTGTGGTAAGGACGTACACCCATGTAGTTTGATATCATGTAGTAAGGATGTACTTCCATGTAGTTTAACTTCATGTGGTAAGGATGTGGGATCCAACATGAAAGTGTGGAAGTGTTGTTTCTAGGCCCAAAGATAGAGACTTGGGTGTCACTACATATATCATGAGGATGAGAATCAAGGAACACATAGTTCTAGATTTTCCATGCAGTTTAACATCATGTGTTGAGAAAAAAGATGAAATTACATGAATAAATGGAATTGTTTGGGTTAGGCCTGAAGATGGGGGCATGGGAGTCACTATGTATCTCATGAAAATGAGAATGAAACCAGATGTAGTTCTTGAAGGGCCAAGAAGTATAACATCATGCATAAAAGTCATCTATAATGACCCGCCAATTCTCATTGACTTGAGAGCTCAACGAGTCATTACTGGGCCTTAAGCGACATCCCCAAGGCACCAAAGGCTGGAAATAAATGCCGAAGGGTTTCAAAACATATGGTGGACGATTTACCCATTTTAAATGAAAACAACCAAAAATCCATGAAAACTAGATGAACAACTCCAAGAAACCACTATATGAAGCATGATTTAAAACCGAGACAACTCAACCATTATATTCATAATAACCCAACCAAGTGCAACAATGGAATACAAAACCAAATCAGAGTAAATAGTGGAAAGACAACTACAAGACTTCAAGACGACAACTCAACTCCATGCTCCAAAAGCTCCAAGATCCAACATCACGAACCAGCCCAAGAGTCACGAAGTAGTGCTATAGACGTGTGACACTTTACCTTTTCCAACATCCCGGTATATGACATCTGCAAAAGCACCATCGTGACAAAGCAGGGGTGAATAATGAAACTCAGTAGGTTTTCCCCGATGACTTCCCAACCCATGCCTCTAGGATTAAACATGTTATCACATTTATATAAAATAATTTATATAAAACAGTTCCAAAACAATTTACAAGGTAATAAGGTCCAAGTCAAAACCATTTTCCAACAAACCAACTTTCTCAAGAAAAGCAACCAAGCAAGTTCCCAATCAAACTCACATTTTTACTTTGGCATGAACATTCCATTTCACATAATCACATAATTACCCATGCATGCATCGTTATGACAGTTCCATACTCAGGATCGGTCTCTCGTCGATCTACCAAGTCGTCACAAGGTAATTATTCCCCATGTGCCATTACAATTTTGGCACCAAGAACAAGGTCATATTTCAACCATGCCTCATAAATGAAATATGAACACACACACCAAGTATGCCCAAAAACCACACTATTTCAACCATGCCAAAACCATTTCAATAAAACAAACCTTTTTATTAAAAAACTTTTTCCCCAAACCATTTTTCAAATCCAGAAAATCCATATTTTAAAATCAGAAAACCAAAACACTTTGCACATACCATTCTTTCAATTCCCACATTTCCATCAAAACCCATAAATCATCACTAAAGAAGATTTATAACATGCTTTGCACCACAAGTTCATAATCAAAACCAAGCAATTATATCAATTTGAACTAATCCTTCAAGTTCTAAGAAACAGGAATTGAGAGTGAAGCCACCTACCTCAACCAATTGGTCGAAACCAACCAACAGACGAAGAACGCTCAAGAACACCGGGTCAAAACTCCACGAATCCTCCTTAGATCTCTTCTCCTAACACAACCAAGACCAAATCTTGTCATATTTGGAATCCAAAACCTTAGATCTACCCATAACGTGCAAATATATAAGAAAATGAGAGAAGAGGAGAAGTAGATCTAAGTATATCTATGAAACCGATCAAGAACGATCACATACCTTAAGAATCTGGCTTCGATTCGCCAAGAGAAGCCTTCGGATCACCTCTGGAACTCTTGGGAGAAGCCTTCCAACCTTCAAGGGAGAGTAATCCCAAGTTAAGGCTACTTAAAAGCTTTAATGATGCAATTAGAGGAAAAACGAATTAGATCCACAATTTTAGGATCTAATTTTATGTGCCAGCATGGTTAGTCCGCACAGTTTGACAAACCGTGTGCTAACCGTGCGTTAGCTTCTGCCTCGTCCATCCTTCATGAACGACCTCATCGCATGGTTTCCCTTAACCGTGTGCAGACCGTGCAGAAGACACTACCTCCTCAGTCAGTCACGCAAAGTTTGGATGCACGGTTTAGACAAACCATGCACCGCCTGTGCGCATTCCCCTTTTCTTAAAACTTTGATCCAAGATCTCATGACTCTCCCATACATCACCCATAACTTTTAAAACCAAGAAAAGCATCAATTAAGGGTTACATACTAGAAACCGAGGGTACTGGATTCTCCCCACCATTGGTCTTTCTGTCCTCGGAAAGTAGAAAACCATTGCTTGACTGAAAGAGTTCTGGCCACTACTCTTTCATTTCTTTCTCGCGTTCCCAAGTATCTTCCTGAATCTGACCATGTTTCCACAAAACCCACACTAGACCGATGATTTTTCCACGAAAGAATTTATCTTCTGTATCCACAATCTGCACCAGGATATGTACCAACGAAGCATCCAGCTCTTGGTCAATTTGATCCCATCTGATCACATGGTCAGGATTAGGCTAATACTTCTTTAATAGAGATACATAGAACACATTATCCACTGCACAAAACCATGGTGGTAATTCCAAATGATATTCCATCCCTCTAACCCATTCCAGTATCTCAAAAGGGTCTATATATCGAGGGGATAATTTTCCTTTCTTCCCAAAACGACGATGTCCAATCCTTGGAGAGATTCTCAAAAAGACATGGTCACCCACTACGAACGACAATGGTCTTCGACGGTGATCTGCATAAGATTTCTAATGACTCTAAGCCATCTCCATACTTTTTCTAATCAACTGAATCTTCTCTGTTGTTTCTTGGACAAGGCTCGGCCCGACTAGTGAAGTTTCACCAGTTTCCACCCAGCATAGTGGAGAACGACAAGGACACCCATACAATGCTTCTAACGGAGCCATGTGTATTGAAGCTTGATAGTTGTTATTGTATGAGAACTCCACTAAGGGTATATGATCCTCCCATGAACCACCCAAATCCATTACACAAGCACGCAACATGTCTTCCAATGTTTGTATCGTCCGCTCGGATTGCCCATCCGTCTAAGGATGATACGTCTTGCTCATAGTCAACTGAGTCCCAAGGGCTTATTGTAAGGATTTCCAGAAACGAGATATGAACCTCATATCTCTTCCTGAGATTATAGATACTAGTACACCATGTCTCTTTACCACTTACCGGATATAGATTTTTGAAAGATCTTCCACCGTATGGGTTTCACGAAAAGGAATGAAATGGGCCGACTTGGTTAGAAAATCCACTATCACCCAAATGGAATCATGTTTCTGGTCCGTTCTTAGAATACCTGTAACAAAATCCAATGCTATCTGATCCCATTTCCACACTGTGATAGGTAAATACTGTAATATACCAGCTGGTCTCTGATTATCTGCTTTAACCTGCTGACAAGTTAAGCACCACGAGTCGAACTTGACCACTCTTCTTTTCATGCTGCTCCACCAAAACTGTGCATTCAATGCTTTATACGTCTTCTGTGTACCCGGATGTACAACCCATCTTGAATGGTGGTAAGCATGATGGATTTTTTCCTGACACGCTATAGGTACAACCATCCGATCTCTAAAACACAAAACTGAACTCCCATCCAGCTTCCATCCCTCAATGGTCTCCCCACCATTGAGTTTTGAACTCATTGAAACGTAGTCTACATCATATGTATGTGCCTCCTTTACTATCTCCACCAAATCAGGAACAAGCATAGCTGAAAAGAAAACTGCAACATCACCTCGGTTTTCACATTCCACATGCATGTTGGCTAAGACTGACATCAACTGCCATTTGTCTAAAGTCTATTTTGCGAACTGAGCATATGACTTTATACTCAACGCATCCGCCACCGAATTTCCCTTACCCAGTGTATACATCAAGTCGAAGTTGAACATTTGAAGATAATTCATCCATCTTCTTTGCCTCAAATTGTAATCTCACTGTGAGAAAATGTGTTTCATGCTTTTGTGATCCGTAAACACAGAAAATTTCTCACCAAAGAGGTAGTGTATCTATGTTTTCAAAGAATGGACGACTACAACTAACTCCAAATCATGTGTTGGGTAATTCTTCTCATGCACCCTCAACTTCCTTGAACCATAAGCAACAACATGGTCTCCTTTCATGAGAACACAGCCCAACCCTGATCCTGAAGCATTACAATACACCACATACCCCTGTCCTGATTCTGGAAAGATCAAGATGGGTGCTGATGAAAGGTGAACTTTCAACTCTTGAAAAGATCCTTGACATTCCTCAGTCCATTGAAATGAACTGTTCTTCTTTTTCAATGGTGTCATAGGCAAAGTTAGTCTTGATAATTCATGGACAATGTGTCGGTAATAACCAGCTAGACCAAGAAAACTTCGTATTTCAAAGAAATTCTTCAGAAGTAGCCAAGAAAGAACAACTTCTATCTTTTCTGGATCCACTGAAACACATTTCTCAGAAACGACATGGCCTAGAAAGCATACCTCTTGTATTCAAAAATCACACTTTGATAATTTGGCATACAACTGATTGTCTCTCAAGATTTCCAACACTATCGCCAAGTGTTGCTCAAGATTAGACCTTGTTCTCGAATACACCAATATGTCGTCAACAAATACCACAAGAAAAGAATCCATATATCGCTGAAATATCCGATTCATCAATTCCATAATGACTGTTGGTGAATTCATAAGACCAAAAGACATTACTACATATTTTTAGTGGCCATATCTGCTTCTAAAGGCTCTCTTCGGAATATCCTCCTTCCGAACTCGCAACTGGTGATATCCTGACTGCAAATCAATCTTAGAGAACCACTGATCTCCCCTCAATTAATCAAACAGGTCATCACTACATGGAAGTGTATATCTATTCTTTATTGTAACTTGGTTAAGTTTACGATAATCCACACATAGCCTCAAAGTTCCATCTGCTTTCTTTACAAAAAAATGGTGCTGCCCATGGAGACACGCTTGGACGAATGAAACCCTTTCTTTACAAGTCCTCTAACTTCACTTTAAATTCCCGTAACTCTGTTGGTTCCATCCTATAAGACATAAGGGAAATTGGATTGGTCCCCGGAAGGAGATCAATCGTAAACTCCACTTCCCTTAGAGGTGGTAACCCTGAGAAGTTCTTGGGAAAGACATCTGGAAATCAATCCACCACAGCTGGAAAATTATTTTCCTCGATCTCTTCCAATGATTCCAAAGTCGACGCTGCCAATTGGTAAGAGATCGTTCCCACCATTGGTGTCGACAAGATCTTTTCATCTTTCTTTACCATCCACTCTCCTCTGAAGAGATGGTCGATGTCGTCCTCAGTCGTGAAACTAACCGTTCTCCTATAACAGTCGATGTGAGCCTTAAACCTTATGAACCAATCCATACCCAGGATTATATCATAAACATCCATCTCTAGAACAGAGAAATCCCATTTCATCTCAGCTCCATCAACAGTTATAGAACATGCTCTACACACGAAGGCTCTACATTCTCTTTCACCGAGAGGTGTTTTAAGTTTTATCACAAAAGGGATCATTTCAACTTTTAAGTTTATCAAATCAGTAATACGAGAAGAAAGAAAAGAATGTGATGCACCAGTATCGAACAACACTTGTATGATGGTATAATTCAAAAGAATCGTACCTCTCACCGTAGACGGTCCAGAATGGTCATCCATAATCACCTGTTCCACTCCATATAATTGCTTTGTTGCTTCACTTTTCTACTAATTGCCTTGTTGAGATTTCCCTTCCTGAGGAGTTAGGGTATTCATGGAATCACCATAACTAGCTCTGTTCTATTGTCGAGACTGATTTTGTTGTCCTCGCCCTGTCGAAACATAAGATTCTTGCGACACCTGAGAAGTGTCGCGCGCACCTGACCTCGGAGCACTGTGAAAATATCATTTAAGAT
This sequence comes from Viscum album, assembly GCA_963277665.1. NCBI lineage: Eukaryota > Viridiplantae > Streptophyta > Magnoliopsida > Santalales > Viscaceae > Viscum > Viscum album. The sequence goes on from OY728167.1 coordinate 722,857,095, forward strand.
TCCCCATCTTGTTGCAATTGTGACATACTTTCGGTGGTGTTGTACATTCTTGTTTCATTTGATCAATTGCACCACATTGAAAGCACCCGGTCTTCATCATGGGTCGTGGGGGAAGATTCACCGATCCAGCCATTTGATTCTGATTCACACTCCCACCATGGAAGTTAGTGTCCCTCTTCCGTGTGTTCCCAGCATTAGAGTTCCCACCCGTTCCTGTGGGTATCATCATACTTACTCCTCCCATAACTCCTGAGATGTCTCTTTCTGCTACTGTTGCTCTGTTTACCATATCCGTATAATTTGAAATATAGAGTACAGCTATCTTCGATCTAATCTCTTGTCGCAACCCTGATTCAAATTTGTGTGCTTTCAGCGATGCACTTGCAGCAAATTCCGGTGCAAAGTGTACTAAATTCATGAATTTAGCCGCATACTCCGTGATAGAGAGATTCTCCAGCTTCAGGCTGAAAAAGTCCATTGTCCTCTGGATCATGAAGGTGTGAGGATAGAATTGTTTATTGAACAATTCCTCTAATTCCTCCCATATCAGGCCTTGATCTACCTTATCCTGCCCCACTAGCTCCCACCACTATCGTGCTAGATCCTCCAGCATATAAATCGCCAACTTTACTTTCATCTCTACTGGTGTGCCGATGAAATCGAAGATACTATTCATCCTGGTTAGCCACACCTCTGCCTTTTCTAGTTTAGAATCACCCTGAAAGGTGGGTGGATTCTGTTTCTGGAACTGGACAGAATGATCTACATTCCTTGACTCATCCCTCCGATTCCCGGTGTCCACCACCTGAAATTCTTGAATTGTACTATGGACTAGATATTGGTTCAAATGTGGTTCAGGTGAGACCACATTCTCCGCAGCCTCTTACGTTTGGTTTCTACGACGTCTAACAGGTTCCATTTTCTATACAAACAACGCACGCCATTAGTCTCACTTCTTAGCAACTGAAGGATTAGCATTTCAAATTCTATCACATCACTATCACAAAATTTATTTCCAACCATTTCTAAAATAGATATTTTCTTTCTTTTGAAAATCAGTCAATTTTCAAAATACATCAACCATTATCTTTTCAAAATATTTCATTTGAAAACATGTTTATAATTTTCAAAAATTATGCTTTTGCATCAAACCATAATCCATTTCTCAAAATGATTTATACAATCCTAGTGGAAATCCATTCCTCTACAATGCATGTCATGCTCATCTCATTGGCTAAACCTGTGACAATGAGATTTTCAACATTCTAGAAGTGTCTCCAAACACTTATGTACCCAACACCCTGGAAACTTGAAGTTCAGCATAAAGGGGTTAGCTATGTCCTTTTAGGATATACGTTTCAAGTTCTGACAATCCTACTCCTTTCTAAGATTCCTACCCAAGGAATAGACAAGAAGGAATTTCAACTCCAAGACCATGAACATCAATGACCACTTGTTAAGCAAGGACCAAATTAGCTGATACTAACTGTACCTCAAAGGAAGGACCAGACTAATACCATTTGTAATGACCCACCAATTCTCATTGGATTGAGAGCTCAACGAGTCATTACTGGGCCTTAAGCGACATACCTAAGGTTCCAAAGGCTGGAAATAAATGCCTAAGGGTTTCAAAACATATGGGGGACGATTTACCCTTTTTAAATGAAAACAACCAACAAACCATGCAAACTAGATGAACATCTCCAAGCAACCACTATATGAAGCATGATTTAAAACCAAGACAACTCAACCATTATTTTCATAATAACCCAACCAAGTGCAAAAACAGAATACAAAACCAAATCAGAGTAAATAGTGGAAAGACAACTACAAGACTTCAAGACGACAACTCAACTCCATGCTCCACAAGCTCCATGATCCAACATCACGAACCAGCCCAAGAGTCATGAAGTAGTGCTATAGACGCGTGACACATTACCATTTCCCACATCCCGGTATATGAAATCTGCAAAAGCACCATCGTTCCAAATTAGGGGGTGAGTAATGAAACTCAGTACATTTTCCCCGATGACTTCCCAACCCATGCCTCTAGGATAAAACATGTTAGCACATTTATATAAACAATTTATATAAAATAGTTCCAAAACAGTTCACAAGATAACAAGGTCCAATTCAAAACCATTTTCCAACAAACCATCTTTCTCAAGAAAAGCAACCAAGAAAGTTCCCAATCAAACTCACATTATCACATTGGTATGCACATTCCATTTCACATAATCACATCATTACCCATGCATGCATCGTTATGACAGTTCCATACTCATGAGCGGTCTCTCTTCGATCTACCAAGTCCTCACAAGGTAATTATTCCCCATGTGTCATTACACTTTTGGCACCGAGCACAAGGTCATATTTCAACCACACCTCGTAAATGCAATATCAACACACACACCAAGTATGCCCAAAACCACACCATTTCAACCATGCCAAAACCATTTCAATAAAATAACCCTTTTTATTGAAAACCTTTTTCCCCAAACCATTTTCCAAATCCAGAAAATCCATATTTTAAAATCACTATTTTAAAATCAGAAAACTAAAACACTTTACACAAACCATTCTTTCAATTTCCACAATTCTATCAGAACCCATAAATCATCACTAAAGAAGATTTATAACATGATTTGCACCACAAGTTCATAATCAAAACCAAGAAATTAAATCAATTTGAACTAATCCTTCAAGTTATAAGAAAGAGGAATCGAGAGTGAAACCTCCTACCTCAACCAATTGGGTGAAACCAACCAACGGACGAAGAAAACTCAAGAACATCGGGTCAAAACTCCATGAATCCTCCTTAGATCTCTTCTCCTAACACAACCAAGACCAAATCGTGTCATATTTGGCATCCACACCATTATATCTACCCATAACGGGTGTATATCTAAGAAAACGAGAGAATAGGAGAAGTAGATCTAAGTAGATATAAGAAACTGATCAAGAACGATCACATACCTTAAGAATCCAGCTTCGATTCACCAAGAGAAGCCTTCGGATCGCCTCCAGAACGCTTGGGAGAAGTCTTCCAACCTTTGAGGGAGAGTAATACTGAGTTAGGTCCACTTAAGAGCTTTAATGAGGCAATTAGAGGCAAAACAAATTAGATCCACAATTTTAGGATCTATTTTTAAGTGCCTGCACAGTTAGTCTGCACGGTTTGACAAACCGTGCGTTAGCTTCTGCCTCGGCCATCCTTCATACACGGCCTCATTGCATGGTTTCCCTTAACCGTGCACTGACCATGCGGAATCCATTGCCTCCTCAGTCAGTCACGTACGGTTTGGATGTACGGTTTAAACAAACTGTGCGTCGCCCGTGCACCTTCCCCTTTTCTTCAAACTTCTATCCAGGATCTCTCGACTATCCCATACGTCACCCTTAACTTTTAAAACCATGAAAAGCATAAAGTAAGGGTTACATACAAGAAACCGGGGGTACTACAACATCGACCATGCATTTTACCAACATGCAATAAAGATAAATTTGGTATGCCATTTTTTGGTCCTGTACTCAGGACTCTAACTAACCTGTTTTGTACCTTTGTGTCTTTCTTGTGAGTATATGTCTCTTCTACAATTCCTAATCTCAAATGAGAAATTATTGACGTTATAAAAAATGAATGGCACAAGTTTCCCTACAATGTAAACATATAATGAGGTACAAAAATGGAATTTTGTATCATACAGTACTGGACCAAGATATAGGTTCGAGGTGTCCCTATGTATCTCATTGAAAATGAGAATCGATCCTTAAATAGTTTTCGATATCCATTAATTTTAAAATCATACAATAAGGATGTGGGACATGTAGTTTAATGTCTTTCATTAAGAACATGATCCATGCAGTTTAACGTCTTGCGGTTAGGACATTATCAATGAAGTAGAATGCCATTCAATAAGGACATCATACATATAGTTTAGCATCATGCGGTAAGGACATGAACACTTAGTTTAATGTCATGTGGTAAGGAAAAAATCAATTCAGTTTAATGTCATGCGATAAGGATGAGATCCATGTATTTTAACATCTTGTGGTGAGGATGAAATCTATATAGTTAAATATCTTGTGGTAAGGATGATATCCATGTAGTTTAATTTATTTTGGTGAGGACAATGGCCGAGTAACCTATTAGAAGAGTGGATGTTTTAAAATATATTGGACAACTCTTTTTCATGTTTCATTTCTTTCAAGATCTTTTTATTCTATCAAGCATGATGAAACATATTCCTCCAATCATTCATTGAATACAAAGAAGATTTCAATTGTTTTTTCAAGATGTCTATGGTAGGGAAATAGTTTACATGGCCTAACAACCCTACCTCACATGGATTTCTCATTGTTGTAAGATCCATAAAACTATTTTCCATTGCGAATTCAAAATATTTAGAGACATGATTTGTTTGGAAGGAATTGGTTTTGTTCAATCTTTCATTGAATGATGGTTGTTTCTCCAAGGAATGTAGGTGGATCATGCACTGCTACACAATCAGTGCATCTTGTTCAGAGTGATTAGGTGAATAGAGTTGGGATTTAGGTGTTGGTGGTTCAAATATCCCCATGTCCATCAGCACTTGAAGATAGTATTTGAAGGAAAATCAAACTTCTATGGTGTTTCTGAGACACAGATAGTAGGGGAAATGATTTTCAAGGTCTATCAACCCTTCCTCACTCAACATTCTTTTCATCGGGATCTCTATGAAACTATTCTCCATAGAATAATTGTAATACCCTAGAACATGGTTGTCTTGTAAGGAATATAATTTTTTCTACCTATCTGTAAGAGATGGAAGACCAGATAAATTCTCTATTGTGTTATCTTTGCCACCATTTCTATCGGTGTATAGATGATTCTGGATTTTGGGGTATAGAGTCCCAGTCTTTATTGATCTGGGGGATGGTGCTGAAAAATTGGGGGTCTTGGATAACAAAGATTTTTCCCATCGATTAAAAGGTACCAACTCTCCTGAAGGTTTTATGGAAACATATGAGGTCATATTGTTCTCAGAATATCCCATAGGTGGAGGTGGAAAATATGTAAATTCCCCCATACTTGTGGGATGGGGTGAGGTGGAACAATATTATAATTTCACATGATGAGGGTATGATAAATATTAAAATTCTCCTAGCCCTGTGGGATGGATAACTTCACTGAAAGTTGGTATTTTATAGAAAAACATTGGCTCCTCATCCTGATAAAGAGACCTCAATAGTTTTCCAACAATCATCTTCTAATGATTCTAAATCTCTTAATTGAGTTGAGAGATTTGTTAATCTAGATAAATTTCTTTGTCATCCAAAAGGGGTTGGATATAAGGGGCCATGAAAATTCCCTTTTCTCTATTGGTATCAGGGTGAGTGAATGATGATAGGAATTCTGACGTGGACCTGAGATAATGAATCCATTTCCACCAATTTCCATGTTATATTTTGTTATTATCCTCTAAAATGGAAAAATGGTTGGAAACACCTTCTATAGATGCATGGTTCTTACCAAAGAGCCTTTTTTTCTTGTTATAGCAATAGAAGTTAGGCCAACATATTGTGATTTAGACGACTGCAAGAAGGTATGAATATACCCTTTAGAAGCAAGATTGTTTGAATCTAATCAAGAGTCTTCAGACCTAATTGATATCATATTGAATAACACAAAAGTTGTGTGGTGCTCCTCCTTGATGGAGTATCTCGATCAGAAGGCTAGTTCCTGATGTAACAGTTGGGGGGTTGGTGCTCATGATACCATATGAGGGGTCTGTGCTCGTGATACAGTTTTAGGGGTTGGTCCCCAAGATACCATTTAGGGGTTCATTCCTATGATGATAAAAATCATAGGGTAGAATATGGTAAAAAATCCCCCTAACACAATAGGATGGGGTGTTCCCTGTGATTCCACAATCACTGAGGCCAGCTGTGATGAAGACAGAGGGTCATGGCTAGTAGTGATCGGGTATTAATTTTCATTTATAGTTAGGATACACTAGTTGATATCAAATAGATTGTTAGTAGTAGTAATATGATCCTACACTAGTGATACATTGTTATAATACACCAGATGTTCTCTCCTACTTGGTTCTATATCCTCGATAGTTGGTGCATGCACAACCTCTTTTGTAGCTCCTTGTAGAATCATGACTGCATATCAGCAATGATGATTAGAATGGATGGGAGATCTCCTAGGTAGCTCCTGGGTGATTGATTTTAAATTATGAATATCCTAATACACCTCCCAGACATAAGGAATGTGTAGGTTACTACATTCCAGCAATAGGTTCCCAAATATTTCGAATGTGGTGAAAAGGGTCACTTATTATCCAGTGGCTTTTCATGGAAAAGAAATTCAGTGGGAACTCATCCTCTAATGGATTTCATGAGATGATTCTAGAGTCATGATGGAGTTGTTTATGTGGTTTTCCCAGCCCAAGATGATCACCAATTGATGAAGGAAGTGGTGTGTTGGTGAAAATGGACATTGGGGACCCGAGATTAAAGAATCTTGTCTAGCAATCTCAGAATTCATTTCCACATTCAATGAAGTCATTTTGATTGAAATGAATCTTGAAAATTCCTAGAGGATGGAACAAGAAACCTTATTATTTCAGCCTTATATATAAGATTACATGTTTGATCAATAACTTTCACCATTAAAATGTAAATATTCATTCCCTTATTCCACACAAGGTTTAGTGCGGTTAAAAGAATCATGTCAGGTTCATCATTTTGTTGTGCAATAAGCACAACATAAATCGACCTGATGGGAACTGGAAAATCTATCCTTTTTTAACAATTAAAGGGATGACATATTTAAAGGGATTCACATTAGTTTCACCATTTTTTAGGTTTTAAATCATGTAATGGGTTTCGCTCGATATTTTGATTGAGGGGAGATTTTAAGGCCTTGCTCAACCGCATGCATCAGGTTTTCCATTTGTTTCATCATTACCAAAAACACCCAAAGGTTCCCTCATCTATAGATGGGTTCATACCTTCTTTCTAAAGGTAGGTGGTTGTATAGGTTCTCAGGCCCAGTGACTCTTGGGGACTCACATTGATTGAGAGGATGGGTGGTAGTTCTCATTACACCCTTTTGGGAGAATATTTGCCTACTATGGGACTCTCTTATAGATTTAAGATATGATTTTGAAATCCATACAAGAACCTAATATGGGGCTGTTTAACCCTGTATAAATGGATTGATTATTAACATGTATCTCTTGGGAAAATCATGTTTATATCACATGTTATATATTTGTCTCTTATTTAAATATGATGTTTTGGGTCGGGGCCATGTTTGAGCATTCTGGAGTTTATTGATGTCTAGGGTGAGGGTTGATGTTCTAGGGATTGGATTAAACCTCAATGATTCATCCTATATAACACATGAAAATAAGAAAAAAATCTCATGTAGTTCGTTCGACATAGTTTAAGGTCATGTGAGTGGACCCATCCATGCAGTTTAACGTCATGAGGTTGGGATTTGGATTTCAGGCTTGGACCTCGATGAGGCATCCTACGTATCATGTCTAATATAGGAATCGGAGACCATGTAGTTATTTATACTAGAATATTTTTCATGGGGGATATGAAAATATATTCCGTAAGTTGAACTTATTCTTATGAGACTTCAATGGATATCTTCTTCGGGATAGGATCCATGTGAGAGGATATGGGATCTAATCAGACATACATCCCAATGGTGAAAATACCATGTTGGGGGAGATATTATCATGGTATTGGTATAATCATTACTGGTATCTAATCCCACATGATCCATCCATGGTTTGATAAATAAGAGATAGCTAAAAATTGGACACATTACATTAGATCATATCCATACAGGGCTCGCAAATTAATGTTAGCCTCTAAGAGTAATGAGCATCCATATCCTATAGGATATGGTATGGAGCTCAAGACTTATGATGGAATCCTACATATCCTGAGTATGGGGGGAATCAGATTCTTCGTAGTTCATTTCATCACAAACTAGATGATGGGTTTGAGGTACTTTATGGAATGATAGAGGTATAAGCATAGAATGATGCCTATGTAAAAGTCTTATTCTCATATGTGGATGGATGATGAAGAATGGAAGAATTATGGGAGGATTTAATACCATAATTACATAATTATTTGAATGGGAAGTAAATTACACAGAAGTTGATTCCCATTGGATCTCAAGCCTTAGGTTGGCTTCCATGTATCCCGGTTATGGAAGGAATCAGAGTTCTTATAGTTCAATTCATCCCATAACCCACTGATAGGCTAAGGTAGTTTATCATGCTCAAGGATGTTATGATTATCCCTGTGATTTTTTGGGAATTATGGGATTGTACTGGAATGAATTCCCTATATAATGGGACATATTATATTATGTTGGAAATCTAGGCTTACACACTACGGTCACCCAATTGGTCAGGGATTACAATTTTGGGATGCCCGATTGGTTGGGGGCTTACACTCTAAGGATTCCCGATTAGTATAATCATACTTTATATTTGGAAAAATTGAATAAAGGTAGTGATGAACATGATGTTCTATCCAATAGCCTAATATTGGTAACTTCTCTTGAGGTCATGTCCCTATATCTTCAAGGATACTCCCCTTGTCAAAGGGGAATGCGGATGAATATTCTTCTCTAGGGTCCACACGGTATGAGTCTAAGTAGGCTCGTCATACAATGTGGTCATGTCATAAGGATTTTCTTACATGTCTTGTCCATTTACATAGAAAGTATTCATTGTCTACCTAATATGTTGGGGCACCAATCTGACCCGGTATAAACATCCAAGGGTGTCTTCCTAAATAATTATCATTCCTTGGATGCCATCACATGGGTAAAGAAGAAATTCCTAAGATTCTTTTCATCACCAGGGAAGACATGTCTGGGGTCTCCGACATGATTAAAGAAGACATGATCATATATTGTCACATGATCGACCTGACCTGTCTTCAAACTGTCTCATATCAATATGGAAAATCACACGATCATTCCAATATGTCATTGAATCCTTCTCATGATCAAAATGCATTGTCTAGTATGTCTTTACCTGATCTAGGAGGGAAAATCTAAGGGGCTTCGCATGATTGACATGAATTTTCATAGAAATGTCAAAGGGGGTTTTTCTCATGATCAGTTTGGCATGTCCATGGGTTGTTTCGTGAAAATGGTAACATGTTAATGGGTTTCCGTGAGGTCATCCTAACTTTTACATGGATTTCCTTTCCATTATCATGGCATGTCCATGGTTTCCCTAGGTCATTGTGAGACCATTGAAGGGTCTCACAATCACATGTCCTTGAACCATTCATGTGGTGGGGTATCACAAACATGTTCAAGTACTTGTGTTTATTTAAGTGATGAAAGAACATGTACAAAGGGATAATTTATTATGTTTCATGGATGATTATTAGCCCATGTAGAGGGATGCAAGAACATAGGAGGTCTCAGTCATGAACTATTCACCAGATCGAGGCCATATATAGGCGTTGGGATGTTCTCATGATGGAGTCATATGGAACTCCATAATTTATGTAATTCAAATGATTTTAATGAGTTCTCACAAGGGTTTTTTTGGTCATGAATGGGGGTTGTATATCAAATCCTCTACATGCATGGGTGATGAAAGGTATTTCACTGTAGGGGGTGTAAGGCATATAGGATCCACATTTTGAACCCTACACTGCAGGACCAATTAGGGGTATATCATGAGACCCATGGTGTATCTTCTTAACTCATTATGGGGAGGAGGTGCTTGCCCAACCTTCCCCTATGAATGGAATGATCACATTCTCATCATATGAGCACATGATCTCCAAATTATCACATGATACATTAAACTAACTCATATAATGGATGTTTCTTGATCCACATGGAAAGACACATGGATAAGGGTTTTCTTTATACTTTACCTCCTTGGGTCTTGTGTGATTTATCCTCTTGAATGTCATGTGACTCACATGACCTCGAAGGTTCTTGCGATGGATTATCCGACCACGAATGGGTCTTTTTTCCGGCCACGTGTACTAGTAATGGTATAAAATTTCATGAAGAAGAAGAATGACCTAGGGGTCACACATCCTATTTGTTTGTCTTGAAAGAAGATGTTATATGCTAGACTGAGCAAAGGGGGACTGAAAGGTCAAAGGTAATGCTATATAACTACCCACACCATGGAACTCTTGGTGAAAACTTCTCCTAATATTTTCATGGTTTCATGATCACCGTGAAACCGCAATATCCATGAGGGGTCACATGGGGGACTCTGCAGGTGTGAAATGGGAGTGCATCATATACACATAGTGATTGTCAGTGTGGATGAAGTCTCTACTTGGTGAGATCATGAACCCAATGGGGTATCATGACATCACACGAAATAATTTCCCAAACTAGTATTTTCTTGACACTTATCTTTTCATGCGACTTCTTGATCATTCAAAATCCATAGAGTGATATTTTCTGATCACCTGAAGGAGTTCTCTAGGGAAGGCCATTGATGCATTATGTTCCACCTTCCTTCTTTTTTAGATCTATTTACCTCTATCATTTGCGTGTGTTTTTTTCAAAAAAATCATAGTATATATAGATCATGGGAGGCCAAGTATTGTGCTTCTTTTCACAGGATAAAGGACTCACATTCCAACTAAAAAGATGGAGCTTCTCCAGATCGACATCATGTGACCTCTTGTTCTACATCACATGATCATTTCATTTGATCATGTGAAGCCTCTGTTTTTTATCCTGTGGTGTCATTTGATATATAAAAATCCAAATTAAATTGGATGGAAGATAGATCAGAGGTGGAAGGGGTTCACGACCATACATCTAATTTTGACACCTCATCTTCACTTCAATCACATGGTCAAAGGATGATCATGTGATATCTTTGATCCATTTCTATAAAGACACTTGAACAATGAAAAATTTGAGTTAATTTGGATAGAAAATTCATCAGAGAAAGAAGGGGTTTTTTTCCACCGAAATTCTTATGATGTCCTATACCCTTGTACCCACCCTGATTTCACGAGAAATGGATGATCGTGTGATGACTTTTACTCCCTTGTATGATGTCGTGTGATCCAAAAAAATCTGATTAAATTCAAATGAAAAATAAATCAGATGTGGAAGGGTTCTCAGATCTTAAAACTAATTATGATGCCTCATATTTTCTTCAGTTTGGTTTCATGATCAAAGGATAGTCATGGGTCAGCCTCAATCATTGTCTGGGGACCTTACGGAATCCCCTAGGGTTCATGATTTGGATCTCATGGTGGACTCTATTGGTCATCTCGGTATTGTGGCTATTAGAAAAGGATTGTTGATAGTGGTAATGAAGATCATTGAGTGATCATGAGATAGTCTCTGAGTCTCCATGTCGAACTAATAGTGTCGGTGTGGGAGGTTGAATATGGAGGTCCCACACTGCACGACATCAGCCGAGTTTGAATTTTTGAGGTGGAGGGAGATCTTTTTTGACCACGAAATGCATAAGATTAATGTGGGAGGCTACGCTTGGCAGATAGTGTGATCGGATGGTCGCAGATCAATTTTATTTCGAGTTTGTGGTGTAAGATATCAAAGCGTGCGATCAATATTGATGGGAGGCATGATAGGATAGTCCATATTCGATCTCTATGGAAACATTTCATCCCATATAAAATTATATATGTGACCCTCCCTCGTTATATAACCCATTCCACAACAACCATTGGTTCAAGTCGGCCACGAGGTCGGAACCCATACCACATGCAACACTTCCACAGTGAGCTTCAGCCCATTGAGATCCTTATTGGAGCTATGCATGCATGAAGGATTGCACAACGAGCGACCTATACATAGTACATGATTATTCTTGCAAGAGAAATGATCTTCTACTGGTCCAATGGTTGGCCCATGTTGACTCCCACTGGGTGAGGTTGAACATTGTTCCCAGATTGGCTTGTGGTCGAATTTTCTAGGCTGGCAAGTGGCTACCCATTATTTTGGATAACTATGGTAATAAAAACCATTAACTACTAGGAATAAAATTCTTAGACGAATATAAGATTCCCAAAGTGATATCCTCAAATAAAAAATCCTTCATGTATGTAATTTCCATGTATTACTCCACAATCCTTGAATATTCGATAGAAAAGTGTGGAATGCAAAACAATTGGGGCCAACGGCTTCCCAAAACCAAAATAATAGAGTACATGGGAGGGAATCCCTAGCCCAAAACAAGATTCAACATGATAGGGAATAACATACCTGAAGCTCGTACATGGGTTATTATCCCAAGAATAATAATTTATGAAGGTCTTGGTAGGTTTCCCAGACATAGGAATTTTGATTCTTATAGGAATACCACAATTACATGTCTTATTCCTCTATTATTCTCTCATGGATTATACTCTTGATTCCCTTATGATTCATATCTTATGAACATCAAATATTTCTTCCACGGCTCTTGATTATGATCTTTGATTTGTATGTTATGATCCAATAATGTTATGATCATGTTCTCATACCCTTATTCCCATGTTATTATTACATATCTCCCTTGTCTACCCTTACTAAGTATCTGATCTCACCCATTTATTATGTTTCATTTCCCGAGTCTATGAAGAAAGGTTTTATGTAGGAGTAATAGTAGTGGAATATATTTAATGGAGATATTTGGGATCTTTCACCAGATTATAATATTATGTTTCTATGCTTCCAGAGATAATAATTTATTATGGTCCTCGAGTATGTATTTTTTTAATGTGTTCAATATTTGTATAGAATGGTGTAATATCCATGTATGTTAAGCCTAGGTCTCTATAGTTTGTACCAAAGGAATTGTTTAGTCAACCTTTGGAAAATGGGATGGAAATCTTTAGTTAGATCCCCAGGAATATTTTCATGGATATTTATAAGGATTTATCTAAGGATAAGTCTATGTATAAGTTAAACTATTATAAAATGTCCTATAATATTGGTAAAGGATGGAGTGAGTGGTTTCCTAGAAATATATCTATGTCTGTATACTTCAAGTGGATGTGGCTTTGGTACATATGAACAAATGGGTAATAAAAAATCCCATATTGGTCATGCATCAATCAGGAACTTGGGTACGAAAATGGGTCTAACTGCACACTTGGTTTTGACACTCCTAGGGGATATGATTTGTGAAATCACAAAAACATTTATAGACCAACATGAAGTATTTAAATAGATGATGAATTTTAATGACCTACGATAATCCTGAGGGCTCATATATTAAAAGGGGAAGTTGTCAGGATTTAGACATCCTATAATTGTTTTCCATGATTACATGGATTCCAACTATAATGATTGTTTCATACTCTATTTTTTTGGAGTAAGTCAATGGATGGAACCTGAAGTAACCGTGTTAATGAGGAATGAAATTGAAAATTCTATGATTTTCCTTCTGAGAAGGTAAATGTTATGGAAATGTAATGAAAACTCATGTTGTTGTTCTCACAAAAAAATTTTAAGATATGAATCATGGTGAACATCCTAATGATACAAGGAGGGAACAATGGTCTATTAAGTCCTTCATCAAGAAATTCTCACCTTCTTCCAGTGGTTCTGCTAACCAATTCATTAAAGATAAATGGATCAATACTAAAATATATATATTTTATGTTCTCCAGTGATCATAGAATAAAAAATTCACTCCGGTAGTCTACCATCTACATGGTGAGGTGGATCAATGGTGGAATCATATTAAGAACATGAGGCAAAAACCTGAAAATGTCTCCATGGATTGGGATGAGTTCAAAAACTTGGTTTTAAATAATTAAATTCCTCTTATTCTTCATATAAATATGAAAAAAATGTTTCTTAGAGTTTATACAGAAGGATGATGAATTAGTTGGTTCCTATGAATAAATTTTACAAGGATTGTGAGTTACTCTTCAATTATTATCATACAACCTAAATGAAATATTGATAGATTGTTTGGTATCCTAAAACCTATTATTAAAAAGGCATTGGATATAAGATACATTAGCATCTATGAAAATGTTGTTCGACGTGATTTAAAAGTGAAAATAGAGGTCATATTTTCAAATCAATCTCAAGGTTTTGCATGAAAATGAAGATGGAGTTTAATAGAAAATCTAAAATCCAGGGAGAAAATAAAACAATCCTTCCATTATTCAGAAAATGAGGGAAGAAAACTAGATGTTATTGTCTTAATGGGACTGATAAATTTTTTAATTGTGGATGGGAATTTCATTGAGTGTATGAATTTCCACATAGTTAGAAGAAGTTATGTAATTATCCAAATAATGAGAAATTCCTACAAAATAAACCTTCCACACTTATGTGTTTCAATTGCACTGAATTTCGACACTATGCTAACAAGAGACCCAATCTATGGACTAATACGGATGATAGACCACAATAACCTCTAAGGTTAATGGATTAAGGGAAAGATTATTCAATCATAATGGATGAAGTGAATCATAATAATTACATCACACATATCCTCACTTACATTGTTTGAAATTTCATGTTTGATTTTGTATGATTAAGCCTCATGAAAATGCTATTGAGATTTTTCATGTGATTAACTCCCTCTACATGTATTTTGGAAAAATAAATCACATTTAATATCCTATATATATTGGTATAAACTCGTATATCCAATTAAAAAAAATTGGTATATAATAAAATATTATTTAAGGAATATAGGTTGAATTGTATTTTTTAATTTTTATAATGTTAACCATTAATAAAATGCTTTCTGTTAAAACTTTAGACGAGGTTTAAGAGATTAAAGTATTATGTCACCACTTAAGGGTTTATATAAATTGGATAACATCTGCTAACCATTTTTTATGATAACTAAAGATATATGAAATGACTTATATTTCTATGTATGGATCTTATGATATATTAGTACTTTAGGAATGACAATATCACCTTCATTCCTTATAGTAAGAGATGAAGAGGAAATCATGCATAGTCCTTCCAAAGAGTGAGATTGTGCATATGAAAAGGATTGAAATCAAGTATGTATATTTCAATATGTTATTAGACATTAAAAAATTCCTTAACTCTTGGAGACAGATATTGAAAAAGATTTATCCTAATACCTTTGTTTCTGTGGAGAAGATGTGCTTTCCCAACCTTCCCCTTTGAAAGGAATGATCACATACTCATCATTTGATCACATGATCTCCAAAGGATCGTGTGATAGATCCAGTGAACAAATATATTGTATGTGTCTTGATCCACAAGGAAGGATAAATGGATGAAGGTTTTCTTTATAATGCACCTCCTGGGGTCTAATGTGATTGCTCCCCTTGAAAGTCTCCTGACTCGCAAGACCTCGAAGGGGTATTACGATGGATTATCTGACCATGAATGGGTCTGTTTTTTTAGGCCACATGTACTGGTTAAGGCATACACTTTCATGAAGAAGGACAATGACCTAGGGGTCCCACATCCTCTCTATTTGTATTTAAATGAGAAGGTGTCTTCTAGACTGAGCAAAGGGGGGCTACAATATCAAAGGTAATGGTATATAACTCACCATACAAAGGAACTGTCGGCGTAAACTTTGCCTAATATTTTCATGGTTGCATGATCACCATGAAAACTCAAGTTCCATGAGGGATCACATGGGGTACTCTGTGAGTGTGCAGTGGTAGTGCATCATACACACACAATGATTGTTAGTGTGGAAGAAGTCCCTACTTGGAGAGATAGTGAACCCAATGGGATATCATGATATCACACAATATAATTTCCCAAATTAGGATTTTCATGACACTCATCTTTTCATGTGACTTCAGGATCTTTCAAAATCCATAGAGTGAGATCTTTTGATCACCTTAGGGAGTTCTCAAGGGAAGGTCATTGACGCACTATGTTCTACCTTATTTATTTTTTAGAGCTCTCTACCTATCTCATTTGTGTGTGTTTTTTTCGATGGGATCTGAGTATATACAGGTCATCAGAGGCCAGGGATGGTGCTTCTTTCCTTGGGATGAAGGATGCACATTCCAACTGAAGTGGTGGATATTCTCCATATCGAAATTATGCGGCCTTATGTTCTTAATCACATGATCATTTCATTTGATCATTTTAGACCTCTGTTTTTTATCCTGTGGTGTCATGTGATATAGAAAAATCGAAAATTAAATGCGATGGAATACAGATAATAGGTGGAAGGGTCTGCGGTCATAAAAATAATTTTTACACCTCATCTTTACTTCAATCATGTGGTCAAAAAATGATCATCTGATAGCCTTGATCCCCTTCTATAAAGCCTATTGAACAAGAAAAATATGATTTAATTAAGATGGAAAAATGCATCAAAGGCAGAAGGGGTTTTTTCACTAAAATGATTATGATTTACTATACCCTTGTACCCACCATGATTGAATGAGAAATGGATAATAATGTGATGACCTCTACTCCCTTCAATGATGCCACGTGATCCAGAAAAATCTGAGTAAATTTAAATGAAAATTACATCAGATGTAGAAGGGTTTCGTGGTCATAAAAATAATTGTGATGCCTCATCATGTCTTTGGTTTGGTCTCATGATCAAAGGATGATCGTGGAATGGCCTTGATCATTGTCTGGGGACCTTGCAAAATCCACTAGGGTTTGTGATTTGGATCTCACGGTGGTCTCTATTGGACATCTCGTTAACATGGATATCAGCAAAGGACTAGTGATGGTAGTGATGAAGAGAATTGAGTGATCATGAGATAGTCTCTGAGTCGCCATGTCAAACCAGAAGCGTCGGTATGTGAGGTTGAAGATGGAAGCCCCGCTCTACATGGGATCTATTGAGTTTGAATTTATGAGGTGCAGAGAGATCTTTTTTTATCATCCAATTCACTATATTGATAAAGACAATTGGGATCGGTGGATAGTGTGATTAGACGTTCGCGGATCAATTTTATTTTGAGTTTGTGGTGTGTGAGATCAAAGAGTGCGGTCGAAATTAATGGGAGGCATGATAGGAAAGTCCAGATTAAATATCCATGGAAAAATTTCATTCCATATAGAATTATCTATGTTCCTATACCTTGGTATATAAACCATTCTGTAGCATCCATTGGTTCAAGCTGGTAATGAGGTCGGCACCCATACCACATGCAGCACTTCCATCGTGGGATTCATCCCACTGAGATCCTTGTTGGAGCTATGCACTCTTTTAGGCTTTCACAATGAGGGACATATACATAGTCCCGACTTCCTCTTGTGAGAGAAATGATCTTATATTGGTCCTCTGGCTGGTCCAGGATAACTCCCACGAGGCGTGGTTGAAAATTGGTCCCAGATTGGCCTGTGGTCGAATTGTTCGGACTAGCAAGTGGCTACCCATTATTTTGGATAACTGTGGTAATAAAAACGGTTAACTACTAAGAATAAAATTCTTCGAAGAATATAAGAGTCCCAAAGTTATATCATCAAATTCGAAGCCTCAATGTATTTCATTTCTATGTATTACTCCGCAGTCCTTGAATATTCAATAGCAAAGTGTGGAATGCAAAAATATTGGGTCCAACAGATTCCCGAACCCAAAACAAGAGAGTACACAGGAGGGAATCCCAATCCCAAAACAAGAGGGTACACAAGATGGAATAACATGTCTAAAGCTCACAAACAGGTGATTGTCCCATGAATAATAATTTATAAATGTCTTGGTAGGTTTCCTAGACATAGGAATTTTGATTCTTATGGGAATGCCACAATTCCATGACTTATTCCTCTATTATGCTCCCATGGATTATGCTCTTGATTCCCTTATGATTAATGTCTTATGAACTTCCAATATTTATTCCATTACTCTTGATTGTGATCTTTGATTTGTAGGTTATGATCCTCTAATGTTATAATCATGTTTGCATACACTTATTCCCATGTTATTCTTCCATATCTCCCTTGTTTACCCTGACTGAGTATCTGATCTCACCCCTTTATTATGTTTCCTTTCCTTAGGCTATGAAGAACGGTTTTATATAGGATTAATAAAATTGGAATATATTTAAGGGAGATGTTTTAGATCTTTAACCAAATTATAATATTATGTTTCTATGCTTCCAAAGATAATAATTTATTATGGTCCTCAAGCATGTATTTTTTAATGTGTCGAATATTTATTTAAAATGACATAATATCCATGTATGTTAAGCCAATATCCGTGTATGTTAATCCTAGGTCTCTATAGTTGGTACCAAAGGAATGGTTTAGTGAACATTTGGAAACTAGGATGGAAAAATTTAGTGAGATCCCTAGGAATATTTCCATGGATATTTATAAGGATGTATCTAAGGATAAGTCTAAGTTAAAGTATTTCAAAATTTACTACAATTTTGGTAAAGTATATAGTGAGTGATTTCCTAGAAATATATCTATTTCTATATACTTCCAGTGGATGTGGCTCTAGTATAAATGAACAAAGGGGTGGGAAAAACCCATATTGTTCTTGAATCAATCAGAAAATTGTGTATAACAATGGGCCTTACTGTACACCTAGTTTGACACTCTTAGGGGATATGATTTGGGAAATCACAAAACGTTTTACAGACCATCAAGAAGGATTTAAATAGATGATGACTATTAATGAAATACAATAAACCTGAGGTTTCATATATTAAAAGAGTAGTTGTCGTGATTTATACATCCTATATGTGTTTTCCATAATTACATGGTTCCCAACTTGGATGATTTTTTCTTACTCTATTTTTTTGGAGTTAGTCAATGGATGGAACTTGAAGTAACCATGTTAATGAGGAATGAAATAGAAAATTCTATGATTTTACTTTTGAAAAAGAAAATATTATGGAAATGGAATGAAAACTCATGTTGTTGTTCTCAAAACAAATTTATGAAGATATGAATCACGGTGAACATCCAAATGAGGAAAGGAGTGAAAAATGATATATTGAGTCCTTAATTAGAGAATTCCCACCTTCTTCCAGTGGTTCTACTGACCCATTAATTGCAGAGAAATGGATCAGTACTACCGAAATGATATTTTATGTTCTCCAGTGATCACAGAATGAAAAATTCACTCTAGTAGTATACCATCTAGATGGTGAGGGGGATCAATGGTGGAATATAATTAAGAATATGAGGGAACAAAATTAAATTGTCTCCATAGATTGGGATGAGTTCAAAAAATTGTTTTTAAATAATTAAATTTTTTTATTCTTTATATAAATATGGATAATAGTTTCTTAGAGTTTATACATAAGGATGATGAATCATATTGTGTATATGAATAAAATTTTACAAGGATTGTGAGGTAATCTTAATTTATTATTGTATAACATGAATGAAAATTTGATAGATTATTTAGTGGTATAAAACCTATTCATTTAAAGTAATTGAATATAAGATACATTAGAATATATGAAAATGTTGTTTGATGTGATTTAAAAGAGGAAATAGAGGTCATATTTGCATATCAATCTCATGTTTTTGACAAGAAAATGAAGGCATGGTTCAAAGGAAAATATAAAAACCATGGAGAAAATAAAATGATCCTTCCATTATTCAGAAATTTTGGGAAGAAAACTAGATGGTATTTTCTTTATGGGACTGATAAATGTTGTAAGTGTGGATGGTAAGTTTATTGAGTGGATGAATGTCCACGTAGTGGGAAGAAGTTATCTAATGATCTAAAAAATGATAAATTCCTACATAATAAACCTTCCACACTTATGTGTATCAATTACATTGAGTTTGCCGACTATTCTAACAAGGGACCCAATCTATGGACGAATATGGATGATAGGACACAATAACCTCTAAGGATAATGGATAAAGGGAAATATTATTCAATCATAATGGATGAAGTGAATCATAATAATTAGGTCACACATATCCTCACTTCCATTTTTGGGAACATCATGTTTAATTTTGTATGATTAATCCTTATGAAAATTTTATTGTGACGTTTCATGTGATTAACTCCCTCTACATGTATTTTGGAAAAATGAATCACATTTAATATATTATTTATGTAGGGATAAACCCATGTATCCAATTAAAAAAATGTTTTGGTATGTGATAAAATATTATTTAAGAAATATAGGGTGAATTATATTTTTTAATAGTTATAATGTTAAAAATTAATGGAATGGTTTCTGTTAAAACATTAGATGTGGTTTTAGATATTAAATTATTATTCCACCATATAAGGGTTTATACATATTAGATAACATGTTCTAACCATTTTTTATGATAACTAAAATCATATGGAATTAATTATCTTTCTATGTATGGATCTTATGATCTATTAGTACTTCAGGAATGACAATATCACCTTAATTCCTTAGAGTAAGGAATGAAGATGAAATCATGCAAAGTATATCCAAAGAGTGATATTGTGCATATGAAAAGGAATGAAATCAATTATGTATATTTCCATATGTTCTTAGATATTAAAAATTCATTATCTCTTGGAAAAATATATTGAAAAATATTTATCCTAATACCTTTATTTATATGGAACATGTGGTCTTATACATCATTATAGAATTATGTTTTAGTGTCCCTTAACATTTCATTGATCATTCACTTACTTGTGATAAATGATCTTTATAAATATCTATAATTATTGACACTTTTCCTACATGTCCAATCTTCTCTCCCAACCTATTTTCTCCTACATGAAAACCTAGTAATGAGTTTCATTGGGTAACTATTATGGTCCCAACATTCTCTATTTAAAAGAAGCTTTAGTATTCATCTTTACAATTTGGGTTTCTAAGAATGTAACTTCATGTATTAAAAATTTCATAACCCAGACGAATTTTGAGGTAGAAATTCATTTTATAGGTGGTATAATGTAACACTATGAAATTTTTTGAAATATTTTTTTTTTGAATTAATTTAATCAATTTGATATTTTGTAGATCATGCAAATGCTAAATATAGCTTTTGTTATATGAAATTACTATATTTTTAATTGTGTTTTATGCAACACCAAGTGAATCATTAACTACACATAAAACATAGATTATATTATCATACATAGAACACTATGTTTGGTTTATGTTACAAACAATCCAGAGTTCCTTCAATATATAGTTTTTTTAAGTTTGGGACCGAAGCCTCATTTAATTATTAAGGAAAAGAAAAGTCCTCTTTTGACTAGGTAGATGGAAACTCATTACATAGCCCGAAGTCCTAGAGGCATGAAACCCCATTTCATGTACCAATGGTCCCTCCGGTGAATAGTACTACTATAGTACCCGGGCTTCTACAATACTTCCACCGCTACAATACCTCTGCCGCTACAGTGTCACTGCCTCTACAGTTCCGCTGCTACTACAGTGCCCTACTATAGTGCCATGCTATCACCAAGATGCTGGAATGGGAGTTTTGAATAGGATTAATTTAATTATGCAAATAGTTTTTAAGCATATATATATAATGAATACATTGGTTATTAATTATCTTTGATATTAATGTAAGAACTATTTGAAAATAATGAAATTCCATTTCTAAGAAAAATACGTACAAATATCATTTATCTCAATAAATTATACAAACCCCTATTAATGAATGTTTTTAACAATATATATATATTATATTCAATTAAAATTTTTACACTCATCCAATAGTTTTTATAGGAATAAGATAAGAGTAAATCCAATTTTATAAATAAAAAGATGAATTTTTCTAAAACCTAATTTTAACACCTTTTAATGGAGAACCCATTTTAAATAATATTTTTTATAATTTTATAATCTTAATATGATAAAATAAACATCTTTTTTATAAAAACTTCAAAATTTGGTTCGGGTGAAATTTTGGTATTTTTATGAGTTTTTATTTTATTAATGAATAGTGAAAATTAAATAATTTTAATTGAAAATAGATTTTTTATAATTTATTAATATGAATAAATTATATTTTAAAATTATTTTAAATTAAAATTAGATCAATTATAGATCACGTAATCTAATTTTATTTCAATAAAACTAATTTCACATTAAAATAGGATATAAAAACAATTCAAATGGTTCGACCTTTTCGCCTAAAAACCTTGATGTCGAGACATGTCTGTGGAATTAATTTTAATTTAATTTATTCCAATTATGTGATTATAATTTGTAAAAATTGATTCCTTTTTTTAATCCATATGATTTATAATTTATAATAATTTCAACTTAGATTTTGACCAAAAATATTAGTTAATGCAGTTAAAATTAATTACAGTGATTAAGAGAAAAATTAGCATAACAAGGGACTAAACCTTAAACTTAAGATCCAAACTAACCTATAAACATGTAAAAAATCCATTTTATGGCCATATTTAAACCCTATACTCCATTTTCAATAATTTTTAACATTATTGGATCCACTTTACATGGTAATAACGTGGGTGGAATTCCCTTTTCAAAAATTTACAAGAATACCACTCCTCCCCCACTATAAAAAGGCACTCACCCCTCCCACTTATTCACACCTATAAAGCCCTTTGGATCCGAAGAATTCTAAAAAAATATCATCCTAATATCACTAAATTTATCCTATGAACCCCCTTTGGGTATAAATCCAACCATGGAATCCCTCCGGTGCAAACTAAGTAGAGTTACCCAAAAAATAAGTAACATCCTTCCACACGCTCTTTTGTTTTATTTTTGTTATCCACCTCCGAAATTCTTATTATTATGAACTTATATGATAAAATAAATACCCTAAATTTAATTATATTTTTTAATTATAATTTTTCTACATACACTTATTAAAACTTCTATCTAATGGGTAACAAACATATTATTCTTGTGTGCGGTGGACTACCACCTCATGAAATGATTTTGGTGGTTTTTCTTTTACCACCTATCATGGGTGGAAATTATTATGGAAAAATTGTTTTTATATGATATATATGATATTTATGATGTATTTATCCTTATTTAATTATTATATAAAACAATCATTCATGATTTCCAATTTTTTAAATATTATAACGTCGTTTGTGGATGTGTGGACTACCGTCTCCTCAAAGCAATGTGATTCGTTCACACATTAAATGGAATGTATTAAGAATGGTTTTAGTGAACTTATATTATATATATATATATATATTACTTAATAATTATACTATAATGATATTATATATATATATACATATATGTCATTTAATTTATTTTATTAAATACGACAATAAAACAGAAACAACGTTCCTACATATGTATAACCTACCATCTCCATGAAAGGTTTATTCCATTTAATATTTCTATATATAATGTATTATTATAAATAATTATATACCAAATATATATGATATTTATATATTATTATGAATTTTAGAAATAAGTAAATTGTGATCTATATAAGAGGATCAAGAATTACAAGCCAAAACATATAGGAAAAACAAAGTTTATATTTCCAAAAACGTAACATTAACAAGGATTTGTTAATAAAAGGGTAATAAAAAGTCATATTAAAATAATATATTGTATTATATATAATAATATGGTTTTTTTGTATATTTATAATGAACTTATATTTATTATACATGATTTTTGAACATGTATGAAGAAATTCAAGACTTATGGTAAGGGTTTTCTCATCTAAATTTTATTTCTATGAGACTTATGGCTTATTCACCACTCATTTATTTATTGTGGTGTATAAAATTCCCATTAATGTATTATATGACTATTATAATTATATTTATGTGTATTTATATGCACAATTTACTATCACTCATTCGTGGGGATTATGGTTTAAATGTTTCCAAATTTTTTAAGTAATTTTTCTTTCAATTGTCCTTTATTAAGACACATGCCATGTTATGTACCTGTATTTTTATATGGGATGTATATAATTAAATTTGATATGATATATCATGAATCTAATTCATTGATGATATTTTATGTTTCATGTAATTTTTTTTCTCATGTGTATAAGGAGTCAAAGTCACCAATGTGATTATAGTTTATTGATATAGTCTCATAATTTATTGGTATTGTTTATGATTATTCTTCTGTTGCTGAAATATTATGATCAATATCACAAAAACACAAATGAAATTATTTCTATTAAGGTCATTAATGTTATATTCATGTATTGGTACCATTTTCACCTCTTTAGTACTTAATATAATTAAGAATATGTTTTTAAAAATGTATGACATTATCTCTCTTTGGTCGAAGATTTTTCTTCTTTCAAAACCATGTTTTCTAAAGAAAATTACAAAAAAAATTATGTTTAAAAAGTTTTTAAATTTTTTAAAATATTATTTTATATTTTTTCAAGGAAATAGGTTTTCAAAAAAATTTCATTCTTTTTTTATAAGTTTTCAATGAAAAATGATTTCAAAATTTTTTAAAGATTGTTTTATATGTATTCTCGAAAAAGGTTTTAAAAATGATTTTAAGCCTTCATTAAATGTTTTAAAATTATTTTAAAAGAAAATGGTTTTCAAAATACCTTCAATATTTCTTTATAATTTTTCTAAGATATTTTAAAATAAAAAGGTTTTCCAAATTCTTGATTTTTTAAAATGTTTTTTTAAAGAAGATAAGATATCTTCCTCAAGAAGTATTTTAAATGTAATTGTAATGATTTATTTATATGAAAATGATTTTTGAAATGGTTTTATGAAATTTATTGTAAAACAAATTATATTTTCCTTTAAAATGATC
Source organism: Viscum album (assembly GCA_963277665.1). Taxonomy (NCBI): domain Eukaryota; kingdom Viridiplantae; phylum Streptophyta; class Magnoliopsida; order Santalales; family Viscaceae; genus Viscum; species Viscum album. Next base: position 722,881,731 of record OY728167.1, read on the forward strand.
CATGTTATCCTTCAAAATAATTTTCCATCTAAGATGAAAATCTTTGTTATATTTTATGCATTACTAGGGATATGATCCATCGATATCATTCATATTATTTTTTGAATGGTTTATATGGAGTGATGTTTATGACACATATTTCTCTTACACATGTTATTTTATTTTGAAACCCACTTCTTTTCATATTTTTTGCTTTAATAAAATGATTAGGGGACCTACCACTTTTCAATAGGTAATGATATGATGAAATTTTTATGATACCCATTTCATTTCCTGGGTTATGTTATGATTTTTATAAAACCCATATCTTTTTATGGGTCATGATATGATTTATGTTTTATTATCCTGTGGAGAATATATGTATTCTTTTATTATTTTATGTGTGGGACCTATATATTCTTCTAATTCATTGGGAAATAATAATTTTTTTATAGTATCAAAGGGTATATTGGAGGGCATCCCAATTCCAAAACAAGAGTGTACACTTGAGGGAATCCCAATCCCAAAACAGGAGGGTACACTATAGTTCATCTCAAACCTGGAAGAAGTAGGTACAAAAGAGGGAATCCCAGTCCCAAATAAAGAGGGTATAGGGGATGAAATTTCAATCCAGAAACAATAGGGTACAAGAGAGGGTATCCCAAGCCCAAAAAATGAGGGTACATAAGAGGGCATCCTAAGCCCAAAACAAGAGGGTACACGAGGGTGCATCCCAAGAAAAAAAGAGGGTACATTGGAGGTTATCCCAACCCTAAATTAGGTACACATGTTATTATCCCAATCCTAACATGTTATGAAGTTCTTGGTAAGTTTCCAAGACATACGATATGCGATGTGTATGCCACAATTCCATGTAATATTCCTCTGTTATGATCTCAAGTGTTATTCTCCTAATTCCCTTATGATTAATTTCTTATAAATTGCTAATATTTATGACATGACTCTTAATTATGATCTTTTATATGTAGGGTATGATCTTCTAATGTTTTGATCACGTTCGCATACCCTTGTTCTCATGTTATGCTTACATATCTCCCTTGTTTACCCTTAATGATCATTTGAGTTCACCCCTTTATTATTTTTCCTTTCCCTATGTCATAAAGTCAGGTTTTAAGTAAGATTAATAAAAGGGGAATATATTTATTGGAGTTTTTTTAAGATCTTTCGCCATGTTAGAACATTATATTTCCATATTTCCAAGGACACTGAATGATCACATTCCCTATGCATGTATTTTTTGTAATTTTATAAATATTTCTAAAAAATGATGTAATATCCATATATGTTATGAATGAATGTGTCACTATATAAATTCCATTTATGCTTGGTTGATTCATTTTCATTGTTCCTCATCTAAAAACAGTGGAATCATTACACATTGGCAGATTCTTTCCCTTGAAACCATGAGAATTGTGGATTTTTTATCTACACATTAAGAAAAGTAATTTTACATTTAAACATATACTGTGGTGATTACTTCCACAAGTATCACATGTTAGAAAACCCTTCTTTCCCTTATTCACTTTTTAAATATTTTTCACTGTAGTCCTCTTCTTATCTTTCTTCCCTTTGGATATGTATTACTTGGATAATTATTTCATTATATTGATAGCACAAGATACTATATCCTAGTTAGATGAGATATTTCTGGAGAGTAGTCCCCATTTAATAATTGGATTAATCCCATCAAATAAACCATTAATATTTAAATTTTGATTATGTACATATTTTTAATAATTCCTTGATAACCTTATAAATTTGGATTCATACATTCATACATTTTCCTCTTCATTTTGTCTTAGATTCAAGAAATGTCCTTCCATATCTTTTTGTTGCTTAAAAGGAAAATATTTTTCCAATAATTATACCATGAAATCCTTCCACTCCAGGATTTTTATTTCCACCTCATACATAGTGTTTTGAATTAATTCTCACCATTGATATACATCTCTTGAGTGATGGTAAACTTCATGAAAACATTATCCCTTTCACTACTTCCCAGAGTTAGAAATATCTTCTCTATGGAACTTATCCAGTACTCCGATAGAAATTGATTTGTAGTCCCCCTAAATGATGGAGGTTTTTGAGGAATGAAGTAGTTCAACATAATTACACCACATGGTTGATCAAAAGACTACTCTATATAGAAAATTTTATTACTCATATCCTAAGTTATTTTTCCCAATAAGGTAATAATTTTGTTAATTTCAACTCTAATTCCATTTCTAGTTTCATTATCTTACCTTGGGGGAGATCCCTACAGGGGGTACATGCATTGATACAGTTCACATTACTTATATTAGGTTACATTTCCTTAAAATGGAATACACTAAATTATATCATGAAATTATAAAACAAAATATATAAGCCCAAAACTAGTGAAACACGTAAAATAAATTAAAAAAAATATACATAAATAATCTCATAATCATAAACACGATTTCTTAGAAAATGTTTTAAAATCATACAAATATTTTCAAATACTTCATAATGGTTTATAAAAAAATTTGAATTATCCCAAGAATATCCCCCGAGAGTTTCAAACATGGTGCCTATTAAGGAAAATTGTTTTACTGGGTAATGCCTGAGTTCAGCCTAACATGATTTTTTTTGATTTATTACCCCTATGTATATATGTTTCAGAACCACCTCCACTTGTAGTATCCTGAAAAGGATGAACTTCTTAAAAAACCATTTAATATATACCTTAAAAAACATTAGGTTGTTATTATATACTTATCCTCAATGACTATCATAAATTTATGTTCCTTAATAAATTTTTTCCTAAATCTAGTTTCCAAATTTATAATAAACTTTCTCTGATGTCAACTATATAGACCTCAAATTCCGTATCTAGGATTTGGTGTCCAAATTATTGCACTAAATTAATATACAAGTAATAATATCCCAATGTACTAAATAGTATTGTTGTATTGGTGAACTAGATACATTCATTATGTTCTTATATATATTGGAAAAAAATAAAATACACAAAGAATTTTATTTTAGAACACCATTATTCCTCTTATTGTATCCCTATATATAAGTCAAAAAACACTTCATGTTATCCTATGAAAAAAACATAAGAAATAGGTGAGCTCATATTCTCAGTAAGGTGAAATTTATATATGAAGATATAAATAATTAATGCATAATCAATATAGTAAAGAGAGTAACTAAAACATATGTTATTTAATCAATAACTTGATCAAAATATGGCAGTATTAAATGATGATAAAAAAATATATGTAAAAATCACATGATATTAAAAACCTAACCATGGATATTCTAAATAATAGAATAATTACATGGAATAACAATAACTCACTTCAAAATTATGTAATTCATAATATCAAAAATCTAAAACATACCATTGTGGACTTGTTCAAAAACAACTAAATAAATAAGTATGTCATTGGCCAAAACCTAACATAGTTTGTCTCATGATTATAATAGATGCATCAAGAGTCTATAGAGGGCACCACCCATCACATACTAAGTCCAAATCATTTCTTGTATGAAATTGATGAAACATAATCAACATAAACATTGTAATTGAAAAACTAACAAACGATATGTTAGTACTTTCCCCAATAAATAAACATACTCATAAACCATCCAGAGTAAAATGGTGAATGGTAATAAAATTATAAATCCCTAGTAAAACTGATCATAAAACATATATAATATAACAAGGTAAGTATAAATACAAAATATCCTTAGTGTGTTATAATTAAAATATAGGTTTTATGTCTTTGATGAATATAAATACCATGAAAATATCCTTAAAACGTTATTGGGGAAAATTACCACTCTGTTTTGAGAAAATCCTTTTAAAACAATTTTTTTGAAAAACATCTTGAAAATAATTTTAATTTAAGGAAACCTTTTAAAAATTGTAAAATAATAATTAAAACATTGATTTGTCATGAATGTTTAAACTTTTGTTCATGACATACATGTTAAAAATTGATTCCTTTCACATTTTTAGTAAAACCCAAATGGGAGTTGTTTTCAAAATGACATGAAGATTCCTTTCAAATAATTTTGCAAAAAAAATGGGTACAAATTTCATTAATAAAAAAATTTAGAATGTTAAATCTTTTTAGAATTTTTTTTATAAAACGTCATTATGGGATAAGAAGGATTTTTGACCAAAGAGATAAATAAAGTCAGATTTTCATAAAAACATTTTCTTAATCATTTTAAGTTACAAATAGACATAAAATGGTACTATTACATAAAAAATTTCAGGAATAACCATTTATGGTAAAAATATATTGATTTTATGAAATAAATAATAAATAATTCCTCCAATGGAGGTGTAAATAAAAATATTTTCGAATAATGCTGAGATTGTGAAATAAACCCTTACCTCTTTGGTAACTTTTGAATCATAAGCCCCATAAAAGAAATGAAATAAAATAAAAATGTTATGAAGATAAATATTTTAATGTTATAATGTATAAAAGTTTATCTACATACATCACACAAATAAATAAGTTGTGAATATGGTGTATGTATCACGCAAGTAAAAGTTTGACGAGAAACCCTTACCTTAGGTTTGACTTCCTTCATATGTGTCTAAAACACTTATTTAATAAATATATGTTAATTATAAATATATTATAGAACCATAAAAATATATATCATACCATATATGATTTACTTATAGTCTTTTATCACTCATTTATTATCAATTCTTTGTTAAAATCATTGTTTCGTGTGATAATTGCTTCGTTTTTCATCTTTTTTAAAATATGGTTATTTTTGTAATTATAATTAGATAAATTTTAAATCATCTAAAAATGTAAAAAAAAATTATAAATATCATATATATTCATTATATTTTTATTTATAGTATTATATTATAGTTTTAGATAGAAAATGGATTACACCATTAATGGAGACAGTAAGTCGTATGTACGCATGAACGTTGTTTCCATTTTCTTGGAAGATAAAATAAAATAAAGGTAAATAATATATTACAATTAAATAAAAAAAATTATGCAATATATATCACATTTATTAATTAAATTTACCCTAATTACATTAAATGGAAATAGTTAGTGAAAAATGAATCACATCGCTTCACGAGGCGGTAGTCCACCATACACAAGAACGACATTATCATATCCCCCACGAAATGGAACATAATAAGTTTTATATGATATATAAATTACATAAGTATTATTATGATACATCTATAATATTTATTAACGTCCATGTAAAATAGAAATAAAAAAACATCAAATAGATTCGTGTGGTGGTACTATGTCGTACACACAAGTGACGTTACTATTTTTCAATGGTTTCAGAGGTAAGAAGGTATATTTGGAAATATAATTAAAGAATTATAATAATATCATAAATATCATATATAAAATTTAAATTCATCATTATATATATCCATGATTGGTGATAATGAAAAATTAATAACATGGGTTCGCGATGCCATAGTTCTTCGTACACACGAATGATGATTTAATATCCCATTTGATGGAAGTGGAGATGGATATAGGTTATTTAATTAACATTATAAAATCTAATTATATGTTATATACTATTTTTTTATAATTTTTGGAATTAATCTTATCTGAAGTAGGTGGAAAATAAATAAAATAAAAACAACGGTTTATGAACGTTATCCCTTCTTCAAAAGATCTCTTTATATTTGCACCAAAAGCCTTCCTAGGACGAATTTATGATAAAAAATTTCTTATATTGGTATATTATTAAGTAATTTATTTGGTTTCTTATTGGAAGAACCAAATGGATTTTCATTTTTGAATAGGGGAAGAGAGGGGTGGCCTTTTATAAGTGCAGCGAGTGGCATGATTATAATGTTTGAAAATAAAAATGTGTCCCCATGTTTTCCACATAAAAAGGGTACCAAATGGATTATTATCTATAATTATATATTATAATGCCTAAATATGTCCATAAAATGGTTTTTGAACAATTTTGGGTCATTTTTATCCCCTCTCTTCTTATTTTAACCACCCTGATAAAGTAGTTTTTACCTTAACCGTGGTAATTAATTTTTACTGTTTTCACTATTGATTTTAGTCAAACATTAAGTAGAAATTATTAGATAATATAAATGATTTTTATTCTATATATGAAATTGTTTTTCCCAATTCAATTCATATAATAGGTACAATTCAATTTAAAATTAAACCCACAGACCCGATGAAAAAGAAGGTTTGAAAAGAGAGATTTCACATAAGTATATATAGTTTTAATAACAAAATTTAAAATTAAATTGATTAAAATGACATAAATTAGTTAAATTATAATATTATTGAACTAATTTAACTTAAAAAAAATTAAAATATAATTTAAATTTGTAAATAAATTAAACAAAACTGTGGTTTTTAGTAAAAATTAGTATTTTCTCTATTCATCGAAAAATAAAGCATTTCAGAAAAATACCAAAAATTAAAACTAAGATAATTTTTATATGATGATTTAAAGATTCAAGTTTATTATTTTAGAATAATTTTTTTTAAATTTGAAAAAATTAGTTATAAATTATGTATGCAAAGCATGACTGAGCCGCCTTTTAGAAAAATATAGTTTTTCATAATACATTTATTCTTCTCTAAAATGGTTCTTTTTTATTGATCATCAATATATAACCACTTAATTTATTTTAAACATTTATAAACAATATAATTTTCATAATTTAGTTAGTATTATTCATACCTAGAAACTTAATGGATATGTTATATTGGTAATGATTAATTAATAATATTTTAATAGAGTATCGCATTTCATTCATACATGATGTTGTTTTCATTGAAAGATAATGAATAAATTGAATTTAAAAAATAATAATACATCTTAAATTATTATGGTGTTAAATTATCTTCAATTGTTTTGTCATATACATTATCAAACATGACGTTCCTCTTTTAAAATCTTGGGGTGTTTCAGTGTGTATGTTTCTTGTTCATGTTTAGAAAAGAATCCCCCAAAACTCAAGATATTTTCTTCTTAGACCTTTACAGTATAAGGTATTATCAAATCATTGTGTGAATTTGAATTCCATCCAATCATTGTGTGATTCAATGACCCATAGATATTTATAATGCTAGGTTGTATTTGGGATTTAACTTGTGTGATATTCATAAATCATATATGATGAATGAATTATAAATATTATTGGTGTATGGTATATTGATTTATAATTTATTATTTTACATATTATGTGTGTTTCTATTTATATAGCATGAATATCTTGGTTTGTGTTTCTTTAATCAGATATGCATTATATGACAAGTGTTTTTAGATCCCTTCAAGATAAAGTAGGCATAGTCGGTGTAGATGACATTAAAGTTTATGTTCAATAGTTATACGTAATTATGGATCTTTAAAGTGTCATAGATATTGGACAACAAAAGAATATAGTGTATACTTGAGCATTATCTATTCAAATACATTAAAAGGCTTAGATTTATGATATAATTAAATCCATTTGAAGCATTAATTAATAATAAGGAACTAATAAAATATATAGTGTATTCATATATACCATATTAGGGGTGATGTAATTAATTAAGTTAATCATATGGATGATTGTTATAATTCCATTGATCAACATTTCTATGATATCTATTTTCCCTGCTGAAAATTTTCTATATTTCAATCATGTTCCTGTTTCTTCTTTATATGCAATCATTATTTAGTTTATAGCATGCTTCCATTTATTTGTGGATATATTGTTTTCATGTTAGTGGATAATATTTGTTAGATAATTCCCTTACTAACTCATTGACATATTAATACTTTTATAGTGATTATTATTGATCCAAGGAAGACTTTATTTATTACTTTAAGATTTTTTCTATTACTTTTTATTTAGGCTTGATAAAATTAAGAACTAAATATTCATTGATATGTGATTATATTTTTTCCCATTCTAAAAGTATTGTTTTCATTGGGATAGATCTATGAAACTATTGATATTTTAAAAGGTGATAAAGAAAATTATTTTTCCAATGAATTATTTATAAAAAAGTGGAAATGAAATATAAATATATTTGAAAACCATTTCATTAATAAAATGGGTATTGTTTTGGTATGGTATGTTATTTTAAAACAGATTTTGAAATAGGATTATGGAATGAAAATTTCAAAATCAATTTTGATAAATAATTAATTGAGGTATGTTTTGGATAGAGAAATGTGAACACAAAGTAATTACATTGGTGGGGATTACCTTAACTTGTATTCCACTGGTTGGTGGTATTTAGAGGATCATAATTTGATTGTACACTCCTTTGGTTTTGAGGAGTTATGGTAGTTTAGTACTTTATTTTATTTTTAGAAGTCACATAGTGTAAGTTTGGTGAGTGATTGGGTTATTCTTGGATTAAGTAGTTGTATATATTATAATTCTATTATATTTGAGAGTTTATATTACAAATGGGATCATGGAGATGAAAGTGAGATGTAAATTTTGAGGTGTTTCAGGGTCGTAAGTAGATGGTATGGATATGGTTTGGTGACTTGGGTTGAGAAATGAGTTGAATTTGGTGATTTGGTTAGAGTTTATGTTTTTGGTTAAGTGTTTCCCTAGAAATTTTCAAAGACCAGAAAAAATATGGTGGAAATTTTATAATGACTCATGCCTCGGATACAATTATTTTTGGTTTTTTTGGGAATTTTGGATGGTTTAGGTGAGTTCCTAATTTTGTTTTTGATTTTGGGTAAGGGTTTGGTTTTGGTTTTTAGATTTTTATTTTATTTTGAGTGATTTAGGATGAAAGTTGAGGTATTTTTAGAAGTGGTTTGAGATTTTTTGTGAGGTTTGGAATATCATAGTCATATTTTTGTATGATTTATAGAGGAAACACCATGTGGGGGTGGTAGAAAAAGGACACTGGAATTGTGATAGAGCCTCCAACATCTCACTTGACTACCACTATAGTTCTGGTGGATCCCACTACTGCTCTAGTGGGTCCCAATTAGATTTTTTAGATGGGGGAAATGATCATTTTTATCAAAAATTACTTGAAAACACTAAAGGGGAACCCATACTTCAATTATCCCTCTCCACTCATGAACCTATGAGATCTCATGGTGGACATCTATTTCTCCTTCCATTTTATATGGATCAATTGTTCTTCAATGGAGATCATTAATCAATTTGATGTATAGTCTCTCCTACTCTTATCCTCTCTTCCTGAATTATCTTTTGAGTTTTTAATGGTGTAAATTTGGTTTTAATCAAGGTTGAGAATCATTTAATGATTTTGAGATCAATATTGATGTATTTGTACATATTTTAAATCCTTTAGATATGTTTTATGATGGATGGTAATGAATTGTATATGTTTCTGTGATGATTTTGTGAATTATGGAATGGTATGAAACTATATAAAAATGAAGTCATGGTTTTTGTAAGCATTAGCCTATAATATGTAAAGATGAATCTATGTATACATCATTTGAGTGTGTGTGATGATGATTATCCATAGTGTAGGCATTACTTGAAGAATAAGTATAAAAATATGAAATTCATAATTTTTCATAAGAAATATCCTCTACAAATTTTAAATGGTATCTATGTGTTGTAAGCATCATTTCAGCTACATATGCATGAATCTTAATTTCATAATGATCATCTAGAAACTATTTAAAGATGGATATCTACATAATCATCATTTGGGCCTATGTAAATTTAATCTCTAGACTCTTTAAGAATGATCTACATAAATATCACTCCAACATGCATACAAATCATTCCTTAGAGAAAATGTGACATTTATAGTGGTTGAAAATATATGTTCCAGAATTAAATATTCCAAGTTAATTAAAACCCTATTTTTCTATAACTAATATTCAAAGTTCAAAAAAATACATTTAAAATTTCATTCAATCTAATTTAGGTGAGAAATAAAAATGGGTGATATTTTTACCATCCATTTAAAGCTTCAATTTATTTTTATAAAGAAAATTTAAATTGGTATTTAAGCTAAGGATGATGAAGGATATATCTATAAATTATTTTTTGAATGTTATTTTGATGATTTTTTGATCCTTGGAAGTTAAATTAATCATAGTAAATTAGGCATACAATTATTTTAGTTAGTTTTTAAAGTGTATAAATTCTCAAGATAGTAAGTTATCAAATTTTTTCCACAATGAATTTATTCATGTGGTGAGTTGATTGAAGGTGAAGTGAGATGAATTTGAGTTAGTGGATTTTAAGGGCGAAGTCAATTATGCAAATTTATGGAATTCAGAAGTATATTAATTTGTGAATTATTCACAATGGTGTTTGAAGCTAAAGTGTTTTTATCGAGTATTTAATTTTTCTAAATGTAAATGAAAGGAAATAAAGAAGAATTTTAGTTGAACAAATTCATTGGAGACACACACTTAATTGAAACAAAGTATATCTAGTAATCATGGTGAATGTTTTTTGATCCTAAATGAATGAATAAGTGAGGAGGATCCTTTTATATGATTCTTTAGAATGAAGACTCTAGAATAATAACCAATTTTTTTTATGGAATTATTTTAGTTCTATCTTTTTGAGTTTTCCCGTATATGGGGAGTAGTCACGTGAGATATTTTTGGTGTATGATCTGAAGATGAGTATGGAAATTTTTAGATGAAATTATATATCATTGTGTTTTACCTTGTGAAGATCCGAAAAAACTACCTACAACTTAATTTTTCAGTAAATTGAGTTTTAGAATAAATTAGTGAATGAGATTGACATCTAAATCTACTTATTCTGATCCAATTAAACATGTTATAATATTTATAAAATTGTTAAATTATTTTTAATAACTAGAGGATGGGATCATATTATTAAATCGATCATGAAGTCTCAAGAACAATAACATCAAAGAGTCATGGAAGAACCCAGAGCCCCAATAGACCATTCTTAACAAGTTCTAATCTCATTGTAACCAGCGCGATGTTTTATAATTCCAGTGGTATGATTATGAACACTATATATAGGATTCTACCTCCCTATCCACTTTCAATCATTAATGGATTATTATTTTAAATATTTCGGACTAGGATAGAAACCAAACACAGTAAAGAGTATGATCCCATAGTAGGGAACAATCTTGTAACAATTTGTATGTTCCTATTCCATTTCATTTCATCATCCATTCATGTGAGGATATTTTTTAAATTTTTTATAGGATTTAATACTAACCTATTATAGGGGTTGTCTGAAGTGGAATCACTACTAGAAATTTGAACTGTGGCCATGGTTTTATGAACTATGGTCGTAGGGCAGCCTACTACCACAATTAGAATTAAACCTTGGTCATAAAGCTTTCTGTGTTGGCCTTTATCCATGATATATAAAGAATGCTAATCTGGGATATCCTACATCCACTGTTACATGAAACAGTGGAGGTAGGTGGATGTAGGAAATACCATAATTTCATGATAAATAGGTAGGAAAGAGCTATAGCAACAGTCCACATCAACAATGGTTGTATATTAGGTTGTAGCTACAATCTATGTAGACCATGGAATTAAATTGGGAATATGGCCATGGTTTTGTAAATCCATGGCCCCAAAGATTTTGTTGGACAATTATATCCATGGAGGACCTAAACCATGGCTAGAGGGATTTTCTTGAACACTTATAGCCACGGTTCCCAAAATACATGGTTATAGGTCTTGGGCCACAATTTTTTTTCATTTTTATAATTTTTAATAATAATAGTTATATATATATGTGTGTATGTGCATATATAAATACACATAGGGATCCACATTTCAGTGGTAATGTTCTAAAAAAAATTGGTAATAAGTCCCCATATCAAAACTCGCTGACTATTTTTTTTAATAACTATAGCCACAGATTCAATCTATGGACATATACTTTTCTTACCACCATGATTTCTAACCATCATGGTAGGGGCCTATGACCACTATTTACAACTGTGTTCATAGGCAGTCATCCTACGGACACAATTACAAATATTAGTCATACATTGATACCTACTTATTCTTAGTGTTTCAACCATTCCTTGGGAATCTAATGCGGTATCAGAAAAACTAGGTTCCCACTATTAGTTTCTAAAGAAATTCAAATGTATAATCTGAATTTTGTAAATATCAGGTTTGTTTCCACCATCAATGGAAATAAATACCATGTTTGTAAGAATATTAAATTACCCTATCTTTTATCTATTATCATATAATGTTTTGATACAACAACATTTTTTTCCATTTATTAAAAGAATTACTAAAATGTCATTCATTGATAAGAAGAACCTTTAAACTAATGGGAATGTTAGAAATATTATTCATATGAAATTATTAGAAAATGAATTTACTATTGTTATGGGACTTCAGGATATAAATAATATATAATAAAAATTTTAAATATGTTGTGAAGGGAATTTCAAAGTCAAATAGGAAAAATTCTAAGTTTGTATAATCTTGTTTGAAGACATGATAATGGGGGAAGAAAAACTAATTGATGAATAATTTATAATATTAAATGAAATTATTAGTAATATCAGAGGTTATGGTGAGATTATAAATTATTTCATTATTGTGAAGGAGTTAATTAGGAACCCTCTTGATATATTTTACCCCAAAGTCTCTCCCCAATAAGATATAAAAGATCTCACTTAATGAATTGTATAACATCCTCATTGATTTTTAAATGATAAAGCTACTAGAATTCATGAAGATACCTAAAAAAGATATTTATTTTGAAAACATGATAGATTTAAAGATCAAGAAAGATAAAGTTTAATGATCTAGTTATTTTGATGGTGAATATGAGAAGGATAATAATTATAAAAGAGTCGTTTCTCTTATCTATAAGAATATCAGGCAAGGAAATGGAAAATACAAAGGTAAGCATCCACTAAAATGATTTGCATGTGGTGGAATTGTAAAATTTTACATTAACATACAAAGGTGAAATAATAGTAAATTTCAAGTTGATGAAAAAAGAGACACATCTAAAAATAAGTCTCAAGATAGAATTCGAATGCTTTAAAAAAACTCATAAGGCATAAATAAGTTTCCAATAATGAAGATATGAAATTGGATGAGAAAAAAAAGATAATGAAGACTCTTAATTTAGTAGTAAATAAAAATTTGAAACAACTGATAAAGTTAAAAATTTCAAGGACCATGTAAATAAGTATGAATAATTCTCAAGTAATGAGGAAGAAGAGTTTGAGATAACATATACAGAACACAAGTTGAGATATGAATTAGAAGTGTGTCCAAAATAGAAAAAGAATAACAACCACAAGTCATTGAGAAAGGGGGATTTAAATAAAGCATAATCTATAGAAGATTCTATGAACAAGTAAACTAATTTTACTGATGGCATCAAAAAAATTTATTTGATGGTTATTGAGAGTGATAATATTGTGGAAGATATAGAGGATAAACTCAAATAGAAATAAGAAGATTTTTACAATACTCAATATAAATGTCTTTAATTTGAAAATTACTTAAAGAAGATACGGGAAAATTATACTAAAATAGTGTATTTTAATGTTGAGAAAAAAAAATCAACAATGGAATTAATTCTAAGGAGCTAGTAAAATTTTCACCTCTTATGTCTCAATGTAATTTTTCTTTATATAACAATAAAGGTTAAAACCTAAAATCTAGTCATATTTAATACAATATTTGTTATAGGAACCCATATTATACATATAAGTAAGAGAATAAAATCACTACATTAAAATCCTCCCAAAAGTATGTGCAAGAATAATGCAATGTTTTCCAGAAACCAGAAAATTATAAATAAAATTATTATTATTATGGAAGACCCAAATTCATCAGATATTATTGGTGTTGTTGGTGAAATGTTTATACATGGTAGAATTGTTAGAGTTTATTCCTTATAACCATGTTATAAAGAATTTATGATTACATGTATTCATTTTATTGAATATTAATAAAGTTCCCTATGATATCATGATTGTTCCTCTATGTTACATAGTGTGTAATAATGTCCTATGAATATATGTCCCAGTAAAAGTTTATATAAGTTCCATGAAATGATGATAAATTAAAGGTTCTAAGATAGTATTCTTTTATAAATGTTCTATAACTAAATGAAAACATTTTATAGGACAATGAAGATAAATTCTATCAGGGGAAGAGACTCATAAGACTTTGATACACACTCCCATGGGGTCTGACCTTGGTAATATTCATAGAAAGAGTTTATGAGAATGGACCCATCGGTGTAAAATCTATATTTTGTGTTTCATTGGATTTTATTATCTATTAATGTAAGTATTGGTCTTTATACTTTAAAATTATCATTAAATAATGTCATAAGTCATGTACTTTTATGTATTTATGAAAACCATGATGACATATGATCATGTCAATGTGGGATACATTAGGCTTGTCATGAGTGATATTGAATTAATGGATAATATGAGAAAGTATTTATCCCTTTTATCTACTAGTGCATGTTTATTTCATACTCCCTTTGATGGGATTGAAACCTCCTATATAAATCCATGGTCATGGTGGTTTTTGGGTATGTTCATTTCTATAAATTCAAAGAAAGAGACATCATGCACATTGGTTAATGACACCAGTATGCAACATGATTCATTATAGATATGGTAATGAATGTATTATATTACACAAAAAGAATTCATATGAGGTTTTGTGTCATTTAAACCTTAAATTCTTTCTCAATGGGTGTGTTGGCATGTTTTTAGATGATAACCTTGGACATTGGGCAAATACACCTATTTTCATTGAGAAAGAGGCTAAAAGGATCACACACTATGTGTATATAAGATCTTGGTTAAATTAAATATTGAATTTAACAAATTAGAATAAATATTATTCATTATTTTTTGTTTAATTATTATTCAGTTTTGGTTGATCACCATGATTTAAACACAATTTACTCAAAAGAAAAAATTATTTAAATAATAATAAAAAATATGTATATTAAAGGTTTGGAGAATATTATATTTACTATATTTATTAATGAATAATTAAGTGATGTTTATTTCATAAATAAATAGTCATAATTCATGGTTTGATAAATGTCGATGAGGATAAAGAAAACTGAGCTTAATGGTCAGGTTGGGAAGGATGTAAATGATATTTATTTATATACTCTTAAGTGATGCATATGTCAAGTAAATAATAATAATATTATTATTATTAGACATGGGTTCAAATAAGAATAATATAACTAGAAAGAGTCATATGTGAAAATTTATAACCCTAACCCTTCTATAATAAATATACATGTATATCACTTTCTATAAAGACACTTATTGGGTGGGATAAATAGAGAGAAGATATCTAAATACATAGAGAGAGTTATATAGATCTAGTGTCTAGTCATTCTTCTTATTCTCTAAATCCATTACGAGAACACTAATAATTCTTCATTATTGAAGATAATTATACTTAAATCTACCATAAATGATGCAAGAGATCGAGATCGATTGTACTAGCACCCAAAAAATTTATGTAATCATTTAGAGATTGCAATACATATATAGATCACCACCAGAGAAATTTTATATTTGGATCATGCAACACAATGATGGTGCGATGGGATCGATTCAACCATATCATCAATGAAGAAATAATTAAATGTTTCTTTAATTCTAGATCTACTTGAAAATTAATTATAAATTACATGTGAAGATCCTCATCTTTTGGTTCTATCATTTAATCAATTCAAGTTATTTATGAATTCAGTTTTCCATCACTTGATTAATTTTCTATAACATGGATTATTCGTAAATTAATACATAAAAATTTAGTTGGCCATTCCCAGAAATCACTTCCTCTACACATTGAACATAAAAGTTTAATCAGATATATCACATGGATAATTTATAATTATTTATTAATATTTGATTGAATGATATGAATTTTCATTCTATTTTACTTTAGATATATCCATTCTTAAAATATGAACATCGTTTTGTCTTTCCATTCTATACTATCACTCACATAAACAACAAACAGGTTAAGTAAAAATGAAAAGACATCCAAAAACACCATCTAGAGATGTAAAAGGGCCAATCTAGATAACAGAATCATACATCCAGTATAACCCAATATACAAATCATTCACTCATGTGTCTTGTCATATCTTGTGTCGATATTAGATTAATCCAATAAATTTGTATCAGTGATCTGATAAAAATTGAACAACGTGTAGATATAGATAGGATGTCATATGGTATAAAGAACCACATGTATTGTAACATGAATACATGATATTAAGTACTCGTGTCTTCATAATGGAGAACATAGGGTTATAAGCATGTCATTCATCTACTATGTGACACATGTACTAATAAACTGTGAAACTCCAAGTTCAAACCTCATGTAAGAGGGTCACACACTATGTACCTCATACATTGTTGTGGTAGGAAACATGCCCAAACCCAAGGTGTGTGTGGAGGAAATGAGTAAAAGAGATTAAAAATCATGTAAATTATTTCACTTCACATAGTCTACTATAAATATTGTTCTTAATTTTATGTGTAGATAAGAATTAATTATATAATTAAACTTATTCACATGTGTTCTATGTGCCATTTATTTGACAGTACATGCCATGTCATGGGTTTGTAAATTATATATTAAATTAATTTATCTGTTAAATTTAAAATCTAATAGTTGTGTATGGACAATTATTATATTATACTCCACACACATCAAGAAAATCACATGTACTGTGA
The DNA here is from genome assembly GCA_963277665.1 of Viscum album. Lineage (NCBI taxonomy): Eukaryota > Viridiplantae > Streptophyta > Magnoliopsida > Santalales > Viscaceae > Viscum > Viscum album. The sequence goes on from OY728167.1 coordinate 722,898,434, forward strand.
TTCTCATGTGTTCCATGTTTCGTTTTTTTTCATAGTAAATGCTATGTAATTACTTATCATGAAATTTTAGTTGTATGTAAAGGGAATGAATAAACACACAGATCATATCGGGTATATTGGACAGGTACATGTCATTGACTCTAAATAAATTTATGTAATTAATTAAATTTAAATTAATTTTTTTTGTTTTTCTAAAATTATTGATAATAGTAATTCAAATATTCTTGGATATTATTAAGATAAATTGGATTAATCGGATTAATTTATGATGTTTTATATAAATTAAATAATGAATATAAATAATTAATAACTAGATTAAAAATGTTTCTCCATGTCATATTGCATGGATGATCATAAAATTAGACCATACTAGTGTATGTGATTGTTTAAATTTTAATTTATTCATGTCATTAAATTAAAATGAAATACTTTATGGAATCCCCTCATCCTCATTATGTAATGGTTTTTTTGTTGTTTCTTTTATGTAAACCCCCTATCCAATCCATTGGATCTTATCACCTATGTGTGAGTAAAATCTTATAAAAAAATTTATCTATCTAAATAAAGGAGGTGGATTGAGTCTCAAAGATGACGAGAAAACAATCAAGGAGATATATAGGAGTCGGGGTTCAATTTTGAAACATGAACCAAGCTACAGTTTAAGGTGTTTTCCTAGAGGGTCAAGGGTCAACTTCCCATCCACTAGATAAACTAACCATTAGTGAATATCATGATCATGGAATTTATATTTTATTTCCATTATATTCAAGGATGATTATTCATGTTTATTGATTATACATTATCACATAATAAATTAATTAATAGGAATGCAATATGGAATAAAATAAAAATGGATTATACATAAATTTAATCTGGCATGGTTAATGACTCTTAAGTAAAATCCACTTAACATTAACAAGGCATGTGATAAAATTAAATAATGTATTAAATATATTGAAATAAATACCTTAACTAAAATATTAAGTCATTATATCCTTTTCTTATATGAATTATAGTTGAACCCATAGTTCAAAGTACATGACCATCCCATGTTAGGATTCTTTCAATTATCAAGGAACTTTTAGCTTGAAATTTTGGGTTAAATTAACTTGGTTTTCATCAGGGGTTGACTACCTAATGAGGACATAGTGTAACTGAGAGGAAAGGTTTGAGGAAATATTTATCCAAGATTTCATGATTCGAGACTCCATTCAACAGATCAACGAACTGAAAATTAATGTATTTTTCGAGTTAAGTCTTCCTAAAATGCTTCAAATAAATTATCACGCTTAGTTCTAGGTTATGAGTAGGGAATATAGGTCCTTTTCACTAAAATATCTATCGAACAAGATGCTCCAAAACTAATGGTGTGGTATATTATGTTTCAAAAAAATTGTGTGAGATTAATAAAATTTATTTAAATTTAAATTTAATAATCTAATTTTTTAATCATGAAAGTACTAATTATCTGCTATTAATTTTTAAGAAATGGAAAATCACTTTAATTTAACAATGTCATAGTTATCCATTCTTGGGATTGAAAACCTTCACATTATCTTGAATTTTCTATAATTTTATAGATGCTTATGTATTATAATACACCAGGAATAGAAATTATACATTCCATAAACCCCTCTTTATAATTGTCTTGCGAAGGAGGCTAGTGAGGAAGTACCTTTATCCATGAAAAAATTGGATGATGTAATGGATGTAAATTTTTTAATGTTATCATCCATGTATGGTCAGTTTCTAAAGCAATATGAGGTTGTAGATTCATATTGCATAATTTCCCACCTTTATGCACTTTTCAAGAGAAAGAGAGACAATAGATATATGAGATCTCCAATTCAATATTCATCTTCAATCATTGAGATTTTACACCAGTTGGGACTCATGTGGTTGAGATGATTGTCTATATAGAACACTTAGACATGTTAGGGTTTGAGATCTCTGATGAGTTGTTCATAGATCTCATTTTTTCCTCACAACATAAAACCTTATCGAATTTCATTATGAATTATAATATGATAAGTATTGAGAATTCACTATCATAACATATTACACTCATTATATAAATTAATAAAGAAATGGGTAATAACAAACCCATAGTCTTTATGGTGAATATGAAAAGTAAGAATAAGGAAAAGGTTATAAAGAATCATACCATGTCTAATGAACCATAAAACCATCCTTCAAATGAGAAGAAGATCCAATGGTATGAAAAGGAGAAGAATAAAGTGTGTTTTTCATGTGAAAAATAAATCCATTGTAATAGAAACTATGCCTAGAAAAAAAACAAGGGGAGGATTTAGTTTTATTTTTTATTTAGTGTGATCCTTTTATATCTATAAATTTGGTAATATGTACTTCATGTTGTTATCACATTTATATCCAAAAATAGGAACCATGTACATTTTGGAAGGATTTAATAAATGAGGTGGATCAATAAGAAGTAAATGAAGTGATTCTTGCTCCTCTATACATTGGAAATAACCACCTAACATTGCGAGTAAAAACAATTTTTAGTTTTAATGAATTATAATTATGTTCACATTGTTAAAATGAAAATCATCTATGTTTCTTGTTTCAAAATTGATTGATTTATTTTTAGTTTTGGAAATAAGAGTTCCTAATTTTATAAAGCTAGCATATTTTTTGGAATGGAACATCTAAATAATGGTCATTATGTGTCAAATTATGAAAACCAAATATTGGTAATTGATAAAAAATCAATGTCACATGAATCATTTCACACCTAATTGTGGAATCAACGTATTGGTAATTTAAACAAGAAGTACTTGATAATTCTCTATAAATATGGTTACTTGTACTCTTTTAAGATTAAAAAACTTAAAATATTCCATGTTTCTTTATAATTCATGATGAAAAAATCACTAATTGGTGTTAAAGGTGAAAGGGACAAATATCTTCTAGAATTGTTACACAATGATGTGTGCAGACCTTTTCAATTAGAATACAGAGGTGGATTCACATACTTTATGGCTTGTAACAATTAAATTAGTAGGTATAGTTACGTATAATTGATTAGGTATATGTCTGAATCATTTTATATGTTCAAAGCTTTTAAGGGTGAAGTTGATAATCATCTTGGTAATAAGATAAATAAACTTCAATCGGATCAAGGTTATGAATATAATAACTATTATTTTGTTGAAGTTTTATTAGATTATGTGATTTTATCTCAAATAAATCCACATTATAAACCATAGTTTAATATTGTTAGTGAATGGATGGATCATACTTTTCTGGACATGGTAAGGTCAATGATGATTCACACTATCCTTCCAATATCCTTTTGGTGATATGCATTAAAAACTGAAACATACATAATAAACCGAGTACCAAATAAAGTGTAAAATGGTAATCAATTTGAGTTGTGTAGTGTATAAAAACTCATTATTTCATATACTCATGCATGGGGGTGTTTGGAGTTAGTTATTTCTATCTCATGAAATAAACGATAACCTTGTAGCATGACGTGTATCTTTATAGGTTACCCCAATGAAACTATCGTATATCACCTATATGATCCATTAGATAAAAGGGGTATTGTTTCTAGGAATGTTGTATTCATTGAGAGGGAACACATCATTGAGAAGGATAGTGGGATTAATATTCAATTTGATGAAGCTGATGCTCAAGATACAAAAGATTTGTTATAGGAATAGATTCTACAGGTCCCCATGAAAGAAGTTATTCATAAAACAAAAGTGTTCTATAGGATCACTAAATTGGTAAAAAAAATTAAAATATATTATTTTATAGTCATAGGATATTTTGACTCATTATTGGTAGAAAATAATGTCCCTCTATCATATAAGAAGGTATAAAAGAGCTTAAAATCCATAAAATGGAAAGAATCCACGAATTTAGAGTTATATTACATGTTGAAAAAATATTTTTGGGTATTGGAGGATCCTTCAGTAGATGTAAATTCCCTTGGGTGAAAATGGGTATTCATGAAAAAAAATTACGTGGAAGGTCAGGTTAGAATCTATAAATCATTTCTAGTATAAAATGGTTTAAGAAATGTCAACACATTGATAATGATGAAAGCTTTTCTCCAATTTTCTATGTTTAATAAATTATAATTCTATTTTACATAGATGCTTTCCATGAACATTAGATTTTGAGAATGGATTTAAAAACTACATTCCTTAATGGGATCCTTGAGCAATATGGGTATATGACACAACCAAAAGGTATTATGACTCCAAGAAATTCCAAAAAGGTATGAAAGTTGTAGATGTATATTTATGGTTTAATGAAATAATCCATTTCATAGAAAATTCTCTTTTATGTAGCTATAAAATAATTTGGTTTCATTAAGAATGAATTTGAACCATGTGTTTACAAGTAGTTTAGTGTGAGTATGGTAATTATCATTATAGTATATTTTAAGGGCATTTTACTAATTGTAAATGGGATGCTGGTCCTAAAAGAGGTTAAGTCATGGTTAAGAAAGTGTTTCTCCGTGAAGGAATTATTTTAATCAACCTACATTTTAGGTGTCAATATAATTCATGATAGATCAAATAGGTTTCTTGGAGTAAGTCAAAGTATATATATTGACCAAATATTTATTAGGTTCAGTACAGAAAAATCCAAGAATGGATTGGTTCCAGCGTCACCTGGTATTCATATTTCCAATAAGATGTGTTATTTGATGTAATAAGCAAGTGAGATAAGGGGTTTCATCACATAAACTTCTATGATAGTATATATCATGTATTCCATGTTATGAAAGAACCTTATATTTATAATGCATTGATAATGGTAGAAATAAATCATGTTGATCCCAATGAATAGTATTGGACTATTATTAATGATATAATTAATTTGATGAGGGAAATAGAGGATATGTTCTTAGGATATTGAGGAGATGAACATCTGGACATTGGGGTTATATATATTCTTGATTTAGGTAGATCAAAATGATCTAAATTTGAAGTCTAGATATGTTTCTTATCTCAATAAAGTATTTGTGAGATAGAAGAGTTTAAAGAGGTTAGTATTCACCTGATTCTATAGTGTATTCCATGTATATTGTAGATTATAATGTAGCCAAGGAAGAATTTTGGATTGGAAACTTTTTCCCAGAGAATTATGTATTCCTATTAGTCAAGAACCTATAATAGTTTACTATGATAACACTATAGTGGTATCTATTTTCAAAGAGACAATGTCACTTCAAATTAAAAAATCATACACTTCAGAAGTTTAATCTATTGAAGGATTTTTATTCAATGAGGTGAAGTTACATTGGGAGATTATCCGTTGAGGAACACATGGTGGACCCCTTGATGAAGGTCTTATCTCATCTAAGGAACAAGTAACATGTGAGAGCTAGTGGACTGATCTTGTTAACAGTTGGTTGAAGTGAAAGTTGGATTCTATTAGAGTTGGATCCCTAGAACCAACATCTAGGTACATGATAATTACATTTGTTAATTATAATTAATATTAATAAATTTTTTTATCACATAATGATTGTTCCTATACGTGACATAGTATGTGATAATGTCTGAAGAATATATTCTACATTGTAATTTCGTGGTAGTTCCCCACTATGATGAGAACCTTTAGGTTCCACTATAATATTGTTTAATAAATGATCTATAGTTGGATGATATCATTATATGATACACAAATGATCTATGCTATCAGATTTGGAGACTCATAGGACTCTAAGAGATCCTCACATGTCATCTACCCTTGGTAAATTATAGATAATGAGATTATGGTAATCGACCCGCCGCTATAAAATACACAATTTCCATGTAATTGGATATTCCTATCTATGAATTTGTGTATTGGTTCCTAGGCTTTAACATTATAATTAATGGCTACCATAAGTCACAAAATTTGATGTATTGATAAAAACAATGATTACATATTCTAGTTTTGAAGTGGTATACATTGGGTGAATCATAAGTGATATTACATTAATGGATAATGTGAAAAATGTTTTATCCCTTTCATTCTATTAATGGAAGTTCATATCTTCATCCCATTTATGGGAATATAAATTCTTGGATAAATCTATATCCATGGTGAGTTTTATGAATAATAATATCCAAAAATTCAAAGAAAGAGACATCAAGAATATAGTTTGGTGACACTATTATGTAACCTAATTGATTAGAAATATCATGATAAAGGGGTTATATTGTATAGTAAGTGTTTGTAGGAGCTTGTCTATCATTGTGAAAATAACTTGTTTCATTATGGTTGCCTTGGCATGTTTCTAGATGCTAACGTTGGACACTAGATGTATTCACCTTTTTCCACTAAGAGATATCAGTTGAGGGTTACAAATTAGAATCTCAATTTAATTAAATTTTAAATTTAAAAATTTATAATAAATATTATTCTTTTTTATGGTTTTATAATTTATCAAGTTTAGTTGATCACCGAGATTTAATAAGAAGTTATTCAAAAGAATAAATATGTTAAATAATAATAATAAATATTAATTTTCAAGGTTTGGATAATATAATATTTATTATATCTATCAATGATTTTTAAATAAATAGTCATTATTCTAGGTTTAGTATTTGTAGGGATAGAGGAAGTGGACTGATCTTAATGGTCTGGTTGGAAATAATGTAAATGATATTTATTTCGGTATTCTTATGTGATTCACATGTCGAGTGAATAATAATAATATTTTATTGTCATTATAAATGGGGTAAATTAAGAATAATATAATTGTAAATAATCCTATATTAAAATACATCAACCTAAAAGAGAATTATGTTATGATCAACCACAAAAAGGCATGGGGTTTGTATCAACCATGCTAGAACCTAGTGATTCTACAGTGACATTCAGAGACTTTGGTATACATGTAGATCACCATTAGAGGGATTATACACTCAGGTCCATTAATACCATGATCATATAATGAGATCGAGTTAACTATATCATCAAAAAAATAGAGAATTACGGGTGGAGGTAATTCTAGATTTAAAAATAACTTAATTATAAATTACATGTGAATATCCTCCTTCTCTGGTTCTTGCATTAAATCAAATTAGGTAATCAATGAATTATTATTTTTCATGACATTATTCTTTATGTAAAACTTTTATTATTCATAAATTAAGACTAAAAGGTCAATTTTTTCTTTACAAACAGGTGATTCTACTGCGCCTAGAACCTATAGGAATAACATGTCTTTTCCAGGTATAATGCATGAATCAAGGGATTTTATATTAGAAAAAGATAGTATAGAACCATAAAAGAATCATGTTGTGATCTAAGATTCATCTAATATATCCATAGAAACCATATTTCAGTGTTTGAATGAAATATGTTGTTGTGTAGCATCCCACCCCATAATCCACTTAGTGATGCCCCAAGACGGTCGGGTACCTGACCTCAAGCATGTATCCTCAAACACCATAGGCTACTAACTAGAAGCGAGGACCTAGGGGGTCTAGTGTGACAGTATACACTCCTATAGAACTGATGTGAACAATATAGGTAAGTATTGGAAATAGATAAAAATAAATAACTGTCGAGTAATAATGAATAGGATAAAGCTTGATTATAAATAATATATACAAAAAATATGTTGATGATGTAACGCTCCGACCCCAGTTACCCAGAGTCGGTGCATTACTGCGTAACATTGTCATGATCACAAAAGATCAAGTCTCGAAACACTGATTAGTTTAGTAGCCTTAGAAACACTAGATACATTCATAAATGTTACATTACATCATAAAGTGAAAAACTACAATAACATAGTCTCCATTTTCCACACTCATATCCCCTTTCTGACTATCCCTACAGGTCATTCATAAAATACTTCTTCACATCCTGGAAAAATTAAAACATTGGAAGGGGTGAGCTCAGATGCTCAGTAAAGATAACAATATAACGGAAGCTTTCATAAATAAACATAAACATTTAAGGCAATGTATGACTAAAACAAAAGCCTTTTAAACTTGAACATCAACATAATATGTCAAAAGTAAAATGAGATAATTCCATTTACTTATTCACATGGATATTCTACTGGTCGAATAATCACATGCAATATCAATAACCACTTTCATAATGATGGAATGCATAATGCCAGACTATCACAACCACGTATCCAAGGCCTCGTGCCAAGAATACAAATAAGATTTTGTCAAGGCCTCGTGCCAAGACACTAGTTTGTCTCATGAGACCTGCCGATGCATCGAGGAGCTATAGCGGGCTCTACCCGTCACTTATTAAGTCCAATGCATTCCTCATATGAACAGGTTTAAACATATCATAAACCATAACATAATCATAACACATAAAATATGCATAAAGGAAATATAACATTTCCACATTTCAATCACAAGGTATCAATACAACACATTGATATAATAAAAACACTTTCAAAACCATTTTCAATACCGAAATAAAAGAAAATTAAAACTTGATATTTATTTTTCATTTTAAAAAAACTTAAGGATTGTAGAGGAAGTCGAAACTCAAATAATGGTCACGGCGATGGGGAAGTCGTTTTCAACACATATGTAATAAAAAATATTCCTTTTGTCGTTTAGTAAAAACGCATCAAATAAAAGATTCCTTTTAAATAAAAGTAAAAGTCAAATGGGTTTATACACCGTATAGAAGAAATTTGTGTATAAAACAAAATATGCCTCAATGAATGGATATTGAGACGAAGTCCCTTACAAATATCATTTTTTAAATAAAATAGATCTATTATGTGTATTAAATATATGTACACATAAAGAAAGTATAAATACAATATAGGACATAATAATATCATGACATAATTTTAAAGTAGGAGATTAACCCAAAGAATGGAAATTGGGTTAAGAAGTTCCCTTACCTCGTGTCCGACTTGACTCGACCGCTCTTTAACCTCCTGAATAATAAACTAGAGTTAATATCTACCAGCTTAAGAACCTTTTTCAAGTTCATTATTCCTTTTATATCACTTATTACCATGTTATGAACATTATGTAATTATTTAAGTTAATAATGGTTGTTTTGTCGATCTTTGGTACTTGAGTCAACAATAAACTTCTTATAATTAAAAGTTGTTTATGTGGTAGAATATCCATTATCTATAGAATTATATTCATGATGTAGATATAATATATATCTTATATATCTAGTATATACATTCATTTATAATATTACATAACATTTAGAGGTAAGAAATGAAATGCACCGTTCATGGAGACGGTAAGCCGTACGTACGCATGAACGCTACTTTCATTTCTATTTAATATTTAATGGAATGAAATTATAATTATATAAAGATATACTATAATTACAGTATAATATAATGTATAATACCACTTAATCCATCCTTTATACATCCCACATGTGGCATTAACAATTCAAATCACTTTGAGGGGGCGGTAGTCCGCACTTTCTAAAATGAAAATATCGTGTTTACCCATAATGGAAACCATAAAGGTATGAAATAAATGAAAAATACATAATATTAAGTAAAACATAAACATATTATATATTATATATAAATATATTTACATCTTAATGGCCACCTTTGAAGGTGTTATATGAGTGTTGAACAATCATCGTTTCGTGAGGCAGAAATTCGCCATCCACAGAAACAGTATGTTCTTTAACCATTAAATGTAGGTGTGTGTAAGTGTAGCTCTAATACTTCTTATAAAAACATCCTAGTATATTTAGGATACTATTTTTGTTACAAAATAAATTAATAAAAAGAGTTTAGGGGGTTGGAGAATCAAAATAAAACAAAATTACATAAGAGAAGACATTACCTTAAAATCGGGTAACTCTTTTTGATTTGAGCCAAATGCTTCCTTGGGAAGAGTTATTACCAAAGTGAGGATTGTAGGAGTAATATAGGGAGGTTGGGAGAGTATTTGGGCAGATTTTGGCCGAGCCAAATGGCTTGAAGGTGTGAATAAGGTGGTAGAGGTGGGAGCCTTTTATAAGAGGACAGAAAAGGCACTCTTGGAAAGATTGAAATGTTACTTTTTTATGAAATGATTTTCGGATTATAAAGATCCCAAAATGATATATTTCGAGGATAAGGTGATAATGGTTCGCAATATACTCATAAAATAGGTTTTTGACAAGTGTAAGCCTTATATTTTACATTATCTCTTCATTTTATTTAAATCGTTAATTAATGAGGTAATCACTGTATCATCATTGTGTCATAAATTTTTTACTTTATTTAATGTCTAAAAATTATAAAAAATAATAATGATGTAGGAAATATTTTTAGCTTTCTAATTAATATTTATAGTCAAATATATTACTTTTATAACCCCATTTAAAAATTGTTTTAGTAAAACAACTCATGTTTGTGACATTTTTATTTTAACATTAAATAAAAAGTTTTTAAGGTCATTTTCCTACCAAAGTGGCTCCATGGGGTCCCCAAGTTGACCCATGGATTTTCTTGGTCGTACATGACTCATCCAATAGGTTTATGACAAGTGTAAAGGTATTTTCATATTTTTGTAATATCATTTTTACCTTAAATTTCACTAATTACCTTTAATCGCGATTAATTAAACTTAAAAGTTACTATTCACCAAAAAATTATTTTAATCCCATTGAACCACATTTTACATTCTAATGAAAACCATGTATGTCGGATTTTTGAAAATCAAATCACAGAAGTGGTAATGTTTCATTTAAATGAAAAATCAGTTTTTAACTACCACTTAGTTGTTTCACTATTCATCAAAAATTGAAGTTTTTCAGAACAATGCCAAAATTTCACCCTTAGATATAATTGATATTCCGAATTCAAAAATGATGTCTATTTTAAAGAATTCCAAACATATAAGTTTCATTAATTAATTTTATAGTTAATTCCCACTGTCACAACAAATAGCGTGTTTTTAAGAAACAATATATATCAAAAGATTGACAATTGTTTATGTCCAATTTCAAAGTGAAATTAATTCTAATGAACACCATTGGATAAAATGGTAAAAATATATTATAATTATACTTTAAACCCACTCAATATTATAATTTATCACTATAAATTATTTTGATTAAAAAAGTTATTTTTAAGTATTTTTCACTATTCATAAAAAATTGGAAGTTCTACGAAAATTACAAAAAAATCAACTTAGGAAAATTTTGATATTCCAGATACAAAAACGAAGTCCATTTGGCAAGATAAAATTTATAAAATTTCAAAAATTAGGTATTACTATTCATAATGGCTACTTTGATTGGTCGCGATGTGTTAGAATCTTGAACTTGCGTACAATGAAAACTATTGCATTATTGAAAGAGAAGCGTATCGTGAAAGTTTGGGGTGTTACATTCTCCCCTACTTCAATAAATTGTGTCCTCGCAATTTGAAAATGTTCTTAGAAAATAAAAGGTTGAAAATAGAAAATACCTTTGTGGAAAACCCACATCGGAAATAGGGTTAATAAAAATATAACATTAAAATAAAGAAAGAGAAGTACAAAGGTCACCTGAGATAGCCCATACTAGGATTATATGAAAATATGGATATGGAGGAAAAACAACCCATCAAGGTTTAATGGATAGTTGTAGAAAATAGGATTAGGAGAAAGTTAACCACAAGAAAATCACAAACTTGTGATTGGTTAAATGGTCATTGAATCCCCAGTTGGAAAAGTTAACCGACAACGTTTTTGTTTTAAGTTACCTTTCATAAAGTTGAGGAATTTATTTAAGAGATTTACTAAGAACGTAAGGAAATATACTTACTTGTCATGTAGGCTTTCATTCTTTAATAAATTTTTACCACGAACCCATCTTTCACTCCAAATGGTAACAAAACTCAAAAATATTCTATTTATCCTAACTGTATAAGGTTCCAAATATTACCACATACCATTTAGATTAGGAAAACTATTTTGTAATAACCAGGGACTTCCTGTAGGCTAGTGGTAGGTAATAAAGGCATGTCTCACTATGGTTGTGGGTTCGATTCCTGCAGCTTTGTCCGACGCGATGGGTTATCCCCCAACCTGTAGGTTGTCCTTTTCCTAAAACTATAGTATTATAATATTCCAAAAATAATCTTCATAAATGTTTTAACCTTAAACAATACTATCCAAAGTTCAACTTAATCCATTCCAACCCTTATAGTTATCCAAAATACCTCTTTCCAGACTTTCTGTAAAAGGTCTCTAATTTCCAAAATCAATTGTAACATCAGATTCCCCAAACAAGGTAAAGTTTATCTTATTTCCACATACTAAAAATATGATTACCTTCATCATATTAAAACCTTAATGAAAACAACAAGTACTACAGTTCAATCCTTATATATATCACATTATTCTTATAACCAGAATATAATCCTTGAGTCCAAAAGCACCAATACATTAATTATTCCACTTCAACTATAGTAACAGCATAAGATTGTCCTTGATCCCTTGGCCTTTTCTGAGGTAAGTTTCCCTGACGCTTAGGACATTCATTTGCATAATTCCCCATTTCCCTACAATTGTAGCATTCAACATTGATAGCCTCTTTATTTCCCTTGCAATCACGAGCCTGGTGACCTTTTTCTCCACATTTATAACAAACTCTCATTCCTTTTAGGCAAGTACCGGGGTGATTCTTCCCACAATTATCACATAATGGAAAATCCTTCTTTTCCTTTTTCCCTTTATCTGTCTCTTGTTCCACCATTCTCTTCTTCTCTCGCTTTACTTTATTGTCATAATATTTAGAGAATTCCTTTTCTGTCTTGATAGAACACGCGACTATATCTTCGTACGTTGAGAAAGATTGTGATACTAGTGCTTGACGGAGAAACGGTTTTAACCCATCAATGAAACGATGGATCTTACTTCTTGGGTTACGTATATAATCTGGAGCATGCCTCGCTATCCTTGTAAATTTAGCCTCATACTTTGCGACATTCTCATCCTCCTTCTGCCTCAGACTCAGAAATTGCCTTTCCATATCTGCTCTATGGTCACGAGTGAAGTATTTTTCTAAGAAAAGATCTTTGAACTCCCTCCATTCCATATTCGATACTTCATCATCTTCCTTTGTTTTTTGAATCAATAACCACCATTGATCAGCATCTACAGTGAGGCGGTAAACTTCCATGATAACCTTTTCCCTTTCACTACTCCCCAAGGCATGGAATATTTTCTCTAAAGAGTTTATCCATTTCTCAGCTACTAATGGATTTTCACCCCCATTAAATGTTGGTGGTTGTTGCCCCATGAAGCGGTCTAAAATTGATCCTCCACATTGCGGATCAGGGTGCTCCATATGAGTAAGGTTATTATTCATAACCTGAGTGAGTTGTCCCAGAATGTTAATAAGTTGATCAGGACCAGTTGTATCTCCAGCTCCACAATAATTATCTTGAGTAGGAGGGAAATCCCTGTTGGGAGTTCGTGCATTGATATGGTTTCCATTCCTCCCACTAGGAACCATTTCTAAACAATGGCATAAACTAGATTAGTTTATGAATTAGAATACATAATTCCATACTTGTAAAACACTTAACATAAATTGAACTATTTATGGATATAATCCATAATCATAAAAAAATATGTTTTCTTTGAGGAAGTATATACTCATAAACCCTTCATAATGGTTTTTAAAGAAAATGAGAATTATCCTAAGCATATCCCCCGGGAGTGTCGTTACCAAGAGTGCAGCAAGGCCCGTTGTTGTGCACCAGTTCCCATTCGAGTCTAGCTCAAAGCGGTGTTTTCATGTTTTACCCCTAGGTACATCTGTGCCAGAGCCGCCTCTACCTACTCGTATACAGACAGTGATGTATTGCTCGGAAAACTCACAAAATCTCTATAATAACAAAATTCTAGAAAGTTCTTCTATACTAATCCTCAAAGTCTATCTTAGGGATATGTGCTCTAATCCGAGTTTATCTAAATCTAGCTTCCAAGGTTAGTACTAAACTACCTCTGATACCAACTGTAACGCCCCGACCCTAGTTACCCAGATTTGGTGCAATACTGCGTAACATTGGCGTGATCACAAAAGATCAAGTCTTGAAAGACTGATTAGTTTAGTAGCCTTGCAAACACTAGATACATTCATAAATGTTACATTACATAATAAAGTGAAAAACTACAATAACATAGTCTTCATTTTCCACTCTCATATCCCCTTCTGACTATCCCTACGGGTCAATCATAAAATACATATTCACATCCTGGAAAAATTAAAACAATGTAAGGGGTGAGCTCAGATGCTCAGTAAGGATAACAATATAGTGGAAGATTTTATAAATAAACATAAACATTTAAGGCAATGTATGACTAAAACAAAATCCTTTTAAACATGAACTTCAACATAATATGGAAAAAGTAAAATGAGATAATGCCATTTAATTATTCACATGGATATTCTACTAGTTGAATAATCACATGCAATATCAATAACCACTTTCATAATGATGGAATTCATAATGCCAGACTATCATAACCACGTAGCCAAGGCCTCGTTCCAAGACTACAAATAAGATTTTTTCAAGGCCTCGTGCCAAGACACTAGTTTGTCTCATGAGACCTGTCGATGCATCAAGGAGCTATAGCGGGCTCCACCCGTCACTTATTAAGTCCAATGCATTCCTCATATGAACAGGTTTAAACATATCATAAACCATAACATAATCATATCACAAAAAATATGCATAAAGGAAACATAACATTTCCACATTTCAATCACAAGATATCAATACAACACATTGATATAATAAAAACACTTTCAAAACCATTTTCAATACCAAAATAAAAGAAAATTAAAACTTGATATTTATTTTTCATTTTAAAAAATGTTAAGGCTTGTAGAGGAAGCCGAAACTCAAATAATGGTCACGGTGGCGGGGAAGTCGTTGTCACCGCATATGTAAGAAAAAAACATTCCTTTTGTTGTTTAGTAAAAACGCATCGTATAAAAAGATTCCTTTTGAATAAAAGTAAAAGTCAAAGGGGTTTATACTCCGTATAGAAGAAATTTGTGTATAAAACAAAATATGCCTCAATGAATGGAGATTGAGACGAAGTCCCTTACAAATATCATTTTTTAAATAAAATAGATCTATTATATGTATTAAATATATGTACACATAAAGAAAGTATAAATAGAAGATAGGACATAATAATATCATGACATAATTTTAAAGTAGGAGATTAACCCAAAGAATGGAAATTGGGTTAAGAAGTTCCCTTACCACGTGTCCGACTTGACTCGACCGCTCTTTAACCTCCTGAGTAATAAACTAGAGTTAATCTCTACCAGCTTAAGAACTATTTTCAAGTTCATTATTCCTTTTATATCACTTATTACCATGTTATGAACATTATGTAATTATTTAAGTTAATAACGGTCGTTTTGTCGATCTTTGGTACTTGAGTCAACAATAAACTTCTTATAATTACAAGTTGTTTATGTGGTAGAATATCCGTTATCTACAGAATTATATTCATGATGTAGATATCATATATATCTTATATATCTAGTATATACATTCATTTATAATATTACATAACATTTAGAGGTAAGAAATGAAATTTACCTTTCATGGAGACGGTAAGTCGTACGTACGCATGAACGCTACTTTCACTTCTATTTCATATTTAATGGAATGAAATTATAATTATATAAAGTTATAATATAATTCCAGTATAATATAATGTATAATACCATTTACTCCATCCTTTATACATCCCACATATGGCATTAACTATTCAAATCACTTTGAGGGGGCGGTAGTCCTCACTTCCTAAAATGAAAATATCGTGTTTACCCATAATGGAAACCATAAAGGTATGAAATAAATGAAAATACAGAAGCTTCAGTAAAACATAAACATATTATATATCATATATAAATATAGTGACATCGTAATGGCCACCTTTTAAGGTGTTATATGAGTGTTGAACAATCATCGTTTCGTGAGGCAGAAATTCGCCATCCACAGAAATAGTATGTTCTTTAACCATTAGATGTAGGTGTGTGTAAGTGTATCTCTAATACTTCTTATAAAAACATCCTATTATATCTAGGATACTGGTTTTGTTACAAAAGAAATTAATAAAAAGAGTTTAGGGGGTTAGAGAAGCAAAATAAAACAAAATAACATAAGAGAATACATTACCTTAAAATCGGGTAACTCTTTTTGATTTGAGCCAAAGGCTTCCTTGGGAAGATTTTTGCCCAAAGTGAGGCTTCTAGGAGTAAGAGAGGGAGGGTGGGAGAGTATTTGGGCAGAGTTTGGCCGAGAAAAATGGCTTGAAGGTGTGAATAAGGTGGTAGAGGTGGGGGCCTTTTATAATAGGAGAGAAGGGGCACTCTTGGAAAGATTGAAATGTTACTTTTTTATGAAATGTTTTTTGGATTATAAAGGTCCCACAATGATATATTTATAGTATAAGGTGATAATGGTTCTAAATATACTCATCCAATAGGTTTTTGACAAGTTTAATCCTTAGATTTTACATTATATTTTCATTTTATTTAAATCGTTAATTAATGAGGTAATCGCTACATCATCATTGTGTCATAAAACGTTTAATTTATTTAATGTCTAAAAATTATAAAAAAAATATCATGATGTAGGAAATCTTTATATATTTCTAATGAATATTTATAGTCAAAAATATGACTTTTATAACCCCATTTAAAATTTTTTTTAGTAAAACAACTCATGTTTGTGACATTTTTATTTTAACATTAAATAAAAAGTTTTTAATGTCATTTTCCTACGAAAGTGGCTCCATGGGGTCCCCAAGTTGACCCATGGATTTTATTGGTCTGCCATGACTCATCCAATAGGTGTAGGACAAGTTTAAAGGTATTTTAATATTTTTATAATATCATTTTTACTTTAAATTTCACTAATTACCTTTAATCGTGATTAATTAAACTTAAAAGTTACTATTCACCAAAAAATTGTTTTAATCCCATTGAACCACATTTTACATCCTAATGACAACCATGTATGTCTGATTTTTGAAAATCAAATCACAGAAGTGGTAATGTTTCATTTAAACGAAAATCCGTTTTTTAACTACCACTTAGTGGTTTCACTATTCATCAAAAATTGAAGTTTTTCAGAACAATGCCAAAATTTCACCCTAATCTATAATTGATATTACAAATTAAAAAATGATGTATATTTTAAAGAATTCCAAACATATAAGTTGCATTAATTAATTTTGTAATTAATTCCCACTGTCACAACAAATAGCGTGTTTTTAAGAAATAATATATATCAAAAGATTGACAATTGTTTATGTCCAATTTCAAAGTGAAATTAATTATAATGAACACCATTGGATAAAATTGTAAAAATATATTCTAATTATACTTTAAAACCACTCAATAGTATAATTTATCACTATAAATTATTTTGATTAAAAAAGTTTTTTTTTATGTATTTTTCACTATTCATAAAAAATTGGAAATTCTCTGAAAATTACAAAAAATTCAACTTAGGATAATTTCGATATTCTGGATACAAAAACAAAGTCCATTTGTCAAGATAAAATTTATAAAATTTCAGAAATTAGGTATTACTATTCATAACGGCTACTTTGATTGGTCGCGGTGTGTTAGAATCTCGAACATGCGTACAATGCAAGCTATTGTATTATTGAAAGATATGTGTATCGTGAAAGATTGGGGTGTTACAGATGATCATGTAATGTAACAGAAAAAAATAGCATACAATAGATTCAAGGGAGATATGAATATATCATATGCTATAAAAAAATAAAAAAGGGTCAAAATTAATAACTAATAGAATCATGAGTATAGGCTCAGTCTCTCACTCCCGCACTCTATCATAAGAATCTTAATCAATCTTCAGAAGTAAGATTCTTCCCTTTATCAATTCATGAAACCATGAAGTCCCCTTGCGTACCAAAGGAGGACCGAGAATGGTGTGATATATACTAAGTAGGCGACCACCAATAGTGTCTCGATAAATCCATTCTATGCATATAAAATGGTGAGTGTTCCAATAAGTAATTAATCCAGTGCTAATAATAAGAAATATATATCAGACCGGGTTCCACTTGGGTCACCCATCCAACTCTAACGACTTCATCCTTAGTTGTATGTCTCTGAACTGAGGTAACCTACACATGTGAAATATGGTAAGAGAGATTATAAATAAATTTTCAAAGTTTGGACCATCCCCAATCAAGTGATTTTTCTTGGTGGCTGCATATAAAGAGTTTCAATTTGACATTTATACTCTCTAATATAATTGAAAACTTTTTAATATATTAAGATTCACCTTCATCCCATACAAGGAAATTACAAGGTAATCCCAAGAAATTTTCTAGTGTCTCTATATATGTCAAGTTACATGGGATTCTATCCAAAGTGACCCATAAATGAGATCTCATGTATCACTCTAGGTACGGTGTGAAGACAGCAAGAACTATCCTTCGAGTATGACTTGGTATCTCAAATAGGGGTGAAAGTATATCTCATGGAATAGTAAAACTATCTCCTCATAGAGCCCATCCATAGGTTATCTCCTAGAGAACTATTTTCACTCATCTGGAGGTAAAATTGAAACACACGGTGATCTCGTACCAGGATTATCTGGTTTCCTGCCTAGAGTATTTATAATTCATCTACCAACTCTAAGAATAAGACACAATGAGCCTGACCAAGTTGTCTTTATGTTAGAACCATTGTATCAACCTTGGCCTAAGGTGAGGTTATATTTTAGCTACCAATATCATACAATTTAATAACACACATTTTTTTGTCATTCCCAAAAATGTGACCATTTCATTTAATCAAAAAATCCAATTATTGGTTGAGATGTAGGGGCCCCACTCATGAACCATTGTTCTAATAAATTAAATTTATTACTTCAAGGAACTTAATTATAGGGAAACACCCCTCTTGGGATGTTGATACGCTTTAAAGAAAAGGGTTAAATAGGGCTCATAGGTATAACACACCCATTAGGGTGAACTAAATGAATATGATCAGCCAAAGGTTTGATTTTCCACTTACTAGGATCATAACAGGAATGGAAAATTATTTAATTTAAGTTATTATGAAATTTGGAGGCATTTTTCAAATGTTACAGCATGTGGAACAATATATAATGTTATAAAATGCATCAAAACATGTGGAAATAAGTTATACCACCTACCTTAGGTTTATAGAAGACCACTCTTCTATTGTTGTCCCTTAAATAGAGCTAGGACAAAAATATCGAAGAAATCATCAAATGCCATGAAAATGAGTGAAATGGGGTTGCACAAAAATATCTCAATATAGGAGAAAATAAACATTAATCATAGTTATTTGGAGTTTATTTATTACTCGTAGCTTCCAACACATCTGAAGGTGTAGGATTTGGATGCGGTATAAAGGAGGGATCAAAATCCCTATGTGGGAGAGGAGGGGGTTCTCTAGGAATGTGATCCAATGTAAAAAGATGATGAAGAGTAAATTAGGGTATTAAAACATTCCAGGGAAAAAATGGTAACTTCCCTTTTACATTTCCAAATGGTTTGGTTGTATGGTAGGACAAAACTTATACAAACTGTATGCCCAGTTCTGATCAAGGGGAACCTTGCATGGGCTAGGCGCATAGTTTGGCTAATTGTTCACTAGTCGTGTGAATTACACTATCATAGGGGGTCTATAAACCCAAATGGGTGTGAACCTTAGCTAGAATGGTTTTAGAAAACTGTGTGGCCCCTTTATCCCCTCTAAAGAACCCTGCATGATTAGGGGAAACTATATAGGATAGACATCACAGTTTCCTTTAACCATGCAGCCGAGTCTTTTTACCAAAATTATAAGGATTCAGGCTCTGAACAAGCCCCAGACACCATCATGACCTCCATGAATCCATTATATAATGATACAACGTCTAAAAAAGTAATTTAAGCAGAAAACAATTATTTGTACCTTTGTTAAAATCCTGATTGATTCAACCTACCTTTCTAAAAACAACTCATCCCCATGTTGGCCATCTAAGGGTAAAGGGGTATCATTTAAAAAAAGTTTCAGCCACTGGGCTCAAACATCAGATTCCCACTCTCATGTATCGCCCTAAAAATGTTCATACTACTATAGCTCCCTAACTAGTGGGACTGTCCAACTTCAGGAATCCTTCATGCTCCGATCAATGATATGTATCAGATGCTCCTGAAAGGATGCATCAGTCTTCATCTATATATCCTAGGGGTCAAGTGAATGATATGGGTCAATATGATAATAGATAATCTATGATATGTGGATGATTTCATGAATGTAATGGTACCTCTAATGTAACAAAAAATTATAGGCTATCGGCCCCACTCTCTCCACGATCTCAAAAGGCATGGCATACCAAGGTGATAGCTTTCCCTATCTCCAAATTTATCTATGACCCAATTTGGGAAAAACACACAAAAAGACCCGATGTCCCACCTCAAACTCTATAGTTTTATGGTGAAGATTAGTGAAAGAATTATTCCTAGGCTAAGTTGTATCCATATACTTCTGAATCAGCTATACTTTCTCTTATGTCCTAAACAACAATATGAGGACCTAGTAGTGTTACCACAACTACCTCTAACCTTCATAGAGGTGGACGTCACATCCTAATATAAATAGAAACATATGGAGCCATATGAATCATTTCCAAAAAATTATTACTTTATGAATATTCAACAAGAGGTATTTTCTTCTCCAATGAACCTTCAAAATCAATGATTCATGCTTGTAGAAAGTTATCTAACACCTTTATCATCCGCTTAGACTACCTATCGATCTGAGGGTGATATGATGTACTCAAGAGCACCTTTGAACCCAGTTCCTTATGCAACCCTTTAAAAAATCATGAGGTAAACTAGATTTTCTTTTCCAAAATGATATAATGGGGAACACCATGATGTCACACAATCTTCTGGATGTAATGAATCTCAATTTCATCAATTGAGAAGTTCTATAGGTTGGAAGGAAGTAGGAAACCTTGGTTAATCTGTCAGGTATCACCCACACTGCATCGCTGCCTCAAGGGGATCTCAGGATGCCAAGAATGAAATCCATGGTGATGTTATTTGATTTTGACTCAAGATTAGATAAAGGTTGTAGAAGTCTAGCAAGTTGTGGGTGCTCTACCTTCACCTGCTGATAAGTGGAGCACTTATTGATGAAACCTACTATCTACCTCTTTATACATGGGAACCAATACTGACAATGTATCTCTTAGTACATCTTGGTAAGACTATGGTAAACTATCTAAACAGAGGTATGATACTTTTGAATCAACACTTCCCAAATGTCATGAGGCACCAAAACATTCCCATGGTAGAGCAGGGTCCAATTATCATCAACAAATTTACCATTTGGTTGGATTTCACCTGATATACTCTCCCTTGGGATAAAGACTTAATAATCTAATAAAATTCCCATTCTCACCCTCTCTAGAAGAGAGGATGACACTGATAGAGCTACTAAAACTAGCTTCTCATGCTATTTAATGAACCTCTATGAGCATCTCAGAAAACAAATCCTTCATGTACCACTCACTAAGGGCCTCCTAGATTCCTATTTTTTAGTCTTTTGACTCATGGAATCAGCCACAGAATTACCCTTATGAAACATGTAAGAAAACTCAAATTCGAAAGAATGTAGGTATTCTACCGACCTGTGCTGCCTGAGATTCAAGTATCACTATGCGGTGATGTATTTGATACTTTTTTGAACCATGTAAACAAAAAACCACTCACCCAGTAGATAATTCCTTCAATAGCGTAGGGCATGAACCAGGACTACTAGATCGAGGTCGTGTGTAGGGTTATTTCTCTCATGATGTCCTAGTTGGAGGACTGTTTATGATAAAACCAAATCACTATGCATTAGGACTGTTCCCAGCCTGATTTCTAAAGCATCACAGTAAATTGTATAGCCTCTTTCCAACACCAAAAGAATCAGGATCATCACTGAAATCAGTCTTCCTTTCAACTCCTAAAAAGATACCTCACAAGCTCCAGACTAGAAAATTTTCACACCCTTCTTAGTCAGGCCCATAAGAAGAATTTCTAAGCAGGAGAAGTCATAAATGAATTCCATGTAATATCAGGGTAGCCCCATGTAGTTGTGTATTTCAAACACATTCTTAGGCTACCACCTGGAGACCATAACACTCATCTTCTCTAGGTCAATAGATACACATACATCTAAAATTATATGACCCAAGAATTGAACCTCACTAATCTAAAAGTGGTATTTTTTGAGATTTACATAAATCTGATGTTCTCTCATTGTATTTTCCGTGATCTCATGATGGTTGGCATGGTCTTATCTGGTGCGATAATACACTATGATGTCATCTATGAAGACCACACCAAATGCATCTAGGTGTTGGTGGAAAACCAAATTCAGTAGGGCCATAAAGACTATTGGTGGTTTCGTATAGTCGAACGGAAAGACCAAATACTCATAAAAGTCATACATACTTTGGAATGCTATACAAGGTATGTTTTACGACCTCGCATGTACCTGATTGTCACTCTGCCAAAATTTTTATTTAATGCCAGTTTTTTCTGTTTAGCAGCAGTTTAAACCACCGCTAAATCCTGTGTCAGGAAATAATTAGCAGCGGTTTTTTAAAACCATCGTATAACAATTTAGCGGCAGTTTTTTAGCGGCGGTTTAAACCGTCGCTAAAACATTTTTATTTTATTTTTTTAATTTTTTTAATTTTTTTAATTTTTTAATTTTTTTATATTAGTAATTTATTTATTAATTTATTTTATATTTTTGTAATTTATTTATTTATTTATTTATTTATTTATTGTTTCCACGCTCATTCTCATATCCGTGCATAAGTCCATGTGCATGCACAAGTCCATGTCCATGCGCATGCCCATGCCATATATAGAAATTCTGCGTTGGGTGAGATTTGAACCCCTTACCTCTTGCTTATTCTCCAAAGACTTTACCACTCCAACGCGCTCTTCATGTGGTCAATAAATCAAATTTAATATACTTATACATATATATATTAATTGAAAAAACAAGTAATACATAACAAATAGATACACACTAAATAATCATTAATCCATAATTATTAATGTCACAACCCCCTCCCACTAAAGATGCCCCTCCTGAGCTGGAAATAGAGAAAGGGAGATAATGACCCCCGAGTCCCGCCTCCAGTAGGCCCCGGGGTGGGGAATAGCACCAAGGGTATGAGTTTTCCCAAATATGGGGGGCATTACCCTTTTTATTTTAAAGAACGGGAAATAGGACAAGTCAACCACCAAAAGGGAAAAGAAAAAGTGTATAGAAATAAACCCAAACCAATCCTACATGCTTGTTTAAATAGTTCTGAAACAAGGTACAAGTAAAAGAAAGATAAAAAGTAAAATACGAAAAGAAAACAAGAGTACATCAACTGCAACAACTCCAACATTCCGACTAGTAGGGTCCCACACGACCCTGGTAGTCCTCCTGGAAACCTGAAAGTAAACATAGGGTGAGCATACAAGTATACTCAGTAGGGAAACCTAATGCTCTCGTGCACAGGTGGGGAGACATCCTAATGTCCCGTGAGAACAACAGCAGAAACCTAGCAAGGAAATCTATCCACCCAACCTCACCAGCCACACTCACCAAAAACACAGTCACAATAGGTAGTAGTATATAAGAACAATAGTATTGGGTACCCCGCACCATTTCCCATTAGTTAGCTGCTCTTTCTAACGGTGAACGTCCTGACGCCGCCACACTCTCCCCGCCCGCACACACCTAGGCCTCACAACCCACGCATCCCGCCCACACACACCTGGGCCTTACAACCACGTATCCCACCCGCACACACCTGGGCCTCACAACCACGTATCCTGCCCACACACACCTCGGCCTCACAACCACGTATACCGCCCGCACACACCTCGGCCTTACAACCATGTATCCCGCCCGCACACACCTGGGTCTAATCCTGAAGATTCTTGGGAAACAGTAAAACCCTCCTGAAGAGTCTTGGGCTAAAACCAACCCAATCGAAACCTACCTGAAGGGTCTTAGGTGTAAGGCCGCCTCAAGCTGTCACATCCTAGGGAAGAAGGAGCAGGAAGGAGCTAGTAACTAAGGGGAAAACACCCTCTCCTATGAAATGGGAGTGTTCGGCACTAAGTGCTCAACATGGGTGTGGTGCGATAAAACACAAAAGATTCAGATATATATATATATGTATACAAAACACACAGCCCAACCTATGGCTTCTAAACAGAGAAACGGAGCACGTGCCTCGACACTGATACTATGAATCTTGCATTCAACAAACAACCCCAACCCAATTTAGGTTTTCACGTTCAGCAGAAATAGTTTATTTAGTTCCTTAATTACTGGGCAACTATCCACAACCAACCACATCAATCTTTCATAAAGCATATCCCTCCCATCCACAAATCAAGTTAGGAAAAACACAATCAACACAAACAAGTCCCTTCTTATTAAACAAACATCCCCATTGATTATTAATCCCATTCCATTACCATGCCCCACCATTCATTAACTCTTCAACTTTTTTATTTATTATTCACAACCCATAGTTCGTTCACATTCAAGCTCATCCCTGCAGCCCCACTGCCAACCACCATAACCACAATCACACCGAAACTCGTACATCATTATCCCTTTAATACCATTTATCGCAGCCACACTGCCCATTCCAACATAGTATTCACACCAACCCATAACCAAGACAACTGCAGACCCGCTGCTCACCCGATCCACAATAACCCACAAAACACCCCCTTCACATAAATAAACCCTAACCAGCACCCACATGTTTATTATTTCAGTTTGTTCAACCGGGGTGATCACACAAGGGTTCCAAGTATTTTAAATCATCCAACATTACGTGATTAACCAATTCCATATTCACAAAGTTCCATTCACAAAAATGGTCTAGAAAGATGGGGCGACATTTAATTGCGCAAGAAAAGGCCCCCAACGACCTTGATTCTCAGTAGGCATAAGCCTATTCATTTCACAACATAACAATAGGATAAACAAAGTTAAACATCAAAACATCCCCATCCCCATTCTTTAACCAGTTATTATCTTTATTAACCGGTTCAAAAGTGTTTCACGTAAACAAGAGGGCACCCACCACGCATGATGCACAGATTTAGAGACACGAAGGTAAGATCCCTACCTCAACAGGTTCTGATCACAACGCTCCCCCGGATCAACTTTAGAAGACGTCCGTCGGTGTCCGTCACTTCTGTCAAGTCCCGGAAAAACCTCCTCGGGTGGATGTTGGAAAGGAAACGCCGAAGGAAAGATAACAGATCTAATCTCAGAAGTTCCTCCTCATCGTTACGATCCCGTGGCCGCTAACGGATCGTAAATCAGAGCTCTTACGAAGAAGTTATGGAAGAAAATGATCCTTCGAGTCTCTTAGGAGAGATTTGCTCAGAGGAATGGGGAGGAGAGGGGTGAGTTGAAAAGGAGGAGGGGACCCCTCCTTTTATAGGCGAGAAAAGAAAAATTACACGACGTGTACTTTATGGTACACGGCGTGTACTCGGTCATTTCACACGGTCACCATGCGGCTTCCAACACGGCTTTGAGGCCGTTGACTGGTCAACACACGGTTTGAGGGTAACGCGTACGCAGGGAAGGAATACAAGGCGTGTAGTATTGGATACACGGCATGTACTCATTTATTTCACACGGCAAGGAAACAGCTCCAGCACGGCACACGGTCGTTGACTGGTAACACGTACGCGGGGAGGGACTACACAACGTGTAGTTTGGGGCACACGACGTGTACCCATTTATTTCACACGGCAAGGACAGGGCCTTCAACACGGGGTATACTTGGCAAGGTGGTACACAACGTGTAGTATGGACACACAGCGTGTACCCATTTATTTCACATGGGAAGGACACGACCTTCAACACGGGGTATACCCGGCAAGGTGGTACACGACGTGTACTCACACTACACGGCGTGTACTTACAAAATTCTGGAAAGTGTGGGAAAAGTCTATTTTACCCTTCAGAACACTTCGTGACCTTATTTTTGACAAAGGAATGGGCCAGAGAGGCCCGGGCCATTACATCAGATACCCCTTAAAACATTCTCATCCCCGAGAATTCAAAAACCAACCTATTGGAATCCCAAAAAGATACCTCTTAGGGTTCTCGTTATAACAGGAACCCAACCAACAACCCTAATCATAGGTGTTAGTAAATCACTCTCCTATGTCAAGATATTATCTGCTTTAGGCGGCACTGACTCACCTGCACGGGTTTAATCGCATCTGTATTAATGCGTCTTGATTAATTATTGGGCCTTCCCACTTCCATATATTAGGATTTTTCAACTTACACTGCCCCCATCACCGCACAACCAACACAGTTCCCGAACATGTGGTTTGGGGAAAATTCCTTCTCCTATGTCGAGATATAATCCTCTTTAAATGGAATTGACTTGCCCACACGGGTTCTATCGCATCCTCATTAATGCGTCTCGATTAAGAATTAGGTTTTCCCTTTCCCCACACATCCGGACATGCTACACACTTCCAAAGAACAAGGAAACAAAAGGTCTCATAACCAAAAATCCAATCATTCCATATATCAAAGGTACAGAGTACAACATCAACACAAATCTTAGAAGAACAAGGGAAAACACTATTCAAAACAAATCTGGGTACTGAGCATGCATCTGGGCCTCCCGCTCCCAAGTTCTCTCCTCGAGGCCGCCATGCCTCCACAACACATGAACCAAGGGAATGGTTTGTCCACGGAGCACCTTCTCTTTGCGATCCTCGATTCTGACTAGTCATTCCTCGAAGGTCGCGTCGTCTCCCATATCTAACTCTCCCCAGTCAATAACGTGAGATTCTTCCTGTAAGTACCGACGAAGCTGGGAGACGTGGAAGATGTCATGAACCTTCTCCAACTGAGGTGGAAGGGCTAGCTGATATGCTACCTCGCCGACTCGCCTCAACACCTCGAAAGGTCCGATGAACCTAGGTGAGAGCTTGCTCCCTTTCCCAAACCGTCGTTTCCCCCGTCGAGGGGAAACCTTCAAGAACACATGATCCCCCACCTCAAACTCCAAGGGCCTCCTCCGATGATCATCATAAGACTTATGTCGATCTTGAGCCGCTTTCATCCTCTCACGTACAAGCTGGAATTTCTCTGTGGTGCTCTGCACCACCTCTGGCCCAAGAGCACATGTCTCACCAACCTCTGCCCAGCAAATGGGTGAACGACATGGTCTCCCATACAAAGCCTCAAACGGTACCATGCCAATAGTAGAGTGGAATCTGTTGTTGTAGGAAAACTCTACTAAAGGCAAGTGTCGTACCCATGATCCTCCTAAATCCATAATGAATGCTCGCAGCATTTCCTCCAACGTCTCGATAGTCCGCTCTATCGGCCCATCGGTCTGGGGGTGGAAAGCAGTGCTAAGGCATAGCTGGGTGCCAAAAGTATGTTGTAACCCCCTCCAGAATTATGAGGTAAACCAAGTATCCCGATATGAGATGATAGTCTTCAGAACTCCATGAAAACGCACCACCTCATCTACGTACCTCTGTGCTAAGGTACTCACCAGGCCCGAATCCTTAATTGCTAAGAAGTGAGCTGATTTCGTCAGTCGATCCACCACTACCTGGATAGCATCATAACCACCCTGAGATCTGGGTAGTCTTGTGATGAATTCCATTGAGATTTCATCCCACTTCCACTCGGGGACATCTAAAGGATGCAACAAACCACTGGGAACATGGTGTTCAGCCTTCACTTGCTGACACACTAGGCATTTATCCACAAACTCCGCCACTTCCCGTTTCATCCCGGGCCACCAAAACTGTTCCCTCAGGCCTCGTTACATTTTCGAAACTCCGGGATGTACCGCCAAGGCTGAGCTATGGGACTCACAGAGAACTCCCTCACGCATTGTCTCCGGGACAAACAACCTTCCATGGAAAAGCATCCGATGTCGGCTTTCCTCTGACCATCCTTCTAGAGTGTTCCCCTGATCGACACGATCCCACATTACTTCCTCCTTAGAGTCCCCCCACTGAGACTCTTCCACCTACTACAACAAGGAGGAATGCACCATCATTCTGAAACAAATAGCCTCTAACACCTTCTACCCTGGCATCCAAGTGCAAGGAAGCCAACTCTCCCATATCTTTCCAAGAATCGGTGGATTCCCGAAACACTTCCTTATGCGACTTCCTACTCAGGGCATCAGCCACAAAATTGCCCTTACCTTCAGTGTAAGAGATCTCAAAGTCATAGTCTTGGAGAAACTTGACCCATCTCCGCTGCCGCAAGTTCAGGTCACGCTGGGAGAAGATATAACGCAGGCTCTTGTGATCTGAAAAGACCAAAAAGCACTCCACAAAGAGGTAATGTCGCCACAACTTTAGTGAGAACACTACTGATGCAAGATCTATGTCATGGGTGGCATAGTTATGCTCGTGAGGGCGTAACTTCCTAGACCCATAACAGATCACTCCCTTATTCTACATCAGCACACACCCCAGACCAAGGCCAGAAGCATCACAAAACACCTAATACAATAACCCTTCCTCTGGAAACCTGAGTACGAGAGCACTGACCAAATTCTCCTTCATGTAGTCGAAAGCCTTCTGGCACTGCTCGCTCCATAGGAAGACCTGGTTCTTCCTAGTCAAAACTGTCAATAGAGAAGCAACTCGAGAGAAGTCCAAAACGAACCTCTGATAGTAACCTGCTAACCCCAGGAAACTACGAACTTATGCCACGCTCTTGGGTGTTGCCCAAGAAACAACTGCCACCACCTTCGACGGATCCACTGACACTCCATGTTGAGACACCACATTCCCAAAGAAGTGTACTTATTGCGTCAAGAACTTACACTTCGACAATTTCCCGTAAAGATGGTGGTGTCGAAGGAATTCCAAGACTGCCCTGAGATGCTCAACATGATCCTCCTCTGATCTTGAGTAGATCAGGATTTCATTGATAAATACAACGACGAACCGGTCCAGAAACTCTCGGAAGACAAATAAGTCACATGAAAACAGCCGGTGCATTTGTAACTCCAAACGGAATCACTACAAACTTGAAGTGCCCATAACTGCACCTGAAAGCCATCTTCGAGATGTCATTGTCCTTTACCCTCAGCTGATGATATCCAGATCATAGATCAATCTTGGAAAACCACCCTGCACCCCTCAGTTGGTCGAAGAGATAATCTATCCTTGGAAGGGTGTAACGGTTCTTGACCATTATCTGGTTCAACCTTCGGTAGTCTATTCATAGCCTGAGACCACCATCTACCTTCTTCACGAACCAAAATGGAGCACACCAAGGCGATACGTTGGGCCGAACAAAACCCTTCTACATCAGATCGTCAATCTGAATCTGAAACTCCCGCAACTCCGAAGGTGCCATCCGATAAGGGGCCATCGAAATCGGACGGGCACCAGGTTGTAATTCTATCCCGAACTCAACGTCACGTCAGGGGGGTAGAGTCACAACCTCCTCAGGAAAAATATCGAGGAACTCCCCAACAAGCTTCGAAACGTCCAACATATCTGTATCAGTTGGAACCACTAATAACCCGCCTAACAAGGAAAGGAGAGTCTCCACGCGCCGGCTTCCCTCCTGATAGTTCCTTTCGCCAACAAAAGCTACACGCTACCTGTCCACATCGGAGAACACGACTCTTCTCCGGAAGCAGTCGATAATGACACTAACAGAAAACAACCAGTTGATGCCTATGATGACATCGTATGGCTGCATCTGTAATAGAAGAAGGTCCCCACTAGAGTGATGTGGTCCCAACGTCAGCCCACATACCTAAAAAACACAAGATACGCTAGTCTGGCCTCTAACTGGTGTACTCAGCACTAGTGGTACGGAAAGTCTCTCTATGTCTAGTCCCAAAGCATGGGCTAGACTAGGTGCAACAAAGGAGTGCAAAGCTCCTGAATCTAACAAAGAAAAAACAAGAGTGTTGAACAAACAAATCATACCTCGCACCACCTCTGGTCCTGTCGGAGCTGCCAACTCTGTTGTGTGCAACTGTCCACGCCCAGCTCTTCTGCCTCTCTGATGTCGACCAGGTGACATAGTGGTACGGTAAACAAAGAACGCCTAAGCCCGATTATTAAGGAAATTTCTCAGGGTTTCATTTTATCATTTTATTTAAATTTCTTTCCCATAACACCCAAATCAAGTAAAAAACAATCCGGATGATGCATGTACATTCCCTAGGGTCTCTACACTGCAATCAATGTAGTCTCACTTGATCGTTCGGTAGGCTCAGAGTCCTTCCATTGGATCACGGGGTGCCTAAAATCATGTGTCCTAGCCGGTCTTCCCTAGCCTATGTCACGCACCAAGATTAACTAACATTGTTTCCCTACCATCCCATGCAATCCTCATTGTGCCTAACTCCAGACTCCATCCTATCTCTCAACCATCACCACTGATACCATTCTGTCATGACCCCCTCCCACCAAAGGTGCCCCTCCTAAGCTGGAAATGGTAAAAGGGAGATAATGACCCCTGAGTCCCACCTCCAGTAGGCCCCGGGGTGGTGACTAGCACCAAGGGTATGAGTTTTCACAAATATGGGAGGCATTACCCTTTTTATTATTTAAGATCAGGAAATAGGACAAGTCAACCACCAAAAGGGAAAAGAACAAGTGTATAGAAATAAACCCAAACAAATCCCACATGCATGTTTTAATAGTTCTGAAACAAGGTACAAGTAAAAGAAAGCTCAAAAGTACAATACCAAAAGAAAACAAGAGTACAACAACTGCAACAACTCTAACTGTCCGACTAGTAGGGTCCCGCATGGCCCTGGTAGTCCTCCTGGAAACCTGAAAGTAAATGTAGGGTGAGCATACAAGTATACTCAGTAGGGAAACCTAAAGCTCTCGTGCACAGGTGGGGAGACATCCTAATGTCCTGTGAGAACAACAGAAGAAACCTAGCAAGGAAATCTATCCACCCAACCTCACCATCCACACTCACCAAAAACACAGTCACAACATGTAGTAGTATATAAGAACAAGATTATTGGGTACCCCACACCATTTCCCATTAGTTAGCTACTCTTCCTAACAGTGAACGTCCTGACACTGCCACACTCTCCCCGCCTGCACACACCTGGGCCTCACAAACCACGCATCCCACCCACACACACCTGGGCCTCACAACCACGTATCCCACCTGCACACACCTGGGCCTCACAACCACGTATCCCACCCACACACACCTGGGCCTCACAACCACGTATCCCGCCCGCACACACCTGGGCCTCATCCTGAAGATTCTTGGGAAACATTAAAACTCGCCCGAAGAGTCTTGGTCTAAAACCACCCCAATCGAAACCTACCTAAAGGTTCTTAGGTGTAAGGTCACCTCAATCCATCACAGCCTAGGGAAGAAGGAGCAGGAAGGAGCTAGTAAATAAGGGGAAAACACCCTCTCCCATGAAATGGGAGTGTTCGACACTAAGTGCTCAACATGGTTGGGGTGAGATAAAACACAAAAGATACAGATATATATATATACCAAACACACAACCCAACCTATGGCTTCTAAATAGAGAAACTGAGCACGTGCCTCGGCACTGCTACTACGAAGCATGCATTCAAAAAAAACCCCAACACCATTTAGGTTTTCATGTTCAGCAGAAATAGTTTATTTAGTTCCTTAACTACTGGGAAACTATCCACAACCAACCACATCAATCGTTCGTAAAGCATATCCCTACCATCCATAAATAAAGTTAGGGAAAACACAAGAAACACAAATAAGTCCCTTCTTATTAACCAAACAGCCCCATTGATTATTAATCCAGTTCCATTACTATGCCCCACCATTCATTAAATATTCCACTTTTTTATTTATTATTCACAACCCATAGTTCGTTTACATTCAAGCCCATCCCTGCAGCCCCACTGCCTACCACCATAACCACAATCACACCGAAACCCGTACATCATTATCCCTTTAATACCATTTATCGCAGCCCCGCTTCCCATTCCAACATAGTATTCACACCAACCCATAACCAAGCCAACCGCAGCCCCGCTGCTCACCCGATCCACAACAACCCACAAAACACCCCCTTCACATAAATAAACCCTAACCAGCACCCACATGTTTATTATTTCATTTTGTTCAACCAAGGTGATCACAAAAGGGTTCCAAGTATTTTAAATCAGCCAACTTTACATGATTAAACAAATTCCACATTCAACAAAGTTCCATTCACAAAAACGGTCTAGAAAGATAGGGCGACATTTAATTGCACAATCAAAGGCCTCCAACAACCGTGATTTTTAGCAGGCATAAGCCTATTCATTTCACAACATAACAATAGGATAAACAAAGATAAACATCACAACATCCCCATCCCCATTGTTTAACCAGTTATTATCTTTATTAACCGGTTCAAAAGTGGTTCCCGTAAACAAGAGGAAACCCACCCCGTATGATGCACAAATTTAGAGATACGAAGGTAGGATCCCTACCTCAATAGGTTCTGATCACAACACTCCCCCGGATCAACTTTAGAAGACGTCCGTTGGCGTCTGTCACTTCTGTCGAGTCCCGGAAAAACCTCCTTGGGTGGAAGTTGGAAAGGAAAGGTCGAAGGAAAGATAACAGATCCAAGCTCAGAAGTTATGCCTCGTCATTATGATCCCATGGCCACTGACGGATCGTAAATCGGAGCTCGGACGAAGAAGTTATGGAAGAAAAGGAGCCTTCGAGTCTCTTGGGAGAGCTCTGCTCAGAGGAATGGGGAGGAGAGGGGTGAGTTGAAAAGGAGGAGGGGACCCCTCCTTTTATAGGTGAGAAAAGAAAAAGTACACGATGTGTACTTTATGGTACACGGTGTGTACTCGGTCATTTCACACGGTCATCATGCGGCTTCCAACACGGCACTGCGGCCATTGACTGGTCAACACACGGTTTGAGGGTAATGCGTACGCGGGGAAGGACTACATGGAATGTAGTATTGGATACACGACGTGTACTCATTTATTTCACACGGCAAGGACACAGCTCCAACACGACACATGGCCATTGACTGGTAACGCGTACGCGAGGAGGGACTACATGGCATGTAGTTTGGGGCACACGGCGTGTACCCATTTATTTCACATGGCAAGGACACGGCCTTCAACACATGGTATACCCAACAAGGTGGTACACGGAATGTAGTATGGAAACACGGCGTGTACCCATTTATTTCACATGGCAAGGACACGGCCTTCAACACGGGGTATATCCGGAAAGGTGGTACACGGTGTGTACTCACACTACACGGTGTGTACTTACAAAATTTTGGAAAGTGTGGGAAAAGTCCATTTTACCCTCCAGAACACTTCGTGACCTTATTTTTGACAAAGGAATGGGCCAGAGAGGTCTGGGCCATTACATCAGATACCTCTTAAAACATTCTTGTCCATGAGAAATCAAAAACCAACCCAGAGGAATCCCAATAAGATACCTCGTAGGGTTCTCATTATAACAGGAACCCAACCACCAACCCTAATCATAGGTGTTAGGAAATCCCTCTCCTATGTCAAGATATTATCCGCTTTAGGTGGCACTGACTCGCCTACACGGGTTTAATTGCATCCGCATTAATGCATCTTGATTAAGGATTGGGCATTCCCACTTCCATATATTAGGATTTTACAACTTACACTGCCCCCATCACCGCACAACCAACACACTGCCCGAACATGTGGTTTGGGGAAAATTCCTTCTCCTATGTCGAGATATTATCCGCCTTAGACGGCACTGACTCACCTACACGGGTTCTATCACATCCTCATTAATGCGTCTTGATTAAGAATCAGGTTTTTTCCTTTCCCCACACATCCGGACACGCTACACACTTCCAGAGAACAAGGAAACAAAAGGTATCATAACTGACAAGCCAAGCATTCCATATATCAAAGGTACAGAGTACAACATCAACACAAAGCTCAGAAGAACAAGGGAAAACACTAGTCAAAACAACTCTGGGTACTGAGCGTGCATCTGGGCCTCCCACTCCCATGTGCTCTCCTCGAGGCCTCCATGCCCCCATAACACACGAACCAAGGGAATGGTTCGTCCACGGAGCACCTTCTCTTTGCGATCCTCGATTCTGACTGGTAGTTCCTAGAAGGTCGTGTCGTCTCCCATATCTAACACTCCTCAGTCGATAATGTGAGAGTCGTCATGTAAGTACCAACGAAGCTGTGAGACGTGGAAGACGTCATGAACCTTCTCCAACTGAGGTGGCAGGGCCAGCTGATATGCTACCTCGCCAACTCACCTCAGCACCTCGAAAGGTCCAATGAACCTAGGTGAGAGCTTTCTCCCTTTCCCAAACCTCTGCTACCCCCGTCGAGGGGAAACCTTCAAGAACACATGATCTCCCACCTCGAACTCCAAGGGCCTCCTCCAACGATCAACATAAGACTTTTGTCGGTCCTGATCCGCTTTCATCCTCTCACGTACAAGCTGGACTTTCTCTGTTGTGCTCTGCACTACCTCTGGCCCAAGAGCACCTGTCTCACCAACCTCTGCCCAGCAAATGGGTAAACGACATGGTCTCCCATACAAAGCCTCAAATGGTGCCATGACAATAGTAGAGTGGAAGCTATTGTTGTAGGCAAACTCTACTAAAGGCAAGTGGAGTACCCATGATCCTCTGAAATACATAATGCATGCTCGCAGCATGTCCCCCAACGTCTGGATAGTCTGCTCTGTCTGCCCATCGGTATGGGGGTGGAAAGCAGTGCTAAGGCGTATCTGGGTTCCAAAAGCATGTTGTAACCCCCTCCAGACTCGTGAGGTAAACCGAGTATCCCGATCTGAGATGATAGTCTTTGAAACTCTATGAAAACGCACCACCTCATCTACGTACCTCTGTGCTAAGGTACTCACCATGCCCGAATCCTTAATTGCTAAGAAGTGAGCTGATTTTGTCAGTCGATCCACCACTAACCAAATAGCATCATAAACACCCTAAGCTCTAGGTAGTCCTGTGACAAAGTCCATTGAGATGTCATCCCACTTCCACTCGGGGACATCTAAAGGATGCAACAAACCACTGGGAACATGGTGTTCAGCCTTCACTTGCTGACACACTGGGCATTTAGCCACAAACTCTGCCACTGCCCGTTTCACCCCGGGCCACCAAAACTGTTCCCTCAGGCCTCGGTACATTTTTGAAACTCCTGGATGTACCGCCAAGGCTGAGCTATGGAACTCACGGAGAACTCCCTCATGCATTTTCTCCAGTACAAACAACCTTACATGGAAAAGCATCTGATGTCGGCTTTCCTCTGACCATCCTTCTGGAGCGTTCCCCTGATCGACACGATCCCACATTACTTCCGCCTCAAAGTCCCCCCACTTAGACTCTTCCACCTGCTGCAACAAGGAGGACTACACCATCATCTGAAACAGCCTCTAAAACCTTCTGCCCTGGCATCCAAGTGCAAGGTATCCAACTCTCCCATCGCTTTCCAAGCATCGGCGAATTCCTGAAACACTTCCTTATGCGACTTCCTTCTTAGGGCATCAGACACAACGTTGCCCTTGCCTTCAGTGTAAGAGATCTCAAAGTCATAGTCTTAGAGAAACTCAACCCATCTCCACTGCCACAAGTTCAGGTCACGCTGGGAGAAGATATAACGCAGGCTCTTGGGATCTGAGAAGACCACAAAGCGCTTCCCAAAGAGGTAATGTTGCCACAACTTCAGTGCGAACACTACTGATGCAAGCTCTAGGTCATGGGTGGCATAGTTAGGCTCGTGAGGGCGTAACTACCTAGACCCATAATAGATCACTCCCTTCTTCTAAATCATCACGCACCCAAAACCAAGGCCAAACGCATCACAAAACACCTCATACAACAACCCTTCCTCTGGAAACCTGAGTACGGGAGCACTGACCAACTTCTCCTTCAGGTAGTCGAAAGCCTTCTGGCACTGCTCGCTCCATAGGAAGACCTGGTTCTTCCTAGTCAAAGCTGTCAATGGAGCAGCAACTCGAGAGAAGTCTGAAACGATCCTCAGATAGTAACCTGCTAACCCCAGGAAACTAAGAACTTCTTCCGCGCTCTTGGGTGCTGCCCAAGAAACAACTTCCTCCACCTTTGAAGGATCCACTGACACTCCATGCTGAGACACCACGTGCCCAAGGAAGTGTACTTCTTGTATCAATAACTTACACTTAAACAATTTCCCGTAAAGATGGTGTTGTTGAAGGACTTCCAAGACTGCCCTGAGATGCTCAACGTGCTCCTACTCTGATCTTGAGTAGATCAAGATGTCATCGATAAACACAACGACGAACCAGTCCAGAAACTCTCGGAATAAAAAGTTCATAAGTCCCATGAACACAGCCGGTGTATTTGTAACTCCAAATGGAATAACTACAAACTCGAAGTGCCCATACCTGCACCTGAAAGCCGTCTTCGAGATGTCACTGTCCTTTAACCTCATATGATGATATCCAGATCATAGATCAATCTTGGAAAACCATCATGCTCCCCTCATTTGGTCGAAGAGATCATATATCCTTGGAAGGGGGTAACGGTTCTTGACTGTTACCTGGTTCAACCATTGGTAGTCTATGCATATCCTGAGACCACTATCTGCCTTCTTCACAAAAAAAACTGGAGCACCCCATGGCGATACGTTGGGCCAAAAAAAACCTTTCTCCATCAGATCGTCAATCTGAATCCGCAACTCCCTCAACTCCGAAGGTGCCATCCGATAAGGGGCTATTGAAATCGGACGGGCACCAGGCTGTAAGTCTATCCCGAACTCAACGTCACGTTGGGGGGTAGAGTCACAACCTCCTCAGGAAAAACATCAAGGAACTCCCCAACAACCTTAGGAACGTCCATCATCTTTGTATCAGCTGGAACCATTGATAACCCGCCTAACAAGGAAAGGAGAGGCTCCACACGCCGGCTTCCCGCCTAATAGTTACTTTCGCCAACAAAAGCTACATGCTGCTCATCCACGTCGGATAACACGACTCTTCTCCGGAAGAATTCGATAACAGCACTAACAGAAAACAACCAGTAGATTCCTAGGATGACATCGTATGGCTACATCTGTAACAGAAGAAGGTCCCCACTAGAGTGATGTGGTCCCAACGTCAGCCCACATCCCCGGCAAACACAAGATATGCTGGTTTGGCCTCCAACTGGTGTACTTAGCACTAGTGGTAAGGAAAGTCTCTCTAAGTCTAGTCCCAAATCATGGGCTAGACCAGGTGAAACAAAGGAGTGCGAATCTCCTGAATCGAACAAAGAAGAAACAAGAGTGTTGAACAAACAAATCGTACCTCGCACCACCTCTGGTCCTCGCGGAGCTGCCAACTTTGTTGCATGCAACTATCCACGCTCAGCTCCTCTGCCTCTCTGATGTCGACCAGGTGCCATAGCGGTACGGTAAACAAAGAACTCCTAAGCCCGAGTAGTAAGGAAATTTCTCAGGTTTTCATTTTATCATTTTATTTCAATTTCTTTCCCAGAACACCCAAATCAAGTAAAAAACAATCATGATGATGCATGTACCTTCCCTAGGGTCTCTACCCTGTAATCAATGTAGTCTCACTTGGTCGTTCGGTAGGCTCAGAGTCCTTGCATCAGATCACAGGGGGCCCTAAAATCCCGTGTCCTAGCCGGTCTTCCCTGGCCTATGTCACGCACCAAGATTAACTAACATTGTTGGCCTACCATCCCATGAAATCCTCACTGTGCCTAACTCCAGACTCCATCCTATCTCTCAACCATCACCTCTGATACCATTCTGTCATGACCCCCTCCCACCAAAGGTGCCCCTCCTGAGCTGACAATGGTGAAAGGGAGATAATGACCCCCGATTCCTGCCTCCAGTAGGCCCTGGGGTGGCGACTAGCACCAAGGGTATGAGTTTCCACAAATATGGGAGGCATTACCCTTTTTATTATTTAAGATCAGGAAATAGGACAAGTCAACCACCAAAAGCGAAAAGAATAAGTGAATATAAATAAACCCAAAACAATCCCACATGCATGTTTAAATAGTTCTGAAACAAGGTACAAGTAAAAGAAAGCTCAAAAGTACAATACCAAAAGAAAACAAGAGTAAAAAAACTGCAACAACTCCAACTGTCCGACTAGTAGGGTCCCGCACGGCCCTGGTAGTCCTCCTGGAAACATGAAAGTAAACATAGGGTGAGCATACAAGTATACTCAGTAGGGAAACCTAAAGCTCTTGTGCACAGGTGGGGAGACATCCTAATGTCCCGTGAGAACAACAGAAGAAACCTAGCAAGGGAATCTATCCACCCAACCTCACCAGCCACACTCACCAAAAACACAATCACAAAAGGTAGTATTATATAAGAACAAGAGTATTGGGTACCCCGCACCATTTCCCATTAGTTAGCTGCTCTTCCTAAGGGCGAACGTCATGACGCTGCCACACTCCCCCCCCCCCCCCCGCACACCCATGGGCCTCACAAACCACACATCCCGCCCGCACACACCTGGGCCTCACAACCACGTATCCCGCCCGTACACACCTGGGCCTCACAACCACGTATCCCGCCCGCACACACCTGGGCATCACAACCACGTATCCCAACCGCACACACCTGGGCCTCATCCCGAAGATTCTTGGGAAACAGTAAAACCCACCCGAAGATTCTTGGGCTAAAACCACCCCAATCTAAACCTACCCGAAGGGTCTTAGGTGTAAGGTCTCCTCAAGCCATCACAGCCTAGGGAAGAAGGAGCAGGAAGGAGCTAGTAACTAATGGTAAAACACCATCTCCCATGAAATGGGAGTGTTCGGAACTATGTGCTCAACATGGGTGGGGTGTGATAAAAAAAAGATACAGATATATATATATATATATGTTTACCAAACACACAGCCCAACCTATGGATTCTAAACAAAGAAACTGAGCACGTCCCTCGACACTGCTACTACGAAGCATGCATTCAACAAGCAACCCCAACCCCATTTAGGTTTCAACGTTCAGTAAAAATAGTTTATTTAGTTCCTTAACTATTGGGAAACTATCCACAACCAACCACATCAATCATTCGTAAAGCATATCCCTGCCATCCACAAATCATGTTAGGAAAAACACAAGCAACACAAACAAGTCCCTTCTTATTAACCAAACAGCCCCATTGATTATTAATCATGTTCCATTACCATGCCCCACCATTCATTAACTCTTCCACTTTTTTATTTATTATTCACAACCCATAGTTCATTCACATTCAAGCCCATCCCTGCAGCCCCGCTTCTAACCACTATAAACACAATCATACCGAAACCCATACATCATTATCCCTTTAATACCATTTATCGTACCCCCGCTTCCCATTCCAACATAGTATTCATACCAACCCAAAACCAAGCCAGTGGTAGCCTTGCTTCTCACCTGATCCACAAAAACCCATAAAACACCCCCTTCACATAAATAAACCCTAACCAGCACCCACATGTTTATTATTTCAGTTTTTTCAACCGGGGTGATCACACAAGGGTTCCAAGTATTTTAAATCATCCAACATTACATGATTAACCAAATTCCACATTCAACAAAGTTCCATTCACAAAAATGGTCTAGAAAGATAGGGAGACATTTAATTGCGCAAGCAAAGGCCCCCAACGACCATGATTTTCAGTAGGCATAAGCCTATTCATTTCACAACATAACAATAGGATAAACAGAGATAAACATCACAACATCCCCGTCCCCATTCGTTAACCAGTTATTATCTTTATTAACCGGTTCAAAAGTTTTTCACGTAAACAAGAGGAAACCCACCCCGCATGATGCACAAATTTAGAGAGACGAAGGTAAGATCCCTACCTCAACAGGTTCTGATCACAACGCTCCCTCGGATCAACTTTAGAAGACGTCTGTCGGTGTTCGTCACTTCTGTCGAGTCCCGGAAAAACCTCCTCAGCTGGAAGTTGGAAAGGAAAGGTCGAGGGAAAGATAACGGATCCAAGCTCAGAATTTCTGCCTCGTCGTTACGATCCTGTGGCCGCTGACGGATCATAAATCAGAGCTCGGACGAAGAAGTTATGGAAGAAAAGGAGTCTTCGAGACTCTTGGGAGAGCTCTGCTCAGAGGAATGGGGAGGAGAGGGGTGAGTTGAAAAGGAGGAGGGGACCCCTCCTTTTATAGGCGAGAAAATTAAAAGTACACGGCATGTACTTTATAGTACCGTTGACTGGTCAACACACGGTTTGAGGGTAACGCATACGCGGGGAAGTACTACAAGGCGTGTAGTATTGGATACACTGCGTGTACTCATTTATTTCACACGGTAAGGAAACAGCTCCAACACGGCACACAGCCGTTGACTGGTAACGCGTACACGGGGAGGGACTACACGGCGTGTAGTTTGGGGCACACGGCGTGTACCCATTTATTTCACATGGAAAGGACACGACCTTCAACACGGGGTATACCCGGCAAGGTGGTACACAGCGTGTAGTATGGACACACGGCGAGTACCCATTTATTTCACACGGTAAGGACACGGCCTTCAACACGGGGTATACCTGGCAAGGTGGTACACGGCGTGTACTCACACTACATGGCGTGCACTTACTAAATTCTAGAAAGTGTGGGAAAAGTCCATTTTACCCTCCAGAACACTTCGTGACCTTCTTTTTGAGAAAGGAATGGGCCTCAGAGGTCCGGGCAGTTACAATTAATCAATAATGATTAATCAATAATTTATATTTAATAATTAATAATTTATAATATATAATATATACCATATAATATATAACATATAATATATAACATATAATATATATCATATAATATATAAGACATAATATATAATACATAATATATAATACATAATATATAGTACATAATATATAGTACATAATATATAATATATAATACATAATATAGAATATATAATATATAATATATAATATATAATATATAATATATAATATATAATATATAATATATAATATATAATATATAATATATAATATATAATATATAATATATAATATATAACTTATAATATATAAGTAATGTATAAATAATAAATAAATTAAAAAATAAATCAATATATGATAAATAAATAACAAATTAATAATAAATTAATAAATAATAGAGAAATAAATAAATAAATCTTAAATCTTAAATCTTAAATCTTAAATCTTAAATATTAAATAATTAATGATTAATAATTAATAATTAATAACTAATAATTAATAATTAATAATTAATAATTAATAATAACTAATAATTAATAATTGATCATTAATAATTAATATTTAATATTTAATATTTAAAAATGTATAAATAATTTATAATTAATTAATAAATTATTAATAATTAATAAATAATGAATATTGAATAAATAAATAATTAAATAATAAATGAATAATAAACTAATAAAAAAATAATATTTAGTAAATTAAAAACAATTTAATAAATAATAAATAATAAATAATAAATAATAAATAATAAATAAATACATAAATAAATAAATAGATCAATAGTTAATTAATTAATAATTAATAATTAGTAACAATAACTAATTAATAATTTATAATTATAAAATTAATAATTCTTAATTAATAATTAATATTTAATATTAAATATTCGATATTAAATATTCAATATTCAATATTTATTATTTAATAAATAATTAATGAATAATAAATATTTAATTAATCAATAATCAATAAATAATCAATAAATAATAAATTAATTAATAATAAAATGAATAATAAACTAATAATAAATTAATATTTATTAAATTAAAAATAAACTAATAAATAATAAAGAATAAATAATAAATAATAAATTATGAATTATGAATTATGAATGATGAATAATAAATAAATACATAAATAAATAAATAATTAATTAATTAATAATTAATTAATAATTAATAATTAATAATTAATAATTAATAATTAATATCTAATATTTAACATTTAATATTTAATATTTAATAAGTAAATATTAATTAATTATTAATCAATTAATAAATAATGAATAATGAATAAATAAATAAATGAATAATAAACTAATAATTTATAATTAATAATTAATTATTTAATTAATTAAAAATGAATTAATAATTAATGTGTACGTAATAACTAAATAATAATTAAATAAATATATAAATATTAAATATTAAATAAATAAATAAATAAATAAAAATAATAAATAATAGATAAATAAATAATAATTAATTAATTAATAATTAATAATTAATAATTAATTAATTAATTAATTAATATTAATTAAATATTAAATGAATAAATAAATAAATCATAAAATGTTAAGAACCTCTAAAAACCCTAAAAACACTGAAATAACCATAAAATATGATCCGAGACTCATTTTTCAGTGCCACAACTTGTCAAATCAAAAATCATGAAATAAGCATCGATATGATATGTAGTACAGGCCGAACGGACACATGGATCGAAAGTTATAACCGTTTGAATTTTAAGAAATCGGTGTCTGCAACTAAAACCACTATTTTAGAGGAATTCTAGGCCTTTCTAGCAGAATAAAAATGGGTACAACACTCTAAGAGTTGGTATAAGACCTAAGCGGCATCGAGCTCATCGCAAGTTTCGATTTGATATGTGGTAGTGCCCAAACAAACTCCCGAATTAAAAAATATGGTCGTTTGAATTTTAAATTCGATTTTCAACTTTTGAATTTTGAATACATTTTTTCCTTTGATTATCACATGATTTAAATCTCACTTGGTTTTTTCTCATTTGGTGAACTTCTATTTGACTTAGTGTGGAGCTGAAATGGACTATCAAATTAGAATTTATGGTCATTTGATGATGAAGTTTGTTCTTCTACTTATTGAAGATTTTTTTTCATTTTAAAAATATTATTAACTAATAATTATAAATATTAATTAATTGTATCATTATAAATATTTAAAATTATAAATAATAACATATATTTGATTTTAAATAAATAATAAATAATAAATAAATAAATATTTTTTTTTAAATTTTCTTAAATTTAGTTGCGGTTTAAAAAAAACCGCTGCTAAAAAATTGAAATTTTTTTAGAAGATATTTTAAAAAAATTATAAAAAATATTTTAAATAAAATTTAGCTTCGGTTTTTTCATGACGGTTTTAAAGTTTCCACTAAAACACTATTTTATTATAGTTATGGGTCAAGGGATGTCTCAGTTATGATACCCATAGGTCATGATTAATCTATTATGTTTAAATGGATCGATCAGTTTTAGATTCTCAAGACCAGTAGGGTAGTTTCTTTCATTTATGAATTTATTTATTATTTTATTCATTTTATGACAGTGGGAAATATATAATCTAATAAAATTTTAAAATTCATAAAGAATCTATGAATTGTTTTATTAATGTTCAATTGTGAGTGTGAAAACATAGTATGAACAAGATTAATAGAAATGGATTACATTCTCCCAAAAAAATAATAAAACCCTCACATAAATATTAAGTCATAAATGACTTTTGTCATTTGAATTTCAACACAACTAGGGGTTCACGG
This sequence comes from Viscum album, assembly GCA_963277665.1. Taxonomy (NCBI): domain Eukaryota; kingdom Viridiplantae; phylum Streptophyta; class Magnoliopsida; order Santalales; family Viscaceae; genus Viscum; species Viscum album. Next base: position 722,942,004 of record OY728167.1, read on the forward strand.
TGCTTGATCATCCCTAGATGAGGGTTTCTCTTTCTACTGGGGAGTTCTTAGGAGAACAATTGGTTGAAATCGATACATCACTCAATAGACTAAGGAACTGTGAGTTAATGTGGTTGGACAGTCAAAAGACAACCTAGAACTCTTTGGGTAGAGGTGAAGCCATAGCTTGTAGAATATAAGGGGAGGTTTAAGGATCCTTGCCACTATAATAATCAAGAGATAGAGTATTTTGATTCTAGTACATAGTGTTTCTAGAATTCAATAAAATAGTGGGAGACATTTAATGATATAATCAATCAATAATGTCTAAATCGGTAATCAAGTGAAAAGTACAATCTGCTAGATTTTAATTTTGTAGAAAATGGAATTTAATACCAAAAGACATACATATATAATCTTGGACAAATTAAATCACCAAAATAACATTATTTTCTTATGTAGTACAGGTGCTTTCACACAATACTACAATACAGTAAATTCAAGGTGCTGGTGTCCCAATACTTATTTATCCACCTCAAGAAGCGAGGGTGTAAAAATGATTTTATGAGACTCATGTATGATGCATATGATGGTTATTTCATAATGTTATCATCAATGTTAAATTTTATTTATGGATAATACATCCGAACATGGATGATTTAACATGTTGTCTCATCTCCAAGAAACATCTGAGGAGAAAGAGAATCAAGATATGAATAAGGTTTTGATTACACTGGACATGTGTAAATTGAAATATGGATCACAGTATTTAAATGGATACCGTTCTCATATCATTTTCACCGATTTAATTCAATCTCATTTAAGGTTATAAAATGAATAGTATTGAGTAAATGTTCCATTTCCTTTTTAGGTAAGGTTTTCCAATTAAATAAGAACACTAAAAAAGGAATAATCTTTAGTTATTATGGTGAACTAGTTGGAAGACATGGCAATAAGGCCAATGGAAAGAGTGATTTCAAAGAAACCTTTGTAGCATCCTTCAAAGAAATGGGTATTAAACAGGATTTTATTTTCTTCAAATATCATGAAATAACATTTTTGTAATTTTAAATGTAATTAAATGAATTAATGAAACAAGAATATGCTTCTTCTTTAGTGTATATTCATCAAATTCAACTAATGTTTATAACATTCAACTTGGGTATTAAATGCAATATGATATTCACACATCTGTATTGAAATACAGTAACCAAGTAAGTATAGAATCCTTATAATAAGTCGGGTGTATTCTCCAAGTGGTTGAGAAAGGGTGATTTCTAAGTTAGCGGTGTGGAACACATAACTTGTAATTAACAAGTTAATGATTAATTTCAAACTATTATTAAGTATAACCAAAAAAAATATCTTATGTTTCCATCAGATATAAGGATACATTATTCCATGTTTGGGAATGAATGTTTTTTGTGGTGTATCATACTCAACAAATCATTCAGTGGTACATTAATCATTGTCAATACTTGATGAATATAAAATGTAAGACTTATATTCCCAGTTATGGGTTGATAATTTTTCAAGAAAAACTAAAAGTTGGCATCAAGGATATACTCAATAATGTATTTAGACTCAATAGGGATAAACACCTTAGGTATTATCATTGTATATACTTATTTAGTTTTGGAAAAGGAAACCTTTAGAAGTAATGTCAATCCAAAAATATTTTGGAATTGGTTCAGTAAGAAATCATGAACTATTCCAAAAATAATATAGTGGTACATATATAATTCATAATATTACTTTAAGAATTTATGGAATCATAAAGCAAAGTATGGTGTATGCATGTTCAGAAGATATGAGTTTCTTCGGTCTGATATGCTAAAGAATATATTGACCAAGAATTTATTGATCGATATAATGTAGCATGGAGTAATTCCTAAAGGCACATTTCCTTATCCACATCATGATATTGATGTTAACAATTTGTATCAATGATAAGACTTAATGTTAACATTTATCGATAAAATGTATTGTGGAGTAATTCCTAAATGCACGTGTTATACATCAGAGTCATGATTTAAGTAATATCAAAGTTGTAACTTGTAGAAACATCCATTATATTTCATGACATTCTTTGAAAATATGGGTGATGTCCCATAACCATTTGCCAAGTATAATGAAAAATGGATTTCATTTGATTCATAGTATGATGTAAGTACATTATGTATTAAAGACCTCTGTTTAAATTCAAAGAGTTTTTTAGGATATAAACAAACTTGCATCAAGAAAAACACATTGTGAATCTAATGTAATTATCTGAAAATTTACTTAGTATATTATAGAAATCCCTATTATAGAAAAGTTATAGTCAAGTTACATACTACATTTCTAGAAAAGGGTTCACATATTTATTAGAGATAGTGGGAGCTATATTGACTTGGGTTTAGTCAATTCTAAAGATGCACATGTAGTTAGAAAAGAAACTAGTTCCATAAGTGCATATGGGATAGTAATGTTTTACAGACACATAATATGTAAGAAGGATAAAACCATAGTGATGGTTTTTATTCACTATAGTTGGGGATATATTATTCATTGAGAATAATAATTCCGACAAGTAATTAGTATAAGGAAATTAAATAAGAATGACAAGGTTATTTAAATTTCAATAATGGATTTCATGTATCAAATTACAGGGGGAGAATTATTTTCAATACTACGGTGGGTATTCCAGTGACATAATACATAGATACTACAATTGTGGTACCAATAAGGCTTTATTATTCATACCAAGTCATTATACCCAAATCCATTAGAATTATACTTTTTATAGCTAATATCTACGGTCATTTTATTGTGCATTTGATGTCAGGACCACCCATCAAGGAATGTGTCTATTTGGAGAAACTAGAAAGGGATGGTGAAATCATATAATTCCAATAGAATTTCAAGTTAGAGAAATCTAGTTTAGTGTTAAAGTAAGCAAGAAGGTCATAAAATATTATTTTGGAATGAATCTTTTCCATGTGTCTACCAGAGGTTAGTGGGAGAACCATTGTTTTCTGAGGGAAATATGTTGGGTAACATATGAAAAACATATATTGGTCTTATAATTAGTTAGTACCAGGATGAAAGTAATTATCTAGTGATTGAATTAAATTAGAAACCTAATTTCTAGGGAATAGGATCTACTGAGGAAGATATTACAGTTGCTTAGACCTAGTCAATCGTCTATATACTGACATCGTATTGAAAAATACAAGTTTGAAAAATTTTAGAGAGAATTTTTTCCAATGTCACATGATATAAATCCTTCCAGGAAGACAAGCATGCACATAGGAGGAGATTAAAGTGGTTAGTTAAATTTCACACACCTTAGAGATTGATCAATCGCGTATGTAATTATATGTAAAATATATGATATTTCCAATATATATTTTATGATAGGAAAAAATCAGTTATATCCAAGATAAATGAAATTGAATTAGTTAATACTATATCATTATACTTGGTAAAGTATAAAAGATATGTACCTAGAAAGTGGAGAGTAAAGGATAGTAGTTTCTAGGGGGCACAAACTAGTATTCCTTGGATCAATATGATCTAATATCATGGGAACAATAAGTGAATGATCTATACAATCTCATAAAATCTAGTGGTATCCATACCTATAAATACTGATTATGTTTCAGCTTCTGAGGCAGCTAAGAAATAGTTATTACATGAAACACTTTGTTCCAGCTCTTGAAATAACACCTAGTAAGTAAATTTTTATCATCATAATAATTATTTACTTTTACTGGACAAGATTTCAAGTATTGAAAGTATAAAAAAGGGATATGCTTGGAGACACCATATCTTAATAAGTTTTACTCAATGAGGTGAGGTTTCACATATTAGAATATCCATGTGGCGGAAATATGGCAGACCTAGTAAATAAATCCATGAATTAAAAGAAACATGATATTTATCCTGTGAGAGATAACAAGGTTGATTAGAAAGTTTTCTCTAGTGTAAGTGGGAGTGTCCTAATAGTGTGTTCCCTAGACCCAACTTGAACAGTTATTTTGATTACCATATCATGGATACAGTTAGTTACACATGATGCAAACTTACCATTATAGTGTATACATTTTTGCATCCACTGTTTAATGGTAATGTCTATATATTAATTGTCATATCCAAATATTATAGTAGATACCAAGCTATAATGAGAAGCTCAAGATACTATGACATTAATCTTAAACAAAGGTCATGTGGCCTAGAAAAATAATACTGACTGGACATAGTTTATGTCAGACTTCTCAGTGTTGGGGGATCATAATCATTGATACCTCATCTCACAAAATTCTCACATGGTGATCTCTAGTAGTTCATTTCATGAGGGTAGAGAAACCAATAGAAATACCACATGTTTCGGGTCTCATTGAATGTTCCAATCTATGGACATGTGTGTTGGTATCCTAATATGATATCATTACCATTGTCTACCATTTCTTCATGTACTTTAATGCAAGGAAAAAACATGATAATTAAATCATGTTGAGGTATCTTGTGTTGGGTGTGTCACTGGTGGTATGACATTGGTTGAATGATCAAGATAGAATTTATTACATACAAGTTGAGAAAGTAATATATCTCAATCCTTGTTGATAAGGATGGTAGTAACTTCATAAGTCCCTATCCAAGGAAGTCAAGGGTAAATCAGTGCAGTAAGATAAAAACAATAAAGTAAGAAAAGGATGATGACACAACTGTGTGTCCCACTTTATGATATATTTAAAGGAAAAGAGAATATATTACACGGTGTGTGTTCATAGGATAGTTGGTATTGCTATGATTATCCTTATCTCTTTAGAGTACTTGATGGATTACTAGAATACGATATTATTTTGTGAATTTTATTCACTATTATTGAGATAAGGTCCTAGTGGGTCACACACAATAGCATATTCAAGAATCATCCCTATTCTGGTGAATACGTATAATGGACATGGTGGGCCCCACCATGGGGTCCGACTATTCTCCAAATCACTGATCTCTGATGGGTAAATAAATTCATTATTATTCATGTAAAGAATAATTTGGATGAATTTATTTATTAAAATTATTTTTAAGTTATGTAAATACTTGGAATAATATTAATCGAACTAGTATCATTTTAATATTCTAGGGACGTTTAATATTAAGCGAGAATTATGCATTGAGTTAATGACTCAGTTTTATCATGTCTTATATTTAATATATATTAAAGGCATGTTATAAAACATAAATAATATTTATGATTCATTTTAGTTCATCATAATTATTTATTTTGAGGAAATTAAATAAATGGGGGTTGAGGAACCCTTTAGATTATTTTGAGCATACATTATTTAAAAGAGAGAGGGTCTCTCGCTAGTGACTATTCATGGTGAGTTCATCATAGTACCACTCTCATTTTCTTCTTTCTAGATAGAGATACGCTCAATCTAGGTGATAAGATCAAGATGATCTCCATGCATAGAAGGAATGCTGATGCGGTGATCATTGGCACATAAAATGTATCATAATACCGCTACGCTAGAACCCATAATTTGGAGATTGATGTTTCAAAAGATTTTTGAATCATGTGTGGATGCTCTTGAGGTGTTCTACTTTGGATCCTTAAAGCAGAGAACTCCAGCGGCAAGATGATGTCGAGTGCAGATTCAGATCGTAAAAATGTTGGTTTTTTATTTTATTTGTGTTCTCTATTTAATTTACATGAGATCCTCAGACATTAAAAGGTATTAGATCACTATAGAATACAAGTTTCGTCACCACAATAATGAAAATTTTTCAATCCCTAGCCCACCAGCTTCTGTTGCATGCCCCAATACCTTCAATTTCATATCCCATGACTTATTAGACAAGAAAGGGTGTTCCATTAACATGGACATATTATTCTAAAAAACTATTTCTATATATAAAATATTGTCTCACATTTTCACCCATCCTAATATTTACTGAACTGAGTATGGACTATTTGGTATATTTTGATACATCGAGATCCGGTCTTGGTTGTGTTCTCATGTAGGGAGATCATGTTGTGGCCTGTGGTTCGAGGCAGTTGATAGAACATGAGAACAATTATCCTACCCATGACTGGGAATTAGCTTCCATTTTCCATTCCTTAAAGTCTTTGAGGTATTCCCTATTTGGGAAAAGGTTCATAGTTTTCACTTACCATAAGATATTAAAATATATATTTTCTCAGTGAGACTTGAAATTAAGTCAACAAAGATGGATGGAGTAACTCCATATGTTTTATTTCAACTTTGTATAAACACATATTAAATGGAATTCTATGTAATATGCATTAATATGGAAATAATATTGCAAAGTGTTCTCTGATGCTCATAACCAATGGCAGCTGATGAGAATGATTAGTGACATGAATCTGTATTTCACCATTTAGGATGAAAATCTAATCTTCTTCCCATTTAATTGTGTTTACAACTTTTTATATTTGAAAAAATAGGCTCAAACATCAAATCCTGATTGTATCTCTATTAGGTAAAACCTAAATGGTGGGGAGACTTCTAATAGATGGATATATGATAAAAACTTTTTGTTACATTTTTAGAATCGTGTTATAGTTCCTCAATATTTCTAGGAATATATTATTTCTACTCATTTCCATTAAAAATGTAATATTCATATAGGAATTTATAAAATGTAAATTGTGATGAAAAATCATTTCTCGTGGTTAGGTATGAGACAAAAGACTATAGATTTTGTTATGAAATGTCTAACTTTTCAGCAAGTAAAATCTGAGGATCAATGACCATTTGGTATGATATAGTCTATGCCTATACCTATATGGATTGGGAATAGATTGCAATGGAAATTATCATAGTTATACCATAAATTTTGTCGAAGAATTATTCTATTTGGTTGATTTTGGAATGACTAACCAATTTGATATACTTTCTACCTGTAAGAGAATCCAACACATTAGAATAATTATAAAAGTTGTATGTTCGATAATTAGTTAGGTTTCATGGATTTCCAGTATTTATTATATCTATAGAGATCCCTAATTAACTTTTAGATTCTATTGATCATTATAATAGGCTCCCATAAGTCAACTAACTATGCGCACATCATATCATCCATGGAAATATGGTTAGTCAGAATGCTCAATTTAGACATTGGAAGATATTCTTAGATCATTTTTCGAAGAATTTAGTAGGTGATGGTAGGATCATATTTCTTTGGTTGAATTATCCTACAATAACAGTTATTAGGTGATGAAGCAGGAGTCCCCATTTGAGGCTTTATATAGTTGTATTTTTAGTTATTTTCTATATTGGGTGGAAACAGGTGATACACCATTTATTGGTCCTAGTATTTTTTATGATTCTATGGAAAAAATTCAAATGATTCATAAGGGGATGTATATGGCTTGGTGATGATAGAAATAAAATGTGTACAATCACCCCTAAACCTTTTTCTTCAATGTGATCAAACACATATTCTTAAAAGTGTCACTCAAACATGGCCATCAATGCTTGGGGAAACAAGGGAAGTTTTCACAACGGTATGTGGGATCATTCAAAGTAGTGGAATGGATTGGAATAGTTGTGTATTAGTAATCTTTACCACTTAGGTCCATATTCATTCATAATGTATTCCGTTTCTCTTGATTGAAGAAGTATCACCTGAATCCCCTACATGTGATTAGTTGGGATCATGTTGGTCTTGATACTAATGTGACATTTATCCATGAACCAGTTCAGTTTTTGGATATATAGGAAAAGAACCTACATTGGAGATATGTTTCTTTAGTGTTAGTTTTATGGAAGAATGTTTAGGTTAAATAGAAAATATGGTGATTGGAGAATTTTGTACTAGAGTAATGACCTAAGTTCTTTAAAGAAACATTTTATCGAGCTTCCCGAGGATGAAAAGCCCAATGGTGGGGATAATGGGGCACCCTCGATTTGAGTTACATCATCGTTTTGTGCCTTTTTTACATTTTAATTAAATAGAATACATTTTTGGAGGATTTCAGTGGAACAAAAAGGAGATAGTCTTGAAATGGGATTCTACAAATATGAAAGAACAATTTACATTGTGTATAATTTTTTTATAATGTAAATTTTTTGGGGTAAATACTTAGGCTAAGGAAATTTATGATGTAAAATAAATTTACATCATGAATTGGTTTTATAGAATTTAATTTATAAGTGATGTGTTTTCAGTAGAAATCAACCCTTCAGGAATTAATGACATAAATCCCTGACTTATGCCATAAATTCATTCAGGCCTAACCAGTTTTTACCCAACAAAATATTTTAACTCCTCATTCAGTTCATATTATTTAATCTTGAATTTTAAGGCTTCCTTAAGTGATTTACAGTTTCCATCAGTATCAGGACTCTGATTCTAATGAATCCATGGGCATTCAATTGTAGATATCAAAGTTTATGGTCTTATTCTTCCTTATTGTCTTAGATCTCCTCTATTTTTCTCATATGGAACCATAGATCAGTATGTTAATATATATATTTATGGGTTTAGATTTTTTTGAGGAGATATTATGGGGTTTTGATAGAGGAATGGAAGGAATAGGTTTGACTGGTGAAATCTTCTTTGATCTCTCATGCCAATTGACTTGTGGTAGGTGGTTTTTCCATCATTCCACTTTTATTGGAAGTCAAATTATTTAAGGTTTTTAAATGGTTTATCCTATGTTTTTCAATGGATTTTTCTTTGGTAAAATCCTATTGATAAGTCTCTTAGTGTTTCGAATTTGAATTAGATTTTGGTTGTCTCCCACAATGGACTTGTAAAATTTATTAAAGGAATCTTCAAAAATGTAAAATAGTTTTGATGCATGTTTTTTCTTGATTGGGCTGTGATTTTCATCTGGAAAGTCACATAGTTGGCTTGGGTTCATGATTACATTGTATGAGGACTTTTTGAAAAAAAAAATTGGTGCTCAGTGTCAACTAGAAATTCACAAGGATAAAATTTCCACCAATCAATGGATTAGTTGATGATGTATCTTTTCTTAAGAGAATAGGGAGATTTCGTTCAGTATGAATGTGCGTGCATGTGTGTGTGTAAACATGGATTATTATTCCAAACTATAAATTATGTTTTACCTATAATTTTTAAAATAGAAACTAATTTGATTAAACTGCTCTTGGAAATCATGTTCATATGAAAATTTTATATTGTGAAAACTATTTACCACTTCGATATCCTATCTATATATTTTATATCCAATGATCTAACCAGTTTCTAGTATTAATTTCATGTGGGAAAATCATGGGGTTACCTACTGGGTATGATTACTCACCCCTATAGATTCACTTTTGTGTTTATACAGATGTTGTTTTCCATGATACAGGTTAGAGACATATTTCGTGCTTTTTTAGCGGTGATAATTGATGTCACTATCATAGTTGGTTGATTTAAAGTTTGGAGTTGTTTAATGTCTTGTCCAGGAGTGGTTCCACCTCAGTAACCAGATCTTTTTCTTCTTTGGATTTTTAGTTTTTTCCCCTTAAAATTTTATTCTTGCTTTGATATTTTCCCTCTTTTGTTGTTCATTCTTAGATTAGTCACTTTTATTATAGTTGGGTTTTGGTGCATGAATCAATTATATATATGTACTTGGTTTTACATGTATGTTTTAATAATGGTTAAAATGTTCCCCCAGTGTATCTTTTTTTTAGACTCTTGGCATTTATTGTCATCTTTTGGTGTCTAGGGAATGTAACCTAGGGTCAGTGGTACCTCTACCTCTTCCCAAGCTAATGGTTTGGGGCAGGATGTTAGAGAAACACACTACCAAAGGATGATATTATGCTTATAAAATTGAAATAAATCATGAATGTTTATTTTATCATGTCCTCTATCTCTTCAGTAGAAGAATTCATCAATAAAAAGGTTGATAAACCCATCGAGTCATATCACTTAACTATCAAGGTATGCTTTTGGAAACTCAAATCACATGTGTGGTTTTAAAAATAATTATTAGTAACATGAAAATTACTAATCATGAAAAAGTATACATCTAATAGAATTACTATTTAAAGATAATTTCTTATTAAAAAGAAAAAAATATAATTTTGATAACACAATTTCTTTAAGGGGGTGTAACACCTCAAGATTTTAGTATGTAGTCTCATTTAAATAAAACCACTATGTGTGATTTCTTTTGATATATGAAACATAGAAAGTGAGTGAATATTTATAAGTTATAATAAAATATGCAATAAATTAATTTATATTTTATTAAAATTTATAAAATAAACAACTTTATAAAATAATAGTATTATATTTTCACTTAATAAAACAACATTGACTCTATAAAAACCGTTTTAAATTATTTTTATGAATTGTGTAATTTGGTTAAATTTATCACTTTTTAGGAATGATATAAATAAAATGTATTCAAGTAACTATTTTTAAAATTAATTAATAAAATCCATGAAATAATTGAGTGATTTTAAGGAATATGGATCTAATAATTATTCACTAAATTGAAATGTTTTTTTAAACATTATTTTATTATAAATTACATGTTCTTATTTAAAAGATATATTTGTCTTATATAGAGTATTAAATTTATTTAAAATTATTATTTATACATGTAAAAAATGGGAAATAATTTATAAATTTATTATCAAATATTAGTAATGAAGATAAAATCATTGGATGGTAAAAAGAGATATTTTCAGAAAAATATTTTTAATCGCACAATGTATTTTTATCTAAATAAATTAAATTAATCAATATTGATATATGATTTCGATGAAATGTATAAATAATATATTCAATAAAATAAATTATAAATAATTTAATGGTTGTTATTAGGAAACAAATGTGAGTAAATTGATTAGATGCTTCAAAAATGCATTTTCTTCTAAAAATAGTTTTTATGTGTTTTGTGTGTGCATATTAGAATCAATTTCTTCCACCTTTATAAATTGCATTTATTAAAATGATTTCCATATTTTTAATCGTCCTATTCAAAATAGGTAATGAGTATTATTTCACTTTTATTTATAAAAATTAAGTTACCATGGTAAAAGTTAGTCACCACGGTAAGGAAAAAAAACTAAAATTGTTTTATCAAAGGATAAAAATGTTAAATATCATAAAAAAATTACCATAATGGTTGTATGATGTTATTATTAAACTCTAATAGTTTTATCTTCTCTACATGTAAATTTTGGTAACGTTTTTCTTTTGATAATGACCTTAATTTTTTTAAGTTATGAGTATTTACAAAAATGTCACTCTCTTTCACTTAATATTTTAAATATTTTTTTAAGATAATGATAAGGATAAAAATATGTTTTGGATGAATATAGAGGAATGCAATGATGGGTTTTAAATTATATTTATGTTTTTATTTTTTTTAAAAAAATTAAATTGTAGTATAGTTATCTAAAATGTTTAAGTAGCGTCGACAAAATATGTGTGCAAGCAATAGAAACTTAAAAATAAATGCTTTTAAAAATATTAAAAGTAATAATATTTGGATAAAATAGAACCTTCCATGAATTTTAGGGGATCTGTTACGAACCAACCCGGGTCAAACCTAAACCGGTCACCCGAGTCAGACCGTGGCAAGGCCCGAGGGGTGTTCTCGATCCCCACGGGCTGGAAACTAGTGCCGAGAATAAAAATAAACTAGTTAGGAATGATTTAGACCATAAAAAAAGATAGATAAGTAAAAAAAAATTGAGAAAAATAGATAAATAAAAGAAAATAAACCAAACAAACTGGTAGCGGAAAAAGTAATAAACTAATTAATGAGCCATACCTCCAGTGACCTTATGGGTCACCATAGAACACAAAACCACACTCACTCCAAGAGATACCCAAACTAAAGGAACCTAAAACTGAAAAATAAAGTAGGTGTGAGAACTGAGATGATCAGTAGGAATTCTAAGGATGAACAACACCCTATGACCTTACATTTAAAAAGAAACCCAATTATGCTAGTTTAAAAATAAGACATAACAAATTAATTTTTTACATTCATTTCATATCCATGTCACAAGTTTACACTTTTTTTAAGGAATTAATTTCTAATCCACTATATTTTAAAAATAGACTCCAAACAAACATTAACATTTTGAAATGAAAAGGAAACAGTTTAGATTAAAATGTGGTTTTTTCACAAATGAGACAACAAGTGTGAAACAACTTAAAATAAAATCAGATCATAAGAACCATGGGAAATCCATAAGTAGGTAGTGTTATTTTGGGACCTAGTATCCTCATAGCTTAGTGAAATGTGGCATAGAAACAACAACGAACTATGTTCTCATGAACAATCCAATAGTAGGGAACACACCCATAACCTAGTGGTCTCTAATCAATCATCATTATGTTTAGTTAGTGTTTTAAGCATCAATACTACTAGATGAAACTTGGATGAACCACTTCTATATCATCTAGTGTACTAGTCATAGTCTGCCCACCTAGATACCCAGGTTTCTCATGTGCTCCATTTCAAGTGGTGGTGAGTTTTATCAACAAGTAAAGACACACACATCACATTCTTTATCTAAAAACATTCCAGTTTTCACCACCGACCTCCTCCCCTTATGCGCGTCCCCCTTTTTTTCAAAAACACACAACATTTCACAAGCATCTTCATTAATAACATATAACAATTCATTCATTTAACATACACATCATTTTTCTAAATTAATAGGGCAAGACTTAAGAGGGGTTTTCCTTTTTCATAAATCATTCTTAAAGTGACAAACGGGCTTACTCACTTACAAGGAGAAATTTTCATTTTAGAAACATAATCACCCAACATATTTAAGTTTCCAAAATAGTTTAAAATATTAACTAAACAACCAAGGTGCTACATATTTAATGAAATCTTAAAACCATACTTAAAAATGAATTAATCCTTTTAAGAAAATAAAACTATCATTTAACCTTGAGTTCACACCAAAACCCATTTTGTAAATCACTTTGTAACTTCTTTGGAAAATAAACATTCCATTTCACTTTTACAATAAAACTGGCTGAAAGACCACACGTCTTTGGAAATACCCTCTTCACATTCAAAACATCAAATAAATCACTTTTCACAAACCACAACCATTTACATAAATACATATATACATATATATTGCATATTCATTTCATGTATAAGTATAAAACACATTTTTAATAGAATACCAAGTAATTACGAAAATTCTAATTAAAGTTCAGGGCACGGGGAACATACCTCAGAGTGGAACTGAACCAAGAATTCGGCCCTTTGCGCTTTCTAACTAAAATTTGTTTCTCCCCCATTAAGAATATGCACTTTCACATACAAATAAGGACACCTAGCCCCTATGCACACACAGGCGATTCGCCTTTGATAACGCTAACTGAAAACCACTCAGAGAAGTCCAACACACTACAAAAAAACAACCAGGGACCCTTAAACAATTAAGGACCTTAAATTAGATTGTGCGACAACCAAGAAGTAGATATATAATACTTACCTCAAGTGGTGATGGAAACCAAAACATTTTGAACCACCTCACCTTTAGTGGTGGTTGACGGAATTTACAAGAATAGGTCCCAGGGGATCATTCACACAACCCTAAACCACAATAAATCACAAAACCCAAATCAAACCCTAATATAGGGTTTCAATGAATAAATTAATAAATCACTCTATCATTTAATAAATAAAAGGAACCCAAAAGCACAATAGGAAGAGACCAATAAAACAAGCATTAATCACATGAACATAAACCTCATATACAACAAGAGGGTTCAATAAGGTAAAATCAATATCACATCACAAATGTCAACTGGGACTTCAAAAAAAAGGTAAGAAACTTACACATTTCAAAAAACCATTTGAAATAAAATTGAAAACCCAATTTTGAAATCATTTGAGGTCGTACGTCAATTTAAAACCAAATTCACCTTTTAAGATACCATTTTTAGCCAATGAAAACCCAACTGGGCCATGTACCATTTCCCAACATTAAAACCATAAAAGGGGAAAATGTATCTCATAATAAGATTATCATAAGTAAACATAACAATTTAAAACATAAAACAAGAACTACAACAAACCAAACAATTATGCCAAGGTCAAGAGATAATTAAATTGGTGAAAATCATTACAAGGATATTCCATAGAATTTTACTGGCATGAAATAGGGAATTAAAATGGTGCATGCATATTACAACTCCAATGGAAAAAAATTTAATAGTAACACCTACCTCGAGACAAGAGGAGCAAGCCAAAACACTTCGGTACTTGAACCTCTTGACCAAAACTGTCCATGCATGCACACACATACATTCATATATATATATATACCCTTTATCCAATATACATTTTCCCCGCTCCATGAGGGAAAATGTGCAAGGAAGTTATATATATCTATATACACACATACCTATGTATGTGATCACAACACTTCAAGGAGACACCAACATTATACAACAATGTCTAGGGACCCTAAAATCTAGGTACCAAATCAATTCCATCCAAATCGGACCAACCACAACCTAAAACCCTAACCAAAAATCTACTAATTGGAAGAACAAAAAATCCTAGAGAAACGCACCTACGACGGGGGTTGAGGGAGGATATCCAAGTGTAATGGAGGGATTTTAGATGTGTGCCGCATCAGAAAATCCTACCAAGAGGGAAGATCGGTGAGAGTGGAGGGTTGTGTAGTTGGGGGGTATGTGCGGGTCATAGGGGTGGCATGCAGATGATGCAAGGCAGGCAGGGGTAGTGTTGTGCAGCTCACTGGGATGGGAAGAGGGGTGTCTGATGGCTTTCCAGAAGATGAGTGGAGCACCAACCAAGGGAAGGAGAAAAAGTCGCTAGGGTTATGGTAAGGGGCAGTGTGCTACAAGAGCAGGGGAGGCTGTGGGCTTGCCGAAGAAGGCTACTGTTGGAGAAAATCGATCACCTGAAGAATGTGGAGTGGTGAGTTCGGGGCCACCGACATAGGTTGGTGTGCTGGTCGGCCCAACTTGCAAAGTAGGGGGTGGAATAAAATGGGGGGAGATTCCCCCTTAGGGTTTTAACTTTTTTCATTTTTCTTATAATAATAAAAATAATAATTACAATAAGAATTATAATAATAACAACAATTATAATAATAATAATAATAATAATAAATTTATTATTCGTTTCATTTTAAACCATGATGATATTAATAAGAACTTAATAATAATTATATTTATAAAAAATTTAGTGTTAATAATATTATGAAAAACTATTAATAATAATAATAATAATATCTACACAGTCATATTATTATTATTATCATGTTTAAAATATTTACCCTATATTATTATCATAAAATCTTATCATTTTAAGAAGTGGGAAACCACAAGGGCACCCAGGCCGACCACATAGTTACCACCAACTATGTGGTGCTTGCGTAGCAGTCTGAAGCCCACCAATATTATTAGACTTCACAAATTTCAAATCGAGACCCCAAACCAAAATTTTTCCAAATGATAAGAAACCATGAGAAGAATAAAATAATAGAGCGTTCAAATTTAGGGTGTGACCGGAGCCATGGAGAGATACAGTATAAGTAGTCATCTCAACCCAAAGAAAGAGGGAAACAAAACCCAATTATATATGTGTATATATATATACTCATAAAGAAACCTAGATAAGAGAGAAATGGGATATCTATCTCACAACCCATCCTAGGATGACGAGTCCTCCTGTAAATCCAATGGTCTATCATGGATTCCCAGTATCCCACGTTTCTTTCTGAGAAAGTTATGTGGAGGACCCGCACCTCACCACTACTCCACAACCCGAGGGGCACAATCTAAAGTAGAGGACCCCCACCCTAGTATGATAGGGGGATGCTACTTACTAGATGGATAGAGGAACATCACCTTAGTGCATGAGGGGGGTTCCAATCAAAGTATAGAGGACCCACGCCCTATTATAATAGGGGTGTCACTCAGTGAATGGAGGACTAATTCCCTAGTGTTTCAGGGGGTTCCACTGGGTATATATCAATAGAGGAGCTACACCCTAGTGAGATAGGGAGTCTCCACTTAGAGGGTAGAGGACCTACACCCTAGTTCCATAGGGGGTTCCACTCATAGGGTAGAGCAACTACACCCTAGTGTGTTAGTGGGGTGTCACTCAACTAGTTTAAAGAGTATGGGGGCCTGCATCTTGATACAACAGGGGGTTGCTGACCACGACCTATCTCTAATGATCATGCATGATCATGATCATTGTTAAGAATATTTTGAATAAGAATAATAATTATAACATTCAACGTCACATCTTTAAATCCACTAAAAAAGATACCATTGTGTTATACATAAGAAATTTCTAAGGATAGGGTACCCACGGGATGAAATCTGAGTCCCGAAGAAGAATATATGAAAGGTGGGAGTTTTTGGGGAAAGTGAACAATGTGTACCAGGGGTCACATGGAATGTGACCTCACCTGGGATCTTGTAAATTTATACATCAGTACATGGATTTTCTAGACATGTAACACTGCTCATTGTGTAAGGGAACTACACGGAATATCTCGGCCACCTTAGGCCTACCCATATACTCCTGGTCATGCTCGTGTCTATCAGCACATGAATGTGTACCTGGACAAGTAATTGGCCATGCTCGGGTATTGACCCATGCTCGTGTACTCCAAGAGTACATGGCGTGTCCTCCCACACAAGGTCCGGGCCATGTGCCTGTTGAAACACAACTTGACCACCTAGGTAGGGTCACTCATCATATAGGTTTGGAAAATTTGTCCGTAATCATTAAATTTTCCCAAAACCTTAGCATCATAGTTAGGGGGTTACACGTAATTTATTCTTCTAGGAGACATGACGTGCAGTCAGTATTTTTATAGAATCTATATATTCCTAATTCATTTTCTAAATCCAGATTTTCTACCATGGATATCACCTATTGAGCACCTAAAATAGAATGAAAAACACTTAGACCATTCATTTAGGACCTTTGGTGGCCAAAAATTGGTAACCAATGATCCGCTCGAAGCTATCACGCGTTTCGTGCTTATGTCGTCACCCATCTCCATTCATGGATCCTTGATCCATAAAGTATCACCTGCAATTTTCTCTTAATCCATCTATAAACCACCAATTTGTTCATCTTGCACACAACCACCATGAATCTTGGGGTTTGGTCCTTCTTGATTCCACCCTGGAAATTTCAAATCATGATCTTGTGGTCCAATGATGAAGTACGCAAATAACGAGTAGGGGAAAGGCACAAGAACAAAGGTGAAAAATGTCATTTTCCAAGATTTTGTGGATAGTGATCATAAATCAGGGATATCTAGGGTGAAAATAATGTCATATTAAGAATAAATGATATAAAAAATTAAATAGGTTCATGCAAAGGGAAGATAAATGAATATCAAAGACAGATAAAAATATCTATGGTAAATTTTTTAATCAAAAGGGATAAATCCACAATTGAAAATTTCTACCTAAATTATAGAACGATCATTGGTGAAGAATCTATTTTCTAGTGATGAGGAAGACCCGCAGCATTTTTTTCCTCCTGATCCACCTAGATCTGATCATTGTTCATCATACGATCCTGATTTTCCAATGAATAATGTTAGAGGATCCTCTCAAATAAACCTTGGTTATGCAGAAAATCCTAGATAATTTCCATAACATGCTATTTAAAGAAGATTTTTTTTGATCATTAAATAAATTGATTAATTAAATTAATTAACTAATCAACTTAACGTACCCACCAATGACTAATTCATTCGAACGTCTAACACTGACCAACATTATTTCATGCCTAGGGTAAAACCCACACTCTTAATTAAATTATCGACTCAAATTTATTGTATGAGGTCCAAAAAAATGTAAAAAACAAAACGATATTCATGCATGATATAGAATATTTAATATTTTTATAATATCAATTTTAGGCTCATCGAGCCTCATAATATCATTCCATATCAGTGCCTAGATCCCAGAATGTCACTTAATATATTTCAAATTCTTACAATGAGAAAAATGAGTCACTAAATTCTCCCCTTATTCAATGATTTTCTCCCAAAAAACACAATCTAAACAAAAAGGTGGGGATATTGAGCCCGCATTTGGCTCTCTCGCATTCTCCCATACTGCCAAAACATGGAAGACCTCATGCACCCACTCCAACTATAGGGGTAATTCTAGGTGGTAAGAAACCTCTCCAACCCTTCATCGGATCTTGAATTGATTGATGATCCTCAAGGATAGCTTGCCTCCTAGGCCAAATTTCAACAATCCTTATTATGGGGAGACTCTCACAAAAACATGGTCTCCCTACTAGAACTCTAATGTCCTAAAAACTAATGTGAAAAATATTTGGACTATATTTAAGATGTTCTCATATGCTCCTGGATCACCTAAACCTTGTCTATCATCATTTTCACCATCTCTGACCCAATAAGAGATGCCTCACTTGTCTTAATCTATCACAAGTGTGACTTGAAAGGTCTCTCATACATGGCCTCAAAAGGTTCCATGTAAATTATAGAGTGATATATATTATAATAAGAAAACTAAATCAACAAAAATTGATCCTCATAGCTCTAGAAAAATTCTAAAATGCAAGAGGTCATCATATCCTCTAACACATGGATAATGCACTCGGTCTACCCATCCTTCTAGGGGTGGAACACTGTACTTGTCCTCAACTAGGTCCTGAATGCCTCATACAGGCCTCTCCACAACTATGATGTGAACAATGAATCATGTTTGGTGACAATATTTAAGGGTAACCCATTAAGCTGAATGATCTCTCACTCATACAACGTAACCAAACTCTCCACCGAACTCTGCTCCTTGATAGAAAAGAAGTGCACTAACTTGAGAAGCCAATAAACTTTCACCCAGATGGAATCGTGGACCCTATCTTTATAATGATTCCATATCACAAATTCCATGGATATGTATTCTCATTTACACTCTAGGATCTCAAGAGGTGTCATCAAACCTATAGGAACCCGGTGCTCAACCTTCACTTGATGACATGTGATACATCAAGAGATGAACTCGACTATGCTCTACCTTATGCTATTCCACCAAAACTACCACTTAAGGTTATTGTACATCTTTACCACTACGAGATGTATAGCCAAATGAGATGTATAAAACTCCTTCATCACCTCCTCTATCATTGTGTCAAAATCCATCGTATTCCCCCAAAAAAGGATGAAGAGCTCCCCTCCTTCAGGGAATCCATTTGGTGAATCCCATACAGATATATGGTCACAAAGAACCACTACTACAAAATTGGGCTTTGGAAACACTATTATTTATCATCACTAGAAGAAAACATTGATAAATGGAATATTTATCGGTGCTAAAGAAGGTGATGATAAATTTAACCTTTTGTGAACGCTTTCATTTTAGCACTGATAAAGGAAATATTTATCAGCGCTTTATTTTTAGCACTGATAAAGGATATTCTTTATCAGTACTTTATGTTAAGAATTGATAAATATTTCCTTCATCAATGCATTTTTAGCACTGATAAAATGAAATAATTAAATAAATTAAACATAAAAATTGGTCTTATTAAAAAAATATAAAAAAATTTATTAATTAAATAATTAATTATAAAAATGAATAGATTGATTATATATTATTAAATATTAAACATTTTATTATTTATATAATAGTGATAATTAATGTTATTAAATTTTATTTATTAAATATATATATATATATATATTAATGTATATAAATATGATTATATATTACAAAATATTTATGCACTTTACATTAAATTTTCATATAATTATTGAATAATGTTATATAATTAAAAATTCCTATGAATTAAAAATATTGACTAATTGCATAGTACTCGACATATAATTGAATGTCGTTTGATTTTTCAATTTAATATAGATCAAATGTGTGTTATATTGATTTCACATATACATATAATTAATGCATTTTTATATATAATATTTACACACAGAGAACTTGTCCTTTTTTAAATACTGTTAAAGTGTACCTATATTCTTAATTTATTCAATTTCACTCATATATATATGCATGCACTCAAAATTAGATATTCATTAATAATGTTAAAAATATATTTTTAAAATAATATTTATAAGTAAATATATTTACAAATAAATATATCTATAAATGTACATTCAATATATTATACAATTATATATTTATAATTATAAATAAATAAATATATTTTTAAGTATTTATATAATTATAAATAAATAATTATGTATATTTAAATAATTATTAAATTTATAATAAATTTACTTAAATAATTAATATATTTACTATATTTATATTTATGTATATATTTATTAAGTATTTATAAATATTTACAATTTTTTTATTTATAATTGTAATTATATATCCTTTAACACTGCTTCAGTAATAAGTGGTGATAAAAGAATCTTTATCAGTTCTTTTTTCGTGCTGATAAAGATGAGAATTTATTAGCTCCCATAAGTTTAGCACTGATTAAGATTGGTTTTATCAGTGCTTTTTTAGTGCTGAAAAAGACTTATCTTTATCAGCGCATATTATTAAGCACTAATAAAAGTGTCTCGGTCTATTTTAAAAACCATAACCGTTTACGAAGTCATCAAGATATATAAGCTTTCCTCAAAAGACATCCATTTTCGGTGGTCATCCTTGCTGAATCGAAGATCGAATCACACCACTCGACTGCCTTTGAACATCATGTCCAACATCTAAAGAGGGTCTCAGGTTTTCTTTAACCTTGCGAGGTAGGCCTTCCGATTTTATTTGTCTATTTTTTGTTTTGTTTTCTATTTCTTATTCTACAATTTGTTTATGATCCATTTTATATGATTCGTCGTTTATGATTTGTTTGTGATCTGTTGTTTAGGGAACGATTTGTGGTGTGTTGTTTGTATTGACTACCTATGTATGATCCGTTATTTATATCTAACACTGAACCTTGGATTTATTCATTGTTGTTTTACTGTTATGTTTTATATTTTCTTACTAAATAATTTTTTCATATATGTATATAAATGTGTAGAAATTTTCATGTATATGTTTTTTTATTGAATACTAATTTGAGGCACATTGGTGGTTCCCTAATCATTATATATATGTCGACACTTTTCATGGACACCTCAGTGGACATGAATCTTCAGGTGCTATTTTTCATGAACCAATTTAGTGGAGTAATGTATGTTCCTCTATTGGTTATATGTATCATAGGATCTAGTTCTTCTTAGAATTCACTATGGTCCATAGTTTTCTTATGGAACAGATTCAAAGGGGCCATCCCTAGTTAAGCACATGAGGTTTTATCACATCAATCCTTCACTTTTTGAATCATTATGGTTCCTTTAGTTCATGTTATGTTTCAATATCAGTTTTTTATATATTTGATATTTCTTATATATTATAAGTGAGTCTATTTTTATACTCTCTTGACATGTATCTGTGTTTATATAGTTATTGCATCATTTATTTCCACAGTTTTTTTCTAACAAGTATTCCTATATCCGGTAATGATGATTTTCGCTTTGCATGTCCATTGACCCCAAGGGTCATGATATAATTTTGTTCAACCTCTTGTACTAGTTGTTTCTATTTGGGGGGGGCACCAACCATTTATATTTTTTTATACCCAAAGTTTAAACCATCCTTTAGTGACATTTAGGTGTGTTATAGGTCATAAAATGATCTAACCTGGTGTTTTCTGGGTAATGCAGGCTAGGGTCACTACATTATCCATCTTCCGGTTTACACCTATAATGTTTAGTTATAATATCATTTATTATATTTCATTATCTCCCTCTATTTTTTCAAATTCCAACAGCCCTTATTATTGGATTTTCAATATCTACGAGCACAGATATTCTAGTAGAAATTATCTATATTTTCCTTACTAGAATTGTCTACAACTTCCACTTTGGATAATGACTATCTAATGTATATTCATATATATATTGTATAAAATTTAAATTTTATGAACCCAATAGGATGGATATGAAATGAAAATGGATTCATGCTAATCATTTGAAAAAAGAATATGAATATTTAGTTAAAGAGTTCATCAAGTTTTCAAGAGAGAATGCATACGACCCTTCTAAATTCCATTTTTTGTGTTTATATTGTTGTTATTAAAGAAACAATAGTCTGGAAGAGTTGGAAGAACATTTTATTTTTCACAGAATAGATCAAATCTATAAATCATGAACTAAACATGGTAAAAAACTAAATGTGGACATCGATTGGGATGATACTATAGTTTATGAATTGTTTGATATGAATACCTTTATAAAAGATGATGGAGATCGCATGGGAGAAATGACAATGGAAATTGAAGATGACCTTCGTGATAGTCCAAAGTTTTTTTAGGAGTTAAATAGTTTTTCCATGAAAACATGGTATATTAGTTGTACTAAATACACAAAATTTTCAGTTTTTTTGAATTTATATAATTTGAAAGATGGAAACGAATGGAGTGACAACAGCTTCACAGAACTACTTGGTCTTATGAAAGATATTCTACCAGAAGAAAATGAACTACCATTGCAAACATATGACACTAAATGAATGTTACATTAAATGAGGATGATCTCTAAAAAATACATTCTTTTCCAAATTATTTCATATTGTTTTGAAATGACCACGAATCACTCATCAAATTCCATAAGTTTGGCACATATCGATACTAGAAAAATGAATAAAGTCCCTCGAAATACGTATGGTACTTTCCTATCATTCCATAGTTTAGAAGAATGTATGGATGCCAAGAAACCTCGTGAAAATTAACATGTCATGTACATACAAGAATTAAATATGGTAACCTACATCATCTAGTATATTCTCCTTTGTGGAAGAAAATTGATTACGAGTTTTCTGAATTTGGAGATGAGCTGAGAAACATTCATCTTGTGTTATATACATATAGAATAAATCCATTTGGTGTACATAGTAGTACTCACAGTACATGTCCCATCATGTTGGTAAATTATAACTTACCGCCATGGATATGAATGAATCACAAATAAATTATGTTGTCTCTGCTTATAACTGGACCAAAGCAACCTAGTAATGATATAGATGTCTATTTGGATCCGTTGATCGAGGATCTAAAACTAACATGGGATACAATTTTTATAATGTATCATGATCATAGAAGTGAAGAATTCATATTGAGGGCCATGTTGTATGGAACGATAAATGACTTCCCCGCTTATGGAAATTTATCAGGATATAGCATTAAAGGTATGTTGGGGCGTCCCATTTGTAAAAATGCACATACTTAGTTTAGTTGAAACATTCTGCAAAGACTATGTTTTTAGGACATAGAGATGTTTTACCTCGATGACATAAATACCAATCCTGGAGGAAATAATTTTATGGGAATATCAAACAAGGTAAAACACTATCTTCAACAACGGGTGATCAACTATAAAAAAAGTAAAAAATATTGACACTGTTTTCAGAAAATCATTTTTGAAAAACCTTACAAAATCATGTTGGAAGAAGAGATCAATTTTCATTGAATTTCCGTATTGGAATTGTTTGTATGATAGAAATTTTATTGATTTTATTCATGTAGAAAAAATATATTTGATAGTGTTATTAGAACGTTGCTAAATGTTCCTGGAAAAATGAAAGATGGCATCAAGGCTAGGTTGGACTTCATTGAAATGGGGATAAGGGAAGATTTGGCACCGGTGAAGGGTAAAAGGTGGACTTTTATTCCTCCCACAACTTACACTCTATCTAGAGAGGAAAAATTTCAATTTCTTCTTTTACTTATGAGTGTAAAAGTTCGACTGGGGTATTCAAAAAATATCAAGAATGTCATGTCAATGACTAATTTGAAGTTATAAGGACTAAAATTGCCCGAATATTATGTTTTGATGCAAGATTTAATGCTTGTTTCTTTCCATTACATTCTACCTCAAAATTAATGACATACATTAACCAAACACTGCTTCTTTTTCAAAGACATATACAATAATGTTATAGACCCTAATAAGTTTCCCATCACGAATAAAGAGATATAAATATTATTATGTGAATTAGAAATGTTCTTCCAACCATAATTCTTTGATATAATGGTCCACCTGATGGTTAATTGGTCATAGAGGTTCAACTATGTGGTCTCATCCAGTACAGATGGATATACCCCCATTGAACGGTATATGAATAATTTTCAAGGGTATATCAAGAATCGAAGTCGTCCAGAAGGTTGTATTATAGAACAATAAATTGTTGAAGAATCTATTGAATTCTGTACCAATTACCTATTATATGTTGAAATAATTAGTCTCCCAAAGTCTCCTTATAGTGAACACCTTAAGGGCCAAGGGATTTTCAGATGAGATGTTCTTACAATTACCTTGACAGAGTGGGATCAAGCACATCTTTAAATATTACATAATAGTGTAGATGTTGATCCATACATTGAATCCCACAAAGAAATTCTTAGTGATTTTAATCCATCATGGGATGAAATATGGATATTAGATACACATAATCAACATTTTATAGGATGGTTCAAAGATCAAATTTATAAGGATTTTTTTGAAAATATGGATTCAATTATCAAATGACTTCAATGGATAGCTATAGGAATGAATGAAAATGTTATATCTTACACTGGTTTTGTAATCAATGGTTATATGTTATATAAAAAATAACACGATGGTGTCAGTAAGATGCAAAATAGTGGTGTTACGTTTGTGGATGAAGTAATGCACATATCTGGTTCCAAGGATGGAAATCCAATTTATGAAAATATGCCATATTTTTTCATTATCGAAGAGATATATGAGTTGGATTATACAACATTTCATGTGCCTCTTTTCCATTGAAAATGGGTTCATAATATCAATGGAGTAAAAGCTGATGAAATGGGATTTGTGAAGCTGAATTTCAGTGTAGAAGGGGAAAAAGATGAGTCATTCATAATGGAATCACAAAGAGTGAAATTATTTTATCTCTCTGATCCAATAAACAATAATTGGTCTATTTTCCTACTAGAGATTAAAACAAATGTTGAGACAAATGAAAATTTAATTGAGGATGACCCTTTCATTGGTACATCACAATCAGTACATGTCATCCCACTATAGATAATTTATTGTATGTTAGAGGGGAACACAAAGAGGGGATTTGGATTCAAAAAAGAGGAACAAAATCCTTGAAACCTTTAAAAAAATAAATAGATTTGAATGGGAAGGTAAAAGTGTTTTTTAATATATTATGTTTTTCCTAATAATATTATATGCTCTCTAAAACATCAAACTAATATAAATTAAATGTTTGAATACTCGTGTAGAAAATGTCTTCTGTACATGATGATTTTACCAATCCCTCATAAGAACAAACTATAATGAAGGAAACCCTTTGGATAGATGCAAAGGTAATTTTACGATATACTTTCTATATTTTACCAAAAAATTATATAATGGAACATTAATTTAATTTTCATTATTCCTTATATATTTCGTTTATTTTAGAAGATTTATGTCCATGTGCCTTGAATTTTCATGATGTGAAACGATTTTGTATCTGCTCAATCAAACAGTTAATCTTGATGTTTTCAAACAAAAATCATTGTCTGTATAAATTATTTATTTTTTCATATTTATGTTTAATTTATTTTTCTTTAGTATTACTCACATAATAATTGTTTTCTTATATAGGTGGATTGTTTTTTTTTGAGTTGGGGGTGCTCTATCCAACTTTCATGCTCTTTATCCCTTAAAACATTTTCACCCCTATAGTAGTTCATTTATCACTTTCTTTCAAGTAACCTCCATTGCCTTTGCAAGAAGAGAAACGATGTTTCCTCAACACAATTACAGAGGTAATCTTGATGTTTTCACAGTAAAATCATTATCTATTTAATTAATATATTATCTTATATGTATGTTTAATTTATTTATTTTTATTATTACTCACAAAATAATTGTTTTCCTATACATGTGGATTATTTTATTCAATTTGGGGGTGATTTATCCAACTTTCATGCTCATTCTCCCTTAAAACCTTTTCACCCCTGTAGTGGTGAATTTATCACTTTATTTCAAGTTACCTTCAATGCCTTTGTAGGAAGAGAAAAAATTATCTCTGCTCAATTACAGATGTAATCTTGATGTATGCACAATAAAATCATTTTCCATCGAATTAATGTATTGTTTCATATGTATGTTTAATTTATTTCTTTTTAATATTACTCACATGATAATTGTTTCATTATATGGGTGGATTCTTTTGTTCGAATTGGGGGTGCTCTGTCCAACTTTCATGGTCCTTCTCCCTTAAAACATTTCCACCTCTACAGTGGTGAATTTATCGCTTTATTTCAAGTTACCTCCACTTCCTTTGTAGGAAGAGGAATGATGCTGCCTCAACTCAATTATAGAGGTAATATTGATGTTTTCATAGTAAAATCATTGTCCATAGAATTAATATATTGGTTCATATGTGTGTTTAATTTATCTCTTTTTAGTATTACTCACATAATAATTTTTTTCTTCTACTGGTGGATTCTTTTTTTGAGTTTGGGTGATCTATCCATCTTTCATCCTTTTTTTACACAAAAATATTGACAGACTTATTCTCTCACAAAACCTTTCACTCCTTTATTGTTTACATTTATCAACTTATTTCAAGTTCCCTCCACTACACAATCACAGAGGTAATATTGATATTTTCATAGTAAAATCATTTTCCAAAGAATTAATGTATTATTTCATATTTATGTTTAATTTATTTATTTTTAGTATTAATCATAATAATTGTTTTCTTATGCATGTGGATTCTTTTTGTCGAGTTGAGGAGGTTTGTTCAAAACTACTCATGCAATGTTGGAAGTTCAATAAAGAAAGTAAATGGAAATCACGGTAACATTAATAGTTAGGATTTCTTTTGAATGTATGTAATAATATGTATTTATGTAATTGTATAAACCAATGTTTGAAATGACTATAATATAGTGTTTTTCTATTATTTTTGTTGTAAAAATAATTTCATTTAAATTGTGTATTGGGACTTGATTTTATTGATATCTTATGTGTTTATGATGTGTTTCTGGTGTTGTAGTGTTCTACTATAGCACACTGTAGTGGTGAAACAGTGTGTTGTAATAGCATACTATATTTGTTCCCTTTATCAGCACTTTTAAAAGCAGTGATAAATAGGACCTCTATTAATGCTTTTAAAAACATTGATAAAGGGTTTCTTTAACGATGCTAAATTAAAGCTACGATAAACAGGTATTTTATCAGCACTTCTTTAGCACGGATAAATGATCCCATTATCAGCTCTGATAAAAGTCCTGGTATTTTAACATCACTCACATTGTTAGCACTTTTCTAGCACTGATAATGTCTATTTCTAACACTATTAAAGGCAAGTTTTTTAGTAGTGAACCTCATAGTTCATGTCTCATAATTAGGATACTCACATGAATGGAAGAAGTAGAGGAGTCAACACCATCTATTGAAGAAAATTCACACCCCTATCCTCCACCAGGGTCATCTGTAAAGAAAATAATTACTCAGACGTTTCCCCCATCAAGTGAGAACAAGACTTATTGTTAAGGGCATCTTCCACCAAATTTCTCTTCCTAGTAGTATAGACTATCTCAAAATAATTTTCAAGCATGGTCATTATCTCATGTTAAGACCCCTCTCAATGAAGATGTACTTAAGACTCCAGTGATCTGAGTACATAATAAAATTCCCTCCTAGAAGATAGTTCCTCTACATATTCCGATTGGAGACTATTGTTTCCAACTTCTGGTCATGATCTGTGTTGTTCTACTTATGGTGACTCAACTACCTCGACCCATATGTGGTCACTACCTTCATTTGCATCAAAATTTAACTGCTCCCAACTATAGAGGCATCACAAAACACTACACACTCCACTCCCTCCTCTGATAGTCTCAATATTGGACCACTAGTTAGCCTCAGCCTCAAATACTCTAAGGATACCTTACACTACTTGGTCTATATAAATGGAAAATATTTCCATGTAAGGATGGTCAAAGTGGCTGCTACTCTGAAAAATTCATGCATTAACCTCTTATAGTACCCCTCCAAGCCAAGAAATATCCACACCTATGTCACACTCATGGGTTTCTCCCATGAAATCATTACATCAATCTTCACTGGATCAATAGCTAATACTTTCTCATATAATACATTCCCTAGAAATTGAACCTCATGAATCCAAAACAGAACTTTTAAAGCTTACCATAAAAGTACTTCTCTAAGAGTAAGTCTATGACTATCCTCAATTGCTCTGCATGATCCTCCTTTGATAGAGAATAAATTATTATATCAATAATAAATAAAACCAAAAATCGATCCAAGTATGGATAAAAGACCTGGCTCACCAAATCCATAAAAAAATTGGGGACATTTGTCACATCAAAATGTTTCACTAATAACTAATAGTGTTTCTAGTGATGTCTAAATTTCATCATCAAAATATTGGTCTTGTGAACCCTCAATTGGTGGTAGCCATATCTGATATCATTCTTCGAGAACAATCTCACACCTCTCAACTAATCAAAGAGTTCATCGATCCACATCTTGGGGTACTTTTTAATTATCATTATCTAGTTTATACAATGATAATCAACACAAATTTAAAAGATCTCATCTACATTTTTCATGAAGAAAAATGGAGATGCCCAGGGTGACACCCTGGTTCTGATGAAACCCTTCTCTCAAAGTTCCTTCAACAACACCCTTAGCTCTCGGGGCTTGGTAGGGTCCATCTGATATACTTTATAAGATATTGATTCAATCTTGGGGTGAAAATCAATGTATAAGTCCATATTATACCTTAGAGGTAGTCTTGGAATGTCCTCAAGAAATATGTCAACAAATTATTCAACTTTCCAATGAATCCAGACGCCTGAATATTTCACTACACCAAGGGATAAACTCACCACCTTATGGGTTATGAGTTGCATCCCTCTACCCACAAGACCCACCTGCTCATCCATGAGATCTCTCTTGCTCGTAAAGGAGAGTCTCATCTCATCTATCCACATGCATATAA
This sequence comes from Viscum album, assembly GCA_963277665.1. Lineage (NCBI taxonomy): Eukaryota > Viridiplantae > Streptophyta > Magnoliopsida > Santalales > Viscaceae > Viscum > Viscum album. The sequence goes on from OY728167.1 coordinate 722,971,002, forward strand.
CATGTCTATAATAAAAATCCCTATGTTCCTAATCCATTGACAACCAATCCATACTCAAGATAGTTTCATAAGGTTTCATAATGATTTATAAGAGTTCCCATGAGAAACTCTCTCCACTGAATTCCAACTCACACTACCAACAGATAATAAATATCGAAGAATCACACCAAGTCAGAACTTATATAAAAATCAGTTGTTCTATGGTCTAAGAAGGGAGTTTTTCCTCTCATATAAGGGATAGAGAAATGAAGGATTAACTCTCCCCTATGTCTATATGTACTTGAGAATGTATAGAAAAGACACATATAATACCTCATATCATCAAGTGAGATGTCTGGTTATAAGCCTCCATAACATGCAGCTACCTGCGACCCCTACTAACAACACTCTAAGCTAGGACTGGACTAGTTAGTGGTGGGGGTAGAAGTAGCTCGTAGAATCATCCTCCACCAGTGTCTCCTCCCCTAGAGGCCCACTTGATCCTCTTCTAGTACTGTCTCCCTAAGTGCCTCCCTGGTCCCTCTTAGGATAACCCTAGTCATGATGTTACCATATCCATAGTGGTCCATCCACTGTCTTCCTACCCTCCTCAGCTTATCAGGCTGGGAAATCATGTTCCATGTGACCTCTATCATCACATGGATAACATTGACCCACTATGGGATGACTTGTTCTTCTATGAGAACCCTACGCCACATGTCCACATAATTGAGACCATGCATGAGGAGGTCTCTTACACTAAGTTCCTTCCAACTAGCACCTACTAGCTAGTGAAGAGGACTCAGCCCCATGATTCCCACTACCTGCTATAGTTTTCTGGATTCCCTCTAAAAGGAATATCCCCATCACTAGTTCCCACTCTATCACTCCAGCATGGGTGGGGAAACATAAGGGTACCATATTGGAATGGATGTCTCTATAGAGACCCTAATTGAACTTTTATGCCTGGAAGTAACCATCAAAAACCATGACAAGGGAGTACCATGAAATGTTATTAAACCTCATGGAATACTCAGAAATTTTCATACTACCCTACATCTAGATCATAAGAACAAAGGGTAATACTCCTCATGAAAAAGATACTAGAAGTCAGACCATGAGATCGTCATCTCATCATGACTCTTCATGACTATACTTCAACAGTGACCAGTTTCTCCATAGAAAAGACTAACCGCTAGTGAAACCATCCAATAATTTGGGGTCTACATGAGACCGAATAGTCGGATCACCAACTCAAGCCAATCCTCCATTTCCGGGGGATTTAGCTCACCGTAAAACCTTAGTGGCCTCTTTCAATATAACTTTCATATAATTCTATGTCTTCATGTATCCTTAGATAGGTCTTCTGGTACTAAATTCTTCTCAAAAGGTGGGGGTGTTACTATCTTCCCACCTGGAGGAATCTCCTCATGAGATGGCCCCTGTACTGAGACCTCATTACTCAAAGGATCATTGTCATGATCCTAAATTGTTAAACTAGCTGGATACCTTTGTGGAGGTACCCTAAAAGTTTTTAACGTGTACCATGGTTAGATGATCATATATATATAGGGAGTTTACTTATGAAGTAAATTCAATGAAATCAATCATATATGATGCATGTACCATTGTTCCTTGCAACCAATGTCTTGGTATACCAAGTGGACATGTAGGTAGTCAAAGTTATGGTGTGTTGATATGTTGGTAGTCACACAAATATTGGGTTCCCTGACCTAAAATTGTCACTCAATACACTTTGACATTGTTTACCTAAGTCCTAAACAATTCCTCAAAAGGGGAAAACTCCAAATAGTATCCTGAGGAATAAACTGCTCTGATACCACCCTTTAATGACCAAACCCACTAGGGCCAACCTGACTGGTGGAAGGTTGGGCCTCCATAAACCCAAGCAACCTCTAATAGGCTAGGGACTGGTGACAACCATTAAGAACGCATAGTGTAAATGGGAGTCTTTTCCTTTTGTACCTGTACACATGCACCCAATCGTCTCTATGAAATAGTGAAGAGGTATAATAATAAATAAAAACAACAAGTATAGTAAACCATGCATGTAATACCTCTAAGGAACAAATTATAATATGAAAATATACAACCAAAGTGTAAAGTGAAAGAATACAAACCCAACCCGAAATGATGTCACAACCTAATAAAAAATGTAATAAATAATGTTGAGAGAGTCTGTCTCCTAATATCCAAGATCAACCACAGTACGCAGTCAATGCACTCGAGTATCCATAATATCTAGAAAATCACTGTTAATTTTTCTATCATATGCATAAGTCATGAAATGTTTGGGAAAAGTCCACAAAATTGTGATTATACACCTACCTAGTCGGATTCCCTAAAAACCTAAGGGGGGAAATAGAGAGATATGATAGAAGTAGTTAGATCAACCCAAAAGAAGAGGGAAATGAAACCCAAAAATATATATATTCTCATAAAGAAACCCAAATGAGAGATAATAGGGATCTATATCTCATAGGTCATCCCAGGATGATGAGACTTTATATAGCTCCAAATCTCCATCATCGATGCCCAGTATCTCGTGTATCTATTAGAGAAATTTATGTGGAGGACTTGCACCTCAACGCTACTCCACAGCCTAAGGAGGGAAAATCAGTAGAGTACTTGTGTCCTAGTATGATAGGTGGATGAAAATAAATATATGGATAGGGGAACTACTCCCTAGTGTGTCAGGGGGTTCCACTCAAATAATATAGAACCTATGTCCTATCACAATAAGGGGTGTCACTCAGTGAATGGAGGACTCTCATCTTAGTGCATTGGGGGTTCCACTGGGTAGGTATCAATAGAGGACCTATAACCTAGTGTGATTGGGGGTTCCAATTATAGGGTAGAGGACCCACACCATAGTACCATAATGGGGTGCCACTCAGAGAGTATAGGACCCACACCCTAGTGTGTTAGGGGTTTCCACTCAACCAGTTTAAAGAGTATAAGGGACCCACAATATGATATCGGTAGTTGACTCCAGCCTCTATCTGATAATCCTACCTAATAATTGTCATTATAAAGCATCTCCTAAATAAGAATCACACTTGAAACATTCCATGTTGTGTCTCAAAATCTTATACAAAAGCTACCATCATGTTCTACATGGAAAAATAATTGGTTTAGGCTACTCGTGGGCCAAAATATGAGTCTAGATAAAGAAGATATGCAAGGTGGGATTTACTGGGAAAAACGTACATGGTGTGTATCAGGGGTCCCACTACGTGTGAAATTGCCTAGCCTTCTGGACGTGCCTATTTCAGCACACGAATTTTCTAACCATGTAGCACTACACGACAAGTAAGTGTACTATATGGCATATATCAGCCTCCCTGGGCCTACCCGTGTGCTCCTGGTCATTCTTGGGTAACATCCCATGCCCATTTACTCCCAAAGTACATGATGTGTCTTCCTGCATGGGGTCCTAGGTGTGTGCCATCTGGCACATGGCATGGCCACCCGGAGAGTGCCACACGGTGTGTGAGTCTATCCACATGGCATGTGATCCTAAACTTTTTCCGAAACCCTAGCGTCATATCCAGGGGATACATGCTATGTGTTCTTCCAAGACACAAAAAATGTAGTCAGATTTTTTCAAAAAAATCTAATAATTTCTAATGTGTTTTCCAGATATGGCCACACCACCAAGGATCTCACCTCTTTAACGACCGACATCAAAGGAACATGCCTCTGGTCGTCGATTCCGACCATCTGGTGGTTGGAAATCAGAAACAGATTATCCACTCAAATTCATCACCCATTTTCATTTTCGGATCCCAGATTCAAAAATTATTGCCCATAATTTATCCCGATCCATTTAAAAACCATTGATTCATTCATCATTCACACAACCACATCGAATTTGGGGGTATGATCAAGCTTGAACTCATCCCAGCAAAGTCAAATCATGACCTTGTGGTCAAAAAATGAAGAATGAAATGAACGGGTAGGATAAAGACATAATAAAAAAGGTAAAAATTTCATTTTCCAAGTTTTCATTACCAACAGTCATAAATCATGGATATCCAGGGTGAAAAACATGGTATATCAAGAATAATATATATATATATATATATATATATATATATATATACGAATTAAATAGGCTCATGTGAAGGGTGGATAAACGTAGATCAAAAGCAGATAAAAATATCCTTGCTCATTAATTTAATTAAAAGGGGTAATCCTAAATTGAAAATTCCTACCTTAATTATGGATTGATCTTTGATGAATAATGCATTCATCGGTGATGAGGAAGTCTCATTGTGTTCACTTTTTCTTGATCCACCTCAATTTGATCATTTTTCAACGTTCGATCATGATATTCCAATGATGAATGTTTTTGGATCCTATAAAATCTATCAAGGATACAAAAATAACCCTAGGGAATTTCTATAATACAATATTTAAATAGAACATTAGTTTTTTAGGTATTAAATGAATGAATGAATTTAATTAATTAATTACTCTACTTAACATAGCCACTAACGGCTGCCTAATCTGAATGTATGGAGCCAAAAAACATTTTGTTGTTCCTAATTTAAACACCACATTATGGATTTACCTTTTTTCATGGATTTTATTCCTCACATCCTAAGAAATGTGAAAAAGAAAATGATGTGCATGTGTGATATAAAATAATTAATATTTTTATAATATCAATTATGGACTCACCGGGCCTCGAAATCTCACGTCGCCTCATTTACTAACAAAAAATTATTCCTTAATACATTTAAAATTATTAAAAGGAAAAATAGAGTCACTATAGTTTTCTTAACACCATGATATTTAACAAAAAACTCTGTTGGATAGTGTATATGACACACAACACTGAGCCTAAACGAATCCCAAAATATTATTATTTAAATATCCTCATTAAAACCTAGCTATTAAATTGGAAAATATGAATTGTATTAACTAAATTATGAAATATATATAAACAACCTACTCAATACAAAATAATTTATTAATTCTTAGGAAATAAGTACTCAGTTTTCAATAAAGTTATCTTATACTTCTGCAATACATTTTCTTCAAAAACGTTTTTATTACTTTTGGTGATAAAGTATTATAATCTATTTATAGAACTTATATATTTTTTATTCCATAAAATAATATCATTTTTTAAATAATAACATATAAATAATCTTAGGGTTAATTTTTTTTATTTTTCTAAAAAGATTTATTTTCATGTAAATAGTGAAAAATACTAATTTTTATGAAAAATTATATTTTTGTTTTAAGAATTTACAAAGTTCCATTTAATTTTAAAATGGTTTAAAAGTAAAAATATTTATATTATATTGTTAGTATCTAATTAGGTTCATTGGAATAAATTTTATTATTTAATTTGTTATAAAAACATTTTTATACATAAAAAGAAACTTTTCAGAAAAACAATATTTTTCTAAAAAGAGGTTTCATCACATTTTGAGTAGATATTTTAAATTAATTTATTCTAATTATAGTTATTGAATTGGAAAAATTTTATTCCATATTTTTTTAATTAGTAGGTTCAAATTTAATAAATTGTTCCTTTTAATTTTTTTTCAATAGGAACAGTAACCATGGAAAAATCTATCACCTCGATAAAGGGTAAGTCAGATTAATCTAGGTTAAAACTAAATGATAAGGCCTTAATATTTCATCCTAATTTTTATTGGATGAATTCAATTATAACCTTATCATATTTCTCTCTAAATATACTTGTTTAATGTACATTATTCAATGAAAATTAAAATCTTAATATTTAAAATAAAGAAAGTTAAAAAGCATCACTCTCTTAGTTTTAAATATCTCTTATATGTCCACAGGGGGGGAAAGAAAGTTATGAATAAATATAAATTTATATTTTGAGTTTAATTAAAATATTTTCATGATATAATTTTATTTATAATTTTTATAAATTATATAATTACCTAAAATTCATATACAACATTAATACAATATTTATTTAATTAACATAAAAATAAAATAAATAATTTTATAAAAGATTAAATGTGATATAATTTGAATTATTATATGTTAACATGAATTTTATACATATATATGACATATTAGGGAGCTTTTAAATCATTATATTCAAATTCCACCATTGACTTGATATGTTTGAATTCAAATTAAATGAACAGTGTTAAAATGACATTAATGATATTTTATAATAAATAATATTTTTTCCAATGATTTAAAATTTATATAAATATTATATTCAGTCAAATTAATGTGATGTGGTTTTGATCAACCATGGTCCTTTTATGGGTTTTTTCATTTTATATTTACATTATAAACCTTTGAAGGGTAGGAAACTTTAATATTACGGTAATTGTCAAAAGGGTTAACAGGGTTAAAACTAAAATATAAGAGTGAAAACATACACAAACTTCTCCAAATTTTATTGGAAAATATTATTTAGAATCATACTCATCTTATCTTCTAATACTACCAATTTGAACCCATTTGGATATCAAAATTAATTTATATTAATTGAATATTTTAAGAAATTTCAAGAATTCCCCTCCCCACATTTATAAAAGGACAACTCTCCTTTCTCTCCCTTACACCACTTTGAGTCTTCTAGATCAACCATCCCCTTCCAAAGTCTTATATAAACATCCATAAAAATATTCTAGACGTTATACTCTCTCTAAAAAGATCAACCATAGGATCCTTAAGAGGTGATCCAAAGGAGTTCTTCCAAAGAAGATGAGGTTTGAACACGTAAGAAGGAAGTAAAACCTAAGGTAAGGGTTTCTCATTTCACTTTTACTTCCATGATATATATACCATATTCACCACTTATTTCATTTTTCTGGTATATATACTACCAATTTGATATGTTATATCATAAATATCTTTATATTAATGGTATTTAAAGTTTCATTTGAATTTATTTAATTCATGGTGGAGGTTATGATTCAAAAGTTACCACAATGGTAAGATTTTATTTGATAATATCTTCATTATTAGAGATTATTTATAAGTCCCTGCTAGGGGAATATTTTTCTTCTATATCGATATTTTCCATAAAATGATTTAAATAGTATTCCTATTACTCTTCAATGATTTATTAATTATATTTTTACTCTTGTTTAAATTTTTACAAAATGATTTGAAATGAATATTTATGTCATTTTTCGAATGAGGTACTTTTTAAACTTTTTAAAATAGTATAAATGGAATTTTTTTTATCTTACACTACAAGAATGGATTTTCCTTACATCATGACTAATGTTTTCTTTGAATATTCCTTTATAAGTTTACAATATTATTTTCAAAGAAAACGTTTTACATTATATTTAATATGTTTTTAAATAAGTGATTTCAAAGTGAAAAGGGTAGCTTCTTCTAGAATTTTACTATGATATTTTTAAATTTTATCCATATATGTCAACACCATTTTTTGAATCATATGATTTACTGAGTTTATTATCTTATGATAACAACCATCATATTTTTATGGATGGTTTATGATCTGTTTGATTGGGGAAAGTATTGATATTATGTATGATAGTTCATTAAATACACGCAATTATTGATTTTTTAAGTCATGTTGATTAATTTGTGATATTTATTCTTATGAGTAATGCATTGTAATTATTAAGTGGTGGGTGGACCCTGAAATTACATAGTCCCTTGATGAATCGGTAGGTCTCATGAGACAAACTAGCTAGGGTATTTAGTCGTTACATTACCCATTTTTGTAAGATGTCTTGGACTGAGGCCTTAATGGTTGTATGACTTCGAATGAGGCCTTGATTATATAGATGTATCGGAATGAGTCCTTGATGGTATGTTTAGATTCCTAGAATTATGAAATATAGCATTATGAAACCAGTTATTTTTGTATATGTGATTATTTGAATACTTTTTATATCCATTGATAAGTTTTTAAATCATGTGATTCTTTATGTGGATTTATTTTATTATCATGTATTTCCTTCCATATTATTCATGTACTATTTATATTTTGATATATGAATACCCTTAATGAGAATCTGAGTTCACCCATTTCTTATGTTTCTTTTCCCCAAGATGTTAGGAAGTGTATTATTATTAATATGAAGGGTTATGCTGGAGGAAATAATAATGTCATAAAATAAAATAATATTTGATATTTTCTGTTTTAAAATGAATTGTGGGAATTAAGTTTGTATCTTTTTTACCAAGACTACTAAATTATTCGGTCCATTGGGATAAAATTTCTTATGTCTATTACTAATTTAATAAATTAACCACCGAATATAAGCTACTAGTGTCGGGGTCTCTATAGATAGTATCAGAGAAAGTTTAGTATAAAGCATGAAAACTATGTTTAGGAAAAAATAGATTAGGGAACCTAGCCCTATGATGAACCTTAAGAATATTACTAAAGAAACCAAGATTATGATTTTGATATTATTTACTCATAAATTTTTCAATTTATGTTAAGATTTTCCCAAATTATAAATTATCATTCATAATGTTATGATATAATAGAGTTTATCCCATTTTCTAGAAATGGTGCCTAGAGGAAGGAATATAAATGATATCAATATGTGTAATCCATCTAGGAATTTCCCTTTTGGAAAAAATAATGAAACTAGAGCTAGATCTACAACTATAGATGAAAAAATTATGACTTTATTTGGGAATTTGACTCAGGTTAAGAGAAATAACCTTCCCCGTATTGACCGGCCTACTGACCCACAACATTGTATAACAATGTTATATCGTTTCATGCATCAAAAACCTCTATAATTTAATGGGACTACAAATACATTTGTAGCTTATTAATGTCTAAGTTCATTAGAGTAGATATTTGTAACTTTGGGAAGTAATGAAAGGGATAAAGTTGTCATGGTAGTTTATCATCTGTTAAGAGATGTGGATCAATGGTTGTTCTTGATTCAAAACAGTAAGGATGAGGAGGAAAAAATGAGTATAGAATATAAGTATTTTAAGGATCTTTTTTGGGAAAAATATTTTCATCATGAACAAAAATAAGATATTAAGAGACAATTATTGAGTCTGATACGAAAGGAAGAGGAAATGTTGCTAGGTATGAAGCTAAATTACAAGGTTGGTAAGGTATGTTATGGACTATGTATATAATCCAAAGATCAATATTGACCGTTTCTTGGATAGTCTTAATCCAATACTTCTAAGGGAAATATTCTACTAAATATTATCATCATATAAGTATATATTATCATGTTCTATCAAGATAGATAAATAATTCTCCATGTCATATAGCCTTAAAGGAAATCATGAGAAGAAAAGGAAGGCAGAACAAAAAATGGATAAATGGGTGAAGGAAAAGAACAATTTTCCCTCATGTGATAGTTATGGAAAGAAACACCCTAGTGCTTACTTTAATGGAATGGGATTTTTCATTAAGTGTGGAGAGAAAAACCACCATGGTCATGATTATGAGGGAAATAAAGAAGTTTTCAATGTGAAATGATTCAACTATAAGGAGATAGGGAACTATGAAAATTAATTCCCTTATATTAAAGGAAATGTAGTTCATGATAAGTAAATGGATCAAGGTAAAGCTTGTGCTATTACTATAGTATAAGTATAATGATTAAAGTACTTGTTTAATTGGATTCAATAATTATGTTGTAGAAATATTTTAACAATGATATTCTGGTTATAAGAATTATGAAACGTTCAAGGATTGTACTATAGTATTTTTTGTTTAAGTAATTAAAAGAATATGAAAAATAATACTAATAACCAAGAAAATTGATTAGTGTAAATGTGATATTTTGTGAGAATGAATGAATAAGGTAAAGATAACCCTTAATGTGTTTCCAAGTTGTGTTAATAGTTTTTAGTTGGGATAAATAGAAGATTGACATTGAAAAATTTAATGGGTTGGTATTGGTTACCTTGAAAATGGTTAGTGATTTGATGACAAAGTAATTTATGATTGAGTTTACTGCATTTTTGGATTTATGGGATATATATAATAAGGATAAAGTTAATGGTGTTTCAGGTTATTGGTATATGTGATCAAGGTATTAACATGTTTTTAATATGACATTATGAACTACTTTATGTTTTCTAAGGATAAATGTTTGATCAAATTTTCAGGTTTTTAATATGGTCACTAATATTTTGGTGGATTCGTAAGGTTAACTACTTGTGGAATTGATTAAGATAAACTTTAGATATTATTCTTTGAGGTTAAAGTATGATTTATAATATTGGATAACATGTTCCAACCATTTTGGTTTTGGTAAATATTTAAAGGCCAAAGTAATGACATATATATCTTATTAATCATTAAAATTGATTTATACATTAAAAAAATCATCTTGAATATCCATTTTATGGAATAATAGATGAAGTGTAAATTGATTGAAGCACAACCAAAGGATGAAATTATTCTTATGATGTCGAAAGAAATCAAGTAAGTTTATTTTCTTAAGGCCTTTATCTAGATAGTAAAAGAATACCTCAACTTCAGAAAAAGGGTCTTGAAATAAAAATATTATTCATTTACTTTTATTAATGATAAATCAATGGTCTATTAACCAATCATAGATTTATAGTTTTGTGATGGTAAAACTTCTCATGAACATGTTCTCTATCACTCTATATTAATCCTTGGTAATAATATTTCTCTTCCATATCCATATTTTTATTTCTCACTAATTTTATTCTATTCAAAAACATAATTTTGTAATGACCTTCATATTTATCTTTCTCTATTTTTGTGAGGAATTTTTATTAACCCTTTTATGGTGTGGGTTTTCCAAAAAGTTATTTTCAAATATCAAACCCTTGATTACTAAAAACAAATCCAAATTTCAAGGGTTAAATTTATTTAAAGGGTTATAATGTAGAACCCTGAGATTTTAAAATAACACTATGTTCGATAGTGTATACGACACACAACACTGAGCCTAAACAAACCTCATAATATTATTATTTAAATATAGTCATTATAATATAGATGTTAAATTGGTGGGGATGAATAGTATCAACTTAATTATTAAATAATATAAAGGACCTACTCAACTCAAAGTAATTTATTAATTCTTAGTAAATAATTACTCAATTTTTTTTATGTTATTTTATGCTTCAACAGTACATTTTCTTCAAAAATGTTTTTTATTAGTTTTTGTGATAAATTATTTTAATTAATTTCTGGAATATCTATAAATTTTATTTTATAAAAATAATATCATATTTGAAAACATCACATAAAAATTAGCTTGGGATGAATTTTTGGTATTTTTCTAAAAAATTGATTTTCAAGTGAATAGTGAAAACTACTCAAAAATTGTATTTCTATTTCAAGCATTTACAAAGTTCCATTTTATTTTAAAATGGTTTAAAATTATAATTATTTATATAATATTATTAATATTCTATTCGGTTTAATGTAATCAACTTTCTAATTGAATTTGGTATAAAAATATTTTTATACATAAAAAGGCAATTTTAGAAAAAAAACTGTATTTTTCTAAAAAGCAGTTTCATCGCATTTCTCATAATTATTTTAAAATTAATTTCTACCACTTATTTTTATTAAATTATATAAAATGGATTCCATATTTGGAATCAATATGTTCATATTTAGTAAATATTTCTCTTTTATTTTTTATCAATTTGAATAGTTACCACGGTAAAATTTATCACATCGGTAAATGGTAAATATGGTAAATCAAGGTTAAAACTAAGTAATAAGGTCATAATTTTCCATCCTGATTCTTATTGGATGAATTAAATTATAACCTTATCATCTTATTGTTGAAAAAAAAATTAATATGCATTTTTTCATGAAAATAACATATTTAATATTTAAATCAAAGAAAGTTACAAAGTGTCACTCTCTTGGTTTTAAATATCACTTACACGAAAACATAGGGATAAAATAAAGTTATGAAGGAATAAAAATGTTTATTTAGATCTTAATGAAATTAATTTTCTGATACAAATTTATTTCTAATTTTTATAAATTATATAATTAACTAAAATTCTTGTGCAATTCTAATACAATATTTATTCAATTAAGAAAAAAATAAAATAAATGAATTTAGAATTATTAAAAGTGATATAATTTTAATGAGTTAATATTTCCCACAAAATTTATAGATATAAATTAAATATTAGTGAGGTTTTAAATCATTATATTAAAATTTACCCTTTGTCTTGATATATTTAATGTCAAATTAAATGAATAGTGTTAAAAATGAAATTAATGATATTTTATAATAAATAACATTTTATTAAATAATTTAAAAGTCATAAAAATATTATATTTATCCAAACTAATGGTATATGGTTTTATAAATAAACCATAGCCATTTTATGGGTCATTTTTCATTTTATAGAAACATTATCAACCCTTAAAGTGTATGAAACTTTAATATTACAGTAATTGTCAAAAGGGTTAATAGGGGTTAAAAGTATAAGATAAGGGAAAAACATACCCGAAACTTGTCCAAATTTTATTTCAAGAGTTTATTTTGACTAATCCTAATAATATATTGTAATATTATCCATTTATATCCATTTCTATATCCAAATTAATTTATATTAATTTAATATTTTCATAAACTTTAAGGATGTATGTCCCCTAAATTATTAAAGGACACCTCTCTTTTCTCTTACTTACACCACATAGAGTCGTCTAACTTGACCATACCCTACATAAAGCCATTCTAAACATTCCTAAAAATATTCTACATGTGTTTTTATCCCTAAAAGTCCAACCCTAGGATCCTTAAAAGGATATCCAAAGGAGTTTTTCTAAATAAGAGGATGTTTGAACACGTATAAAAGAAGTCAAACCTAAAGTAAGGGTTTCTCATCTCAATTTTAATTCCACGATACATATTCCATATTCACCTCTTATTTCATTTTTGTTTTGTATATAATTATCCTTTGATGGGTTATATCATGAATCTATTTATATTCATGGTATTTAAAGTTTCATTTTAAGTTATTTCATTCATATGGGAGATTATGATACAAAAGGTAGCACAACGGTGAGGGTTTATTTCACAATCTCACAATTATTCATGATTTTTTATGTTTGAAGTCACTCGTGGGGGATATTTTTCTTCCATATCCATATTATAATTAAAATATTTTAAACAATATTTATATTACTCTCTAATGATTTATTAATTAAATTTTTACCCATTTTTTACTTTTTAGAAAATGGGTTAAAAGTAATCCTCTTGCCTTTTTCTGAATGAAGTACTTTTTAGAATTTTTACAATAGTGTAAAAGGAATTTTTTTATCTTATACAGTATGAAAAAAATATATATCTATCATGACTAATCTTTTCTTTGAAGCTTAATTTAAAATTTTACAAGTTTATTTTCAAATAAAATGTTTTCCTTCATATTTATGATGTTTTTAAATAAGTTGTTTCAAATTGAAAAGGGTGTTTTCCTCAAGAATTTCCAATTATATTTTTAAATTATTTTTATCTATTTCAACGTCTTTTTTTAATATTATTCTTTTTAGAGGTTATTCTCATATGATTCCATCAATTGTATTTTTGGGGAAGGTTTATGATCAGTTTGACTGAGGAAAGTATTGATATTCCATATGCTAGATCTTCCAATTAAGACAGTTATTGATTTATAATGCATGTTGATTAAGTTGTGTTGTTTATTCATATGAAAAATTCATTGGACTTATTAAGTGACAGTTAGGGCCTAGAATTACATAGCCCCTCGATGCATTGGTAGGTCTCATGAGGCAAACTAGCTTGGATATTTTCTCCAGACCTTAACAATTTATGTAATATGTCATGGAACGATGACTTAAAGGTATATATGTTTTGGAATTAGTAATTTTTAGTATATATTTCTTAGCACAAAGCCTTGATTTCATGTTCATATTTTTTAAATTATGCATTCCAACATTATGGAACTAGTTATTGAGCTACATGTGATTATTTGAATAGTTTTAATATCCATGAATAATTTTTTAGCTCTGGTGATTTTTTATATGGAATTATTTGACTATAATTTATTTTATTCCATATTATTTGTGTCATATTTATCTCCCACTATATGCATATGATTACTAATCATACGATCTCACCCCTTTCTTATGTTTCTTTTCCCCAAGATTCTAGGAAGTGTATTATGATTGATATAGTGGGTTATGATAGAGTAAATAATTATGTACTCAAATAAAATAATATGTTATGTTTTATGTATTAAAATAAAATTTGGTAATTATGTATGTATATAGTTTACCAGTACTACTACACTATTTTCCCCTTTTGGATGCAATTTCTTGTATCTATTACCAATGTAATAAAGTAACCATCGACTCTAGGATACTAGGTTCGAGGTCTTTACAGCTTTCTGTCAAAAAATATCCTAAATCCCTCTCCATACATATCATTCCATTTTCTCATGCCCCTTTTTTGACCAAAAACCTATCCTACAAAGGCCTTAAGTTTAATAGATAAGAACATATCAAAAGAAGAGGTTTAGTTCTAACCAAGTTCTTTCGTGATTCTTTTTTCTTAAACTTTCTCAATATATTCTATAATCAACTTAACATAATTGTATCCATATTTTAATATTACTAAAATGTTATTATATTAATGGAATAATCATTCAATACTTTTTTATATCCATTAAAAATTAAAATATTTCATATGTGTTCGTACGAGCTGCCATCTCCATGAATAACATATTTTATTTTTCATCACTATCTCAAATGGTTGGTTATAAAGATGAATTAAATGAATAGTTGTTATATTTATAATGTAATTATGATTATAGAAAGATAACCCATGGATTAGACACTAAAAGAGGCTAACATTCTTTTTTATGTATTATAATATTTATGTGATTCATTATTTATAAATATCATTTTTAGTTCATTTCAGAATTTGAATATTATCCCACCTTATAATTGTAATTCCTTCTTAATGTTCATAATTATTTGGTACTTTTAGGTCAGAATATACAAAGTGACACAAAATATCGGTGAATTTTGATGTCTAGGATTTTCTGTGCATTATTTTTAAATATTATATGGAATTATTTTGAGACCAGGCTTTATGACAGCATGCGATTCTGAGGCCCCTGAGTGCCCGAAATAAATGTTTGAATTAAATTAAGCTCTAAATAGTACATGTGAGTAGTTCTCCTAAAAAAATATAATATATTTTAAAATGGTGCCTAGATAAGAAATCTGAGAGCACCGTTGCATTCAGAGCAGCGACTTAACCTTAGGTGTTCCTAACATCGATCAGAACGGGTCAGCTGCAGGAGTTAGTTTTTGGATGTTTTAAAGGATTTAAAATAAACTAATAATTTATTTTATTTTAAATGTTTCGGTAACGAAGCAATGATTATTTTTTTTAATAATAAGGAGCTCAGGGTTAGGCTCATAACCCTGGAAAACTCCCTATAATCCTCTAGAGATTTGGAGAGGATCCACCCTTGGAGAATCCTTGATGAACGCCGATGAACAACAATGCATAAATCATTGCGCAGTGAGATCAAATCACAACTTATGTATGATCTCACTCTTTGTAGATGATTGAGGTAGTGGTTTTGTTTTAGATTTTTTCTTTCCCCATTCTTCGATAAAACAACGAACGCGAATCAACCCACGAACAGGTTGGTCTACAGATCATGCATTCTTACAGGAGGCTGTTATATTCCATTTTTTCTAGGGTTTCGATTTGGGAATTGATTTTATGATAATTGTTTAATTATCATTTTGATTCATCTTGTAAACATATTAATGGGAGAGGATCGGCGCCATGAAGAATGATGGTGGAGGTGCGTTCCTCCTTTGTTTATTGAATTTCATCCTCCTTTTAACCTGGTGTTCTTCTCATTTTTCAAGGGGTTATGAACAAATGATCATTGTGAATCTGTTTCACAATAAAAAGATCCCAAATTGGATATCCAGCATCACGATAACCTATAGGAGGTGTGACATTGATAATGGAGATGAATCATTTCGGATCGGGAGAGATCGTTCTTCAACCGTTCTTTGTGTGGGGTGGTCAAATTAAGGTTTTGGGGAAGATTAAATGCCGGAAACTTCCCTAAACATTGATGGAATTGTGGGGTGACCTTGGATCTTGAGTTTTGTGGAAAACGGATCATTGGAATGAGCATTAGGAGTTGGAAGGAGGCAAAATGGCGGAGGTTTGTATTTCTAGAATTTTCCGAAGAACACGAAGTGTTCTCCGATGAAAACACCATGTGAGGTCAGCATGGATCCATATAGGGTTTCCACAGTTCACACGGTGAAGAACATGATGTTATCCTGAGAGGACATGGTGTGTGGGCCCCACCCAGCGGCAGTTGGAGTTCCGAGTGGCAGGAAGCACTAACATGGCATGTGACCATCGTAACATGATGTGTGTGTCCTTACATGGGAATCAGCATGTATCTCGGGTGATACACAGACATGGGTTGGAGTACACTCCATGTAATCCACCACATAGCCAGACAAGGATGGTTATGCGGGTCACCCCGTGTACCGGTTAAACGGGTTGGCGTACATGGAGCAAACCCAGAATACCTTGAAATGACATGTTATCCTTCCTACACACCATTTATATAAATTTTACATGGCATGTTCTCCAGACTCAGGTCGTTGTATACGGGTAGTACCCAGAGTCAAGGGACACGGAATATGACCAAGTCTACACACAGTGTACTTCATTCTACATGGCTTGATCTTCTTGTCCACTATTCCTTGGAAAAGTTTTATTTGGGTTAGTTCCCCTTTCCTCATTTCCCTGAAGTTTAGGTATCATTTCCATCCATAGTAGTATGATCCCTTTAGTAAGACTTTCTGAGATAGTGTTAGGTATCCCTCGAAGAGGTTCAGAGCGTGATCCTCTATCCGTTCTTGGCCCTATGTAGAGTCAGGTATCGACGTGACCAATCCTATAGGACGCTGATCCTTTACTTAGTATGTGAATCTAGATGAGTCGTGGTATCCGCCAAGGCCCTGATAGTGATCCTCATCCATGTATCGTGATCTATTCTCACTCAAGAGTGTGTTCTCCTGGAATGAATGTATATGTTCTCTCTTCAGATCTATCATTGAATATTTCTCTCTCATGGATTTTCCTGATGAACAGTACTTCTCGGATAGACATCATCAGAGCTATCAGACTCGTGGAGTGATTTCTCCCGAATGAGTGCCTTTCGGAATCTTTGAGCTGAATCCCTAGCGTGGATATGTGATCATTACAGACTATGGGTCTAGGTTTCGAGTATATCTTGATGTGTTTCTCTTTCTATATTTTCAGTAGACATATATTGTGTAGAGCTGATGTTACCTTTACTTCGTGTATTGATTTCTGGTTTTCTAGGTCCTCTACTGAGTATTTTTATACTCTCCCCTTCACGGGCTTTTCCCACACATGTTGTGTCTTGTGCTGACGAGCGGCCTTTTGATAGAGTCTAGGAAAGACCAGGACTAGAACAAGATTTCTGAGTTCCTTGCATGTTGAGGTGTTCCTACGGCTACGAGCAGAATCCCCAGTACCTATTTGTTCTTACAGGTTGGAATTTTTAGTTTGCATACTCTTTCTTTTTGTGGGATTGTATTCTGGCCCAATTTACATTCCTTACTTACTTTCCCTTGTACTCTGTTGGTTAGTTTTAGTTGTATTCACGCATTTTTTTCCTTAGTGGTTTTTACATTTTAGCATTTGTGGGCTTGGATATGTGTGTGTGTGTACAGATACTTAGGAAATACCTCACATGTTAGTGATATGTATACTCGATGCTATTCACCAACCCCTGGCCTATTGGATGCAGGCTTGGGGAGTCGCGGCGTAGGCCCCACTGGGATGGATCATGACAGATTGGTATCAAAGGGGTCAGTTATACCTTAGTACCAAGAGCCTGTGAGATTGGTTTGGGAAATGATGTTAAGTGTTTCGAGCTTGGATTTTAGGCCATGGACTCTAGTGTTGGTGTGGGCGACCAACGTATCCATACACTAGGACTCTGATAACCTACATTTTGAATTGATGTATGAAAACACTAGTTGTGAGGAATTAAAATAATAGTACATGAATCATATGGGAATGGGTTGTGTTTTCTATTTCCTTTAATGTCAGCTATCCATATATACTCGTTGACCATGGTACATCTTGTTTCCTTACAGGATGCCTCTGTGATGCATACCCGCTAAGATTCAGTAGCTCGATCACGAGGATGACTCCCTCAGTGATGAGGCTTCGATGTAGGGACCAGTTCCCTAGGTGTTACATCCAGGTGGTGTACCTACTATACCAACACCAGTGGAGCATCACGTGGTACCTATTGTACCGACAGATGAGGAGTGTAGGCTGAGTGTGCTCTATGAGTTTCAGAGACAGGGACACCTTAGGTTCTGAGGTGAGGCCAACCCTCAGGCGGATGAGTACTGGATTGAGGAGGTGACCACAGTTTTCAGTCTAGTGAGGAAACCTAAAGACTAGATGGTGATACTAGGAACAATCCTTCATTAGGGTTCATCGGGATAATGGTGGAGTTTGACCACGCATACTCATGAAAAGGAGACTCTTTTGTGGATGGAGTTCGAGCGACTCTTTAGGGAGGAGTTCTCTCCGGTTACACTGATATAAGTATGTATCCAGGAGCATATTTAGATCCAGCAGGGCAGTTTTATGGTGGATGACTATTCATCAAGTTTCACTAACCTTTCCAGGTACTTGATGGATATGGTCAGGAATCATTACTTTAGAGCTAGAACCTTTGAGCGAGGTCTATGACGGGACATCCATTCTAGTGGTGTGCCTCTATAAATTTTGACTTATGCTGGAGTTCTCAAGAAGTCCTTGGTGATCAAAAGCTTCTTGGCGGAGCAGAGATAGCCAGTGTTAGTCAGCAGAAGAAAGACAGGTGCAGAGACCTCTTCTGTATGGAGCTGGCGTCAGGCATAGGGATCAGGGAATGGGAGACAACACAAGAGGACCCAATATAGGGGATTGATAGTCTAGGGCTATCAGGTTGGATCTAGTTAGCCTATGGGGAGGTGATGCTTCTCGTGTGATGGTAGGGGACATCTCACTAGGGATTGTCCAACACGTCGAGCTGCTGACTGGGAGACCATGGATGGAACACCGATGCAGAGGTAGAGAGTGGAATAGATAGACCCTCCAGGTGGAGAACATGGAAGAGGGGAAGGGAGATCTATAAGTGGTGGTAGATGCTTTGATCGACTTCCACCACCACCCCCCAGGAGGTCTGCACTAGGCTCAGAGATCTGGGGGACAAGGGTGTGGAATACAGCATGCAGTCAAGGCATACGACCCAGGTACTCCATGGATCATCTTAAGTAAAATTTGTGTCTTTTATGCCTTAGTTTTTGTACTTATAGACATAGGTTCTAGTTGTTACTTCCTCATCACATGTCTTGTGTGAATCCTTGAGATTCTGGTAGATCCATTGACTCGACCCTTACGCAAGAGACACCTACAGGAGAGGACTTGATGATCACGCATCTTTGTAGAGAGTGTGATCTTTCCCTTGGAGATGAGAGTTTCAGTTGTAACCACTTGGTGGCAGCGTCGAGGCTTTACGACGTCATTCTCAGTATGGATAGGTTATCTTAGGTCCATGTCCAGATTGACTGCTTTAGGCAAATAGTGTGGTGTGTCCACAGTGATGGGATGAGGTTTTCCTTTGTTAATGAAAAGGAGACACAGGTAGCACGGAATGGGATCTTGCATAGGAGGGTGCAGCCGATCACTCATGAGTTGGCTAGCCTTACCCTCAGAGCAATAGATTTTGTGAGTTTCTAGTTCCTAGTGTTAGTGGTGGAGTATGAGGACTTCTTTCCAGAATATGTTTCTGGATTACCATCTTGTTGGGAGATCAACTTCTTTATCGACTTACACCCTGGGACGACACTGATATCCTCTTTAGGGTATCGGATGGTTCTCGCAGAGATTCTTGAGCTGAGGGTGCATTTGGAGGATTTGAATGGAAAGGTATTTGTATGACCCAGTGTTTCACCCTAGGTGGCCCTAGTTTTTTTTTCAAGAAGGCAGATGGGAGTTTGAGGTTGTGAGTGGATTATCGATGCCAGAACCAGGTGACAGTGAAGAACAAGTACCCATTACCAAGGATCAATGACCTCTTCAATCAGCTGAGAGGGCCACATTGGTTCTCAAATTTGACCTTAGGTCAGTTTATCACCTGCTTCGAGTATAGGATGAGGACGTGCCAAATATGTCTTTCAGATTTTGCTACGGTCACTACGAGTATATGGTGATTCCCTTCGGTGTGATGAACTCCCCCACAGTGTTTAGGGGACTTATGAACCAGATCTTCTAGCAATACTTAGAATGGTTCATAGTGGTCTTCATTCACGACATCCTTGTGTACTTGGTGTCAGAGTAGGAGCACACGAGACACCTACGGGTGGTCCTAGATGTACTCTGAGAGCTCCAGCTTTATGGGAAGCTCTCAAAGTGCTAGTTATGGATACATGAGGACCATTTTCTTGGACATGTTATCTAATTGGACTGAGTAGAAATGGAACCAACCAGGGTCGAGGCTGTGTTAGCATGGGAGCCACCCCAGAGCATGACATAGATGCATGGATTCTTTGGGCTGGTAGGATACTACTGGATATTTATCCATAATTTCTCCCAGATATCAACACTGATGATAGCCTTGACTCGAAAGGGACCAACTTTCATATGGAAAAATAATTTATAGTAGGCTTTCTAGTAGTTGAGGAAGAGTTTGATGAGTGCACCAATCTTGAGAATGTCAGAAGAGGGTGTCGAGTACATAGTTTTCTATGACGCATAAGGGACTGGGCTTGGTTGTGTCCTGATACAGAGATAGGCAGTTATTAATTATGGTTTGAGCCATATAAGGCCACATGATCAGAACTATGAGACCCATGAGCTTGATCTAGGAGTGGTATTCTTCTTGTTGAAGATGTCGTGACACTAACTTATGGGAGAAAAGTTTATCATCTACTCTGACCACAAGAGCCTCAAGTACATCTTCTTTCATAAAGATCTGAATATGAGGCAGAGGCGATGGCTAGAGTTCCTCCATGATTATGACATTGAGATCATTTATACTCCTATGAAGTAGAACGTTGTGGAAGATTCTATCAGCAGAATATCGAGTTCGTAGCTGCTAAGTGAGGCGTCATAGAAGTTGGCCTCACTACAGTTATCCTTCGTGGATGATGACGATCTAGATTATCTCCATTTTATGGTTGTCACCCCTCCACTCTTACAGCGAGTAAGGGATCCACAACTAGGGGATGTCGACTATGAGACTTTACATGCTCAGTTATCCACAGGACATGCTCCTGATGGATATTCGCAAGGTGGGGATCACGTAGTCCTTTTAAAAGGACATAAAATTGTACTAGTGGCATTGTGAGAGGATGTTCTAAGGGAGTTTCATACACCCCCCTTGGAGGTACATCCTGGAGTGGAAAAAATGTACCAGGACTTCCGGCATCAGTTCTGGTGGACATGTATGAAGAAGGAAGTAGAAGATTTCTTTTCTCGATGACTTACTTGCTAGTAGGTGAAGGCTGATCACTAGGTTTTAGTAGGGTTAGATCACCCCTGGAAGTGCCAGAGTGGAAGTGGGACGAAATATCGATGGAATTTGTGATGGGTTTACCATGGATTTCCAAGGGACATGATTCCATCTAGGTGATCATTGACCGACTCAAAATGTTGGCCCACTTCCTAGATATCAGGGAGAAGAGTTCTGTAGAGAGCTTGGGATGCCTCTATGTGCAAGAGATAGTTTAGCTTCATGGCATCCCTTTGGTGATAGTCTTGGATAGAGACATGTGCTTCACATCCCGGTTGTGGAAGGGATTGTAGGAGGTGTTTGGGACTCAGCTACGCTTGAGCACAGAATTACATACCCAGACCAATGGTTAGTGGGAGAGGACCATTACGGTCTTAGAGGATATGTTGTATGTGGCATCCCACCTTTTTATTACATAACTTTTCATTACATTTTACAAATAGAGGATCTTTAAAGTCTAGTGTCTTGGAAATCAGGGACATAAAACATGAAAACAACATAAAACATTCTTCTAATAAAATTGTAAGGATTAATAATATGTTCATCCTATGTAAAATTACTGAATCTCATATCCTGGAGACATACATCAAAGTAAAGGGTGAGCATAAGTCCCAGTAAGGGTAAATAAGGAATCTGTTTACTTGTGATATCAATAAGAACTTGAATAAGAACATAATGACATGAACAATGAAAGAATAGGAATATCATAATGAAAAGAACTTGAAACATACTTGAATATATGGCTACAAAATTTCATTTATACATTCATGAACATATCACCAAGTTCCATCCCCAAGGTGTCATAAACATTACCAAGGTTATTCACCAAGGTATTGTAAAACTTGTCATCTCTAGAGATTAATTCTTTAGCCAATGCATTGGAGCTCTATCAGGGCGCACCATTAATATGTATTTAATTTCATTTGATCCACATATATCATAATCAAAAATTTCATAAATTACCCATAGAGAATAAAAGGAATGGGTTTCATTTCTAAATCATGACGTTTTAAAAAGTACATAAAAATATGATCATTGTGTCATTTATAACCCATGTAAAGGGAGTGAGGGTTATATGTATGTAAATTCCAGAATCAAATACATAATATTTATATATTTATGAACACCCAAATAAACAAAATAGGTTTGGGTATTCACATAAATAAACAAAATAATTTCTGGATAGAAATAGATAGAAATTTTGAGGCGAAATTTCTGCAGCATAACGGCTATGTAACATGTTTTTGTAACACATTGAAAAGAGAGAATACAAGAGTAACCCACTAATAAATAACTTATAATATAGTATAAATAAATAATAACATGGAGATAATAACATGGTATGGAAATTTTAATGACATACTACATGAAAAGGAAACATGAAAGAAAAGAGAAGACGCGATTCCTTTTACGAAAAATTCGGCAGCCTAACGACGTCACTTAAAAATTTATAAAATTAATTAAAAAGAGTGGAAAGGGTAAATAATAATTTGGAAATGAAATAGATATTATTAATGATATATAAGAACAATCCCCACTTAATAATATGGAACTATAATGCATAACATAAAGGAAGTCATGACTTAAAAAGGAGGGTGAAAGGATCCCTTACCTTGAAGAGTAACTTCGAAATATTGAATTTCGGGACCTTGGGAGGCTTTAGGGCACCTTGGGAGGACTCCTTGGGAGGTAAGGAGACTAGAACTTTGTTGAGGAGGATTTTTAAATGAAAAGTATGAGGTAATGGCTTGGTATTTATAGGGTAAGTGACGGGACAAGGCATTAATTACCAAGGGTCACCTCATCGGTGGTATTGGAAAAACTAAGGGTTATCCAATGGTATCTCCTCATGGTATTGGACAATTGGGATACCTAATAACTTATATTACTATTCATAATTATACCAGAATGATTGCATAATTATTACATCCTTAATGATTTCATTAAACACCTGAAACTCAAAACTGAAATTTCATTATTCACTGAAAATTCAACTTTTTCAGAAAAATCCCAAAAAAATACCTTAACCTAATATCGATACTCTGAAATAAAAAATGAACACCATTTTAAAAAAATAATTTTTTAAATATCTTTAAATTAGTTTTTAAATAAAAAACACTATTCACCCGAAAAAACTAATACTTTAACTAATAATTTCTGAAAGAGTTATTTACTTATTTTATTGAATCACAATACATAATCAAAGTGCCTAAATTATAACAGTACTTTCTTAAGTGTGGTTACTAATCCAATTAGTCACATTACTATTCATAACCGTAAAATTACTATTCATAATTTACTATTCACCAAAAATTAAGTTGATCTTATTAGACTCCAAATTTCTTACTGAACACATTTGCAGAAGACCATTTTTTGAAAATCATTACACATCATTAATTATTTAAGGTTTACATAAATATTTTAAAATATCCTTTTTTACAAAATTCTCAATAATATACATCCTACATTTATCCGGACATTTGAAAATCCACAAACTTTACCATATAAGGAAATAAAAATTTTATTTATCTCAAAGGATTAAACAAAGTAGTTATGGTCTCGCTACATAGCCCTTTATAACCCCAATATAGGACCTAGGTGTAAGGTGTTCTAAGGTGAGAGAATCTGAGGGCGACTCGGCCAACATTGCCCGAGTAGTAATTTCTATAAGCTTGAACTTCTCCTGAAGGTGATTCCATTCCAGCTTCACATGATGAAGTCCGGCTTGGGTTTGGTCCAGAAAAAAGCCCAGTGGTGCTACCTCCTTCCCCAGTTCTGTCAGATGGGCTTCGATTGGCCTGAGACTACTGGATGATGCCATCATATCTTCTTTGTGTATTAATTAACCAATGTCACTTGTTTTTTATAGACAATAATCGCAACATAGAGTTTAGTTTCCAATAGTTATATTGACCAACGGTCATATAATACTTGAAACCCAACGGTAATATTTTAATTACTCATTTCATTAAATGAAATAGTTTCTTTGAGTATAAAATAACAAACAAACATAGGAAACATAACTTATTAAAAGTTAGGGTCATTACATTCTTTCCCCCTTAATAAATTTCATCCCCAAAATTTTTAACTCGTACCCTTAGAAGAGAAAAGGTGTGGGTACTTCTACCTCATAGACTCCTTTGGTTCCCACGTGGATTCTTCATATTTGTGGTTCCTCCACAACACCTTAACAAGGTGGGTAGTCTTGTTACGTAGAACCTTGTCTCTAGGATCCAATATCTCCATCGGCTGCTCCTAAAAAGAGAGGTCATGTTCCAGTTGTACCACCTCTATGTTCAGTACATGTGAAGGGTAAGGTATGTACTTCCTCAAGAGGGATACGTGGAAGACATCATGAACTTGTGCTACATTTGGAGGAAGTGAAAGATGATATGCTACTGCTCCCACACAATCAAGGATTTCATAGGGGCCAATGTACCTAGTGCTAAGATTCCCTTTCTTCCCAAACCTCATGACTCTCTTCCAAGGTGATATTTGAAGAAAGACCTTGTCACCAACATCAAACTCCAAGTCCCTTTGATGGTTTTCAGCATAGCTCTTTTGCTGACTCTGAGCAGCCTTAATGTGTTGTTGGATGGCGTGGACTTTTTTTGTCATCTCTTACATAAGATCAGGCCCAAGAATCTTTCTCCCACCAACTTCATCGCAAAAATTATCAGTTCTACATTGCTTCCCATATATAACTTCATATTTTTCCATTTTAATGCTCGAGTGGAATATTTTGTTGTAAGAGAACTCAACTAAAGGGAGATGTTTATCCCATCCATCTTTAAATTCCATTGAGAAAGTTCTTAGCATGTCCTCGAGTGTTTGAATAGTCCTTTCAGATTGGCCATCAGTTTGGGGGTGATAAGCCATACTGAAATTCAATTCAGTGCTCAGAGCATGTTGAAGACTTCTCTAGAATTTTGATGTGAACCTTGGATCATGATCAGATATGATAGAAAGTGGAACTCCATGCAGCCTTACCACTTACTTCACGTAAATCCTGGAAAGTTGATCAAGAGAGAAATATTCCCGAATAGAGATAAAATGGGCAGTCTTGGTGATACGGTCCACAAAAACCCATATCGCATTATTTCCTTTGGAATTTCTCGAGAGACCAGTGATGAATTAAATAGTGATATTGTCCCACTTCCATGCTGGTATGGGTAGTGGTTGCAATACCCCTTTTGGAATTTTTTGTTCTACCTTCACTTGCTGACATACCAGGCACCTTGAAGTGTAGTTAGCAATATCACTTTTCATATTATCCCACCAAAAATGATCACGAAGGTCCCTATACATTTTGTGCTCCTAGGATGTATAGAAAAATTAGAGCTATGAGATTCATCCATCAGCTCCTTTATTTTCAGAATAGATAGAACACGTAGTCATGTACAAAAATTTAGAACACTTTCTTGATCAAAATTGAACTCGGGAAACTTTTCATCCTTTACAGCCTCAAACTTCTCCTATAACAAAGGCTCTTCTTTCTGATCATTCTTGATCTTCTGTAGTAATGATGGTTGAGAAACCATTTGGGTTAGGGTTGATGATGTCCCTTCCCTTATAATTACCATGTCCAGTTTTACTAGTTCATTGATCAAAGGATCTTTTTGAATCCTCATCATGGAAAGAACAACTGGGTCTTTCCTTCTTAATGCATCAATGACTTTGTTTTCTCTTCTGGGATGATAATGAATTGAAAAATAATAGTCTTTGATAACTTCCAACCATCTCCTTTGTCTCATGTTCAATTCCTTTTGTGTGAAAATATACTTCAAACTTTGATGGTCTCTGTATATATCACATTTCTCCCCATAAATATAGTGCCTCCATATCTTCAGAGAAAAAACAACTGCAGCTAGCTCCAAATCATGCATAGGATAATTCTGCTCATGATTCTTCAACTCTCGATATGTATAAGAAATGACCTTGTCATTTTTCATGAGGACGCACCCAATCCCTTTCATAGATGTATCTCTAAAAATAACGAATCCTTCTTCACTTGAGGGCAGAGTTAACATGGGTGCAGTAACCAATCTCTTCATCAGCTCTTTGAAACATTCCTCACAATCCTTTGTCCATATGAACTTGACCCCTTTTCGAGTTAACTTGGTTAATGGATTAAAATGTCGTGAAATTTTTTTCACAAAACTACTATAATATCTTGCAAATCTAAGAAAACTACGAATATAAGTTTTTTTTGTAGGTTGAGGCCACTCCTCTAAAAATTTTGTATTGTCAGGGTCAACTGTGATACCTTCAATGGTAACAATGTTCCCCAAGAAAGCAACTTGTTGTAACCAGAATTCACATTTACTGAACTTCCCAAAAATCATCTCCTTTCGTAGAGTTTTTAAAATATCCCTTAGATGATCCTCATGCTCCTCACGACTTTTGGAATATATCATAATATCATCAATAAAAATTAACACAAAGTTATCAAGGTAGTCCTTAAATACTATATTCAAAAAATCCATAAAAATAGCAGGTGCATTAGTCAGTCTGAAGGGCATAACAACAAACTCATAATTCCCATATCTTGATCAGAAGGTAGTTTTTGGAATATCTTATTTCTTCACCCTCAATTGATGACAACCAGATCGAAGATCAATCTTAGAGAAGAATTTAACCCCATGAATTTGGTCAAATAATTCATCAATTCTTGGAAGAGGGTATTTGTTCTTCACTAAGATCCCATTCAGTTCTCTATAATCAATGCATAGCTGCATTGATCCATCCTTCTTCTTCACACAGAGAACTGGTGCTCCCCAATGAGACACACTTGGTCGGATAGACCCCTTCTCCAAAAGATCTTGGAGTTGTTTCTTTAATTCCTCCAGTTCCATATTTTCCATCCTATACGGGGTCTTTGATATCGGATGAGATCTAGGTAAGAGTTCAATGGAGAACTCTACCTCTCTTTCGAGGGGAGGTCCGGGTAACTCCTCAGGAAATACGTCCACATATTCCTGGATGATGGGGACACTTTCTATCCTTAAACTCTCATCTCCTTCTTCTTCTTCACTGATAAACTCCATCAGAAGAATATAGGAGGTTATTCTAGACCAAGATCAGGTTGAGATATCTCTCCTTGGAAGATAACTGTAGGTTTTCCATTCAAGGCTACTGATATTTCTTTACTTCTGCAATTGATCTTAGCATTATACTTTGAGAGCCAGTCCATCCCTAGTATAATGTCGAATTCCAGCATGGGAATGAATACTAGATTTGCGATAATATTGTGCTCACTAAAGTAAATACTTGAGTTTCTAAACACGGATAATGCTTGAAAAGTCCCACCAGGAGTCTTGATTGATAACTCTACTTTTAGCATACCAGGGGTTGAATCTAAATTCTTTTCAAACATGGAGGAAATAAAGGAATGCGTAGAACCAGAATCAAACAAAGTAGTTTCTAGAATTGAGAGTACAATAAGAGTACCTACTACCACATTATTCGGAGCATCAACTTCAACTATCATGATAGAAAATTCACGGACTTGATCCCTTGGCCTTTGTTGAGGCTGATGGTGGTTCCCCTCCACTGCCCTTGGATTTGGGAAGTTATTGGAAAAGTTCCCATGTTGTCCACACTTGAAGCACTGGACATTAGGTAGGTCCTGCACCATCATAACCTTGTCATTTGTGTTTCGAAGTTGAGGTTTCACCTCACCATGACAATTCCTCGCAATGTGGCCATCTCTACCACACTTGTAGCACTTCCCACTCCCGAGCAGGTAGTTCCCTGAATGCTTATTACCACATTTGTTACACGTGGGAAGTTATACTTGATTTCCTCCTCTTCCTTGATTGAAGTTCCTCCCTAAGCTTCGCTCCAATGATCTCTTATTATCATTGGATTTATGAGACCACTGCATCTCTCCAAACTCCAGTTTGACTTTCATCGCACTCTGCACGATCTCCTCATAGCTATCATAGTCTCGGTTGGATATATTCTACTGTAGGTGAGTTCTCAATCCACCGAATAATCTATAAACCTTACCATTTGGATCCATGACAAAGCTAGAGGTATATCATGAAAGTCAGGTGAAGTTCATCTCATAGCTTCTGACAGATTCGTTCTCCTTTTACTTCAGCTCGAGAAACTCCTCCATTCTTGTTCTCATGGAATGAGGGAAATACTTATTGAAAAAAATCCATCTAAACTCTTCCCACTCCATAGCTTCAACATCCACTCTATGCCTCATTTTTTTGATCAGTTCCCACCACTGATCAGCTTCCCCTTCTAAGCGATAGATAGCCAGGGTGACCTTCTCTTGCTCTGAACAGTGGAGAACATAAAAGATATTCTCGATGGAGATGATCCACTGCTCAAAAATCAATGGGTCAGTATATCCACTAAAGTTTGGTGGTCATTTACGCATAAAGGACTCAAAAGAATGTTGTTCCCTTCACGGTGAGATCGGTCTCTCATCTTGATTCAAGTTATTTCCCATAACTTGAGTCAGTTGGTTCATCATTCTCATGAATGTTTCCATTATGGCTTCCATCGAATGGTTGTCAGCACATGGTGCATTGCGGTCACCATTTTCACGGTTCCTCCTATTGCCCACCATTTTCTAAAATAAAAGAATCTTTTAACTAAAACTTAAAGCTTAGATAATTACATTTCTCTATAATTCCTTCATAATGATTCATAAAAAGCTTGTGATTAACCAAACATATCCCCCGGGAGTGTCATAACCAAGAGTGAAACAAGTCTTGTTATCGTGCACCATTTCCCGTTTGAGTCTAGCTTAAAACGGTGTTTTCGGGTTTTGCCCCTATGTGCATCTGTGCCAGATCTGCCTCTACCTGCTCGTACCCAGACAGGGATGTATTTGTTTGATAAACCACCTAATCAATACTTACCAAAATACCAGGAAATTTCCTATATTTAAACTTTTCTATAGGGTTCTTCCTAATTTTTTCGAAGCCTAATTCCCATAAATAACTAAACTATCCTTTGATACCAACTGTGTCATCCCGTCTTTTTATTATATAACTTTTCATTACATTTTACAAACAGAGGATCTTTAAAGTCTAGTGTCTTGGAAATCAAGGACATAAAACATGAAAACAACATAAAACATTCTTCTAATCCACTTTTAAGGCTTCATCATATGTTCATCCTATGTAAAATTACTGCATCTCATATCCTAGAGACATACATAAAAGTAAAGGGTGAGTAGAAGGCCCAGTAAGGGTAAACAAGGAATCAGTTTTCTTGTGATATCAATAAGAACTTGAATAAGAACATAATGACATGAACAATTAAAGAATAGCCATATTATAATAAAAATAACTTGAAACATACTTGAATAAGTGGATACAACATTTCGTTTAGACATTCAGGAACATATTTCCAAGGTCCATCCCCAAGGTGTCATAAAAATTACCAAGGTTATTCACCAAGGTATCTTAAAACTTGTCATCTCTAGAGATTAATTCTTTACCCAATGCATTGGAGTGCTATCAGGGAGCACCCGTAATATGTATTTAAATTCATGTGATCCAAATATATCATAATCAAAAATTTCATAAATAACCCATAGAGAATAAAAGGAATGGGTTTCATTTCTAAATCATGACGTTTTAAAAAGTACTTAAAAATAAGATCATTATGTCATTTATAACCTTTGTAAAGGGAGTGAGGGTTATATATATGTCAATTTTAGAATCAAATACATCATCTTTATATATTTATGAACACCCAAAGAAACTAAATAGATCTGGGTATTCACATAAATAAACAAAATAATTTCTGTATAGAAAGATATAGAAAGGGTACAAGAGTAACCCACTAATAATTTCTGCAGCATAACGGCTATATAACATGTTTTTGGAAAACATTGAAAAGAAAGGGTACAAGAGTAACCCACTAATAAATAACCTATAACACAGTATAAATATAGAATAACATGGGGAGAAGAACATGGTATGTAAATTTGAATGACATACCACATGAAAAGGAAACATGAAAGAAAAGAGAAGATGTGATTCCTTTTACGAAAAATTCGGCAGCCTAACGGCGTCACTTAAAAATTAAAAAAATCAATTGATGAGACTGGAAAGGGTATATCATAATTTGGACATGAAATTGATAGTAGTAAATATATATAATAACAATCCTCCACATAATAATATGGAACTATAAGACATAACATAAAGGAAGTCATGACTTAAAAAGGAGGGTGAAAAAATCCCTTACCTTGAAGAGTAACTTCAAAAGCTTGAAGTTTGAGACCTTGGGAGGATTGAGGGCACCTTTTGAGGACTCCTTGGGAGGTAAGGAGACCAGAACTTAGTTGAGGAGTATTTTGGAATGAAAAAGTTGACGGAATGGCTTGGTATTTATAGGGGAAGTGAGGGGACAAGGCATTAATTACCAAGGGACACCTCATCGGTGGTATTGGAAAAACTAAGGGCTATCCAATGGTATCTCCTCATGTTGTTGGCCACTTGGGACATATAATACCTTATATTACTATTCATAATTCTACCAAAATTATTTCATAAATATTACATCCTTAATGATGTCATTAAACGCCCGAAACTCAAAACTGAAATTTCACTATTCACTGAAAATTCAACTTTTTCAGAAAAAACCCAAAAAATACCTTAACCTAATATTGATGCTCTGAAATCAAAAATGAAATACATTTTTAAAAAATAGTTTTTTAAATATTTTTAATTTAATTTTTAAATAAAAAACACTATTCACTTGGAAAAACAAATACTTTAACTAATAATTTCTAAAACAGTTATTTACTTATTTTATTGAATCACAATACCTAATCAAGGTGACTAAATTATAATAGTACTTTCTTAAGAATGGTTACTAATCCAATTAGTCACATCACTATTCATAACGATAAAATTACTATTCATAATTTACTATTCACCAAAAATTAAGTTGATCTTATTAGACTCCAAATTTCTTACTGAACACATTTACAGAAGACCATTTTTTGAAAATAATTACACATCATTAATTATTTAAGGTTTACATAAATATTTTAAAATATATTTTTTCCAAAATTCATCAATAATATACATCCTACATTTATCCAGACATTTGAAAATTCACAAACTTCACCATAAGAAGAAATCACAATTTTATTTATCTCAAAGGATTACAAAAAGCAGTTATGGTCTCGTTACATAGCCCCTTATAACCCCAGTATAGGACTTAAGAGTAAGGTGTTCTAAGGTGAGAGAATCTGAGGGCGGCTCGGCCAACATTGCCCGAGTAGTAATTTCTATAAGTTTGAACTTCTCCTGAAGGCGATTCCGTTCCAGCTTCACATGATAAAGTTCAGCTTGGGTTTGGTCCAAAGCAAAGCCCAGTGGTGCTAACTCCTTCCCCAGTTCTATCAGATGGGATTCGATCGGCTCAAGACTATTTGATGAGGCCATCATATCTTCTTTTTGTATTAATTAACCAAGGTCACTTGTTTTTTATAGACAATAATCGCCACATAGAGTTTAGTTTCCAATGGTCATATTGACCAACAGTCATATAAGAGTTGAAACCCAATGGTATTATTTTAATTATACTCATTTCATTAAATGAAATAGTTTAGTTGAGTATAAAATAACACACAAACATAGGAAACATAACATATTAAAAGTTCGGGTAGTTACATTGTAGGCCTATTTCTTGGACTTTGGTCGCAATTGGGAGGAACACCTACCATTTGTGGAGTTTGCATACAATAATAGCTACCGCTCCCCTATTGGCATGGCACCCTTCAAGGCCATATACGGGCGGCCCTTCTGGTCACCACTCTATTAGACTGACCCCAGAGAGTTATCACTCATGGGTCCAGAGTTGGTGTGAGCTTCTACTAATCTAGAAGCGGATGAAGACTGCATAGAGCCAGCAGAATTCTTTTGCTGACAGATGATGGAGACCTTTGGATTTTGATGAGGGGGACCATGTCTTCCTTCGGGTCTCACCTCATCCAGGGTTGCAGATATTTGGTCGGGGTGACAAGTTTTCTCCAAGGTTCATCGGCCATTTTCAGATATTGTGCAGAGTTGGTGAGGTGGTGTACTACATAGACCTACCACTATAGTTGCACCGGGTGCATGATGTATTCCACGTGTTTCATCATAGGAGGTACTTGCATGACCCATCGCACGTCATCAACTGGGGCGAGCTGGAAATTGAGGTTGGAGAGACCTTCAAAGAGTACCTGGTGGAGATTGAGGATCGATACGAGAGGATCATTTTTGGGAAAGAGATTACCCTAGTGCGTGTTTAGTGGAATCACGGGAATCTTCAAGATAGCAAGTGGGAGCGGGAGGCCTATATTCGTGCTCAGTACCCACATCTGTTAGAGTAACCTTTTTTTGGATTTTCGGGGACGTAAAGCCCTAAGGTGGGGAGAATGTAATGTCTTGTATTTTCCATGTATTATTTTTAAGTATTATCTGGAATTATTTTGAAATTAGGCTTTGCAACGTCGTAAGATTCCAAGGACCAAAGTGCCCATAATAAATGTTTGAATTAAATTAAACTCTGAATAGCATGCCTGAGCGGTTTTCTAGAAAAAGTGGAATAACTTTTAAATGGGAGTCCGGATTAGAAATATTAGGGAACCGTTGCATTCAGAGTAGTGACTTTACCTTAGGTGGGGCCTAACATTGATCGGCACGGGTTAGCTGCAGGAGTTAGTTTTTGGATGTTTTGAACGAAATAAAGTAAATTAATATTTTATTTTATTTTAAATGTTTCTGCAAGGAAGATATTCTTATTTTTTTTAAACAAGCAGGATCCCATGATTAGGATCATAACCCTATAAAACTCCCTATAATCCTATGGAGCTTTGGAGAGGATCCACCCTGGGAGAATCCTTGATGAACGTTGATGAACGACGACACATGGATCATTGCGCAGTGAGATCAAACCCCAACTGATGGCTGATCTCCCTATTTTTCAATGAATGAGGTAGGGGTTTTGTTTTCAATTAGTTCTTTCCTAGTTCTTTGATAAAATGAAGAACGCGGATCAACCCATGAACAAGTTGGTCTATGGATTGTGTGTTCTTGCGGGAGGGTGTTGTTTTCCGTTTCTTCTGGGGTTTGATTCGGTAATTGATTTTATGATAATTGTTTAATTTTCATTTTCATTCACCTGTTAAATTTATTAATAGGAGCAGATTGACGTCATGATGAACGACGGCGGAGGTGCGTTCCTCCTTTTTTTATTGAATTTCTTCCTCCTTTTAACCCTGCTTTCTTTGCATTCTTCATGAAATTATGAAAAAAGGATCGTTGCACATCCATTTCGCAACGCAACGATCCCAAATTGGAGATCTAGAATCACAAAGACCTATCAGATGTGTGACGGGGGTAGCAGATGACGGATCGATTCATATTGGGAGAGATCGTTCTCCGACTGTTCTTTGCGTGGGAGGATTAAAATGATGTTTAGGTGCCAATAGAATGCCTGAAACCTCCCAAAATGTCTATGTCATGGTGAGGAAGCCTTGGATCTTGAGTTTTGTGGGAAACAGATCATCGTAATGAGCATTAGGAGATCAGCGAAGGCCCAACGGCGGAGGTTCGTATTTCTAGAATTTTCCGAAGAACATGGCGTGTTCTATAATGAACACACTATGTGGGGTCATTATGGCAGTGGATATGGTTTATATACTACCCACAATGAAGAATACAGTGCGATCCTAGGAGGAAACGGCGTGTGCGCCCCACCCAGCGACGGCTAGAGTTCTGGGTGGCAGGAAGCACGAACACGACGTGTAACCATCATCACAATATGTGTGGGTCCTTACATGGGACTCAGTGTGTATCTCAGATGATACACAGACACAGAGTGGAGTACATGACATGTACTACACCACACGGCTAGATGAGTCCGGTTATGTGGGTCACCCCATGTACCGGTTACATGAGTCGGCATACACGGGTTGAGGCCATGTACGGGCACATGGCCAGCATACATGGAGCGGAACCTGAATACCTTGACACGGTGCATGTTCCTTCCTACACACCGTGTATATACATTTTTTCACAAACTTTTCTCCAGAATTGGGCCATTTTACATGGGAAGTACCCGTAGTCAAGGGACACGGCATGTGACCAAGTCTACTTGTAGTTTACTTCCTTCTACATTTCTCGAGATTCTTGTCCACCGTTCCTTTGAAAAAAAATTATTGGGTTAGTTCCCCTTTTCTCATTCCCCTAAAGGTCAGGTATCATTTCCATCCACATGAGTATGATCTCTTTAGCAAGACTTTCCGAGGTAGAGTTAGGTATCCCTCTGAGAGGCCCAGAGCAAGATCCTATGTCCATTATTAACACTAGGTAAAGTCAGGTATCGATGTGACCAATCCTACAGGATGCTGATCCTCTACTTAGCAGTTCAATCTGGATGATTCGTGGTATCTGCCAAGGCCCTGGAAGTGATCCTATTCCATGTATCATGATCATTTCTCACTCAGGAGTGTGTTCTCTCAAAATTAATGTATTTTTTTTCTATTCAGATCAATCAGTACATTTATCTCTCACATGGATTTTCCCAATGGACAATACTTATCGGACGAACGTCATCAGAGCTATCAGACTCGTGGAGTGATTTCTCCCAGATGAGTGCCTTGTGTAATCTTCAAACTGAATCCCTAGCATGGGTATGTGGTCATTATAGACTATGTGGCTGGGTTTCGAGTATATCTGGAAGTGTTTCTATTGATATATGTTCAATAGACATATACTGTGTATAGATAAAAGTACCTTTACTTCATGTATTTATTTGGGGTTTTCAAGGTCCTCTACTGAGTATTTTTATACTCACCCCAGCATGGGATTTTCCTGAACGTGTCGTGTCTTGTGTATACGAGTTTCCTTTTGATGGATTCTAGGGTAGACCAGGACCGAACTGAGCTTTTTGAGTTCCTTGCTGGCTGAGGTGTTCCAATGGCTACGAGCAGTATCCCTAGTACCTCATTATTCATACATGTTGGACTTTGTAGTTTGCAGACTCTTTCTTTTGGTGGGATTGTATTATGGTCCAATTTACTTTCCTCACTTACTTTATGTTGTACTCTGTTGGGTTGGTTTAGTTGTATGCATGCATTTTGTTCCTTAGTGGTTTTTACTTTTCAGCATTTGTGGGCTTAGAGGTGTGTTTGTGTGTCCATGTGTGTGTACAGGTACTTAGGCAATGCCTCCCATGTTAGTGATATGCCTACTCAGTGCTAGTCACCAACCCCTGGCCTATTGGAGATGTTCTTGGGGAGTCGCGGCATGGGCCCCGCTAGAACGGGTCGTGACATGAATTTTGTATTTTCAAAAACTTCCACAATTATGGATTTCAAAAACCCTCTATATTTTAAGAGGATATGAAACATTGTTCTTTTGTATGAAACTATGTAGCAGATAAACAGAAATAAAGAGCATAGCTTTTTATATTGGTCCAGGGCACAAAGATACCCTAGTCCACTCCTCCAAAGACTCTCTCGGTGAGCTTGGTAAATATCACTAGAATGGTCCTCTTATCACAAGGCCAAAATGTAAAAATAAGTGTAGCCAGTTGAAACCTTTAAAACAAGACTAATAAAAAGGTATTCTGGTTCTATAACAGAGAACCAGTTATCCACAGCTTAGATATAGAAGCTGATACTCCACCACAACAGAGTACGAGTAGTTGAAACTCAAATAAATCAAAAGAGATTGATTTTTTGAAACTGGTTTAACTTCACAATTATAGCCGAAAAAATTGACTGTAGATAGATATTCTTCTTCATAAAAATATAGTCTTCAAGAATTAAAGAGTGTGAAGAAATCCTAGTTGCGTATAAGATCTTCAATTTAAGAACATCAAAAAATAGATGAGTCACAATTTTACATTAGAACAAGATGGAACATGTATATCTCAAAACAATAATGTATTCTAAGATTTTCAATCACTATAGAACTCTATAGCTTTCAACCATAGTATGATTGAGTATATGAAATAAAATATAGCTCCCTTGAAAAAGAACTTGTATCAAAAACGATATACCGATGGAATATATAAAGAACAAAATCCTACTTCTGAATTCCAGATCCACAAAAGACACCAGATGAAATGTAGATATTCAAATTCAAATAAAAGAAGGGGAGTCATAACTTCCCTTGATAATAGGAGTGAAAATCGCCATTGAATACGGTTCTTTGAATCAAATACAATGAGCTTTAAATCAGTCGAAAATGAACTTTAAAATATCCTGTAACTCTATGAATACCAATTCATAAATCGTGAAAAATATCATGAAAATATATGACATGTTGAAAATTCAAATGTTGGGTTCCTTCACAAAGTGACAAAATTCCAAATGTAGGGTTCAACTACGTAGTGTTCATCTTCTGAACATAAGGTTAAAAATGTAAGGTTGATCATAAAAGTAAGGTTGATGATCCAAACGTTTATATCTCAAATGTAAGGTTCATTACTTACATATGGTTCTTTAACCATAATGTTTATCCATGAAAAATGTAAGGTTCCTTCCAAATGTAAGGTTATTTAACCATGCTTTTCTGATAATATAAGGTTGATTAACCACACATACTATTTTTAACATAGGGTTGAGATACCATACTTTCTTCATTCAGTGAATGGTTGAATACAAACATAGGGATCCTGATCCATACCCGCTGTAAAAAAAGTATAGTTTATTCCTTACGTTACGCTTATCCATGTAGGTTATGAACAATGTTTCTAGAATGTTTGAAAATGTGTTCTGAACACATTAATAAATATTCCTTATGAATTAAAAGCTTGAAAATAATTTTAGAATAAATATAAAGAAATATTTATTTCCTGAAATGCACTCAAAGTAAAATCATTAGTAAAATATATAGGGGTATTTGTGAGCATCAAAATCATAATAAATTATAAATTATTTTTAAGACAATACATTCCCAACAATCTCCCCCTTTTTTATGATCACAAAACCCATAAAATTATTAACACAATATAGAATTTTGTAAACATAATTAAGGAAAACATTTATAATAGTATTTTAATTTTATAGTATTATTTTTGAAAAAATTAAATGTTGTGTTTATCTAATTTTCTCACCCTTTTTGTGATATCAAAAATAATGTATCAAAAAAATATTAAAAAACATTTTAATTTTGCACAGAAAAGTAAGTGAATGTTATAATATACTATTCAAATAAATAAGACTGGGATTATGGAAATTGATATAATCATAAAATAATAAAAAATAAATCAAAAAAAAATAATAAAAAATTATATTAATAAAATTTTTATATATACAATAGAATGTTTCAGCATAGGAAAGAAGTTAGTAAACTTGTAGGGTTTGGTCAGGGTTTGGCTCTAGTTCTGGTTCTGAAGGGTCTTGAGTACCTTGAAACACTTATTTTAATTCTACCATATGTACCTATAATATTTCAACAATATTATATCCCAAATTCCTTATGAAAACTCTTAAATTTGGTGAGGTTTAAGGGAAAGAGGTTGAATTTTTGACTTGAGTAACACTCCCATTGATGGAATCAAACTCGCTTCCTAAATACCACTTCAGATTTACAAAATCTACTTTGGAAATAGATTCATACTTTATTTTTTCTGATTTGATCTAGAATCTCCCTCTAAAAATCATCAAAATACCTTTTAGACACATAATTTTCATTAATTTACTGAATTTGAGTCTGAAGATACGCCAACTCCATCCTCGGGACTGATGAATTTTGTAAATCATTAAATTATTTCCTAGAGGCCTCCAACTCCTATCTAAGAATAGAATTCACTTCCTAAATCTTAATGAACTTAACCACTAGATCTTCAATTTGTTTAGTCAAAGAATGAGATGTCCCTTCATCTATATTATTTGATAGGGAAGTATCCATAATATCTAAACAATTAGAGGAAGACTTATCTACTGAATTTTCAACGGATTATTAACTAGATCAAGATAAATTATCAAGAACCTATGTATTATATCTAAAATTAGATATTGGTCTTTTTAATGACTGGTCAGAGGATGAGATATCCTGATGCTCACCAAGATCTGTAACCTTAGTTGTTGATCTTTTCACTTGATGTTCTTCTTGGGTAGCCTCTTCCTGAACAGCTTCAGTTCGAACAACCTCATCCTGTTCCTGAGGAACATCCTAAAGATCTTGAATCTTACTTTCAGCCTATTGAACTTCTTCTTGAACTGGTTCTTCCAAATGAACTGAATGGGTAGATTCTCCTGAACCTATCATTGTTTCTTCATCTATTGGTTATTCTCTTTTCCTTGGTTTCATAACCAACTCCTCTATAACATCTTCTTATTCTTCTGTTGATGCACCATTAATTCTCAATTTTCTCTTAACTGATTTGGAAACTCCTTCTATCCTGGATACTCTAATTCCTTCATTTCTTACAAAACTTTTCTCCCCCTGAGAAAATGATCTTGACTTCTATTGGTCATCTGCATAAACTGACATAATCTTTTCTTTCACACTAATCCAGTAAAAATCAAACATCCTGAGAGTACCAGCATTCAGAACATTACTATGATGACACTTAACTCTTTATCTGAACAAATTAATCATATTTTTCCTAAAAAAAATCAAGGAAATTATCCTTCAATAGGGATAAAAATACATATGAGCCTCTGCTTGACAAAAATAATTAAAATATCTCAACATATATCTAGTAAAATTGAACTTGATTTCACTTATGAACAAGAACATAGTATACATGTTTAGATATAAGATTTTCTCCATTTCATCTACTCTTGGGGAAATTGTAGATTGAATGATATTAACCAACACTTTGTGATCGCCCTCAAGATACTTAACAAACATCTTCCATATATATGTTTATCCAAAAAGAAATGACATAATATCCATAGACTTATGATCATTATTTCCAATAGACTGAAGGTAAAAATGACAAACACATTAATGAGGAAATTTTAAAATATGATCTATTTCTACAGAAGAAAATTGAAAATTCCTTATCTTCTATTTTCGAAGATAAAATATCTTCTGTTTCACCAAAACTGAACTGTACACCACTGAATAAATTCTTCAGTTCTACCTCATAAACAAACTTAGTATTCACTTCATTGAATAAAAATTTCAAACCTTGAAATTCCAGTGCTTCCTTGAGAAACATATTCATCTCATACAACCACTCAAAATCAACAACCTTCACTTGAAGAATCTTTCTTGATGGAACTCATTGATGCTTTGGGTCACTGGGTTCTCCCTCATTAGTTCACTTGTTCTTCATTATTTCTGAGAATCGAAAGTTTTGATATTTTTGGATTCTAGGTTTTTGAAGGTAGATGAATGTTCGGGTTGATGAAAAGGTTTAAAAAAAGAAAAAGGGTAAGGTTAGTGAAATTTTTTCTAAAAGATAATGATGTAACCTTGTTTCATGTGCCAATTATGTAGGGTAATTATTACAATTTTTGAAAACACATGACTTAAATAATAATAACTAATATATTTAAACAAATAAAAATTGAGATTAAAATAAAAAAATTAACATAAATAAATATTATTTAAAAAATAAATTACTTAACAATTATTTATTTAAAATTAAACAAACTTAACTTCCCCTTGATAAAATCAAAACTAGAAGTGGAAAGTTTTTTATTGAAGATATCGGCTAATTGATATTCATTATTAACAAATTATAAAGATATCTCTTTTTTAAGAATGCAGTCTATTAAAAAATGATGCCTTATATCAATGTGTTTAGTCCTGAAATGACCTATAGGATTTTTTGAAATATGTATTGCACTAGTATTATCACATAAAATAGGAATACTATTAAAATTTAATCCAAAGTACAGTAGAGTGTTTTTTATCCACATTACTTGTGCACAGGAACTGCCAGCAGACACATATTCTACATCAATGGTTGATAGGGCAATATAGTGTTCATTCTTATTATACCATGAAACTAATGATTTTCCTAAAAAGTGATAGGTTCCTGGGGTGATTTTTCTATTCAATCTACAACCTCCAAAGTTAGCATCTAAATATGAAACTAAATTAAAATTAGAAGTTATGGGGTAAAGAATATGTTGAAAAAATAGTTCCTTTTAGATATCTAAAAATTATTTTTATAGTAGTAAGATGTGATTATTTTGGATTTGATTGAAATCTTGCACAAAGACATACAAAAAAACATAATTTCTAGTTTTCTAGTAGTGAGATATAACAAACTACCAATCATACCTCAATATAACTTGTTGTTTACTGGTTTTCCAGCTTTATCCAAATCATGTTTTATATTGGTACATGTGGGGGTTGTATATGTATTGTTGTTTTCATGTCAAAACTTTTTCAATAAATCAAGAATATATTTTCTTTGATTTAAAAAAATTTCCAAAATCTTTTTTATGAATCTGAAATCCTAAGAAGAAATTCAGTTCTCCCATCATACTTATTTAAAATTATTTTTTCATAAATTTTGAAAAATCATGAAAATGATTTTTATTTGTTGATCCAAAAAATAATATCATAAAAAATTTGAACTAATAAAATATTAGAAAAAACTATTTTCCTAAATAGTATTAGATCTTACAAACCAACAATAAAACCATTTTTCAAAATAAAAGAACTTAATCTTTCATACCAAGCTCTAGGTGCTTGTTTAAATCCATAGAGAGCTTTGGTAAGTTTAAAAACAAAATTTGTTTTTTGATAATTTTCAAAACAAGGGGTTGTTAAAAATAAACTTCTTCCATTAAATAACCATTTAAAAGGGCAGACTTAACTTCCATATGATATAATTTGAAATTTATATGAGATGCATAAGCTAAAAGGATTCTAATGTCTTCAGTCTGGCTATTGGAGAAAATGTATCATCATAATCTACACCTTCTTCTTAATTATAACCCTTGTCTAATAATATATCTTAATTCCTAATAATGATCCCTTGATCATCTTGTTTGTTTCTAAAGACCAACTTACTTCCTATAACTAGAT
The DNA here is from genome assembly GCA_963277665.1 of Viscum album. NCBI lineage: Eukaryota > Viridiplantae > Streptophyta > Magnoliopsida > Santalales > Viscaceae > Viscum > Viscum album. The sequence continues at coordinate 723,012,530 of OY728167.1, forward strand.
AGTTGGTCGGACTTTCTACTAGTTCCCAAACTTTATTTCTTTTAAATGGGTTCAACTCTTCCTATGTTGCTAATATCCAACTTTCATCATCTAAGTCTTCTTCAATATTCTTAGGTTCTAACTAAGATAGAAAGGATGAAAATTCAGCTAGTTTACCTACACTTATTCTAGTTCTATTCCATGTTTCTAAATATCCTATAACTATTTCTAAAGGATGATTATTTAGGGTTATAGACATTCTAGGTATAATAGTTTCATATTCTTCAATTTTATGTTCTTATAAACTGGACTGAATTTTGTTAATTTCATTTTCAAAATCATTTGTAGGGTTTTTCGACCTCATGTTGTCAATTGAGTCAGTAACTTCATTAGTTTGATATGTTTCCATAATGAAAGGTTTAGTTTCACCAAAATTTACATGAACTGATTCTTCAATAATATTTAAATATTTATTAAACACTCAATAATATTTAAAGGTATCAGAATATCCTAAAATTATTCCTTCATCAGATTTTGGATCGAACTTTCCAAGATTATCCTTGGTGTTCAAGATATATACCTTGCATCCAAAAACATTAAATTACTTTACTTTATGGTTTATGTTATTCCAAAGTTTATAAGGAGTATTTTTGAAAATAGGAAGAATTAAAACTCTATTAATGATATAGTTGGTTGGGCTTACAACTTCTGCCCAAAAATAGGTAGGAAGATTGTATTCATTCAGCATAGTCCTATCCATTTCTTGAACAGTTTGATTTCTCCTTTCAACAATTCTATTTTTTGAGGTGTTATTGGTGCAGAGTAAGTGTGTTTAATACTCAAATTTTAGAAAAAATAATTAAATTATTTATTCTAAATGTCTCCACCATGATCACTTAATGAAATTATTTTAAAACCTTTTTCATATTGAAAATTTTTACAAAATATTTCAAAAACAGAAAAAACTTCACTCTTAATTTTTAAAAAATAAACCCAAGTAAATCTAGAATAATCATTAACTAAAACATAAACATATAATTTATCATCCAAACATGCTATCCTTGATGGTACAAAAAAATCCATATGGATAAGTTTTAAAGGTTTAGATGTAGCAATTTTGTTAATAGATTTGAAAGATTATTTGTGTTTCTTTCCAATTTGGAATGTATCACAGAATATGTCATTATCAAAATTAAGACTAGGAAAATCAGAAACTAACTATTTATTAGAAAATTTATGTGAAGCATAAATATTACAATGACTAAGTCTCATATGCTATATCCATGAGTCATTTGTCTTTGCAGTTAAACAATTCACTTTTTGTTTACATAATTAATTTAAGCGTAGTGTATAAACATTGTCAGTTCTTGGTGCTCTGAACATAAGGAATTTATATTTAAAAAAAGAGAAGGAATTTTTAGAAAAATCGACATAAAGACCATTATCAAAAAGTTGAGAGATACTTATCATATTGTTCTTTATCCTTTGAACATAAAGTACTATGTTGATAAATATGGTCTTCGGATCTCTAATAGTTCCAACTCCAACTATTTTCCCATTGGCATTATCATCAAATTTACATGACCTCCATACATTTGAGTCATTTTGTGAAAATTTGATGGATCACCACTCATACTCCTCAAAAAACCACTATCCATATACTATATAACAATTATTTTGTTATGACATGTAACATGTAAAAGTATTTAAAAAAATTTTATTTTGGTACCCAAACTTTCTTGGGTCCAACAATGTTAGCTAGAAGAGATCTGGAAATCCATATCTTTATTTTTTTCATAGATTATATCATTAGATTCATATAAAATCTTTGAAATAAAGGCTATTATAATACCACTTATTTTAGGATTTCTCAAATAAAAGTTATTTTTCACATTCCCTTTTATTCCAACAAAAAATAAAAGTTTCATTTTTTGAATTGGGGACAAAATAATTCTTGTATAGTTTAGATTTCTCACCATTACTTCCAATACCAAATATTTACTTTTTAAAAACATTCTTTACAAGAATTTAATTTAAGATTTTTTCTCCTTTAGTAAAGATAAGAGCAACACTCTTATATTATTCTACTTCATCCTGTAACACTTTGATCTTCTATTCATGGTCAGCATAGTTTGGTGTAGATAAGTTAAATTTTTTAATTAACTCTTGATGGTGTTTTAGAAAGGTATATCATTAACCTAAAACAACACTATGAATGTTATTTAAATATTTGTGCTTTTTTAATAAAGAATCATATTTCTCTTCTAACATAGAATAATAGGTAGGTAAGTTACCATTTGAGAAACTGGAAGAATCAAAATAAGAATTAGATGAGTAATATCTTTGTAACTTTTCATAATTATCCATGAAGAACATATTTTCTTTCAAATTTGATTGTTATTTTTATGAATTAGATTTAGATGAACTACTGGAGTCTTCAAAAACACTCCATGTTGGTTTCATTTCTCTTCTACCTTTATGTTCATAATCAACATTTTTTTGATATCTCTTATTTGGATTTATCTTTTCATATTTTAGCTGAGGACAATTAGGTCTAATAAGACCTAATTTCTTTCATTCATATCATCTGACTTCTTTTGGATCTTTCTCATCCTTCTTGAATGATTTTCTAAATCCTATTTTCTTCTTATAAAACTTGAAAAAAAATCTGGCTAACAGAGCCAGTTCTATTTTAGAATCAGATGAATCATAATTCTTCTCCCTTCTATCTTCTTGTTTCATTTTTCTGCTTGGATTCTGAGATGTTACCTTTAGAGAAGTGTTCTCCTTTTTCACAATTATTCAATGATCTTCAACTTCAGCTTTCATTTCATCTTCATACATCATCAATGTCCCAATTAGTCATTTCATTTTTAGATCATTGACAGGTGATTATTGTCGAATTGTAGTAGATATTTCATTCCATTTAAAAGGGAGTACTCTAAATACTTTCAACTCTTGATCAGATTGTATTATAGGTTCACCTAAGGCTATAATATTATTGATAATTTCTATAATCCTTCCATTTATCTATGTGATTCATTCTCCATCAAACATCCTAAATGTGTCAAATTTCAGATTAGTTGTAGCATACCTCATTTTTCTCACATTATCTCTCCCTTCATAGGAAACTTCAATAGTATTCCACATTTCATAAGTTTTAGGACATTGAGGAACTCTATTGAACTTATCTGGTCTAAGACGACAGATAATTGCATTCATAGCTTTTGAATTTATATCACATTCAAATTTAGTTAAGCATCCCATGTTTCTAGTTTCTCAGGAATTTTATATGGAGTATTGATTTTAGAATAGACACTGAATCTAATATTTTTTATATATATAACCATCCTTGATTTTTAACAACCATAATTTTCACCATTGAAGAACAGAGCTCAAACCATGGACATCCCTTCTCTCAGATCATCCATTTACATATTTGTATAGACCTTTTACTTTTATCTTGTTATAGATTTATCCAAAATCTCTTCTATGATACCAATTTTTAGGTTAGAATATACAAAGTAACACAAAATAGGGGGGTGAATTGTGTCTTTTCAAAAACTTCCACAATTTTGGCTTTCAAAACCCCTATGTCTGTTAAGCGGATATGCAGCATTGTTCTTCTATATGAAACTATGCAGCAAATAAATATAAATAAATAACACATCTTTTTATAGTGGTTCTTGGCACAAATATCCCCTAGTCCACTCCACCAAATACTCTCTTTACAATCTTGGTGACTTTTACTAGAATTTTCCTCTTATCACAAGACAAAAATCCATAGCTGAGTGCAGGAAGTTGACACCTTTAAAAACAAGACTATTAAAAAAATATTATGGTTCTATAATAGAGAATCAGTTATCCATATATTAGATCAAGAAGTTGATACTCCACCACAACTGAGTACGAGTAGTTGAAACTCAAATAAATCAAAAGATATTGATTTGTTGAAACTGATCAAACTTTACAATTGTAGTAGTAGCAATTGATAGTAGATGGATCTTATTCTTCATAAAAAGATATTCTTAAAAAAATAATGAGTCTGAAGCGATCCCAGTTGCATATAAGATCTTCTATTTAAGAACATAAACAAAATAGAGTAGTATCAAACTTGCAGTTGAGAAAGATAGAACATGTATATCTCCAAAGTGTAGTATCTTCTGAGATATTAAATTATTGTAGCATTGTATATATTTTTACCATATTATTATTGAGTATATGAAATAAAATATAAGTCCCTAACAAAAGATCTTATATCAAAAACTATACACTGATGGAATATATAAAGAACAAAATCGTGCTTCTAAATTCCATATCCACAAAAGAGACTCGATGAAAAGTAGATATTCAAATTCAAATAAAATAAGGGGAGTCGTAACTACCATTAAAAATAGGAGTGAAAATCTCCATTGAATACATTTATTTGAATCAAATATTATGAGCTTTAAATCAGTGGATAATGATCTTTAAAATAGCCTATAACTCTTTCAAGACCATTATAGAAATTGCGGAAAATATCGCAAATCTATCTGACACATTAAAAATTCAAACGTAGGGTTCCTTCACAAAGAGACAAAATACCAAACGTAGGGTTCAACTATGTAGCATTCATCTTCTGAACATAAGTTTGAGTATGTAAGGTTGATCATAAAATTAAGGTTGATGATACGTATATTTCTCTCTCAAACATAAGGTTCATTACTTATATATGCTTCATTAACCATACTTTTTCCTCTTGAAAAACGTAAGGTTATTTAACCATACTTTTTTAACAGTGTAGGGTTGATTAACCATACGTACTATTTTGAACATAGGGTTGAGATACCATAATTTCTTCTTTAAGCATATGGTTGAATAAAAACATAGGGAACATGATCCATACGATCTATACAAAATGTAGAGTTTAATCCTTATGTTACGATTATCCACGTAGGGTATGAATATTGTTTCCCAAATGTTTGAAAATGCATTCTGAACACTTTAATAAATATTCCTTACAAATTAAAATATTGAAAATAATTTCAGAATAAATATAAATAAATATTAATTCCTATAAATACACTCAACTTAAAATCATTAGTAAAATAGACAAAGGTATTTGTGAGCATAAAAATCACAATAAATTATAGAGTATTGTTGAGACAATACATTCCCAACAGGTACCTATTGAGACAAATTTTAAATCAATCATTTGTATTGATTTGAATTTAATATTTAATTATCAATTTTATCACTCCATTGGGAACATTTCATCCTTCTATAGAACTTGGAGATTCCCATTGGAGTACCACCATTTTGGACATTCAACCCAGAAAATTCTGGGCGAAGTGAACTGGACAATGACCCAATAAAATGATTTTATCAACAATGATTCAAGCCTAATAAAGATAAAATTATATCTAGAGATAGATTGAAACTTGGGGAACATTTCATTAAACTGTTTCTTGTGATAATTCAGAGTTTTTATGGGAGTTTCAGGAAACCCAATTTGAAGATGAAAGTTTTGGCCAGATTTTGTGGCCCAGAATGACAACCCACCACTTTGATCATATCGGAGCAACCAAAAATTCCATTGGGATGAAATTTTATAGGATTTTATAGTAAATATTGAGATTCAATTTCTTATTCTATAAACCATTGAAATATTTTTATTAATGGAGGGATAAACCTCTTATGGGTTGATCCAAGGGAGTAAAATTATTTCTTTATTGGATGTTATGTATCACTATATAAATGTTCAATCACATCATTTAATTGATCTTTTCATTCGAATATCTTAACTGTTCCTCATCCTTATTGAATTTTAAGGCCACATGATTTGAGAGCTAATATGGACCTTTTCCTTGTATTTCTCATGAATATCATCCTACTAGTGTATATGTGATTAGTATTATCATGTGTAGGTATTAAACCATTAAGTAGTGGGGGTGGTTTTACTTCTTTGAATGAATCCCTATCGAATTTAAGGAATTTAAATCGTTGAAAATAAATTCATCCAATCCAAACCTTATAATAATTTAGGATCAATCCATTATATTAAATTTAATTAATATATATATCTCAGTGTTCTTTTAACCCACAAAAATTTAACCCCAAATCTAGAAAAATTATATCCAAATAAAATCTATAGAATTAGTTTCCATAAGTTCTTCTTAGGTCAATAAGGATTTGAAAACCCTTATGTGCTACAAGAGACTACTTTGACCTTAGGGTAAATTTGGGAAAGACCAAATTTTGGCACTATTTTCTAGGGTCCAAGTAAGTCATCTCAACACTTGTTATTTTCTCTCACATTTCTCTTTTCTCACCTCCAATTATATTATCTTTTTTCATTTATTTTTTCACTTTTCTTGGATCATGTCTTCTTGTACCCATTACCAATCAAGTCGTCTAGTTAGGGTGGATCATTCTAGGTTTGGAGAGTTAAGAACACCTAGGGTTATCTTCCCATTAGATCCTAATATTTCTAAGACTTATGATTTAATAACTGATCCCATTAAAATGGATGGTATTCAATTAAACCGACTCATAAACCCGTTGGGAACCAAAAAGGAAATCCAAATGATGCAGCCCCTAACTTAGGGGATATAGTCGATAAAACCATGAATGAATACCTCATACATACCTGGACAAATGAAACCTCAAGTATTAGACATGATACCCTAGGATATTAAAAATATTTTTTCAAACTCCATGTCCAGAACCACCTTCCAAACTTCTATAGGATGGAGTAATAAATGGCATACCTTCTTGTCAAGGAATTCAGTGACATTGTTGAAACCATGTTCCCACAACATCATCTTTAGTCTGATAAGATGAGAATATTTCATTTATCATTGATGGATCATGCTATTAATTGGTTAAAAAATATTTTTCCACCATCAATACATTAATGGGACCACTTAAAAAGAGAATTTAAATAAAATACTCCCCCCCCCTTCACAAACTAATTTCACTTAAAAATAGCATCAAAAACGTTTTCAAAAAAGAAGGGGAGTCATTTTATGAAACATGGGAAATGTTAAAAGACACAATTAAAGTGGTACCTCACCATGGATTTTCAGTCCTAGAACAAGTTATAATCTTTTATAAAGGGTTAGTTTCAGGAAATAAAAAATTCATTGACATGATGTGTAATGAAACTTTCAAAAACAAATCCCCAAATGATGTTTATGTGTATCTGGGAAATCATACTAAATAGAACCAAAAATAAGGAACTTCACCTTACTATGAGAATCCATCCAAATCATGTGGAATGAAAACTCTTAGGGATAAATAAATCCATAGGGATAAAATTTTAACCCTCACTAGGAATGTTTAGGAGATCAATCATAGGTACATCTAAGAAATCTAAACTGTTGATCTTGTTTTCACAGTTTTTGACAAACGTGGCAATAATACTAAAAACTACCCAACCATTACTTTCATAAAATATTTTCTTTTAGGTGGACCATCATCAAAAATCAATGATATTATCTTTTATAATCCACAGTACCAAAACACTTTCAATCTAAGATGCAATGACCATCCAGGATTCCTTTGAAAATATAACCAAAAACCTATCCAATAACCCAGTCATCCATAATGAACAAACCACTACCCTCCACATAATTTTCAATCACAAAATTAGTTCCAACCAAAATTGGCCCAATACTAAAATCCACCAGTATAAATCCAACAACCTAAATATCCACTTGGGATGAATCAACCAACTCAAACCCCTATAGAAACTTTTCCACTTACACTATGTTAAAATTTTGTTAACAAATGGAACGAATGAATTATGGTGTTTAATCACTTAAACATGAATTGGAAACCATTAAAACTAGAAAGGAACTCATGCCGACTCAAGATATACCACCCAAAACCATAAGGGTAGAATCTAGTTGTACACAGTCATCTCTTAAACAACTAAAAGTTGGGACCATCACAAGAAGTGTTAGATACATTGAAAAACATGAAAAAACAATTCTATAATAATTAAAAGCTTTAATATCTCATGAAAATGTTGAAGAACCACCTTCTGATTTGGAAAAATCAATTGAGAATGTGAACGAACCAGAACCTTAACAAACAATCAAACAACCTTCTCCATACCCTCAATGCATGATACAAAATTCTAAACTAGAATTGAATGAAACATTGATGGAAATTTTTTCTTATGATAAGTTGAACATATCACTTATCGATGAAATTAAAAACATAATTTCCTACTCCAAGTACCATATAGACTTGTTCACTTTTAAAAGAAATTTTTTATATAAAAACAAAGTCCTTTTGGATGCTAATTTGAGTACCACAATTCATATAAACATTCCTCCTAATTTTAAAGATCTAGTTTATCCATACATCAATGTTTAACTAGTAGAAAAAAACACAAGGCCCTTTGTGATCTAGGGTCCAGTTTTAACCTCATTCTATATACAATGTGTTTATAATTAGTTATTAAAGAGCTCCAACCAAATTTTGTCACACCCCAACATGATTAATGTAGTGTTAGGGTTCCTAAGGGGATCTTAAGGGATGTTCTTCTGAAAGTTGAAAAATTTATCTACCATGATCATTTCAATGTCCTTTAAAATCATCTAAATCTAGGAATTAGGGAAAAATTCTAATTATCCTTGGTCATCCCTTCCTCTAAACAATAAACACGGTCATCTGAGTAAGTAATGGGAACATGACTATAACCTTTGGGAACATGAGCCTCAACCTAAACATCTACAATGAAAACTCTCAAATTAGGGATGATGAGGAAGTTCATGAGGTGAATTGGAAAGCTTGTGTTAAAATTGAACCAGAGGAACATTAAGGAATTATTAAAGGATTTTTATGTCAAGATGAGATTTATTTACATTGTTCACATGAATGAAATTTTTCTCTTTGGATTGAATCTATTTTAGAAACCTCCTTTGATGGATTTTCAAGATCACTAATCAATGAAACCTTTGGAGAAGTTAAAAACATCCAGTTCATACCCATTCTTGATGCTAATCTGGCCAATTTGGTGGATAAAACTTATATTCCAAAGGAACTAATTCTATTGAGAAATTTTAGAAAAAGGAACCAAGTTTTATAAAAGGTTTCATCCTTCTTTTGAAATTTTTAACCAACCTAAGCTTAAACTCAAGGTCCTTCCTAAATCACTCAAGTATGAATTGTTAGGGGGAAATAAAACCTTACCTCTTTACATTTGTTCTTATATTGAATTCAATCAAAAGAGGATGCTTCTATATATCCCTGGAAAGCATAAGAATGAAATTGAATGGTCCCTGACTGATATTCCTAGGATTATCGCACTCATTGGAACCCTTAGGATTGTTCTGAATCTGATTCCAAACTATGTCTCTAATTTCATGAGAGACTCAGTCCCAATATCATTGATGTTATAATGAATGAACTTCTATGGTTGTTGAAAGTGGGTATCATCTACCCCATTGTTGAGATTGAGTGGGTAATCCCAATTCATGTGGTTCTAAAGAAGTCTAGAATCATTGTGAATGATAATTAGGATGGTGATATTCTCCCCACATTGGAGAATAGTGTATGGAGAGTGTGAATTTACTATAGAAAGCTAAACCCATGTAACATGAAATACTATTTCCCTTTAACCTTCATTGATCAAGTCCACAAGTGAGTGGAAGGTCATCAGTTCTACTATTTCCTAGATAGATACCTAGGGTACAAACAAATTGAGTTATCCTTATAAAATCAAGTAAAACAACATTCACTTGTCCATTTGGAACTTTTTCCTTCAATATCATGCCCCTTGGGTTATGTAATGCCCCTAGAACCTCATAGAGGTGCATTATGGGAATCTTGTCTGGTATGGTGCAGGATTATTTAGAGGTATTTATGGATGAGTTCACCATATTTGAGGATATATTTTAGGGATTACTTAGAAATTTTTAAAGGGTTTTGTCTATATTTATGGATAAGAATCTTATCCAAAACTGGGAAAAATGACATTTCATGATAACAAAAGGACTTTTTCTAGGAAATATGGTCTCTAATAGAGGTATTTATGTTGATAAAGAAAAGGTAGATATCATTTTTTACCTCCCATATTTAAAAATTATCAAATATTTGAGGTCCTTCTTTGGATATGTAGGTTTCTATAGAAGGTTCATTATCAACATCAACTTAATATCCCAACCACTTTGTGATTTTCTTGTAAAAGATTATCCATTTTTTGGATTTAGAGATATGAGGAATCATTCTCTATACTCAAGTAATATCTTATATCTCAACCCATTATGCAATCTCCCAGTTGGAATCTTCCTTTTGAAATAATTTTTGATATGAGTGACTTTGTTGTAGTATTTTTCTTAGGAAAAAGATATATTAAAACCCCACTTATCATTACTTAAGAAAGAAAAACATTAAATGATTCTCAAATAAACTACACAACCACTGATAAAGAGTTTCTTGCATTTTCATTTCCTTATAAAAAATTAGGTCTTATATCTTAGGATCCCCCATTATTTTCTTCACATATCATTTGAATTTGAAATAGATTTTCCAAAAAAAAAGATGTGAAGCCTAGATTGATTAGGTGGATCCTTATCTAGTAATAATTTGATATAACTATTAAGGACAAAAAGGTTTTTACAAATGTTGTATCTAGTCACCTCTATAGGTTAGAATTCAATGATAAATCGTCCCATTTTTCTACGTCTAATTAATTCCCTAATGAGTATATGTATTCTATGAGTGATTTTCCATTGTATGATGACATAATAAAATACTTGGTTATGAGAATTATTCCAAAATTAATAGGGACTCATGATAGGAAGAAATTCCTTTATATGGTTAAATACTATGTGTTTGATGATCCATACCTCTTCAAGTTCTGTCTGGATCAAGTCATTAGGAGATATGTTACCGAGTATGAGCTAGAGTCCATTATAATATTTTGTCATAGAGAGGCGTGTGGAGGCCAGTTTTCCACTATGAAAACCACTATAATTTTCCTTAAAAGTGGTTTATTTTTTCCTAACATCACTAAATATTCATTCACATTCTGAAAAAGTTTTCCTCATTGTCAACAATTAGTATTCATAACAAAAAGAAATCAAATTCCCCTTACTCCCATTATGGTTCTCGAAATGTTTGATTGTTGGGGACTTGATTTCATGAGACCTTTACAAATATCTATGGGATATATCAACATCGTCTTAGCAATTGATTATTTCTAAAAGTGGTTTGAGACTATTCCTACCAATTCTAATAACCATCATGTCATGATCTGATTCCTAAAAGAGAATATATTTTCTAGATTTGGAATTCCTAGGGCTACCATCTGTGATCATGGAACCCATTTATGAAACCATACCTTCTTGGAACTCATGTTTAAGTATGGGATTTCTCAAAAAGTTTCCATTTTCTACCATCCTCAAGCCAATGGTCAGGATGAATTGGCGAATATGTAAATTAAGAAAATTGTTGAAAAAATAGTCAATACCTGTAGGAAATATTTGTCAAAGAAACTCTTGGATTAATTTTGGTAATGTCTCATTACATTTAAAACTATACTAATCATGTCACCATATAGGTTTTTATATGGAAAAATATGTTGAAATTGAACATAAGGCCTTTGGGGAAATAAAGAAAATGAATTTTGATATTTAATTGGCCAAAATAAATAGAAAATTAGATCTTAAAAAACTCAAGGAACTTAGGATGGAGGATTATGAAACATCAAGGATCAATAAAGATATATTTTAAGCCTACCAATCTAGTAAATATAAATTCAAGAATTGTAAAATGGGAAATTTTTTGCTCCTCTATAGTTCAAAACTTCTCTTATAACTAGGAAAGTTAAGGTCAATATGGTTAGGGCCTTACACAATGCATCATGTGTACCCCCATGGGGCACTAGAGAATTAGGATCCCACTAGTGTTTAAATCTTTAAATTCAATGTTCACAAGTTAAAACCATTCATTGGATTATCCAATAATCAATAAATAAAGGATTTAACTGATCCAACCTATGAACTAGATAGAAGGTGGTAGATTTAGGGTCCAAGTTGACATAATTACATTAAAAAAAGTGCTTTACAAGAGGCAATCCAACTTATACCTGTACATTGACTAAGTGTTTGGATTCCCAAAAGAAATAGGTAAATTTTTCTTCATTTAATTTTTCCATTGTTTGTTTTTATTTAAGGTAACCTCAAGGGGTTTCTGTTGTGTTCTAATTTTGTTGGTTTGTAAGATTCATGGTATGTTGAGGTTGATGTATTTTAAGGAAAATCACATTTCTTCAAAGAGTTTAAACACAATCTTCTGTCAGTGATGATGTGTATGTGAGTGACATGAAAGTCAAAGTATCAATAAATTTCAACATGGACTTCTTCTTTGAGATAAAAGGTGACATTTATCCATATTTTTATTTCAAATTTAAATTTTGGAACTCCTATCTTGCACTTCATCCCAATTCTATATTTTCATTTCTTTAAACACTAGGGATAGTGTTATTCTATGTTAGTGGGTGAAAAAGAAAATTTTGTGTGCATAAATAGAAGGAAAATTTTCATTAATTTTGAACATGATAATACTCATTACAATCTTTGAAACTGTATATCAAATAATTTTTCATGACTTGGTTCTGATTTTAATCCATGTTTTTGTTCATGAGAATATATTTTGAAAAGTGTGCATGTCTAGTGTGGTTTTTCACCATTTATATTTTCATCCATTTAATAAAAAATTCACAATGCATGTCATTTTGATTTTGGGGTATTAGTTTGAGTTCTTGGGATCTAATAATAAATAGTATAGGTTTAGTGATCATTTTAATTTTTACATGAGTGTTAAAAATGTAAAAAACCGATACTAGATTTGTGAATAGAGCACTAAATTGACCTAATGTGTGGCTTTTGACACTTGAGAGTCATGAATCCATAACTTTCTATCCTATATTTGGTAATTTTATTTTTATTTGTGGTAATTTTATTTTTTTATTGATTTAACTTGAGATAAATCCTGATTATTTTTGCTTCACTTGTTTCCCTAAGGTCTTTGAAATTGGGATTCATTAATAAAGTCTCACTATAGAGGTAGAATTGATTGAGTGTAATTCCAATTACCATTGAAAATTTGTAAAAAAAACAAAAAAAATAATAAAAAACATGGATAATAATATTAAGGTTAAAATGTGATTCCACCTAATTCTTTCATATTTTCCCCCTTTAATAAAAATGAACCCCTGTGTCTATTGTGAAACACAACACATCATTATGCTTAATTAAAATTGGATGAAATGTGAAAATTTATTTGAACAAAGGAATGTACTTGGGAATGAAATATTATTGTGAAACTAGATTGTCTTAAATTATTTTTATAGGTTTTATGATTTTTTTTGGCATTATGTTTTTTAGTGAGCATTTTATGTTAAAATGTTTTTGGAAAAGGGAATTCAGTTTTCATATTTTTGAGATACTTTTTACTTGGTACTAGAAAAACTTAAGTCGGGGGGTGTGATTAGCCCCTTAAAAAGGATAATATTCATTTTTATATATTATAATATTCATTTGATTCATTATTCATAAACAATATTTTTATTGAATTTTACAATTTTAACATTAAATCACATTGTGATTTTAATTCTTTCTTAAAGTGCACTATTACATTATACATTTTGGGAAACATTTTAAATCACTCATTATTGTTTATTTGAATTTAATATTTCATTATCAAGTTTCCCATTTCACTAGGAATATTTTATCCTTTTGTAGCACTTTAGGATTCACATTGGAAGACCACAATTTTGGACATTCAACCTAGAAAATTATAAGTGAGGTGAACTGAACAACAGCATAATAAAATGACAATGTAGTCTATGATTCAATACCAATGAATCTAAAATTTGAACTGAAGATAGATTAAAACTTGGGAAAATTTTCATTAAACTATGTACACAGCTAATTTTTAGGTTTGAAGCATGCTCTAGGTGGATCAAATTGAAGATGGAATTTTGGGACAGATAATGTGGCCTAGAATGACATCCGAACATTTAGATCTTATATCCACAACTACAAATTCAACTGGTCTTAAATTTTATAGGATTTTATAGTAAATCCTGGTCTTAAATGTCTTATTCTACAGAACACCCAAATTCATCCATCTAGAATCTCATTTTGGTGCCTTTGATGGGTAGATACAAGTTGGATCGATTTTTTTTCAAGGGTGGAAAAGTTGTCTTTTTTTTAACTTTCCACCCACCTTTGACTACCCTCATTAATTAGGGTGACTTTGGATGTTGGGGTATCGATAAAAGGATTTTAAAATTCATATTTAAGGATGTGGTGTTGAAGGATTTGGAAGGAATTTGTGTATGTTTTCATTTTAATTTTATGCTTCCAATTTGATGTTTTAATTTCATTTCTTCAATTGAAGGTTACTCAAATCACATTAGTTTATTAATAAAACTTATCATTATTCTCATTTTATGTTATTTTTTCTAACTCATTGATACTGTTTCATTAAGATGAGAATTTATTCACACAGTTAAGAGATAAATCCTCCACACAATGGAGTGTTTGTTATTTCATTGTTTTACTTCTTCAATTTTTCCCTCATAAGTCTAATATTGTCTTCCATTGAAATATTTGCATAAATTTAGGGCTAACCCTCTTTTTTTTATCCATGGGAGTAGTAAGAGGCTATATTGGATGTTATATATCACTCTATAAATGCTTAATCACTTCTTTTAATTGATTTTTTCATTCGATGATCTTAATCCTTCTTCATCCTTATTGAATTTTAAGGTGACATAATTTGAGTTCTAATATTATATGTTACCTTGGATTTATCATGAATATCATCTTCCTAGTTTATATGTGATTAGTATCATGATGTGTAGGTATTAAACCAGTAATTGAGGGGGTGTTTTTACTTCATTGAATGAACCCCTATAAAATTTAATGAATTGAAATCATTAAAAATAAATTAATCAAATCTACCCCTTATAATAACCTAGGATTAACCCATTATATTATAATGATTTTACATTGGTTTCTTAGTGTTACTGTAAACCACATGAATTCAACCCCAAATTTGGTCACTTTAAAGCCAAAAAAACATAGAATTAGTGTCCATAGGTTCTTCGGTAATGACCCACCAATTCTCATTGGCTTGGAGCTCAACAAGTCATTACTAGGCCTTAAGTGACATCCCCAAAGTGCCAAAGGCTAGAAATAAATTTAGAAGGGTTTCAAAACAAGTGGGGGATGATTTACCCTTTTTTTACATCCACCGAACCAACAACCATAACCAAAGTAATCTACTAAATGATGCATGATAAAAGCTAAGACAACTCTACCATTTATTTTATCATAAACCAACCAAGAGTACGATAATGGAAACCAACACTAAATCAGATTAAACAGTGAAAATACAAACTCAAAGGCTATAAGATGATAACCCAACTTCATGCTTCACAATCTCCAAGCTCTAACATCATGAAGTAGTGCTATAAACATGTGACACTTTACCTTTTCCAACATCCCGGTACATGACATCTGCAAAAGCACCAAAGTTACAAAGCAGGGGGTGAGTAATGAAACTCAGTAGCACATTTATATAAAACAATTTATATAAAACAATTCCAAAACAGTTCACAATATAGCAAGTTCCATGTCAAAACTTTTTTCCAATAAAAACCATCTCTCTCAAGAAAAGCAACCAAGAAAAGTTTCCAATCAAATTAACATTTCCATTTTGGCACATTCATTCCATTTCACCAATTCACACAACCAACCATGCATGCAACCTGGACCTCCCTATACTCCTGAGTGGTGAGTTATCCTTCCACTAAGTCGTCACTTAGTGGACTACCTTGACGGGGGTACTTTAGGACCTTATCCGTCCCAACCTTTTTATGGGGGTACTTCTCTCCCTAATCCATCCATCCTTTTGATGAGGGTACTTCTCGCCCTTATCCATCCCAATTCATATGAACACACACCACAACCCATGAAAATCCATTCCAAAACCAAGTGTGTTCAAAACCTTTCAATAAAGCATACAAACTTTTATTTAAAACCATTATTTCAAGTAACAAAACCATAACCAGTTTAAAATCACCATTTTAAATTCACTTCAACAATCACTTTCCAAAAACACACAATTTCTATCACCCGTTACTAAAAAGGGGTTTCAACCATTCTTTCACAGTAGATAAAGAAACCATTTCAATCAAGGAAAAAAATTTCAAACTAAGCCTTCAAGTTCTAAGAAAGAGGAATCAGGAGTGAAGCCACCTACCTCAACAAATTAGGTGAAACCAACCAACGGAAAAATAACAGCAACAAATATAAGTTAACTACTCCCTGAAACCTCCATAGATTCCTTCCCCTAGTACCAAAAAAACCAAAACCCGACTTAAAAGTCATCCACTACCTTAGATCTACCCACCTTGGGCATATATCTAAGGATCCATCAAGAGGGAAGAAGGAGATCTAAGAAAACTAAAGGAAACGAGACTTACCTCGATCAACCGGCCTCTAAACACCAAGGAAACCCTCTAGATCGCTTCCAAAACGCCTGGTAAGTGTTCTCCCACCTTCACCAGAGATAAATCCTGAGTTAGGGCCATCTAGGAGAAAAAATGAGTGGGTTTAAAGATAAAATGGATTAGATCCTTAATAATAGGATCTAAGTTGACCCTGCGCACAGTCAGTCCGCATAGTTATGAAAATCGTGCGCTAACCGTGCGGTAGTCACAGCTTGGAAGGGGAACTCCACACGGCCTCCTCGCACGGTGTTCCCAAACCGTGTACACATCGTGTGGTCTCCTCTGTCCAAAGTGACCACCACCTGCATGGCTTCCGCACGGTTTGGGCAACCCGTGTGAAGCTCGTGCATCACCACTTTTTTCCCTTTAACACTTTAAAAGTCTCCAAACATTACCAATCATTTATCATATGCTTCATGTACTTAAAAAACATTAAAAGGTTTACTTACCAGAAACTGGGGGTACTATATTCTCCCCACCATTGGCCTTTCCGTCCTTGGAAAGTAGAAAACCATCGCTTTCCTGAAAGAGTTTTGGCCACTGCTCTTTAATTTCTTTCTCATGTTCCCAAGTCTCTTCCTGAATCTGACCATGTTGCCACAAAACCCGCACTAGACCGATGCTTTTTCCATGCAAGACTTTATCCTTCCTATCCACAATTTGTACTGGGATATGTATCAATGAAGAAACTGCCTCTAGGTCAACATTATCCCATCCGATCGCATGGCCAGGATCAGGCTAATACTTTTCCAACTGAGATACATGGAACACATTGTGCACCGAACTGAACTGTGGTGGTAATTCCAACTGATACGCCACCTCTCCAACCCGTTAAAGTATCTCAAAAGGGCCTATATATCGAGGAGATAATTTTACCTGCTTCCCAAAACGACGATTTCCAAGCCTTGGAGAGATTATAAAAAAGACATGATCACTCACTGCAAAAGACAACGGTCTTCGGCGATGATCCGCATAAGATTTCTGACAAATCTGTGTCGTCTCCATCCTATTTTTTATCAACGGAATCTTCTATGTTGTTTCTTGTACAAGGCTCGGCCCAACTAGTAAATTCTCACCTGTTTCCACCCAACAAAGTGGAGAACGACAAGGATTACCATACAATGCTTCAAATGGATCCATGTGTATTGAGTCTTGATAACTCTTGTTATATGAGAACTCCACTATAGGAACGTGCTCTTCCCACGAGCCACCAAAATCCTTTACACAAGCCCACAACATGTCTTCCAATGTCTGTATCGTCCTTTCAGATTGTCCATCCATCTGAGGATGATACGCCATGCTCATCGTCAACTGAGTCCCAAGGGCTTACTGTAATGATTTCCAAAAATGAGATGTGAACCTCATATCTCTATCTAAGACTATAGACACTAGTACACCATGCCTCTTTACCACTTCTCGGATATAGATTTTTGAAAGATCTTCCACCGTATGGGTTTCACGAATTGGGATGAAATGGTCCGACTTAGTTAGCCGATCCACTATCACCCAAATGGAATCGTGTTTCTAGACCGTTATTGGAAGACCTGTAACAAAATCCATTACTATCTGATCCCATTTTCACACTGTAATAGGTAAAGAATATAACAGACCAACTGGTCTCTGATTCTCTGGTTTAACCTACTGACAAGTTAAGTACCGCGAGATGAACTCTTCCACCTTCCTTTTAATGTCGGGCCACCAAAACTACGTCTTCAACACCTTATACATCTTCTGTGTGCCCATATGTATAGACCATCTCGAATGGTGGTAAGCATGAAGGAGTTGTTTCTAACATGCCATAGGTACAACCATCCGATCTCTAAAACACAAGACTAAATCCCCATCAAGTTTCAAGCCATCAATGGTCTCCCCAACATTGAGTTTTGAACTTACAACTAGTCATTCTGTATTAGATTTTTGTACCTCTTTGACCATTTTTACCAAATTTGGAACAAGTTTAGCTGAAAAGAAAACAACAACATCACCTTGATCTTTAAATTCCAAATGCATGTCAGTTAATACCGACATCAACTGCCATTCGTCTGAAGCTTCTTTCGCCAATGGAGCATATAACTTTCTACTCAATGCATCCACCACCGAATTTCCTTTTCAGGGTGTGTACATCAATTCAAAGTCAAACATTTTGAGATACTCCATCCATCTCCTTTGCCTGAGATTCAAATCTCGCTGTGAGAAAATATGCTTCAAACTCTTATGATCCGTAAACATGGTGAATTTCTCACCAAAGAAATAATGAATCCAAGTCTTCAAGGCATGGAAAACTACATCTAACTCCAAATCATGTGTTGGGTAGTTCTTTTCATTCACTCTCAACTATCTTGAGCCATAAGCAACAACATGGTCTCCTTGCATGAGAACACATCCCAACCCAAATCCTGAAGCGTCACAATACACCACGTATCCCTATCCTGATTTCGGAAAAATCAAGATGGGTGCTGATGTAAGGAAAACTTTCAACTCTTGAAAAGATCTATGACATTCCTCGGTCCATTGAAATGAACCTTTCTTATTTTTCAATATTGTCATAGGTGAAGCTAGTCGTGATAAGTCACACACAAAGTGTTGGTAATAACTAGCTAGCCCAAGAAAACTTTGTATTTCAAAGACATTCTTTGGAGGTTTCAAAGAAAGAACAGCTTCTGTCTTTTCTGGATCCATAGAAACACCTTTCTCAGAAACAACATGGCCCAGAAAGCATACATCTTGTATCCAAAAATCGCACTTTGATAATCTTCCATACAACTGATGGTCTCTCAAGATTTCCAACACTATTGCTAAGTGTTGCTCATGCTCAGCCCTTGTTCTTGAATACAACAATATGTCGTCCACAAACACCACAAAAAAAAGAATCCTGATATCACTAAAATATCTGATTCATCAATGACATAAAGACTACTTATGCATTAGTTAGGCCAAAAGGCATGACTACATATTCGTAGTGGCCATAACTGCTTCTGAAGGCTGTCTTCGGAATATCCTCCTTCCGAACTCACAACTGGTGATATCCTGACCGCAAGTCAATCTTAGAGAAACAATGAGCTCCCCTAAATTGATCAAACAGGTCATCAATGCATGGAAGTGGATATCTATTCTTTATCGTAACTTGGTTAAGTTTACGATAATCCACACCTAGCCTCAAAGTTCCATCTGCTTTCTTTACAAACAAAACTGGTGATGCCCATGGAGATGTGGTTGGTCGAATGAAACCCTTGATTTCTAGCTCCTCTAACTGCACTTTCAATTCCTGTAACTCTATTGGTGGCATCCTATAATACATAAGGGAAATAGGACTGGTCCCCGGAAGGAGATCAATCATAAAATCCACTTCCCTTAGAGGTGGTAACCCTGAGAAATTCTTGGGAAAGACATCCAGAAATTTATCCACCTCCATTGGAAAACTATTTTCCTCAATATCTTCCAATGATGCCAAAGTCAACACTACCAATTGGTAAGATATTTTTCCCACAATTAGTTCCAACAAGCTCTTTGCACCTTTATTTACTATCCTCTCTCCTATGAAGAGATGTTCGATGCCATCCTCAGTCGTGAAACTAACTATTCTCCCATTATAGTCGATGTGATCCTTAAACCCTTTCAACCAATCCATTCCCCGGATTACATCATAGACATCCATATCCAACATAGAGAAGTCCCATTTCAGCTCAACTCCATCAACAGTTATAGCACATGCTCTACACATGAAGTCTTGACATTCTCTTTTACCAAGAGGAGTTTGCAGTTTCAAGATAGAAGGCATCATTTCCAGTTTTAAACATAGAAAGTCAAAAACATGAGAAGCAATGAAGGAATGTGATGCACTAGTATCAAACAACACTTTCACAGAGGTAGAATTCAAAACAATTGTACCTCTTACTATAGATGGTCCAACCTGATCATCAACAATCATTTTGTCATCTCCATACAATTGCTTCATCGTTGCACTGTTCTCTTTGTTGCTTTGCTGAGATTGCCCTGGTTGAGGAGTATTGGTATTTAGAGAATCACCATGGATAGCTATGTTATGCTAATGAGACTAATTCTTATGTCCTCATCCTGTCGAAGCATACGATGCTTGCGACTCCTGAGAAGTGTCACGTGCACCCGACCTTGGAGCATTCCTACAATAGCGTTGTAGATGCCCCATCTGCTTGCAATTGTGACATTGTCTAGGTTGCGTCGTACACTCTCACTTTATGTGGTCAGTAACCACGTTGAAAGAAACCTGCTCTGCTTTGGGATCGTGGAGTAAGGTTCACTGATCCAACTGTTTGGTTCTGATTCACACTCCCACCTTGTAAGTAGGTGTCCCTCTTCCATTTGTTCCCAGCATTAGAGTTCCCACCCGTTCCCATGGGTATCATCATAATTCGTCCTCCCATAACTCCTGAGATGTATCTTTCAGATATTTTT
Organism: Viscum album; assembly: GCA_963277665.1. NCBI lineage: Eukaryota > Viridiplantae > Streptophyta > Magnoliopsida > Santalales > Viscaceae > Viscum > Viscum album. Next base: position 723,033,459 of record OY728167.1, read on the forward strand.
GCTTTGTTTACCATCTCTGTATAATCCGTAATATAGAGCACAGCTATCTTCAAGCAAATCTCCTATCACAACCCTGATTCAAAAATGTGTGCCTTCAACGACACACTTGCAGCAACTTCCAGTGAAAAGCGCACTAAATTCATGAATTTAACTGCATACTCTGTGACAGAGAGATTATCCTATTTCAGGCTGAAAAAGTCTGTTATCCTCTGGATCTTGAACGTATGAGGATATAATTGTTTATTGAACAATTCCTCAAATTCCTCTCTTCCCAGGCCTTGATCCACCATATCCTGCACCACTAGCTCCCACCACTGTCATGCAAGATCCTCCAGCATATAAATATCCAACTTTACTTTCAGTTATGCTGGTGTGCCGATGAAATTGAAGATATGATTCATCCTACTCAGCCATACCTCCGCCCTTTCTAGTTCAGAATCACCCCAAAAGATGGGTGGATTCTGCTTCTAGAACTGGAGGGAATGGTCTACATGCCTTGACTCATCCCTCTGATTCCCCGTGTCCATAGCCTGGAATGCTTGAACTATACTTTAGATTAGATGCTGGTTCACCTGTGGCTCAGGTGTGACCACATTCTCTGCAGCCTCTTCCATTTGGTTTCTCTGACACCTAACGGGTGCCATTTTCTATACAAACAATGCACATTGTTAGTCTCACATCCTAGAAACTGAAGGCTTCACATTACAATTTCTGTCACATCATCTATGACAACATTGTTTTCCAAAACATTATTTTTCCCCATGTTCAACCATTTTTGAAAACATTCTACATGCTTTTGAAAATCATGCCATCTTCAAAATACACCAAATATCCTGTTTTCAAAATCTTTTTACTTGAAACAATTTCTGCATTTTTTTTCAAAAATTCACACCTTGCCCGAAATCCTTACTCATTCTTCACAATAAAATATGCAATCCTAGTGGGAATTCATTCCTCAACAACGCATGTCATTCTCATATCATTGATTAAACCCATGACAATGAGATTTCCCAGATTCTAGAAGTGTTTTCAAACACTTATGTACCCAACACCCTGGTAACTTAAAGTTCAACATAAATGGGTTAGCTACATCCTTTTATGATATACATTTCAAGTTCTGAAAATGATACTCCTTTCTAAGATTCCAACCCAAGGAATAGAAGAAAATGAATTTAAACTCCATGACCGAGAACATCGATGACCACTTATTAGGCAAGGACCGAACAAGCTGATACCATTTGTAATGACCCGCCAATTCTCATTGGCTTGAGATCTCAATGAGTCATTACTAGGCCTTAAGCGACATCCCCAAGGAGAAAAAGGCTGGCAATAAATGCTGAAGGGTTTCAAAACAAGTGGGAGATGATTTACCCTTTTTTACATCCACCGAACCAACAACCATAACCAAACTAATCAACTAAATGATGCATGATAAAAGTTAAGACAACCCAACCATTTATTTTATCATAAACCAACCAAGAGTACGATAACGGAAACCAACACTAAATCAGAGTAAACAGCGGAAATACAAACTCAAAGACTACAAGATGACAACCCAACTCCATGCCCTACAAGCTCCAAGCTCCAACATCACGAAGTAGTGCTATAAACATGTGACACTTTACCTTTTCCAACATCTCGGTACATGACATCTGCAAAAGAACCAACGTGCCAAAGAAGGGGGTGAGTAATGAAACTCTGTAGGTTTTCCCCATTGACTTCCCAACACATGCCTCTAGGATAAAACATGTTAGCACATTTATATAAAAAAAATTATATAAAACAATTCCAAAACAGTTCACAATATAGAAAGTTCCATGTCAAAACTGTTTTCCAACAAAAACCATCTCTCTCAAGAAAAGCAACCAAGTAATGTTTCCAATAAAATTCACATTTCCATTTTGGAACATTCATTCCATTTCACCAATTCACACAACCAACCATGCATGCAACCTGGACCTCCCTATAATCACGAGTGGTGAGTTATCCTTCCACTAAGCCGTCACTTAGTGGACTACCTTAACGAGGGTACTTCACGGCCTTATCCATCCCAACATTTTGATGGGGGTACATCTTGCCCTTATCCATCCCAACCTTTTGATGGGGTACTTCTTGCCCTTATCCATCCCAATGCATATGAACACACACCAAAACCCATGAAAATCCATTCCAAAATCAAGTGTGTTCAAAAACAATTATTCCAACAAACACCAAAAACACACAATTTTCATCACCATTTTAAATTCACTTCAACAAACACTTTCCAAAAACACACAATTTCCATCACCCGTTATTAAAAATGGTCTTCAACCATTCTTTCACAGCAAATAAACAAACCATTTCAATCAAGGAAAACAATTTGAAACTAATCCTTCAAGTTCTAAGAAAGAGGACTTAGGAGTGAATCCACCTACCTCAACAAATTAGGTGAAACCAACCAATGGACAAAGAACACCAACAAGACCAAGTCAACTACTCCCGGAAACCTCCTTAGATTCCTTCCCCTAGTACCAAAAAAACCAAAACCTGACTTAAAAGTCATCCACTACCTTATATCTACCCACCTTGGGCGTAGATCTAATGATCCATCAAGAGGGAAGGAGGAGATCTAACAAAACTAAAGGAAACGAGACTTACCTCGATCAACCGGCCTCTAAATGCCAAGGCAACCCTCCAGATCACTTCCAAAATTCCTGGTAAGTGTTCTCCCACCTTCACCAGAGAGAAATCCCGAGTTAGGACCATCTAGGAGAAAAAAATTGGGTTTAAAGATAAAATTAATTTGATCCTTAAAATAGGATCTAAGTTGATCCCGCGCATGGTTAGTCTGCACGGTTAGTAAAATCGTGCGCTAACCCTGCGGTAGTCACTGCTTGGAAGGGGTGCTCTGCACGGTCTCCTCGCACGGTCTGCCCAAACCATGCACACATCGTGCGGTCTCCTCTGTCCAAAGTGACCACCACCAGCATGGCTTCTAAACAGTTTTGGCAACCCGTGCAAAGCCCGTGCGTCACCACTTTTTTCCCTTTAACACTTTAAAAGTCTCCAAAATTTCCCAACCGTTTCTCGTATGCTTCGTTTAGTTAAAAAGCATAAAACAAGGGTTACATACCAAAAACCGGGGGTAGTACATCTTCTTAGGTATCTGAGGATTTGAAAACCCTTTCATGATACAAGAAACCACTTTTAACTTAGAGTAAACTTTTGTGAGGCCATCTATTATCAACTTTCATTGCATTTCTTCCATTGAAAAGTGAAAATGTCATTCATGTGCACGTTCAGACTACAACATCCATGAATGGCATATTTTATTTTTCATCACCACCATACATGGATGGTTCTAAAAATGAATTTAATGAATAAATATGATGTTTATGAGATGATTAGGATCCTGTAAATATGATGAAACCATTTTATAACCCCTTTATCCCTGGTCAAAATGAGGAAGTTGTTTTGGACCGAGCGACTCCAAAACGTCTTACGTGAACTTAACTGATTTGGTGACTAAACAAATCCTGATTGTAAATTAAATAAAAGAAATAATAATTAAGTATTAAACACAAAAAAGGTTAATAATCAATTAAATAATTAATATATGTTTATTATTCAAGAATTTAAAGGACGTATGTGTCGAGAGGGGACTTGAGTTTAGGAATTTTCCATCCAAACCTTATTTTAAATGTTTTAAACTGTTTCTCTTCCATATCCATGTTATTTTAAATTTTTTAAGAACGATATTATTTATACTCGTAATGAATGATAAAGGTCATTTTCAACTATCTTTGACTTTCTTTATAGTGGTTTTAAGGAATCTTTGTAACATATTTCATATGAATCAATTTTGAATTTCTTTATAGAAGTGGTAAAAGAATGTTTTTTAATGTTTTCCACTCGATATATTTTTTACTATAACTATAAATATTCTTTTTTATTGAGCTTACTCTAAAATTTTATATGGTTTTTAAAATAAAATCATATACTCATTTTTTTGTGAATTTCGTTTTAAATGTTTTCAAAATAAAATAAAATTTATCCTTATTTTTATATGAATATTGAAATTGATTTTTCTTCTGGGAATTTTTAATTTCTAAAAAATTTTAAAAAGAAAAGGAAATTTTTCCTTATTTTTATAGGAAAAATTTAAAATTCTTTTGTTTATGGGCTTAAATGCTAATTTTTATAATTTTTATAATGAAAATTCAAGACCATATGTGTTTTAATTTTATGGTTTTAGACATTATATATGATGATAGGTAGGTTTTATATAATTGTCTAATGCATTGGGTAATGATATGTTATATATAGGAGATATGTTGGAATTAATCGAGTTGGTTATTTAATGTTAAGGTTTCTCATAAGAGTGATTTTAAGGGTGATATAAGCGTAGTTTCCCAATATTACTACTTGGGTTTTAGATGATTTCTATAAGTTTTATTGGAAATATCATAATTTCATGAGGTTAGAAAATGATCACATGATTAAAGGAAATTTTATGATCTTCTAATGCTGAAAGGTTTGTTTTTCAAGGAAGTTTTTTCATGAGTTCTCATGTTTTCCCAAGTAACTTTCATGATTGTGATTTTGTCTTTAAGATTGGTTAAAAAAATTATGAAAAAATTTATGAAATTAATTTGATTTCATGAGTATGTAAATTATTATTTGAGCTCAATTTTTATTATATAAAAGGAAAACATTCTTATGGGTTTTCATTTTTTTCAATGGAATAATGAGTTTCCTTTATTTTTATACCCGTTACATAGATTTGTGTGATCATATCACATTTTAAAATATTTTCAAAGGTAATAAAGATGTGTAAAAACTGTAATAAGGACAATCATTATGTTTTGATGACTTATTCTGAATAAATAAAAGTGGTCATTAATGAAACAAAATCTTAAGCATACGAAACTATTTTTGTGGGAAAAAATATACATTGTGTGACAATGATCCCTGTATAACGTGTGAGTTTTCATAATTCTATAAAACTAAAAACCTAAAAGATAATAGTAATGTAATAAAGTTCAATTCTTAATAGAAAATTCATAATTGTGGGTTGTTTAGGTATAATATATTATATTAAAATTCCTTATAATCTAGGTTTATCACTTCAAAACATGATCATTTTTTAACCATGACATATTCAAGTAAACCATGACAAGTTTCCATCCCCATAGAATCAAATTAATATTTCATTATTCTCAACCAAATATGAGCATGGATATTTTCTCAAACTTCTTTATAAGTTATTTTCCCAAAAAAACATACTGTGTTAGATTCTAAACTACGATGTGGTTTTCACTTTATCCAGATTTATCGATTCTATTGAAAAATATGAAACTCAAATAAAAATGAATCTATTTCTTGAGTATTTTGACCATCATTATAACATTAAATAATGTTTGTAACATATAAATCATTATTTTATGAAAATAATAAAAAAAAATGTGAGTGTTATCTAAACACCGCATTACTAGGCAAAATAATTTCTGTGAATGGACTTCATCGCTCGGTGTAGAGAACATTAATAAATTGACCAAGTCACATTACCTCTCAATTATTTCTTCAACCTCTCCCCTTTCTTCAATATTCTCCATGGATCTTCTAATCTGGGTAGTTGTGATGGTTTGTAAAACACTACTCTTAGTTTAAGATTATGAATGAGATTTATAATCATTTCCAACTTTATAAAGGGTAATTAGGGTTACACATAAGATAATGTTGATGTGGATTATTTAGGTTAATGTGATTAGTCTATGTATTAAAATTATTATGTTTGTAAAGGAAAAAAATGATATTTGTGTTCAACCCATTAGAAATATTTAACTAAATAGTAATTATTTAATTAAATAGTTAATTTGATATTATAATATAAATAATATTATATTTATATTATTAATACATGGACATGAGTAAAAAATAAATCCTAAGTGGGATTTGGGATTAGGATCGATGTAATGGGCCTCTAAGACCCAATAAATTATATAATTTCACTAGTATACTTTAATGGGCTATTTGACCACCTCCTTTTCTGGTATAAACAAGTTTGGAGACTCTTTAGTATGCCTCTTAGGGTTGTTCACAAAATAAGCCACTTTTGGAGACTATAAATGCTCCAAGTGACCTTTGGAAGTTTATTATAACTCCTTCTTAGGTGTGGTGCGAGTTTTATTTTGAAGCTTATTGAATGATCCTCTTGTTATAAATATCAAAGAGGAGGGTGGAGTCTTAATTCAATTGTGATGAAGAAAAGGTGGTTTTTATAGTTCTACTATTTTCCTAATTTAAGATATTTTATAGTGTTTCATCATCCCTTTCAGGCTTTTATGATTAGAGTGACTAACATCACTTTGATTGTCATGAGATCCCACTATGACATTGGTAATTATCATTAACGGTGGATATCAAAGAGGGCTTAGATTCAATAATTTAAGTTTGGTCCAAATATTCTAAACCATTATAAAAAAAGTAAACTAAGACTTATTTATTTATTTATTGTATTTTTATTTACTTATATTAATTTTGGATGGGTTTTCATGATACAATGTTTTTGTTCCAAGTGAAAATATCATCACAAAATCCTTGTAAATATAACTTGATATTTATGGACATTTTTTTATTACTCTTTAAAGGGAATTCCACATTAAACAAGACAGAGAATATTCTGGATGAAAGGATAATACTAACCATATATTCTATGAAATTGAATGTTATATATTCATGGATTTAACAACATGAAGATGCATAGAGAGAATCAAAAAATAAAAGGAGGCATGTGTGATTAGTGTAGTTGTGTGATGTTGAATTGAAGATTTGACAATTAAGGAAGAACATGTTGTTCATGATGGCATGGAGTTAAAGTGAAACACCGTATTTACTTTGGTTCGATTAATACTCTAATAAATTTATTATATGGTCTATGTGTCAACCCATCTAGTGAACCTTTTCTCATGGTAGTGAGTAGAGGGAGAAGGAGACGGAGTGATATCTGGTTTTGGTATTAAACCAAACCAAAACATTGTAACCACAAACATTGTGTTGGGGATATTTGATAGATAGAAATATAACCATTTTTATTTTCATTGAACATAGATCATTGAGTGGGGAAGGTAAAATCCTTCTGCATGTGTATTCTATCTTTTAATGTAACTTCCACACATTCTTATTTGGCTTGATTGGTTCATTGTTCATTCTAGCATGAGGACATGATCCAACTAATGGTGTTCAGTGAAAATAAGTTGCACTTTGATTTACCCACTATCTCATGGTGTTGTGGCCTTGGTACAGACCTTATTAAATGATTTTTGAATTTTTAAACTTATTTTAATATTTATTAATACATTTTAAACTTCACTTAAATGCATCACCGGCCAATGTAAAAGTGAAATGGATGACAAGTCACTCAAAATAAAATGATGTAGTGTTCATGAAATGTTATGTATCACATGCATGTTGAACAAAATGATATGACATACATTACCAAACACAACATATCACACAAAGTTATGTAACTCATATCACAATACATTATATGAGTTTTAATGCTTACTTTCCATCACATGCACCTTAATATATATTTTTCAAAATCAGGAAATTTATTTACAGGCCTATTCAATACCAACAATCACAAGCCCAACTTTTTTATCACTACTAGAAAATGTTCCCCTAATTTCACCAGAATCTATCAGTGCTAGAAAAATGTGCGGAGAAAGTCAATCTTTATCAATGCTTTTTAATTAGCGCTGATAAAATTCACCTTTATCAACATTTTATTTTAGCACTGAAAAAGGTTACCCTTTATCACCGCTTTATTTTCAGCACTGATAAAAATTACCCTCTTTGAGTACTAAAATTAAAGAATTGATAAATTTTAACCTTTATCAGCACTATGGTAAAGGTCCATAATAAAATGAAATAATTTATCAAATAAAATTACAAAATTATCAATTTCATTAATTAAATAATTATTTTTAAAAATGAATAAATTTAATATACATATATATAAATTTTAAGAATTAATTAATAGTATATATTAAATATATAGATATTTAAAATTAATAAATTGAAATAATTAAATAAATAAAATTTTAAAATGAGTAAATTAAGAAAAATATTAAACATTTTATTAATTAAATAATTATTGATAAAAATGAATAAATTTAATATATATATATATAGATTATAAATATTGATAAATATTATATATTAAATGTAGATATATAAATGAATATAAAATTAAAAAAATAAAAATTGATAAATTACAAAATTATTTAAAAATTTATTAATGAAACAATTATTAATAAAAAATAAATAAGTACAATATATATATATATATTAATTATAAATAGTAATAAAATATATATATTAAATATATATATATATATATAATGAATGAAATTTTAATTAAAAACATATTAATGTCTTATTAATTTTTAATATTGTTTGATTTTTCAATTTAACATATATCAAATTTCATGTGTTACATTGATTTCACCTATATGTGTGTGTGTGTGTGTGTAATTAATGCAGTTTTATATACAAATGCACACACAAATATATTTAAGCAATATATAGAAACACATACACCTAATATTTATGTAATTTATTCAAATTTCAGTATATTTTAGAATTTCATTATAACATGATACATTTAATATATTATTCTTTTAATCATTTAGATTTATTTATTTATTTTTAATACTATTACAGTCAGGGCATTCATTTTTAATATTTTTTTATTTTTAATTTTAATTTTGAATTTGATCATTTTATATTATTTATTTATATTTATTTATATACAATGTTTTAGTATCTTCAATATGTATTCATCTTGCTTCAATATATATATATATATATATCCATATTTTTTTAATAATTTATATTTAATTAATAAAACTTATCAAATTTTTCAATATTTTGGAAATGTACTCATTTTAAATTTTTCAATTTCACTCATTTTTAAAATACATGTATTTAATATTATATAACTCCTAATAATGATAAAAATATATTTTTAAATAAATATATTTATAAATGTAAATTTTTTATATTTATAAATTTATATATTTATAATTATTATAAATAAATAATTAACTTTTTTAAAATAAGTATTTATATAATTATAAATAAATAATTATATATATTTAATAATTATAAAATTCTAATAAATTTATATAAATAAATCTTTTATTAGCACTAAAAAATCATTGATAAATATCGATCTTTATGAGGGATAAAAAAGCGATGTTAAAAAAATATTTATCAATACAAAAATATTAGCGCTGATACAGATGTTTTTTATCAGCACTTTTTTAGCACTGATAAATATCTCTTTTATCAGCACTTATCAATTTAATTCTGATAAAAGGTATATTAATCAGAACTTTTCTGAAAGAATTATTAAAAGTGTTCCCGGTCTATTTAGAAGAACTCTAACTAGAACTCAGTCAGTCGCGATTCTCAAGCTCTCGCGGAACTCCTCTACTGCTGGCGCGACTCCTCTATGTTCCCTCAAACAAATCAAGGCTATAATCCAATGTATGTTATTTACTACTTTTCCTCTATCATTGTTTGATCTTTTGGGTTCTTTATTTTGGATTTTTCATTTTTTGTTTTGTGTTGTTCTTAACCATGACGAACCCTACATCTCATATCCTCTCCATTGTCGGCTTCCCTCCTCTACGTTCCCTCAGACGAATCAAGTCTAGAATCCAATGTATATTTTTTTATACTTTTCCTCTATCATTGTTTGATCTTTTGGGTTTTTTATTTTGTGTTTTTCATTTTTCACTATTCTTAACCATGAAGAACCCTATATCTCATATCCTCGCCACTACCAACACAACTCATCTAGGTTCATATAAGGATTATAAAGATGTACCATGATATTATTCACCAGTTTTTGTGGCCTATAATGATGAAATCAATCATAGTATTCCTCGCTAAATTCATTACCTATAATCCAGTGAAGGAAAAATAAAAAAAAACCAATTACTACTCTTTCTATACTTTATTTTCCTATTTGGAAAATGGATGAAATCATGATGTATTTCTTGACCAGTTTTTCAAACTAAACTAAATAGAAAGATGTAGCATAGGTTATAATGTATCACCAAACATATATGAATAACTTATTACATATTGAAGAGGCTTCGTCAGTTGATGAACTCGATTAATTGTATGTCAAAGAGATAATAATGCTTCCAGGTGTCCCATCTAGTGTTGTATCTGATAGGGATATGATGTTTTTATCTTTGTTACATAAAGGACATTAATTTTCAATAAGGTTATGGGAGAGATTTTATACTTTCATTATTACACATACTAACGGTCAATCTAATCAAACTATCTAGATATTGGAGGATATTCTTTGATCCGTAATTCATGACTTCAGTGGCTCTTGGAAGGATTAACATTCCTTGGTGGAATTCTCTTATAAAAAAAGTTATCAATCACTTATCCAAATGGAACCATATGAAGAATTATATTAAATACATTTTCACTCTCCTTTATGTTGGATAAAGATTGAAAAATATCCTATGAATAGCCCTAGTCTTATCCAACAAATAATAGACTGAGTGATGTTAATTAAAAAACATTTTAAAACTACTCAAAGTCAACCAATGTCCTACAATAACCATTAGAGGTGACCCTTGTAATTTAATTTTAATTATCATGTGTTTATTTATGTTTCTTTGAGATTGGATCACTAATAGATTAGAAAGAAGAGGAAATTAACCTCAAAATACATCAAACCTTTTAAAATTTTTGGAAAAGTCTTGGATATTTATTAACATCTAGGATTATGCATATGAAAACCCAATGGTTGAATCTATTACCTCAAGAATCTGGTTGAATCTTATTTAGTATGAAATGCTTGAGGCGGTGGAGTTTTTAAATTCCACTTCTGATCTAACCATGTAATCCCCTTTAATTTTAGTATATTAGACTCATTTTGGGTGTATTTTGTGGTGAAGTGTAGTTGAAATAGGGGTTAGAGTATTTGATAGGAGAGAGTGGTGAAGAGATAAAGGTACCCTTGTGTAGTAATCACTGAATATATGATGTAATGGAACCAATTACTAGTGTAAGTAGGGCCACTATTAACACAACCAGGAACCCAGTGGCCTAGTATTACGCATATGGTTGTAATTTTGAGATTTGATTAGTATTGTGGGTTGTTGATATTTTTAATCATAGTAAACGTGTATACTAAGTAAATTGTGGCCCACTACCATGTATTTGGGTTAAGAACGACTACTATTTCCTCATTCCAGTGTTTTAGTGTGAATTATGTCTTGTTCTGGTCTTGGTTGTTTTGAGTAAGATTTTAAAATGGAAACGATTTTTAAAATTAAAATGATTTTTTAAAATGGTCTTGGATTAGAAAAAATTGAGTTTTTAAAGGAAAATATTTTGGATTGAAAATTTGGTAAATTATTGGATTTGGTGATAAATTGGTATGTGTGACCCTTGGTATTCCTTATGAGTATTTTCATATGTGTGGATATGTGAGTAATTGATTCTGAACTTGATTTTATGATTTTTGTGTTATTTAGAATATGTCACCCAGAAAGGTTCCTGAAGTTTCTAGTGGGTCTCACCCTATTTCTAGTTCTCCTTCATTATAGTCCATATTCTGTGGAAATCGAGGTTTGTTAGAAGCATTGAAGTGGCTTGAGGAAGTTGATCATGTATTCAGAGTGTTGGGAACTCCCAAAGTTGTTAGATTTGGTGCTATTATGGGTCTTCTTGGGGGTCTATCATAAGAATAATTGGAGTTGTTTTCTCCACCAATGATTCTAGTTGGGATGGAATGGGAAGTTTTTTACTCCTTCTTTGTCCGATGGTTTATACCTACGGAGGTGAAGATGAAGAAATGGGAAGAGCTAATGAGTGCCCAACTAGGTCAGCGGATGGTAAAGGCTTATGTTGAACAATTCAAAGAGCTGGTTTCCTTTTCTTTGGAGGTGGTGTCATAGGATCTATTGAAATCTTCTATTTTCATTTAGTGTCTTCACCCTGGGATCATGGAGTGTTTCCTATTCTCCAAGGATTTACATTTTTAGAATTTGGTGGAGGAATCATTTTTTGGATGAGTTTTTTGTGAAAGAATCATATAACACATTATCTCAGTTGTTGTCTCCCTTGTTGGGGTGAAGATGTTCGGAGTTTCTTCATTTTTTTGTGGCTGTTGTAAGTTAATATTTCATTATAAAAGGCTTATGAAATCATACTTTCATATTTCAACTGGTTTTTTTCTGAATGTGAACCTTTAAATGGTTAGTCTTTCTTGAATTAGTTCCCCTCTTTCTATCGTGCCTATTTGGAGATGTCTATTTTTATGGAAATCACTCTTTATGCCTTGTTTGTGGTTTCGTTGTTTGGTTTGAGATATTTTGTTTGTTTATTAAAAAAATAATAGGGTTTTATATGATTGGAAAAATAGATTAATGAAATTGTTTACTTCATTCAGACTTAGGGAAATGATCTATAAGTCATTTGAGATGTGTAGAAATTAGCTACATCTCAATTTAATGCACAGTGTGACCGATATGAATAAATGTTTTATGCCTTTCCAAGAATTATACACACCTAAAAATTGAAAAAACACATTCATATTGTTTTGATACTTTAGTTCAAAAAGTGTCACTCACTGAAAACTGATCAAACGTGCTCAGATTTTCTTGCTAATTTAGAACAACGATTCATAAGTCATTTGTGACGTGTAGGAATATATTTCACATCAACCCAATACATGATATAATTGTAATGAGTCAAAAGTGTGTGTTTCCAATTTAAAATGACATTTTAGTAAAAAGGACAACTCACATACTCAAAACAGAGCAAACACATTCATACTTTTTTGATACTTTAGGACAATGATCCACAAGTTATTTAAGATGTGTTAGAATCAACCGCACCTAAATCCAATTCATTTTGTGAAAGGTATGCCTCAAAGTATATCTTATATTTTAAAATTGACATCAATTTTAGTAAAATTAACACTTTATGTTAATGTATTTCTATATATTATTACTAACATAAGAATTGTTTTCTTATACAGGTGAATTATTTTGTTTGGGTAGGGGTGGTTTTTTTGGCAATAGCATGAGTTGGGTCAGGATTAAAGTATAAAGTAACATTGATGTTTTTGAATGTATGTAATAATTGGTATTTATGTAATTGTATAAACCAATGTTTGAAATTTCTATAATAGTTTTTTTCATGTGTTTTCATTGTAAATTTCATTTCATTTAAATCCTATATTGGGACTTGTTTTTGTTAATATATGGTGTGTTTTTAGTGTTGCAGTGTGCTGTTACATCACACTGTAGTATGGATCTTTATCAGTGCTTTTAAAATCACTGATAAAGCCCACATTTATCAGTGATTGTAAAGTTATAATTTATCAACACTCATAAAAGTTCTGATAAAATATACCTTTATCAGCAGTTTTATATGCCCTAATAAAGGCCTTATTTATTAGTTTTTTATAGCACCGATAAAGGACCCCTTTATCAGCACTTTTTCAGTGTTTATAAAAGACCAGGGCTTTTAACATCACTCATGTAGTTAGCACTTTTCTAGCACTGATAAATTCCATTTCTAGTAATGTTAAAGGCTGATTTTGTAGTAGTGTATCCAAATTATCCCATTAAACATTTCTTTAATATTTTATTGATATAATCAATTAAAGATATTTAATTATTATAAAATACATTTTATCCCCCTATGAATGGTTGATGGACCCATGGTCTAAAACTCATTCTCCATAAATATGATATCAAATGTGAGTTCCAACAAATCATGTATATTAATATCCAAACATGTTTACCCCTCAACAACTTGATCCATGATGAATCAATAATCCAAGAACCCTAAAATTCTATAACATAAAAAATGGTATTATGTATATGATATTAATGATATGGTATTGAAAAAAAATGTGACCTTATATTTTTTTAATTAATTTGAGAGAATGACATTGGAAAACTAATTGTTAAAATTTATTTCAATGAGGAACCATCATAATTATTATTCTGAATCGATTACAGTTGTTGGGGTCTTTCACTGGAATAGATAAACTTATGGGCAGTCTATGTAATAATTTTACTCTAGGGATAAGATGCATAAGATATGTTGTGGAATCATTGCAGTTTACAGAGATAAACACAAAGTAAACATAGCTGGGTATAAAACGTTTTATTAAAAAATTTGAATACCAGAAAATCAAAATTCCAAGAAAGTAAAATGGAAAATAGGATTTATGTGGTTCGGACCTTATGGTCCTACTCTATGTCAAGAACAACACCACAGATTCTTTATTATTATGAAAAACAAAAATAGAGAAAATATAAGTAGAGAAGAAGCAAAGACATACCATGTATGTGGACCATGAAAACTATCTGAGAACGAAGACCTCTCCACCCCATGAGAAAGTGATGAATCTTGGATCAAAGTTAGACAAGTTCTCTTTTGAACTGGATGGACTCACGCATGCAACCCCAACTCAACTAAAAAGACCGGTATATAAACCAGGAACATAAAATTCAAAGATCATAAAAGAAAATAAAGAAATATCTCACAAATACATAAGCACCGAGAATCACGGATCTCTATCATGGTTGCCTCCTTGATTTCTGAAGGAGTCTCTTCCAGAAAACCACTGGAACAGTCGCCGAGATGGTGGCGTATAAGTATCGGGTCTCTGAACTAGAAAGGGTTCCTCTTCTCACATATCTCTCAGGATAGGAATTCTGAATATGATGAACCATATGAAAGAAAAACCAACGCACCTCATAATAATGGCGACTGAAAACCAAAGCGACTCCACTAATAGGCATAACAGGCGAGGTCCACGCAGCAGAAACCCAAAGAACAGAAGAATTACAAAGTAGAGGTGGTTCAAACAAATCCCGCAAAGTCCGGGACATGTGGAAGGCCAAAAATGCACAGGTGGAGATGATCAAAACACAAAATAAGCACAAAACAGTGAATCAAGACCGTCAGATTAAGAGGCATCAACGGCCAGGGTGAAGCGGGGAAACAGGGTATCCATGGTGGAATCACACAGGTAAAGTGATCTAGCAATCCAAGCCACCCTAAACACCCACATAACACAATTTAAGGTAGCTTGGCCAATTAAGAAGCCCCACACAACAAATGGGCCATGGTCTAGAAGTCCAGTAAACAGAAATGAAAAATAATAAAAGAAACAAACTGAATTTTTCATGAAAAAAAGTAAAACAAACATTTTTTCTTGAAAAATAAAACTTTTATTTTAATATTTGAAAACAAAATTTCACATATCTCCACCTTTTCAATATTAAAACAAAAAACTATACTAATGGTGTTCTTGAAAACAAATAACTACCGATAAAACCTATCACTAGTGTGGGAAGATTCTCTATAACAGAAAAACCTAAGTCTACAAATATTCACCCAGTATGAACATCACCTAGCATGTGACGGTACTGGCACATGTCCTACCCACACTACCTTTATACTATTAAACAAATTAAACATGCTCAAAAATTTAATCTAGGAAACAACATTTAATAAACTTACCCAAAATTTACCTTTGATTCATCCTAGAACAGCCTGTCCTACATGCACCAACAACCTAAAATTCAAATAGTCTATCCCGAGGGTAAAATACAATGGAAAAAATGAAATCAGAACAAATATTTAAAACAATGCATCATTAATCAAAGAAGTAGAAAACTAAACACAGTAATCACTGAATAGAAAACTATCAGGAGAACAACTTCTCCACCTAATACCGAATGGCTTCGACCAGCCCACATAAAACCTTTTTCTTAACTGTGATTCCTTCACCAAGACAAGTGGATCCAGTCCTAGGAATGCAAGAAAAAACTACACATAACCTATGTAAAATTCTAACAAAGAGGCCTATAGACTATAGAACTTCGACAGACTCATCATCAGGACATACCACATGATACTGGTCCATACTATCTTTTACTTTCAAATTAGGAAAGTAACATTTAATGTGGCCAATATTACCACACTCAAAACACTGAAATCCTTTAAAATGATTCTTATCATTCCTACCCATATTTTTTATAGGATCCATAATATATAACATTTGACGTTCACTCTTAACTGAACTCAACTCTTACTTCAAATTATGTGTTGGAGGATCACGATACATGAAAATGGACTTAACCTCTTCTAGCGTAATGGAATCCCTACCATACATCATAGAATATCTTAATGAATTAAAATAATCATCAAGATAAGTTAACAAAATTAAAGCTTGATCCTATTCCTTAACTTCAATGTCTACATTTTCTAAGTATAACAGGATCTTATTAAAATCATCTATATGAACATGCATAGAAGAACCAGGCGACATTTTAAAATTATATAAATGCATTTTTTAATACATACAGCCAAGAAAAGATTTAGTCATATACAAATGATTGAGTTTAGCCCAGATCAATTTAGCAGTGGTTTCATGTTCTACATCACGCAAAACCTTATTACCCAAAGTTAATAGTAGAGTGTAATGATCATTTTCTAATATACCAGGATCAACATCGACAATGGAAGTTGACACAATATAGAGAAAATAAATATGAGAAGAGATTTAGAGGGCTCTGTGTGTCTTGAGATGCAGCTCTGGACTCCTCAGATGTAGCTGAGATGAAGTCTGAGTCCTCTTCTGGAAGTTGACACAAAAACAGAATGTGGTTTTATAGATTTTGGGTGTAAGTATGGTTCTGCATGTATATTCATATCCTTCCTTGATATGCTGAAGTAGTTTTTCAATTTGATGTGCAGCTCAGTTGAAATCGCATCGTGTGTTATTCCTTTTTTTTCTTGAGTTCACAGTGGTTTCATGAGAGTTTTAGATTCTCTTAAGTATGTCTCACACTTTATGCTTCTCTGAGTCTCATGATTTTGTTTTTATTTCAGGGTTCATGTGTTGGAGCTGATAGGGATTTAGAGGGCTCTGTGTGTCTTGAGATGCAGCTCTAGACTCCTCATATGTAGTTGAGATGAAGTCTGAGTCCTCTTATGGAAGTTGACAGAAAAACAGAATGTGGTTTTATAGATTTTGGGTGCAAGTATGGTTCTGCATGTATGTTCATATCCTTCCTTGATATGCTGAAGTAGTTTTTCAATTTGATGTGCAGCTCAGCTGAAATTTCATCATGTCTTATTCCTTTTTTTTTCTTGAGTTCACAGTGGTTTCATGAGAGTTGCAAATTCTCTTAAGTATGTCTCACACGTTATGCTTCTCTGAGTCTCATGATTTTGTTTTTATTTCAGGGTTCATGTGTTGGAGCTGACAGGAAGCATGATTTCTAAACCTCGTACCTCGTACTATCAGGTGACATGTCTAAAAACAAATATAAATTATGACAGTGTCATTAAATGACTCAAATATGACCGTTATAAATTAAATTACAATATATAGAGAAATGATAAAGGAACGGTGTCATAGTTTTTCTTGAAACGATGTCACTGGGAAACAGTGTCTTCTCTTTTTTACTTTGAGCAGTGAGACAGTCACGGTGCCACAGTTGTGTTGAGATCTAGAACCGATACCATAGATGTGGTGTCAAGATCACGGTGTCTCAGGTAATGGTGTATGGTCCTTTGTCAAAACTTTGAATAGTGTATTGGTGATGGTATCAAGGAACCGGTGTCACGGACTTTATGAAATATAAAACCGGTTATGGTGTCTGAGTCACGGTTTCTGGATTATGGTGTCAGGGTTACGGTGTCGAGGTTACGCTATCAAGGTTACGGTGTCAAGGACTTTTCCAAAATCCAGAAATGGTGTTAGACTTATGGTTTCTTAGACTTATCCAAATATTTGTAAAACTTTCATAAGAAATAATATTCAAAGAATGAATTAGACTTAAGCATTAATATAATAAAATAGTATAAAACTAGAGAAAACCTAGTTTAAAATATTTAAACATGATTTGTGAGATTCTAAATCAGGATCTTGTAAAATTTTATATCATGAGTTGGAAGCATTTAATTATAATGAAAGCAATAATCTATCCATAGTATTTGTTATAGGTTAAACAAGGTTAACATGATTTGTGATCATTAAAACATGATTAACACATGAGGAGTCCAACAATATCCCCCTTTTTTATGATCACAAATCATGGGATTTAAATGCCTTGTCTTATTCTTCCCCTTTTGGAATTATCAAGAAATATAAAATAAATATGGAATGAAGATAAGTAAGAGAATAAACAAAAATAGGGCACAGTGAATTGGATAGAAAGATAGAGGTCATTACAATCATGAGGAAAAATAAAAAAAACATCCCTATAAAAATACATTCTTCAATTCTCTTCAACACCCACAGTCTTCTCCTTGACCTTTTAAGAAACATTAGAAGGAGACACAGGAGCATAAGAAGAAGTGGTAGTAGGGGTTGAGCCAATTATTATAAAAGGAAGAGGTACTCCTTCAAAAACATAAGGGGCCAAAGTTGGTTTAGTTGAATAATGAGGAAAGGATTTCTCAAGAATGACATGTTTGGTCTGGTTCAGAACCAGAGATACAAAAATGGAGGCAAAAGAAAAGGCAGTGGATGAGGAATGGGTGGAGCCAGTCTGCAAAGGGGTAGCTATAGGAGCCATTTTGGCAGTGCTTTGTACATGGAGATAAGGTTTCAACAAATTGATAAAATTTTTAATGAATTCACCTTCATATTGAATATACCTTTCAAAATCATCCTTATTCTCAATAAAATTCTCCAAATTAGGTGTGAAATCTTTCATTTTCTGCACTTGATCCTTAAAATCTTGATTCATAGGAGGAATTTTTAGATTCTTCACAAAGTACTTGAAATGGCTAGTCAGTTGGTTCTTTGTATAGATCCTCTTAAAGTAGAAATAAACCTTTTTAGTAATTTCATCATAGGTCATAGAGGCTTCCTTTGAATACAGTCAAACCATGCCATGGACATGTTCACAGTTTTGTATAATCTTGGAGAGGCTCTCCTGAATAGAGTAACCTTTTAAAGACTGAATCTCCTCTTGAATCACCTTTCTGAGTACTGCACTATCTGACAGTTGAGATGGTTGACCAAGTGTAGCAGAAGAATAAGGAGTTGAGATAACTATAGAGGGTGCAGGAAGGCTCTTAAGAGAAGTCTCAAAAGAGTTCTTAAAAATACCAGGCAACTCATTGATTGAGGATACCAATCCTAAAACTTCATTTTCCAGCTTAGCATTGTTGGAAACCACCCTCTCAACAACAGATACCAAATTAGGTTGGATCAGAGTCACAACCTTTTTAGAAATTTTGTCTCCATATTCTATACTGAAACGAGCAACAGGGGGTTCAGAAGTCTGAAACTCCTTCCTCAGTTCCTCAACTATAGATTTTAAAGATTTTACTTCCTCACTTAATTTATGATTTTCAACACTCACTTCTTGAATTTCATGCAACATCCTTGGTTGGTTTTTCAAGATAAGTTTTTCCAAGAGCATGCTAGCATCTTGTTCACTTATTTGAGATACATGAGTGGGTTGAGATTTCAAAATTTTGTTAAAACCAGCCCTCATACTTTCACCAAAAACGTTCAAATCCTCATGGTTCAAAAATATAGGAGCTTCTTGTACAACCTAAGGTGAAAACAACGAAACAGATTCTGGTTCCTTAGAAGTTATGACTTCTATAGAAGAAATAGGTTTCAATTGAAAGGTTATGGTGAGATAAATTTCTCCCACTGAATCAAACTAAGAGTTAGAGACATAAAAGTAGCTGGGAAATTTATACACAGTGTCCACTGGGCTTGTCTTAATATAACCTTTCACTTGATTATTTTCCAAAATGGGATTCTACTCCCCCTCAACAGGTGCCTCTCTGTTGGGACTAAGAGACCCAGTCGCTTGGCCTAATTACATTTCTTCTATTCTGGTAGGTTTAGGCACTTATTTAGATAACTGAAAGTCTTGATCCATCCTTTCCTTACCAGAAGGAATAACTTCAGGTTCAGTTTGTTCTTCTGATTGATCCACAGCAGCAGATACTTCCTTAACAAAAGGTTCTTCCTCAACAGTAGGTTATTATAAAAGCTCCTTAGGAACATATTGTTCCTCTACACCAGTAGCATGTTATTCTTCAGTAATAATTTATCTAGAAATTGTATCTTTAGCTGCTTTTGGGTCAGGTAGACTATTTTCTTCTTCCTCTAAGATAGTTTTTTCCTCATGTGCAACTTCTACATATCCTACTTCTTTATTGGAGTATTCAACAACCTCATCGGGTTCCAGACCAGGGTCAGATTTGTCCTTAGGTCTTGAAGGATTCACAATTGGATTGAAATTCTCATACACTCTTTCATTGTCTTCCACCTAATACTATTTCCAAGGATTCCAGTTAATTTTCAACCTTCTGGGTGTATCCTTATAGATACAAAACTCATAATCCTCAATAAATTCTTCATTTGATCCAACTAATTCTTTGGCAGACAACATTACAGAAATAAATCTCAAATAAAACAGGGAGGTTTATTTTGAAGTGGTATTGATAATATCATTGATGTGGAGAATGATATACTTACATAAGTTGATCTTATAGACATTTTTTATAAGACATATCAAAAATACATCTTGATACTTCAGGGTTACAAAATCTCCATTCCTTAGACAAATAAGATTTTGAATAATTTTGAATAGTAGCTTTGTCTCTCCATCCAACTCCGCTGCAATCATCCTTCTTCTATTTTTATTTCTAGTTAAGATTCCTAATGCCTCTTCTAGGTTAAAAACATCACTAGGAGGAGGAGTTACTCTCTGATTATTCTCAAAAATTCCCTCATGTGGTATTTCAAGATAGGCATCCCCCAACCTAGATGAAAAGGTACACCTTTGTCCATTTATCTAGCTCCTAACAACAAAATCATCTATCAACTCGCATGAGAACTGAAGATATTGATAAAAATGGGAGAAAAGATTCAGATAGATGGGTATCTTCTCTTTAGTGAACTATTTCAACCATCCTTGTTCATACAAAATGTTCAAGATTAGTGTCTTACTTATCAGCAGCCACTTTGGACATATTTCTTTCTTTGGTACTACAATTCAATCAGAAAGTCCTGGATTCAGTGGTCCTTCAAGCATTATTCTTGGAGGAATTTTCACTTTCTTCTTAGACCTTCACTTCTAAAGAGTCTACGAAGAATTCCGCTTCATTCTGGCCATTCAACGTAGGTTCGAGAAGGATAAATAGTTTAATTATGGTAGGATATTTGAGAGATAAGTGTTTCAGTTTCAAGGGAGAAGAACTCGAGTGAAGAGAGAAGTGAAAAACATTGGGTTTTTATCATTTAGGAAGTCCAAACATCACAAAAAAATGCATAGTATAACAAAAATAAAATAATCGATACATCAATGGGAAATAAATTAAATAAAATTTAAAGAAATATGGTGGGACCATAACAGGTCGTCACGGTGTCATAATTATAGTGTTACTCCAAACAGTGTGGCTGTATCGCTAAGACAGCAATTGTAAGACAATAACTGTAAGACCGTAATCATGAGACAGTAATTCCGATATAGTAACTTGTGAAACTGTGAATCATGAATATGTAAACTTGTTAAATAGTAAGTGTGAGACAGTAACTTCAAAATCATAAACCTTTTACTTTAGACTTATCATCCCTAATTCATGTATGATGTAATTTATCCTTTCAGAATTTAATGGTTTTGTGATTATATTAGCAAGTTGATGTTTAGTTCCAATGAATTCCAAAGTGATATCACCTTTTTGATAATGATCTCTCAAAAATAGATGCCTTACATCGATATGCTTTGTCCTAGAGTGAGAAACAATATTCTTTGAAATGTTAATAGTACTTGTATTATCACAATTTATAGGTACATGTCTGAATTGATATCCATAGTCTAGTAATATGTGTTTCATCCACAAAATTTTTTCCCAACAACTACCAGTAGCTATGTATTCTTCCTCAGAAGTAGATAATGCAATATATTTTGTTTCTTACTACACCATTATACTAGAGATTTTCCTAAAATATGACATGTTCCAGAAGTGATTTTTCTATCTAACTTACAACCACCAAAATCAGTATCTGAATAGATAACTAAGTAAAATGATTTTCCTCTAGGATAGAACAGTCCTAAATTGGTTGTAGGTTTGAGGTATTTGAAAATTCTTTTAACAGCATTTAAATGAGACTCTTTGGGGTTTTATTGAAAACGTGCACACATGAAAACACTAAAAATAATATCAGGGTGACTAGCAGTTAAGTATAGTAAACTTCCAATCATTTCTCTATAAGTGGTTTGATCAACATATTTACAATTTTCATCAAGATCCAACTTATAGGTAGTACTTATTGGAGTATCACTACTTTTAGTTCTTTCCAAACCAAAACATTTTTGAAGATCATTAGTGTATTTACTTTGATTTAAAATAATACCTTCCTTATTTTGAAAATTATGAAATACAAGAAAGAATTTTAGCTCACCCATTAAACTCATTTAAAATTCATTTTGTATCATCTTTGAAAACTCAATACATAAAGAATTTCTTGAATATCCAAAAATAATATCATCAACATAGATTTGAACAACTAAAACATCTTTAGAAATTTATTTTATAAAAATAGTAGGATCAGCTATACCTTTTTTAAAACTTTTATAAATAAGAAAACTATTTAATCTATCATAACAATCTCTTGGATCTTCTTTTAAATCATATAAAGATTTTGTTAATTTAAAGGCATGATTTGGAAAGTGAGGGTTTGTGAAACTAGGGGTTGTTCAAAAAAACATCCTCAACTATATATTCATTTAGGAACACACTCTTGACATCCATTTGATATATATTGAAATTTAGATGTGCTGCATAAGGAAGTAGGATTATAATGGATTCAAGTATATCTACTGGTACAAAAGTTTCTTCATAGTCAATGTCTTCTTCGTGAATATAACCTTGTGTAACCAATCTATCTTTGTTTCTAACTATATTACCAGCTTCATCTACTTTGTTCCTAAACACCCATTAGTTCCTATGGTCAAAATGTCTTTGGGTTTATCCATAATTTTCCAAAATTTATTTATTTTGAATTTATTTTTCACCTCTTTAATGTAAATAACCTAAAATTCATCATTGATAGCATCATTCATGTTTTTAGGTTCAATCTATGAAAAGAAAGGTTGATGTTAAACCTGATTTCTAAGAGAATATCTAGTTTTTGTCCCTTTATCTAAGTCTCCAACAACAACATCTATAGTATGGTTCTTAAGGGTTTTAGTTGGTCTATAAAAAGAGGTTCTAGTAATTTCAGGTTCATCTATAGGTTTGGGTTCATCATTTTCAGATTCTGAAGAATTTATAGAACTGTTTGATTTAATAGATTGCTTGAAAAGAGGATTAAATAATTTTTCATTTATATCCATATTTGACATATCATCCTCAAGATTTTTTAGGGAGGTATTAGGTTCATGTGGATCTATTTCATCAAATTTTACATGTATAGATTTTTCCACACATTTGGTTCTTTTATTAAAGACTCTATAGGCTTTACTAGAAGTTGAGTAGCCTAGGAAGATTCCTTCATCACTCTTGGATGAAAATTTTTCAAGATTATCCTTTGTATTAAGAATATAAACTTTGCAACCAAAAACATTGAAGTAACTAACTTTGGGTTTTCTATTGTTCCACAACTCATAAGGAGACTTCTTGATGATAGTTATAATTAAGACTCTATTGATTATGTAGTAAGATGTATTCATAGCTTCAGTCCAAAAGTAAATAGGTAGATCATATTCATTAAGCATTGTTTGAACTATCTCTTGTAAGGTTCTATTCCTTATTTCCACAACTCCATTTTGTTGAGGTGTCCTAGGGGTAGAGAATTTATGACTATAGCCATTTTGTGAGCAGAAGGATTCAAACTCTTGGTTTTCAAACTCACGACCATGGTCACTTCTTAGAGATTTTATCCTAAGTCCACTAAGATTTTCTACAGTCCTAGCATACTTTATTAAATGAGAGAAAGTTTCACTTTTATGAGCCAATAAAAAGGTCCAAGTATACCTAGAATATTCATCTACAAGAACATAAACATAGTTCTTCCCATTTAAACTAGAAACTCTAGATGGTCCAAACAAATCCATGTGAACCAACTCGATAGGTTGAGAAGTTGAAACTTATTTCTTTGGTTTGAAAAATATTTTGTGATGTTTACCCTTTTGACAAGGATTACAAACTTTATCATTTAGAAAATCTAGTTTGGGTAGGTCTTTGACTAATCCTTTTCTGGTAAGATTCCTAAGGGAGGGTATATTGTAGTGTCCTAGTCTTCTATGCCAAAGCCAAGACTTTTTGTGAAATACACTTAAACAAGAAACATTTTGAGAAACTAAATAATCTAAGTTGATAGCATAAACATTTTCATTTCTAAAACCAGAAAATATTAGTTCATTTTTAGAGTTGAAAACATTTCAAGAATCATTTTCAAATTTACCATGAAATTCATCATCACATAATTGTGAGATACTAAGAAAATTATATTTCAGTCCATCAATAAAAAGTACTTTTGAAATTAAAACTGAGTTAGAGTTACCAATATGGACTAAGCCAATAATTTTTCCATTAGCATTGTCACCAAAGGTGACATATCCACCATCAATCTTGGTTAGATTATTGAAGCTTGAATAATCTCATGTCATGTGTCTTGAACATCCACTGTACAAGTACCATAATCTTTTACAGGATCTCTTCAAATAGGTTTCCTACAAAATAATCAAACAAAAATAGATTTCGGTACCCAGACTTTTTTGGGTCCAATGACATTATTAATAAATGATTTTGGTACCCACATTTTCCCTATGGGTTTCCTATAATCATTATGTAACATGTTTAAAAAATAGACTTTATTTGGTCTAGAAAAACTAAAGGTAGTAAAATATTTTCCAGAACTGGAACTAGCTTCAGAATTTTTATTTTTAGGTAGAAGAATAGTTTTTCCAGATTTAGTTACAAAATGCGTTTTAGATAGGTTTCTATGTCTAGGTTGATATCCAATACCAAAAGTGTACTTAGGAGATATCTTTTTACCATGAATTTGAGTAAGAGTATTTTTTCCATTGGTAAACTTTTCTAGATCTTTCTTTAATTTCTCATTATTCATTTTTAAGTCATTGTTTTCTTTGAGCAGTTGAGCATTATTTTCTTTTTCATTAGTAAGTTTAGACTTAATATTTACTGTAAGAGAATGATGTTTCTTTAAATATTTATATTTATCTTTTATTTCATTTCATTTCTCTTCCATCATGTAACAATATTCAAATAATTCACCACTAGTCATATTTTCAGAATCACTTTCATTTCCAGAATAGTAAGAATCATGTACAAGAGAATATAAGGTTACCTCATATGTGTTTGTCATAAAACACATATTTTCCATGTCATCTTTTTCATCATGAGATGATGTTGATCCACTGGAGTTATCTTCATAGTCACTCCAGGTGGCTTTCATAGCTTTCTTATACTTCTTGTCTTTTTTTTCATACTTCTTGATGTATTTTAATTTTGGACTGTTAGCTTTGACATGTCCTCTCCTCTTAAATTCATAGCAGACAATCTCCTCTGAGTTTTCATTTCTTTTTCAATCCTTTTTTCAGTTTCCCTTGTTATCATATCTTCCTTTATAGTTGGGATTCCTGGAGAACTTCTTCTTCCTATAGAATTTCTTGAATCTTCTGGCCAGTTAAGCCATCTCTTCGTCACTATTTAATGTTGAATCATCATTACTAGAGCTTTCCACAGAGGCTAGAAACTTCTATTTTTCCTTTTTCTTAGAGGTAGTAGTCTTGAAGGATACAAATTTTCTCTTAGGTTCATCTTCCTCTTCCTTGTTGACTTTTAACTCTTCCTCATACATCATCAGTTTTCCAATGAGTTCTTTGATAGGTAATTTGATGATGCCACATGATTCTCTAATGGAGATAGAATTTCCTCTCCATCTATCAAGTAAGAATCTGAGAATCCTTATAATTTGTTTTTTGTCAGTAACATCTCTTCCTAGAGAGATCATAGTGTTCACCATTTCGTTAAACCTAAGATACATTTCAGAAATAGGCTTATCATGCTTCATTTTAAAGTTATCATATTTGATAGTATATGTGTTAAGTATCATCTTCTTAACACTAGAATTTCCTTCATGTGAAATAGAAAAAGTATTCCAAATTTCATGGGTTGTTTTACATGCATAAATTTTGTTAAATTCTTCATCACCTAAAGAATAGTATAAGGCATTCATGGCTTTGTAATTATTGTTATAAGAAGTCTTAGTTGGTTCATCCCAAGTAGTTATAGTAGTATCGGGAATCTTATATTCATCTACAATTGAAGACCAAATTTCAAAACCCATACTTTCTAAGTTCATTCACTACAAGAAAATCACCGCATAACGGTGATTTAAACCGCCGCCATATGATTCTGCGACAGTTTCATAAAATCGCCGCTAAATTGGGTGTTGGAAACAAATATGCAGTAGTTTATTCAATATAGTGGCGATTTTCATTAAGTGTCATAGAAACCTATTTAGTGAAATTTTTTGAGGTTTTAGTGGAGGTTTTCCTAGACAAAATTTGATATTTTTTAGCACCGGTTTTAACCACCGCAAAAAAAACAATTTTCACCACAAAAACCACCATTGAAACTGCAAAACCACCGCTAAAATACATGCACTGTATAGTTTATTGGTGGTTTAAAATTCCTCCAATAATAGGCTACCACATTTTAGAGGTGGTTTAAACCGTCTCTAAATATGAACCATTTACTTAGCGGTGGTTTAAACCACCACTAAATGTATATTTACAAATAAAAAGTTGCTGCTTGTTCTGCAGCCCCAATACCAGCACCCTGAAAAAAATCCATGTTCAGATTTTATATAACAGAATAATATAATCCACATAACAGTATTAAGTAATCAACCATCTAAAATACTAATATACACATCTTAACATAATTAAAATGAAAATATGTTTGGTGACTACTTTACCACAAATGATACATAAACAAAATATGTTTGGTGACTACTTTGTGCCATACATGATACATTAACAAACCAACTATTTCCAAATTTTTCCAACATATCAACAAAACCACTAATAATTTTCCAATTATTAATACATATCCTCACCCTCTCCACCTCCATCTCTACTTCCTGGTACCGGCACCTGTAAGACAATTATATTGAAAATTAAATACTTTTGTATATTTATATTTAAAGTTAAAACCAATAAATGTTTTCAAAATAAATGATGTTGATTTTTTGTGATTTACCTTATCACCACCACCCGCCATCAATGCAATATCACTTGGGAAAGATCTGTTCATCTTCTGATATAAATCAATAAATGCTTTCTACAAAGAAGATATCTGAGTCACCTGATCCTCAATTTTGTTTTTCATTGAAACAAAATCTCTCTGATCATCTTGGGATAAGGAGTGAATACAACCAGGAGTAGATGCATCATCAATCCATGATGGTCTTCCAAAGACCTCAGATGGTATGGGTCCCATACCCATCCCGCACACTCGACCAGGATGCTCCTTCCCAAACACTTGACCAACTAGGTCAGTCTAGGAGACTGAGTAGGACTGCGTAGTATTTTCATCCCACAGTTCTTTAATTTTTAATTATAAATCAAATATCAGTCATATTATAAGAAATATATATTAACATAGTGACAAATCAAAATAATTTATTATAATGAAAAATGAATTCATACCCCAACTTCTTTGGAAGACTCATTAACAAAACTTCTATCAAATTTTTTATGAACATCCAACCACAGTTCTGTTCAGGATGCTAGGTACCCTAAAATCTGTGACTGCATTAAAAAAGATAAATAAAAAATTGTAATATATAAAACAGATAATATTGTATTATAAATATTTAAACTAATTAAAATATTACCATAGTTGATCAGCTTCTAGAAAAACTCTTTGACCCTGTAGTTTGAGGGATGCTTTTTTTAGAACGGTTCGATGCATTCTTCCTTGAAATATCCTGAAATAAATAAAATGTAATTTAATAGTAATGTATTAAATGTCATCTCCATTTAATATACATGTATAAATATAAAATGATATTAATATAATAATATATATTTAAATACCATCTGCTTCTCATCACGATGTCTGTCAACAAAAACTTTCCATTTCTCTTTGGGCACCCCATTGGGTACCTTTTCATACATATGTTGGGCATTCAACAAAGTATCGTTGACATTTCCCCCACAATATCCATTTAAATTCTTTCCATTTCATGCCCAAATTTTTTAATGTCCACTTTCATGCTAGCACATCAGCAACCGTAAAGTGGAAAAACATTTGTACACGGAAATTAATTTTGAAAATATTATAATTTAATAACATAATTACATTGAATTACACCATAATGTATTAAAATCACCTTTATTTTTGAATCAAAAACTTCATTTTTCCAAGTTTAAGGCATATGTCTCCAATCATGAAAAGTAATAGGAAGGGAAACCAGCCCTGTGGCCAGTTAACCCAAAATCTGGCCAAGTATTCCTACGGCGTCATATGTAGGGACCCCATAGAAATAAAATGGGACTACTATCTTCTCTCTGGTCAGATTCCACACATCTAAACTTTTCATATTTTTCTCCATAA
The DNA here is from genome assembly GCA_963277665.1 of Viscum album. Lineage (NCBI taxonomy): Eukaryota > Viridiplantae > Streptophyta > Magnoliopsida > Santalales > Viscaceae > Viscum > Viscum album. The sequence continues at coordinate 723,062,142 of OY728167.1, forward strand.
TTTCATTATTTCCATATTTTATGAACAAAAAGTTAGTATAAAAAGGTGCAATAAATGTATTCATATTAAATATTTTACCTATAACCGTCACCCTCTAGTATCCCCATGAAGAACTAGAAGAAGTGCCCCCCTCTCTAACTGTTGAGGCTCCTGAAGGGGAAGGCCTTGTCTGAGTTGCTGAAGGGATGATCACGGAGGGTGTGAGAGATGGTGTAGGGGGGAAAGTGGATGGTGTCTCACATGTTGTAGAGAGGGAGATTGATGGATCGTCATCTGCCGGTGTGGTTGATGAAACAATGTGATGCTTCCTCTTTGGCATTACTATCATTTAATCAAATAAAATTAAGGTTAGTACATATATTTCAAAAAAATTATGCAGCAAAAAAAATTAAAAATGATAACATATACACGATACTAAAAAAAATATAAAAAACAATGATAATGAATGACTACACAAATAACATAAGTTGTTGATAAATGAATGGATAATTGTACATACAATCATTTTCCCCTTAAATAATTTTGGTTTTCTACTCCATTAATTTATCCACTTCATCCACCCTTGCAACACTAATATTTTCAATATCATGATGGAAAAATAAATCTTCTTCTTGTTGTTGATTAGATTCAATGTCAGAGGTCAAATCTTCCACTTCATCACCCATGTCATACAAATCTCTTTGTTTTACGTGAGAAACTACACTCCACCCTTCATCAAAAAAATATTCCACATAATATACCGTTTTCTCTTACGATGATAATATATATGGATCATGTAGTTCACAGTCACCAACATACATCAAGCAGGAGAAGTTCACAGTATTAAATTGCAAGGAATCTCTTTTAACACCTCTGATAATATCGATCCAATTACATTTGAATAAAACAACTGAAAGATGCCCATGGTAGTTTAATTTGATAATATCAGTCAAATTTCCATAGTATCCCACTTCAGAAAATGTAAATATACCACTATTCTATGTTTTTAAACCCTCTTCTTGATCTACTATATGAAATCAGATTCCATTCACATTGGAAATGTTGAATTTTTAGGTTGTTTTATAGGTCCTCGAGTAAGAAACTTCAAATAAAAAACTCTTATCTAGTATCAGTATTCATGATCTAAAAAAATAAATATACATTATTAGATTTACAAAATATATGTGTAAACCTAATATCTATATTTATTTCAATATTTATAAACTTACACGTCATGCAATCCATTCTACAAGCTCTTTATTAACAGCTTTTGTTATATATTTCTCATTTCTTGTTCGGACTCTCATTCATCTATTTGTTTGTATTCTCAACTCTTCAATAAATGGATTTTCAATTTGACTATTCAGCATAAAATATCTGTGTACCTATAATAATTCCATTTTTGTAAGTGTAACATTTGAGGTCCTCCCAACTAATCGGCCAACAGCATGAAATATTTTTGATTTCCCATGTATTTAAGATTCATTCTATGTGTCATAAACACATCCAACACAATTAAATCTGGTCTCAATATCATCCAAGTATCTAGATAAAAAGTTAAGACACTCCTCTTCCAAATAGCCTTCTGAAATAGAGCCTTTCGGTTGAGCTTTATTTCTCATGTATGATTTAAAATAACCAAGATATCTGTGAAATAAAATAAAAAAACATAATTATGTCTTTAATTAAGTTCCAATAATTTTTTAATTAATTTAAAAACATATAAATAAAGTACCTCTCAATTGGATACATCCATCAATAATGTACAGGGCCTCCTAATTTAGCTTCATCAACCAAATGCACAGTTAAATGCATCATGACAATAAAAAACGACGGAGGAAAGATAATCCCCATTGCACAAAGTATCAATAAAAATCTCTCCTAAATGTTTTCAAGCTCAAATAGATGTAAATATTTCCCATACAGTTGTCTGAAAAATGTGCATAATTGGAGTACAACAGCAGTGACCTTTTTAGGTAATAATGTACGCAATGTCAATGGTAGAAACTACTGTAACAAAATATGTGAATCGTGACTTTTCAATCCATGTAACCTATGATTATTTAATTCAACGCACCTTGATATTTTATATAAATACCCATCAGATACCTTCACATGTTTTAAAATTTTAAGGAATGTATCTTTATCCCTATTTTTCATTGCAAAAAAATTTCGGAGCATACTTTTCATTCTCATATGGCCAGAGATCATGCTTTATGTTCATTGATTGTAAGTCTTTCTGAGCATTGAGATGATCCTTTAAATTTTCATGCTCATTAAACAATGAGAATATCAAATTTTCATAAACTTTCGTCTCAATATACATCACATCAATATTATACTGCAACAAATTAAATTCCCAATACATAAGTTTGAAGAATATGTTTTTTTCTTTAATTTTTGTGTTCTGATTTCACTTGAAGATTCACTTAGAACTTGTTTCCCACTATCATTCAAGTTATGCACCTTCCCAAATTCTGTTTTCACATTTCCAAGTTGTGTCGATATTTTAGAACCAATTAACAACTTTGGAGGTGGTCTACGATCAACGAAACCATTGAATATTGACTTGTTCAGAAAAAATCTATGAGATGGATCAAGAAATATTCAATGGCACAAGAAGAACCATTTTCTACTATGAGTTAGCCGTTTGGGATCAAAATTAGAGTTACAAATAGGACAATCCAAACCCATATAAGTGTTCCAACCAAATAAATTCCTAAGTCCATGGAAGTCATTAATGGTCCACATTAGAGCTGCTTGCATTTTGAGCATTGTTTTAAAAGAATCGCCATATGTCTCAACACCGTTTCTCCATAAATCCTATAATTATTCAATTAAAGTTTGTAAGTATACATCAATATCATTTCTAGGCATTTTTTTCAGGAATAATCATTGAAATGATAAAGAACATTTGTTGCATACACATCCATGGAGGAAGATAGTAAGGGATCAAAACAATTGGCCAAATGATATAACTGGTACTCAAAGTCCCAAATGGGTTAAATCCATCAGCATTCAATCCCAATCGAACAATACTAGGATCAGATGAGAAATCAAGATGCAATGAATCAAATGTATTCCGCGATTTTGAATCTCATGGATGTCGCATTAACCCATCATTGTTATTATCTATAGAATTCCACTTTATGTGTTTGGAGGTTTTTGGTGACATGAATAATCTTTTCAATCAAGGCTTTAAAGGAAATTAATGTAAAACCTTTGCAGGTGTGTTCCTTTTCTTCTTCTTCATGGTATTATGTTGATTTAGACTTCCAATATCACCCATTGACTTCCATCTAGAAGAAGAAAATTTTTTGTAATCCTGTCTGCTTGAATCCTCTCACCAATAAAGCATACAATCATTGGTACAGGCATGTAATTTTTTTTTTGTAATTCAGACCAAGCCAGTTAAAAACTTTTTTATATCATAAAAATACTTGGGGATGTTGGATTTATGAAATTCATCACACAACAATTCCAATATCATTGACTTCGCCTTATTTTTAATTCCACATAGGCATTTGATATGGTATAACTTTAGTAGAAAATAAAGTTTTGAATATTTCAAACATCCACTATACAACTCTTGATTTCCATCGTGAACTAAATCATGAATTTCATTTTTTCTCAGTGAAGTTTTATCTTACATTAGTCTCCACATAATCAAGAGGAGGATCCAATGATATGTTAAAATCTTGATCTGGTTGGCCTACAGTCTCAAAAACATCACTTGTCACAATTCTATTTGTATCACCCTCAACTTGTTGTTCTAATATGTTTTGATGTTGATTTTGGTGCCTTGTAATTCCTAATGCATCATTTATAAGGTTTTACATTTCATTTTCCATTATCGATGAAGTTGGGATCTCATTCTGTGGATTGACATCAGTGCTCAACCTTTCTATAGCGTTCGATTATCCGTTCCAAATCCAACAAAAATATTGAGCAGGGAATTGCTTCAATATCAAGTGTTAATAAACTTCATCTTTGTTCAACCATCTTCTAAATTTACATTTAGGACATGGAAATCCTATTCTCCCATCAACAGATCGATTAGAAATTACAAAATCTAAAAACTCCTCTAAACCCTTAGCATACTAAGGTATGTTCCTCGGTAATGTGATCCCGATTTTATCCATATATATCAAAATGTACCTACAAATCATTAAAAAAATTAAACTTCATAACTATTACTACATAGGAAAATAGATTCATATATACAGTTTAAAAAAATATGAATATATTAAATAATGTTTTCCTATATAAATAAATAAATAAATTCCATATATAAGGGGATGTATTGAAACCATATTTTCCACATTTCATGATAGATGTAAAACTATATAGGATAGTCCTATGATATTTAGTTGAAATATAAATTCAAGTAACTCTATGTCATAGTGAAAGTGTTTTGTTTTAAGAGGATGTCATGCTCGTTGATTTGAAAAATGAAAATGTGTAACATCATTTCCATTAATTAATTTTTGAAAATATGGGACCTCGTGACCATTAATTATGAATAACATGGAGGACTATCATGTATAGAGACTCCAAATAAATAATATAAAGTATCATTTAAATTAATTATTATTATAAATAAGGAACATAATGTCTGTATATTCCAAGTGAATGTTAATAAATTTCATGTCCTTAAATTAATAATAAAAATAAGTAATTTCATGTACATTATATATGTTATTAATGATGTAATTTAATCCCTTACAAACTACATTCAAGGATAAAAAATAACACTCAATCCATTATTCAATTAATTTAATCATTTAAGACATATAGTTGTTAAATAATATGATGGTACATGGTGTATAATTTGTTCCACTACAACATTTTATTTAATGACTTTATCAAAGTTCACTAGCTAAATTGAATCCTAAAATGAATTAGTGGTGCTTAGGTCACAAAGTTAACATAAGTCATTAAGGAATGTAGTGAAACTAACCCATGTGGTGGTTTGGTTGAGTTAATCAACCTCCAACCGGATATCAAGGTCTCCTATCATTTCTATAATTGAATTCCAACAATTAATTTTGGGGTTTATCTATTTTAGGAGAAACGTAGGGAAAGTATGTAATATGGAACAACAAAAACCTAATATAAAAACCCAAAAAAAATGTAAAATTCTGATACCACCAACCATATACCGATAGATTAATCTATTATACTGCATTTATTCACCTTTGAAAGGAATTTTCAACATTTAATAGAGGGATAATGACCATAGGATATGAACATTGGATATGAACATTGAGTGAGGGTATATAATCTTAAATGGGAGTCATTTCCCTATTTATTGTAAATTAAAATGAACAAGATATAAGATGATATACCACTAATCAAATCTATACATAAATAAAAATTAAATTCCAATTCATGAATTTAATGACATACATAACTGAAACAATTAAATTTTTCCAAAATAAATATTAGACAATGATTAATAACTATAAAAGATTTTGAAAATAAATGAATTTATATGTTCAATACTATATGTTTTCAGTAATATTGACATATTTGAGTACTATTATATGTGAATAGTTTTTTGAGAAATATAATTTCAAAAATCCTGGTGAAACGTAACCATGATCATATAACTCATTCACATGACTGATAACACATTACCATTTGTATTAATAACATGTATTATATAACCAATATATGAAAAACATATATATATATATATATGGATATCAACATAAATTTGGGTGAAAGAGAAAAGTATTTACTCGATAAGGAAGTTATAACAAATAATGTAATAATTCAAAAAGCATTCCAATTCAAAAATAGGATTTTAATTCAAATGGAAAATATCTAAATTTAATTATAACTAAACCAAAACTAATCATTAAAGATATAAAATGTGGAAATCATGTATAAAAAAAATTGTTTCTTGAAATGGAAAATAAATTATTTTATCTGGGTTAATACTATTAATGAACTAAAAGATAAAATATTATCAATATTGTTTTCGATCCTCTAATATAGATAATCAGCCAATTGTAATATGAATTCATTATGAAGAAAATCTAAAACTTGTTAATGAATTATACAAATTATATGAAGATGTGTCTAACCATTTTACAATAAATCGTAATATTATCACCCCTTTCTTTAAGGATACCTATCAATTACTATTTTTTAACATTACCCCTCAATATTCATTCTATTATAAAAAAAATCACCAAATAAATTCCTAAAGAAAATTATACTCACTTAATATTAAGAATAACTCAAAAATCATAATAAAAATAAAACCATAATATGATCATGATAAGAATTTGATAAGGAATCATGTAAAATGAATAAAAAAATTATCGCATCATAACTAGTGGAGCGAGGTGCGGTGAGGGACCGCGAACCGAGGGGTGGTGAGGGTCGACGAGGAATGGAGAGGTGAGGCGAGGGGCAGCAATTGGCGGCGACAGCCGGCGAAGAGGCTGGAATTGCAACGGTCGGTGTAGATCGGTGATGCGAGGGAGTAGGTCTTCAGGGGAGTCACGGGGTCAGGGGTCAGCTATGTCAGGGGAGGGGAGAGTCAACTGTTAAAATAATGTAATTATTTAGTAGCGGTTTAGTAAACTGCTTCTAAATACTCAGTTTTTTTGTAGTGATTTTCATTTTAATTTTCCATTGTGCATATTTTGTTTCATTAATTAATGGTGGTCTGTTGGTAGCATCACCTTCCATCCTATTATCCATACTTGGGTAGTAAGGTGTAGAAGTTTTGTTTTTAAAGAACTAAAAATTTAGAACTAACAAAAATTTGAAGATCTTTTAAAACACAACTAAAATCACAGTTAAAGAATATTTTAAACAGATTGACAATTTAAATGTTAGAAATAGGGAATTTAAAAATTTCCTCAAATACCATATGTTGGTTGGAGTAGGACACTCAAGAGGGGGGTGAATTGAGTTCCTATAAAAATTTCTATTAAAAATTTTAATTAAAAGATTCACCCAATAAAAATTAAAACAAGCTAGTTAATAAAGGTAATAAAATTATAATATTTTGGATATTAAAATATATTCTCATAAGATTGATTAATTATTAGTAATATCAATATGGGATATTGATACACCTTTTGAAACTATTCTAATAAGTAAAAACAGTTATAACTACTATCCAAGACTAACTATAAAAGTACAATTTAGTTTTTTGGATTGTAAATTGAAATAGATAAAGACTAAATAGAAACACACAGTGGATAAAACAAGTGGTTCAGTCTCAATATGAGACTTAATCCACTCCACTTGGTGATCACCTTCCACCAAGTAGTTTATATTAATAAACTTGATCCACACCCTGGATTGGGGTTAACAAAAGTACAGAGGACTGTCGAGGTCACAAGACCTATTTCACTGTTCTTCATGGGAAAAAAACAATCAGGTTACATTGGACCTCTTATACACTTATCTGTGGGAGAAATAGGTGTAAGAAGATATGAGTGGAAGGATATCTTATATCCTTCAGTTTGATATAGGATATAGTGCGTGTTTAACAGACAGATATACACACTACTCAAAAGTATTTAAAAATGTACACTATAGAGTAAATAAATGTGAGAAAGGATTTAGAGGGATCTGTGTGTCTTGAGATGTAGCTCTGGACTCCTTATATGTAGCTGAGATGAAGTCTAAGTCATCTTCTGGAAGTTGACACAAAAATAAAGTATCATTTTCTAGCTTCCAGGTGTAAGTATGGTTCTGTAGGTATATTATTCTCCTTCCTTGATATGCTGAAGTAGTTTTTCAATTTGATGTGAATATCCTTTGAAATCGCCTCATGTGTTCTTCATTTTTGTTCTTGATTTCACAGTGGTTGCATGAGAGTTGCATATGCTCTTTAGTATGTCTCACGTGTTCCTCTTATCTGAGTCTTATGCTTTTGTTTTAATTTCAGGGTGCATGTGTTGGAGCTAACAGGAATCATGATTTCTACACCTTATACCTCATACTATTAGGTGACATATCTACAAACAAACATAAATTATGTCAGTGTCATTAAATGACTCAAATATTACCATTAGAAATTAAATTACAAAAGATATAGAAATGATAAAGGAACGGTTTCATAGTTTGTCTTGAAACGACGTCACTGAGAAACGGTGTCTTCTCCTTTACCTTTGAGCAGTGAGACAGTCATGGTGCCACAGTTGCATTGATATTTAGAACCAGTAGCACAAATGTGGTGTCAGGATCACAGTGTCTCAGGAAACGGTGTCTGGTCCTTTGTCAAAACTTTGAACGGTGTCTTGGTGATTGTAGCAAGGAACCGGTGTCACAGACTTTATGAAATATGAAACTGGTTACGGTGTCTAAGTCACGGTGTCTAGGTTACATTGTTAGGGTTATAGTGTCAAGGTTACGGTGCCAAGGACATTTCCAGAATCTGGAATCGGTGTCAGAATTACGGTTTCTTAGACTTAGCCAAATATCTGTAAAACTGTCTTAAGAAATAATATTCACAGAATGAATTAGACTTAAGAATTAATATAATAAAATAGTATCGAACTAGAGAAAACATAGTTTATAAGATTCAAACATTATTTTTGAGATTCTGAATCAGGATCTTGTAAAATTTTATATCATGAGTTTGAAGTATTTAATCATAAGGAAACCAACAATCGCTCCACGGGATTTGTGATAGGTTAAACAAGGTTAACATGATTTGTTATCATTAAAACATGATTAACACATGAGGAGTCCAACACTAATGATGAATCAAGGGGCTATATCAGGACCCACCTGTCCCATACTATGTCCAATACATTCCTCATATGAAAAGTGTGAAATATAAACAACATAAACATTCGTATTGAAAATAAGCATACGAAATGTGAATACTTCAACTATAAACTAGGAATGGTATCAAATAGTACATACATAGTCGAAATAATCATAAAACCTTCAAAAAAATATGGTAGATGGTATCATAATATATAAACCTCAATGAAGTACAATATTCAACAAAGGATGTTGACATAGATGAAGATAATTTTAAATGATACCATTGAAAAATCCTTGATGAAATAATCTTTAAACATTCCAAATTGTCTCATACCACTTTGAAACATTAAAATAATAATACCTTATAATATCATGAGAATAAGGATACTCTTGATATGATATATAAAATGGTATTAAATACACCACACATAAGTAATAGGTCATGAACAAGGCATATATCTCACATAAGTAAAAGTGAGATGAGAAAAAAACCCTTTTTACTTTGGAAAAAAGAGTTCTTTTGGAAAAAAAAATTATTTGTCATAAAATAATATTGAAAACATGTATATCCAAAAAAAATAAAATGGAAGGAAATTTTAATTATATTTCAATCATAAATTATGTCTCACTGAAGTGAAATCATGTAAAAATAGTTTTTAAGAAACTTTATAAATAAAACATTTTAGTGTGGTTTATGGAAATTATTAAAGAGATTTTAAAGAGGAATGGAATGTTTGTTTTCACAAAACCAGAAATGAACCAAGATAAATTTTCATGATAAAATTTTTTATTTTATAAAAATATTTATGTCTTAAAACATATTATATAGTTCACTCAAAATGGGTAAGAATTCAAGAAGTTCTCGTTAATCGGGATTGCTTATCGAGAATAATTGAGAAGGGAACCATATTAAAACATGTGCATCCCCATAAAATATGTATAAAATGATCTAGATACCTGATTTTGGAACATATACATAGAATGTTGAAAAATTATATAAAAATAAACAATAATTACATTGGGGTATAGAGAGAGAAAGTGTGTCCCAAATGAAAAATGGAGGTTTGGGAAGAAATCCTTTCCACTTTGTAATCAATCAAATCATATGTAAAAAAATTAATAATCATCCAATGAATAATGTAATACCAAGAATATAAATAGATTCATGATATTATATATCAAATTTTAGTATAAATACCCCACATAAATGAAATGAGTGTAGAATAATGGAAATCTCATGGAAATAAAAGTGAGATGTGAAACCCCCTTACCATATGTTCGAATGTGTTCTTCACTTGATCTTAATGTCTTGGATAATCAGATTAAATATATTAATTAATTAATGAAGAAACTTTTATACATGTATTTGATTTATTATAATTTTATTAAGTTCATTTATGGATTTTTTGATGAGTTATATGATACAATTTTATCACCCATGATCGTTCGTTTCCTTGGTTTTCATGATCGTTTTACTTGTATACATGTAATCAAGTTCGTGTAAAACATGTATAATTATATATAATTGGATTTTTATGTTATTTATGAACATAAAAATTTTAAATGGTTATATATATCATTTTTTTATATGGTTTGAGGATGAATCATTAGATAAAATTTTAGTGATAATTGCTTAGATTATTTTGGTGTTTTTTCAATCATCACGCACTATTTTTGTTTAATTAATCAATAAAATGTATATATATATAGTGGTTCCAGAACATTAAATAGGATTTAATACATATTTTATAATCTATTTCAACCATAAAAATATTTTCATGACCAGCCTTGAAGAATAAATTGAAGAACGAAAATTCGTCATCCACGAAAGTTGTAAATCAACACCTTATAGACGATGATTTCATTTTTAAAATAAAAGAGAGAGAGAGGGAAGGAGAGAAGTTTGAAGAATGATATTAAATTAAAATGATATCCATTATATATATGATACTAGATTTATCATATTCATTTGGACAGAGTAGGTGAGATGATGATAAGAAATGAAAAGGGAAATTAAAATAAAAGAAAGAGGATTTACCTCTTGAATTCTCCTCTTTGAGAACCTGCTTAAGGCACCTTGGTTTGGTCTTTTGTTGTGACCCAAACTTCCTAGAAGTGGGGGAGAGACTTGAGAAGAGTATTTTTCAGAATTTGGACAATCTTAAAGGATTATAGGTGTGAGGAGAAGTGGTGGTGAGGGGTGGTATTTATAGTGGAGGAGGGGGTAATTTTTGAATATTTTATTCATTTGTCTATTATTTTAGCTCAAGACTATGAATGGTTTGAGAATTATCATCAAATATATTAAAATAATTAAGGATGTTTCTATATTATGGGCTTACATCATCTATACATCATCTTAATGACACAATAATTCATGTATTTAGCATTTATCATAAATTATCGTAATTTACTATTCACCAAAAATTCAAGTATTTTAGAAAATGCTCAAAAATTCACCCTAAAAATTTTTCAACATGTAGAATTAAAAAATAAAATTCATTTTATGAAAATAAATTATAAATATGAGAAATCTAATTTTAATTAAAATCGTCATTTACTCGAAAAATATAGATTTTAAATTTATAACTGATTTTATAGCACTCTGAAAATTTAAAAAATGTCTCATAAAATTATCCTAAAATCATAAGAAAAAAATGTTAACTTATGAATACATTTTATGAGAATAAATTTTCTTTTAAATCATTTTATTAATTATAAAATTTTAATTAAATATTTATGTCTTACAAAAATACCGACAATTAATAATTTTTAAAATATTCATTTACTTATAATATGGTATAATTATATCATACCTTAATTTATAATATGCCTAAATTTTATTTATATATTCATGGGTGCGGTTACTATTCATTTGGCTGATTTACTATTCATAAGGGTCATATTACTATTCATAAGGGTAACATTACTATTCTCAATGGTGAAGTTACTATTCATAAAAAATTAATTTGATCCTATCAGACTCTAAATATCTTACTGATCACAAAAAATTTATATCCTTTTTTCAAAAATTAATTTATAGAAGTGAAAAAAGTTATGTTTAATGAAAATCCAAGAAGTGTGGCAAGATGGCGGGTAAAAAGAACGTTCAAAAGTTCAATAAGTATTTATACCTAATTTCAATATAAAATTGATTCCAATGATCTAAATTGGATTAATATATGTATAATTTATCTATTGTGACTTTAAAAATAAATTTGAATTATAAAAAATATTTGAACACAAAAACACAGTTTTTAACTAAAATGTTGTATTTTCACTATTGCTCAAAAAACTGAAACTTCTCGGAAAAATACTAAAAATTCACCCTAAATTAATTTTGACATTAAAAATTCAAAAATTATGTTTATTTTACCAAAAATCATAAATTTCATTTTAAATATGTTTGATTTATGTGAAACTATTATAAATAAAATTTAATAGTAGTTATTACTATTCATATCACTATCTTAACGTCTAGGTTATAAATATATCATTTAAATAATTATAATAAAAAAATTGCTTCACAAAGACTCGGTATTACATTCATTACATTCTATATTAAATTTATTTTTAAATACTTTGGATGTTATAAATATAGTGATGTATTTCCTGAAGAGTTACTCAGACTACCCTCAAATTGTGAGGTAGAGTTCTCAATAGAACTCATACCCAGAGCTAATCGTATCTCAAAATTACACTATAGGATAACCCCAATCGAACTATAAGAGTTAAAGAAGTATCTACAAGATCACTTGGACAATGGGTTCATACACCCTAGCACATCACCTTGGGGTGGACTAGTGCTCTTTGTCAAGAAGAGTGATGGATCAATGTGGCTATGTATTGACTACCAGGAGCTCATAAAGATTACTATAAAGAAAAAGTATCATATTTGAAGGATTGATGACTTATTCGATCAATAATGAGGAGATAAATAATTCTCAAATTTGGATATTCATTCTGGATATCAGCAACTAAAGGTGAAAAAGGAAGATATTCAGAAGGCTTCCTTCCATACAATTTATGGGCACTTTGAGTTTCTACTGATTCCCTTTAGACTTACTAATTCCCCTGAAATCTTCATGGATTTTATGAATAGGGTCTTTATACACTAGATCAAAAAAAATAGGTAGTTTTTGTTGAATATATTATCATCTACTCCAAGATAAATGAGGAACATGAAGAACATCTAAGGATTGTGTTGGCGACAATAAGGAAGGATAAATTCTATTCCATGTTCAGAAAGTGTGAATTTAGGATGGAGAAAGTAACATTATTAGGACACATTATCACAAGTGATGTAATTTCTATAAACCATTCAAAAACAAAGGTAATTGAGGAATAATCTAGACCCACTTGATTTATAGAAATACACAGTTTTATTGACTTAGCAGGGTACTACTGACGTTTTATGAGAAATTTATCGTGATTTCATAGCCCGATAACTAAGTTACTAAGGAAAGGGGTAAAGTATGTATGGATGAAATAATGTTAGGAAAGATTCAAGGAGTTAAAGAAGATGTTAATCACTGCACCTGTACTCATACTACCAAGAAGTGGAGAGAGTTTTGTGATATACAGTGGTGCTTCAAAGAAAGGCTTGGGTTTTGTACTAATGTAGAATGATAAAGTGATATCCTATGCCTCATGACAGTTGAATATCCATGAGAATAACTACCTGACACATTATCTAGAGTTATAAACTATGATTTTTTCTTTGTAAATATGGCGGCATTATCTCTATGGTGAGATGTGTGACATATATACCAATCACAAGAGTCTAAAGTATATATTCACATATAAGGAACTCAACATGCATCAAATGATATGGTTAGAGCTAATCAAAGACTAATTTATCTATTCACTATCATACTAGGAAGGTAAACAAGGTAGTTAATTCTCTTATAATAAATGAATTACTACTCTATTTGTGATGCGGATTGAGAAAAATCCTATCTTCATGGATATACAAAGGATGGATTTGGAAATCATAATGGAAGGGAATAGTCTCTACCTTTCCCAAATTATTTCCCATTAATCTATCTAAGAGAAGATTAAAGTGGCATAAAGGGGTGATTTATATCTTTAAAATAAGGTGGATTCAATAAAGGAAGGGAATCTATAAGTGTTTCATATCAATGATGATAGTGTGATTAGTTTTGGAATGGTTCTTTGTGTGCCTTCATCTCCTGAGATAAAGAAAGATCTATTGGATAATGCACATAGATCAAATTTCTTTATCCATCCTAGAAGTGTCAAGATGTACCATGATCTCTGATAACACTTCTGGTGGGATAACATGAAGAATGATATTGTAGAGTATATCTCAAGGTGCTTAATATGTCAGCGAGTTAAATCAGAGAAACATAATTCCAAAGGGATGATGCAACCATTACCTATACCCACATGGAAATGGGAGAATGTCACCATGGACTTCATCACTTGCCTCTCAAATACATCCAAAAAAACAATGCTATATGGGTTATGGTGGATCGACTTACCAAGACTTCCCACTATATCACTATTCTGGAAGATCTCTTTCTTGGATAAATTTTTATGATATATGTGAAAGAAGTGGTAAGGATGCATGGGGTTCCACTTTTGATCATATCTGGTCATGATCTGAGGTTCAAATCTAAATTATGTAGAAGTATCCAACATTATTTGAGAACTGAATTGAATTTTAGAACGACCTATCAACCCCAAACTGATGGCCAATCTGAAAGGACTATTCAGATGCTTGAAGAGATTCTAAGAGCCTGCTCAATAGAATTCAGAGGTGGATGGGATCAACATCTCCTATTCTTCAAGTTATCATATAGCAACAACTTCTACTCGAGTATTCAGATGGTTCCATATGAAAATCTGTAAGGAAAACAATGTTGAAATTTAATCTTTTGGGATGAAGTTTGCAAAAAAAGCTACTTGGACCTGATCTTGTGTAAGAGATGATCGAAAAGGTTCAATCAATCCAAAAGCACATAAAATCTTATCAGATTCAGAAAAAGATCTATACTAAAAACCATCAAAGGGACTTGGAGTTTGATTTTGGAGATAAATTCTTCCTTCAAATATCACCACGGAAGAGATTCATGAGGTTTGGAAAGAAAGAGAAGTTAAGCTCAAGGTATATCAGCCCCTTTTATATCCTTGATCACATAGGAGTAGTGTAATATCATCTTGAACTTCCACCAAGTATGTATAAAATTCATGATGTATTCCTTGTATCGCTCCTGAGGAAGTACATACCAGATCCCTCACATGTAATGAACTTAGAGGTCGTACAGGTGGAAGATGATCTCTCTTATGATGAGAAACCTGTAAAGATTTTAGACTGAAGAGATAAGGTTTTATGCAACAAGACAACCCACATTATCAATTTTTTGTAGAAGAACCTTAAATATGAAGAAGTGACTCGGTAACCATAGGAAGCAATGAAGGATAAATACCCTCACCTGTTTATGTTGAACAAAATTTTGAGGGTGAAATTTCAAAAGGGGGAGGAATGTAATGACCCAAACATTTATCAATATAATTTCACTTCATAGAATTATGTTATATGGTATAAAACATATACATATCATAGAGAGCCCAGTAAAAATTTTATTCTCGTAAATAATGAATGATATAAGTGATATTTAAAGAAATCAAGGAACCTATACCGATGGAATAGTAACTTGACCCTTAAAATAGTAACATGACCATTATGAATATTAATTTAGCCAATAGAATAGTAACCTAACCTATGAAAGTATAAATAAAAATTTTGCATATTATAAATTATTATATTATATAATTATATCATAGTATAAGTAAATAAATGTTTTGAAAAATGATAAATTAAGTGTTGGTTTTTTGTAAAAATTAAATATTTGTTTACAATTTTCTAATTAATATAATAATATAAAAGAAATTTTATTTTTTAAAAATATATTCATAAGATAATATTTTGTTGTCTTATGATTACAACATAATTTTATGAGACCTTAATTAATTTTTTAAAGTGTCGTAAAATCAATTATAATTTTAAAATTGATATTTTTCGAATAAATGATAATTTTATTTAAAAACTAAATTTATCATATTTATAAATTATTTTTATAAAATGGATCTCATTTTTTAATTCAACACATCGAAAAATGGTTATGGTTAATTCTTGGGATTTTTCTAAAATAGTTGAATTTTTTATGAATAGTAAAAAACTGTAATTCATGGTATATAACATTATAAGGTAAATTCACTATTACTTGAGTCATTGATGATATAAGAACCATAATCTAAAAATATCATTATCTATTTAATTTATTTATTCATGGGATTCAATACTATTCATAGTCTTGAGCTAGGGTAATAAACTAATGAATAAAATAATAATAAAAACACTTATCTCCTCCTCTATAAATACCACATCTTCTCATCAAACCTCCAAAGCATTGAAGCTTATCCAAATTCTTCCAAATACTCTTCAAAATCCTCTCCCCCACGTCAAGATCCTTTGGAATCAAAAAAATTACTAAATCCAATTTCCCTAAGGAGTTTCTCAAGGAGAACAATTCAAGAGGTAAAATCCTCTTTCATTTTTTTTAATTTCTTTTTAATTTCTATTTTTTTCTTAATATATCCTCACCTCCCCATATCCAAGTGGCATGATAACTCTAGTATCTTATATATACTAAAATTTTATTATGTTAATGGAATAATCTATAACACCCCAAGATTTCATAGTACCTTATCTCTTAAAAGTAATTCAATAACTTGCGATACACGCAACACCGAGTTCGAGTGCACAACAACTTACCAAACTAGCCGTTCAAAAAGCATTTATGAATAGTATTAACTGCATTTTGATTTTTTATATACTCTATATAATTTTAACATCCATATTATGTGTTTCTTAGACATAATATAAGAATAAATTCAATTTTTTAGATAAAGGAAATATTTTTCAAAAAATACAATTTTACCGCCATTTAATAGTGAACACTTTTTAAATCCAATATTTGACACTTTTATATATTAAATTTGACAAAATAAAATTATTATTTAGAATAAGTACATAAAAATTTAGTTTGGATAAATTTTTGGTATTTTTTGACAACTTTCATATTTTGATGAATAGTGAAAAATACTAAATTTTAATTGAAAACAACTTTTATAATCGAAATAATTTTTAGTGTTAAATTATTCATTTGAGTGATTTTAAAGTATAATTATATTATATTTTTATAATTTGATATAATTTAGGTCATTATAAGTAATTTCACATTTAAATTGAACATAAACACGTGTCAATCTTTTGATGGTTTTTACTTTTTAAAAACCCACTTTTTAGTTTTGACAATGGGAATTAATTTTAAATTAATTACTGCAACTTATATGTTTTTAATTTGGTAAAATAGACTTCATTTTTGGATTCAGATATCAAAATTATCTTAGGGTGAATTTTTGGTATTTTTCTGAAAACTTTTAATTTTTTATGAATAGTGAAAAATATTGTGTTATTGTTTAAAAACGACTCTTATTTAAATAATCAATATTTTTATTTAAATTTATTTTAAATTAAAAATATATATATAATACCTATATTAGTCCAATTTAATTTATTAGAGTCATTTTATAATAATATTATATATGTAAAATTTTATTGAACCATTTTAACGTCTTTTTACCACCATCTAGGCATATTTAACCACCTTCTAGGCACACTTGAAAATTTGCATAAAATTTAATTTTACAACTTCTGTGAATTGAATTTAAAAAATAAGATAGACATGGTTGACATCATTAAGTAAAATTTGGTTCAATACGAAGAAAATAATTTTTGGTGAATAGTAACTTTTGAATTTTATTTACCACGGTTAAAAGTAAATAAGGTAATTAAAGATAAAAATAATATTAAAATTACCCCAACACATTTCCTAATTATATTGGATAATTATATTTTGACCAAAATCTACCATAGGACAAAAATAAGATCCTTTTGATCCATTTGGGTTAGATTAGGACATTTATTATATTTTATTTAAAGAGGAGTTAAAAGTGTTAAATTCAAAGTTTAATAACTAAACCATTTTTAATATAGGGTTATACATAAGATAATTTCAACTATAAATATTCATTGGAAATATAAAAATATTTCCTTCATCATGGTATTTTATTTATAATTTTTAGAAATTATATAATTAAGTTTATTTATGACACAATGATGATGAAGTAATTACATTATTAATGAAATATTAAAATAATTGATAATATAAATATCCAAATAAATGTAAATTGAGACTTTTGATGCATTACACTAATTTTATAGGTTAATATGACAAGTTAGGATTTATTTAATTGATTTGGGTTCAATTAATCAGGTTTTTTACTTTCACAAAAAAACAAATACTAAATAGTGTCAAAAAATGCATAAATGAGTTTTTAAAATAAATATTATATTATTAAATGATATAATATTCCTAAAAATATAAGTTTCGGCCAAAGGACTAATATAATGATAAATATGTCATTAATGAACCACTTGGGGTTCTCTTGATATTTTATTGTAAGTTTATTAACCATGTAATATAAAAATACAATAAGACATTGTAAAAGTTAAACTATTTAACTAATAGTTAAATCTAAAATATAAGGTTAATATGGTGACCTAAACTTATCTAAAACCTATTGGTTATGTTGGGAAAAATCCCTCAAGGTAACATTGCAAAATTTTTGGGTTGATTGTGTTTATTGAAAAAGAGGGTTTCCATGGAAAATTGTCGAGTTCCCGAGAAGTTGTTGACAATCCATGTTGAAAAAGAACGATGAAAAAGGAATGGATGATCTGGAGGCGGTACAAAAGATCAGTACAAGATGGGATGCATGGATAGGATTTCGGGAAGACCAGAAAAATGTAGGCGGTGATGCTTCGCGATTACATCAAAGCTTCGCGAACGGCAAAGTTGAAGCGCATTGCGGCGGTGAAGGGCTTTGCGAGGGAGCTTCGTGGAGAAGGTGCGAAAGAATGTTGACAGTGATGCTCTGTGATTACGAAGAGCTCCACGATCAGAAAATTTCCTTGGTGCTTTGTGATTTAGACATAATTCCGGCGGAAACTTTGGAGCTTCGCGATTTGAGATGACGGGGCGTTGACTTCACGCGGAAGGGTCGAGGGTCGGTGAAATCGCCTATAAATACAGGTCGACCCCCTCAAGAGAACAAGAGAGAATTTTCAGAGAAAATCATTTACTCTCAGTTTGCGAAGGTAGTTCGTGTAGCCTGTGTTCTTCACTAAAGAAGAGTTTCACGGTGGCTATTGTAGCTCTGCGAAAGTCGTGTGCTCCGCGTTGGCTCAGTGAGCTTCGCGAGGGAAGTTGCTTTGCGATGACTTGAGCTTCGCGACGGCCTAAGCATTGTGAAGGCTTGAGATTTTTGACGGTCCGAGCTCCGTAAAATTGTGAGCTTCGTGAAAAGGAAGGAGCTTTGTGAAGTCTTTTTTGAGCTTTGCGAAATTGGGAGCCTCGTGAAGTAGGGTGCTTTGCGAAGGTGTTTCCAAAGGTAGGTGCCTAGTGTTTAGAGGCAAAGTGGTATTCATCTGTGGATGAAAGTTGGACTTCAACAGAGCATCTATCAATAGTTTAGGATGCATTTATTCATGCAAGTGAAGAGACCTATAGGTCTATAAACTGTGAGTGGATCCCTTCCAAGTGCAGTGAACATAGGAAGAGGAAAAAGGTGATCCTCTCCACCGGTAGTGAGCCAGAGAGAGAGAAACAGGGAGTGACCCTTAGGAAAGTAGTGATCTAACCCTAAACCTCGTAAAGCCAGTGAGCCTGGGCATAGAAGTGATCTAGCCCAAATATTGTAATCCACATCTAGTGAAGAATAGTAGAATTTGGTACAACCGGCAACTTGTCGGCGTATGCTCCTTGGACGTAGCCCAGTGAGGGTGAACCAAGTAAAAATATTTGTGTATGCCTATTTGCTTCCCTGCATTACATTAAAAGTATCATCATCAGATAAAGAAGAAAATAAGTGGTCATAATAATCACACGAGTGCAAACAAAGTGACCCTTGTAATAAAGAGGTCAAGATCCAGTGGGGCAGGAAGAACTTTGTGAAAGAATATCCATACCCTGATTCACCCCCCCCCCCTCTCAGGGTATATAGGCCCCTATTGGTCCTAACAGGTTTACAGGATTTCGACCCATAACCACATTATCCTCGAAATAGATCCATTTTGAGCCATTATAAACCGAAAATTATTTTATAATAAAATAATATTTCAAACTTTTCATAAAGTGACCCCCACCTCTCTTATAAAAGGGTACTTCCCCTTCTCTCAAAATCACACCTCCAAAGCCATTTGGCTCAGCCAACCCCTACTCAAATATCCTCCCAACTACCCTGAATTCAACCTAGAGGCCACACTTTGATCATAAATTCATCCTAAGGATACCTTTTGATCAAATCAAAAGGAAGCACTCGAAGAAGAGGTAATAATTTCATCACCTCTTTCAAAGTTATTTTATTCTTCCACTTCCTATTTCTTTGTTGTTTACATACCAAAATAATAACTCCAATACCTTCTACATACTATGATATTATTATAAATATGGTACAACCATATTCATTATTCTATCCATCCTATGAATGACAAAGTCATCATACGTGCGTACGCACGGCTTATCGTCTCCACGTCGTGGTGTAGTTTATTATTCAACACTTCATTATTTGGATGGGTATAATAATGAGTATAATTGATGTAAATATTAAATATAAAATATTAATGATTCTTTATATATGATATATCATCCAATTACATACTATTTCACCATCAATATAATGATTTCATCGCTTGTAAGTACGTATGGCTTACCATCTCCACGACGCGATGAGATTCATTTCCACGTTCACCATTCAACGATGATTATAAATATGTATATATTTTATAAGTATGTAATATATGAAATAATAATTATACTAGAAATATATAGATATATATATATATGTATTTACATATATCTCATTCACTTATTTTCATTCAATATGATATGAAAACGGAAACGACGTTTATGCGTACGTACGGCCTACCATCTCCATAAACGGTGCTTCCATTTCATAAATATATCTATTATAAATATTTATATTCTGAATATATATGATATATAAATCATGTTTTATATTATTAAAATATGAAAATCATTATCTAAGTGATACGATCAAGAATAAAAAGTTAAAACACGTACGATAAAGAAAGTGATTATTACCCAAAATGTTACTTTAACATGGAATTTATTTTTAAATGGGTAGTATAAAGTGATAAATGAATCATATATGATATCATAAATATAAATATGGTCCTGGTATAATTTAATAACATACTATGGTCATTATACAGGAGGCTAAACGTACCCTCAACTAAAGGAAAGTTCAAGGTAAGGGTTAATTCCTCAATCTCATTATTATCCGAGATTGTTTATGTGTAAGTTTTTACTGGGACATAATTATTATCCATGTCCATGTTTCATAAAATATTTTTCAAAAGGATTCTTTTTAATGGACTCTTTAACTAAAACATCATTTTAAATGGTATAAATACTTATTCTTCTAAATCATTCTCATTAATGTCCGTGTTTTCAAAATGGTTTTAAGGATTTATTTATATGGACATGAATGTTTTAAAATGTTAATTCTTTTAAAAAGTTTCAAATTGGTATGGGACACTTTGATTCCAAAATTTCTTTTAAATTTCTTCATTTCTAAATTGTGTTAATTTTAAATGATTTCATGAAAAAGGGATATTTCTCTCTGAGTTTTACTGATCATTTTCAATTATGTCAACATACTTTACTGGATATTATTCTTGATTGAGGTTGATTTATTATAATACAATCTTCTGTGTTGTATTGAATGAGTTATGTTATGTTTTACCATGGATTTTCTATTTTTATACCATTCATGGTTTATGGTTAAATTATTGAAATTGTGTATGCTAGTTTTAATATGAATGTTTATGTTATGTTTCAAAAATTTTATATGAGGAATGAATTGGACTTAGTAAGTGACGGGTGGAGCCCACTATAACTTCTCGATGCATCGGTAGGTCTCATGAGACAAACTAGTGTCTTGGCACAAGGCCTTGGCAAAACTTTTTTTTGTAATCTTGGCACGAGGCCTTAACTATGTGGTTATGATGCCCGACATTATGCATTCCCTCATTATGAAATTAGTTATTACATGTGATTATTAGACTAGTATAATATCCATGTGCATGTTTATATGGTAATGTTTGATTTATTTTTTCCACATTATGTTCAAGTTTATGTTTAAAAGGATATTGTTTTTATTACACATCTTTCCTTAAAAGTTTATAGCTTCCTCTAGATTATTTACCCTTACTGAGCATCTGAGCTCACCCCTTTCTTATGTTTTATTTTCCAAGGATCCCAAGAAGTGTTTTATGATTGATATTCTAGGTTAAGATAAAGGAACAATGGATTTATCAAAGGATTATTTATGTTTTTTTGTATGTTAGAAAGTGTAATGTAACATTCATGTATGTAATCTATATTCCATGACTGCTAAATTGATCGGTCCTTGAGGACTTGATTCCTTTAATCATTCCAATGTATTAAAATAATGCACCGACTCTGGGTAATTGGGATCGGGGCATTACATTTGGTATCATAAGAATTTTTTTGCAAACCTTTGAAACTAGATTTAGAAAAACTCTAATTAGATAACTTTAACCTAAGATACACTTTGAGGATTAGTATAGAAGAGCTTCCTAGAATTTTTGTAATGTAGAGATTTTGTGAGTTTTCCAAGAAATACATCCCTGTCTGGATACGAGCAGGTAGATGTGGCTCTTTCACATATGTACCTAGGAGTGAAAACTCCAACAAGGAGTTTCGGGCTTGACCTGGGGTATCCTGGTACGTGACAACAGGCCTTACTGCACTCTTGGTTACGACACTCCCGGGGGATATGCTTAGGATAATTCACATTTTCTTTAAAACCCATTACGAGGGATTTATGAGTAAATATGTCGACAAAGAAACCATTTTTATGATTATGAGACTAGATGTGAGAAAATATTCAATTAATGTTGAGGATTTTTCTAGTTTTTGGATTATAAATTATGATATGATCTAACCTAGTGTATTCCGTCATTTAAAAATGGTGCCCAGTAGAAGTAATGAGAACTCCATCAATACTCATGATCCAAAGAGTAATAAGGATCATATCTTTCACGATCTTAAGCCAAAATTTAGAAGGAAAATAGTCTCCCATGTATTATCATCATATGATGAAATACTATCTTGTGTTAATAAGATAAGTAAAGAATGTTCTGAGTCATGTGGTTTTAAAGGGAATCTTGATAAGAAAAGGATGGTAGAGAGAAATATGGATAAAGGGAAGAAGGGAAAGAAGGATTTTCCCATATGTGATAATTGTGGAAAGAATCACCTTGGGAAGTGCTTTAAAGTAATGGGAGTTTGTTATAAGTGTGGAGAAAAAGGACACCAAGTTCGTGATTACAAGGGTGAGAAAAAGGTTTCAAATGTATAATGCTTCATCAGCAAGGAGTTGGTTCACTACGCGAATCAATGTCCCAATCATCATAGTATACCCCAAATGATGCAATTGGATAATAATCAAGTTATGATAATACCGCAGATGAAGAGGAATGATTAGTGTTCTTATGTTGTTCTTAAAGAATTATGTCATTTGAGTGTTGTATCAATGATGTACTGGTTATATGAATTATGGAAATAAATAAGGATTGTACTGTAGTAATATTTCATTGAGGATTGGAGATTATATGGTACTAAGAAAAGTGACTCAACAAAAAATTAATTTTTTTGGAAAATACATGGTTAAAGGAAAGATAAACCCTAATATGGTCCTGATACTGAGGTGGTGATTTTGGAATAAGAGATTGTTGGTTTGGATAAATTATATTGGATATTCTTGATTACCTTGAAACTGATTAATGGTTTGTTTATTCCATTATTGTTAGAGTATTCAAATTTTTGGAATATAAGGAATATATCTAGTATTATATAAGGAATAAGGGAGCACGAATGTAATCAATGAGGTTTTATGTTAATTCATTGTGTTACCATTTTTTAATAGAATACATGATGAAGGTACTCACATGTTATTATGTGTCAAAAAGAGACCTTCATTATGTTATGTTGACCTCCCTTATAAATTTTTGGACTATGAGTTTAGACACAAGTATTTTGGATAAGTCTAAATATTGGAATGGATTAATTTGGACATTTCATACTATGGTTTAAGGTTAAACCATTTCTTAATATATTTTTTTTGATTTTTTTTTAAAGGACAACCTGAATTTCAGGCGACAACTTTTCGCGTCCGGCAAGGCCATGAGACTTGAACCTGCAATCGAAGGGCAACAAGGTTGCATCACCTACCATTGGCCTACTTGATGTTCTGGTTTGTATAGTGTAGTTTTTTTTAAATAGTCTGAAAAATGAATTATAAATTCATTATTTTTGGAACCCTATATGATTAGGATAAATAGAATATTTTTGAATTATATTATCTTTTGGAGTCAAAGATGAGTTTGTGGTGGAAATTAGTTGAAGGATGAAAATATACTTGTCAAGTTTTTTTTTATCTTATTCTATGAAGAAATTAATTCTTAAACTGTAGGGAAGGGTTCTTAAAACCAAAAATTTGTTATCCTAATACCTTATGTTTTTTTGAACCAATGATATGTTAAATCATCATAGATTGATGGCTTTGAGGCCCTCAATTTTACACTTGCTTGTGATTGATGACCCCAATCACTCCCTATAAATATTTATGTTTTTCCTCCAATTATGTGTCTATAATTACCACCAATTTTCTCCTATTCAAAACCCTAATTTGGTGGTAACATTTTCATTTCCCTTTCCCTCTTATTAAGACTAAATTTTATTAACCCTATTTCCGATGTGGGTTTTCCACAAAGGTATTTTCTATTTTCAACCTTTTATTTTCAAAGAACAATTTAAAATTTCAAGGAAGCAATTTATTGAAGGAGGGTAGAATGTAATACCCCAGGATTTCATAGTACGTTATCTCTTTAAAGTAATTCAATAGCTTGCGCTACACGCAACACCAAGTTCAAGTGCACCACAACTTATCAAACTAGTCGTTCAAAAAGTGGTTATGAATAGTATTAACTGCATTTTGAATTTTATATACTCTATATAATTTTATCATTCATATTATGTGTTTTTTAAACAAATTATAAGAACAAATTCCATTTTTCAGATAAAGGAAATATTTTTCAAAAAATGCAATTTTACCGCCTTTTAATGGTGAACGCTTTTTAAATCCAATATATGACACTTTTATATATTCAATTTGACAAAATAAACTTATTATTTAGAAGTAAGACATAAAAATTTAGTTTGGATAAATTTTTGGTATTTTTCTGACAACTTTCATATTTTGATGAATAGTGAAAAATACTAAATTTTAATTGAAAACAACTTTTTTAATCGAAATAATTTTTTGTGTTAAATTATTAATTTGAGTGGTTTTAAAGTAAAATTAGATTATATTTTTATAATTTAATATAATTTAGGTCATTATAAGTAATTTCACATTTAAATTGCACATAAACACATGTCAATCTTTTGATAGTTTTTACTTTTTAAAAACCCGCTTTTGGGTTTTGACAACGGGAATTAATTTTAAATTAATTAATCTAACTTATATGTTTTTAATTTGGTAAAATAGAATTCATTTTTGGATTCATAGTATTAAAATTATCGTAGGGTGAATTTTTGGTATTTTTCTGAAAACTTTCAATTTTTTATGAATAGTGAAAAACATTGTGTTATTGTTTAAAAATGACTTTTATTTAAATAATCATTATTTATATTTCAATTTATTTTAAATTAAAAATAGATAAATAATACCTATATTAGTTCAATGTAATTTATTTGAGTCATTTTATAATAATATTAGTTATGATAAATTTTATTGAACCATTTTAATGTCTTTTTACCCACCTTCTAGGCACATTTACCCACCTTCTAGGCACACTTGCAAATTTTCATAAAACATAATTTTACCACTTTTGTGAATTGAATATCAAAAATCCGAAAGACACAGTTGACATCAGTAAGTAAAATTTTTTTCAATAGAAATAAAATAATTTTTTGTGAATAGTAACTTTTGAATTTTATTTACCACGGTTAAAAGTAAATAAAGTAATTAAATGTAAAAATAATATTAAAATTACCCGAACACATGTCTTAATTCTATTGGATAAGTATATTTAGACCAAAATCAACCTTAGGAAAAAAATAAGATCCTTTTGATCCATTTGGGTTAGATTAGGACATTTATTATATTTTATTTAAAGAAGAGTTAAAAGTGTTAAATTCAAAGTTTAATAACTAAACCATTTTTAATATAGGGTTATACATAAGATCATTTA
Source organism: Viscum album (assembly GCA_963277665.1). NCBI lineage: Eukaryota > Viridiplantae > Streptophyta > Magnoliopsida > Santalales > Viscaceae > Viscum > Viscum album. The sequence goes on from OY728167.1 coordinate 723,088,321, forward strand.
AATTATAAATATTCATTGGAAAGATAAAAATATTTCCTGAATCATTTTATTTTATTTATAATTTTTAGACATTAAATAATTATGTTTATTTATGACACAATAATGATGAAGTAATTACATTATTAATGAAAGATTAAAATAATTGATATTAAAAATATCCAAATAAATTTAAGTTGAGACTTTTGATGAATTCCGATAATTTTCCAAATTAATATGGAATTTTAGGATTTATTTAATTTATTTTTTTCGAAGTAATTATGTTTTTTTTTACTTTCACAAAAACAAAATACTAAATAGTGTCAAAATTGACATAAATGAGTGTTTAAAACAAATACTATATTATTAAATTATATAATATTCCTAAAAATATAAGGTTCATAAAAAGGACTTATATAATTATAAATATGTCATTAATGAACCAATTTGGGTTTTATTGGCATTTTATAGTAACTTTATTAACCATGTAATATAAAAATACAATAAGACATTGTAAAAGATAAACTATTTAACTAAGAGTTAAATCTAAAAGATAAGGTTAATATGGTGTCCTAAAATTGTCCAAAACCTATTGGTTGAGAGGATGTCTACCCATAATCACCTTAACCTATAAATAAATCCATTTTTAGCTATTATAAATCAAAAATGATTTTATAATAAAATAATATTTTGAGTTTTTTCTAAAGTGACCCTCACCTCTCTTATAAAAGGGTACTTCCCCTTCTCTAAAAATCACACATCCAAAGCCGTTTGTCTCGAAAAAACCTACTCAAATATCCTCCAAACTACCCTCAATTCAACCTAGATTCCTTACATTGATCACAAAGCTAACCTAAGGAGCCCTTTTGATCAAATCAAAAGGAAGCACCCAAAGAATAGGTAATAATTTAATCACCTCTTTCAAAGTTCTTTTCTTCTTCCACTTCCAATTTCATTGTTGTTTCCATACCAAAATATTAACTCTGTTACCTTCTACATAATGTGATATTATTATAAATATGTTACACCCATATTCATTATTCTATCCATCCTATGAATGAAAAAGTCATCATACATGCGTACGTACGGCTTCCCGTCTCCACGTCGTGGTGTAGTTTGTTATTCAACACTTCATTATTTGGATGAGTATAATAATGAGTATAATTGATATAAATAATAAATATAACATGTTAATGATTATTTATATATGGTATACCATCCAATTACATACAATTTCAATATCAATAGAATGATTTCATCGCTCGTGTGTATGTACGGCTTACCGTCTCCACGACGCGATGAGATTCATTTCCACATTCACCATTCAACGATGATTATAAATATGTATATATTTAATAAGTATGTAATATATGAAATAATAATTCTACTGGAAATATATATATATGTATTTACATATATCTCGTTCATTTACTTCCGTTCAATACGATATGAAAACGAAAACGGTGTTTATACGTACGTACGGCCTCCTGTCTCCATAAACGGTGTTTCCATTTCATAAATATATATATTATAAATATTTATATTCTGAATATATATGATATATAAATCATGTTTTATGATCTGGAATTATTAAAATCATGATCTAAGTGATACGATCAAGAATAACAGGTTAAAACACGTGCGATAATGAAAGCAATTATTACTCGAAATGTTACTTTAACCTGGAAATTATTATTAAATAGGTAGTATAAAGTCATAAATGAATAATATATGATATCATAAATATTAATATGGTTCTGGTATAATTTAATAACATACATTGGTCATTATACAGGAGTCTAAACGTACCCTTGACTAAAGGAAAGTACAAGGTAAGGGTTAATTCCTCAATCTCATTATTATCTGAGATTGTTTATGTGTAAGTTTTTACTGGGAGATAATTATTATTCATGTCCATGTTTCATAAAATAGTTTTCAAAATGATTATTTTTAAGGGACTCTTTAACTAAAGCATCATTTTAAATGTTTTAAATATTTATTCTTCTAAATCATTCTCATTAAAGTCCATGTTTTCAAAAATGGTTTTAAGGATATATTTATATGGACATGAATGTTTTAAAATGTCAATTCCTTTAAAAAGTTTCAAAGTGTCATGGGACACTTTGATTCAAAAATTTATTTTAAATTTCTTCCTTTCTAAATTGTGTTACTTTTAAATTATTCCATGAAAAAGGGATATTTCTCTCAAAGAGTTTTACTGGTCATTTTCAACTATGTCAACATAATTTATTGGATATTATTCTTGATTGAGGTTGATTTATTATAATACAATATTACATGTTGTATTGAATGAGTTGTGATATTTTTGATTGTAGATGTGCTATTTTAATACCATTCATGGTTTATAGTTAAAGCATTGGCATTTCGTATGCTAGTTTTAATACGAATGTTTATGTTATGTTTCAACATTTTCATATGAGGAATGCATTGGACTTAGTAAGTGATGGGTGGAGCCCAATATAGCTCCTTGATGCATCGGTAGGTCTCGTGAGACAAACTAGTGTATTGGCACAAGTCCTTGGAAAAACTTTTTATTTTTAGTCTTGGCACGAGGCCTTGACTATATGGTTATGATGTTCAGCATTATGCATTCCCTCATTATGAAATTACTTATTACATGTGATTATTCGACTAGTAGAATATCCATGTGCATATTTATATGGTAATGTTTGATTTATGTTTTCCATATTATGTTCAAGTTTATGTTTAAAAGGCTATTGTTTTTATTACACATCTTGCCTTAAAAATTTATAGCTTCCACAAGATTATTTACCCTTACTGATAATTTTAGCTCACCCCTTTCTTATGTTTTATTTTCCCAGGATCCTAAGAAGTGTTTTATGATTGATATGCAGGGTTAAGATAAGGGAACAATGGAATTATCAAAGGATTATTTATTCTATGTTGTATGTTAGAAATTGTAATGTAACGTTCATTTATGTAATCTATTTTCCAGGACTGCTAAATTGATCGGTCCTTTGGGACTTGATTACTTGTAATCATACCGATGTAGTAAAATAATGCACCGAATCTGGGTAATTGTGGTCGGGGCATTACAGTTGGTATCAGAGGAAGTTTGGTACAATCATTGGAAACTAGATTTAGAAAAACTCTAATTAGAGAACTTTACCCTGAGATAAACTTTGAGGATTGGTATATAAGATCTTCCTAGAATTTTTGTAATATAGAGATTTTGTGAGTTTTCCAAACAATACATCCCTATCTGGATACGAGTAGGTAGATGCGGCTCCGGCATAAATGTACCTAGGAGTGAAAACTCTAACAAGGAGTTTTAGGCTTGACTCGGGGTATCCTGGTACACGACAATGGGCATTGCTGAACTCTTGGTTACGACACTCTCGGGGGATATGATTAGGATAATTCAAATTTTCTTTACAAACCATTATGAAGGATTTATGAGAAAATATGTTAGAAAACAAACCATTTTTATTATTACAAGACTAGATGTGTGAAAATATTCAATTAATGTCATGGATTTTTCTAGTTTTTCGATTATACATTATGATATGATCTAACCTAGTGTATTGCGTCATTTAGAAATGATGCTCAGTAGAAGGAATTAGAATCCAGCAATACGCATGATCCAAAGAGTAAGAAGGATCATATCTTTCATGGTCTTAAGACAACATTTAGAAGGAAAATAGTCTCCCACGTATTATCATCATATGAAGAAATAGTATCATGTGTTAATAATATAAGTAAAGAATTATTTGAGTCGTATAGATTTAAAGGGAAGCCATAGAAGAAGAGGATGGTAGAGAGAAAGATGGGTAAAGGAAAAAAGGGAAAGAAGGATTTTCCCATATGTGATAACTGTGGAAAGAATCACCATGGAAAGTGATTGAAAGGAGTGGAAGTTTATTATAAGTGTGGAGAAAAAGGACACCAATTTTGTTATTTCAAGGGTAAGAAAATGGTTTCAAATGTATAATGATTAATCTGTAAAGAGTTGGGTCACTACGCGAATCAATGTCCCAGTCACTAGAGTATACCCCAAATGATGTTATTGGATAATAATAAAGTTATGATACTACTGCAGATGAAGAGTAATGATTAGTCTTCTTATGTTGTTGTTAAAGAATTATGTCATTTGAGTTTTGTATCAATGATGTACTGGTTATATGAATTTTGGAAATAAATAAGGATTTTACTGTAGTGCTATTTAATTGAGGATTTGAGATTATATGGTACTAAGAAAAGTGACTCAACAACAAGTTAATTTTTTTGTAAAATACACGGTTGAAGGAAAGATAAACCTTAATATGGTCTTGATATTGAGGTAGTGATTTTGGAATAAGATATGGTTGATTTGGATAAATTATATTGTATATTCTTGATTACCTTCGAACTGATTAATGGTTTGTTTATTCCATTATTGTTGGAGTATTCAAAATTTTTGGATATAAGGAATATATCTAGTATTATATAAGGAATAAGGGAGCATGAATATAATCAATAAGGTTTTGTAGTAATTTAGGGTGTTACCATGTTTTAAGAAAATTCATGATGAAGGTACTCACATGTTATTATGTGGAAAATAGAGACCTTTATTATGTTATATTGACCTTCCTTATAAATTTTCGGACTATGAGTTTGGAGACAAGTATTTTAGATAAGTCCAAAGATTGGAATGGATTAATTTAGACATTGGATACTATGGTTTAAGGTTAAAACATTTCTTAAGATTTTTTTGGATTTTTTTTAAAGGAAAACCTAAAGGTCGAGTGACAAACTGTGATGTCCTGGTTTGTATAATGTAGTTTTTTTAAATAGTTTGAAAAATGATTATAAATTCATTATTTTTTTATCCCTATAAGATTACGATAAAGAAAGTGATTATTACCTGAAATGTTACTTTAACATGGAAATTATTATTAAATGGGTAGTATAAAGTCATAAATGAATCATATATGATATCATAAATATTAATATGGTTATGGTATAATTTAATAACATACTATGGTCATTATACATGAGGCTAAACGTACCCTCAGCTAAAGTAAAGTACAAGGTAAGGGTTAATTCCTCAATATCATTATTATCTGAGATTATTTATGTGTAAGTTTTTACTGGGAAATAATTATTATCCATGTCCATGTTTTATAAAAGAGTTTTCAAAAGGATTATTTTAAGGGACTCTTTAACTAAAAAATCATTTTAAATGGTTCAAATATTTATTATTCTGAATCATTCTCATTAATGTCCATGTTTTCAAAATGGTTTTAAGGATTTATTTATATGGACATGAATGTTTTAAAATTTTAATTCCTTTCAAAGTTTCAAAGTGTTATGGGAAACTTTTATTCAAAAAAGTATTCTAAATTTCTTCCTTTTTAAATTGTGTGACTTTTAAAAGATTTCATGAAAAAGGTATATTTCTCTCAAAGAGTTTTACTGATCATTTCCAACTATGTCAACATCCTTTACTAGATATTATTCTTGATTGAGGTTGATTTATTATAATAAAATCTTCCATATTTTATTGAATGAGTTATGCTATGTTTTAATGTGGATGTGTTATTTTTATACCAATCATGGTTTATGGTTAAAGTATTGACATTTCTTATGCTAGTTTTAATATGAATGTTTATGTTATGTTTCAACATTTTCATATGAGGAATGAATTGGACTTAGTAAGTGATGGGTGGAGCCTGCTATAGCTCCTCGATGCATCGGTAGGTCTCATGAGTCAAACTAGTTTCCCAGAACAAGGCCTTGGAAAAAAAATTATTTGTAGTCTTGGCACGAGGCCTTAACTATGTGGTTAATATGTCAAGCATTATGCATTCCCGAATTATGAAATTATTTATTACATGTGATTATTTGACAAGTATAATATCCATGTATATGTTTATATGGTAATGTTTGATTTATTTTTTTCACATTAGGTTCAAGTTTATATTTAAAAGGCTATTGTTTTTATTACACATCTTTCTTTAAAATTTTATAGCTTCTGCTAGATTATTTACCCTTAATGAGCATCTGATCTCACCCCTTTATTATGTTTTATTTTCCCAGGATCCCAAGAATTGTTTTATGATTGATATGCAGGGTTAAGCTAAGGGAACAATGGAGTTCTCAAAGGATTATTTATGTTGTGTTGTATGTTATAAAGTTTAATGTAACGTTCAAGTATGTAATCAATTTTTCAAGACTACTAAACTGATCAGTCCTTTGGGACTTGATTCCTTGCAACCATGCCAATGTATTAAAATAATGCACCAAATTTGGGTAATTGGGGTTGAGGCGTTATAATTGGTATCAAAGGAAGTTTAGTAAAAACCTTGGAAATTAGATTTATAAAAACTATAATTAGATAACTTTACCCTGAGATAAACTTTGAGGATTGGTATATAAGAGCTTCATAGAATTTTTGTAATGTAAAGATTTTGTGAGTTTTCCAAGAAATACATTCTTGTCTGGATACGAGCAGGTAGAGTCAGCTCTGGTACACGACAACGGTCTTTGCTACACTCTTGGTTACGACACTCCCAGGGGATATTCTTAGGATAATTCACATTTTCTTTACAAACCATTATGAAGGATTTATGAGTAAATATGTCAGCAAAGAAACCATTTTTATGACTACGAGACTAGATGTGTGAAAATATTCAATTAATGTTGTGTATTTTTCTAGTTTTTGGATTATACTTTATGATATGATCTAACCTAGTGTATTTTTTCATTTAGAAATGGTGCCCATTAGAACGAATGAGAACTCCAGCAATACACATGATCCAAAGAGTAAGAAGGATTATGTCTTTCATGGTCTTAAGCCAACATTTAGAAGGAAAATAGTCTCCTTCATATTATCATCATATGAATAAATAGTATCATGTGTTAATAAGATAATTAAAGAATTATCTGAGTCATGTGGATTTAAAGGGAATCTAGAGATGAATAGGATGGAAGAGAAAAAGATGGATAAAGGGAAGAAGGGAAAGAAGGATTTTCCCATATGTGATAACTTTGGAAAGAATCACTATGGGAAGTTCTTGAATGGAATGGGAGTTTATTATAATTGTGGAGAAAAAGGACAACAAGGTCGTTATTTCAAGGGTAATAAAAATGTTTCAAATGTATAATGTTTCATCTGAAAGGATTTGGGTCACTACGCAAATCAATGTCCCAATCATCAGACTATACCCCAAATGATGCTATTGGATAATAATCAAGTTATTATACTATCATAGATGAAGATAAATGATTAGTGTTCTTATGTTTTTATTAAATAATTATGTCATTTGAGTGTTGTATCAATGATGTACTGGTTATATGAATTATATAAATAAATAAGGATTGTACTGTAGTACTATTTCATTTAGGATTTGAGATTATATGGTACTAAAAAAAGTAACTCAACAATAAGTTAAATTTTTTGGAAAATACAAGGTTGAAGGAAAGATAAACCTTAATATGGTCCTGATATTGAGTTAGTGATTTTGGAATAAGATATGGTCGATTTGGATAAATTATATTGAATATCCTTGATTACCTTGGAACTGATTAATGGTTTTTTATTCCATTATTGTTGGAGTATTCAAAATTTTTGGATATAAGGAATATATCTAGTATTATATAAGGAATAAGGGAGAATGAATGTAATAAATAAGGTTTTATGGTAATTTTGGGTGTTACCATGTTTTAATAAAATACAAGATGAAGGTACTCACATGTATTTATGTGGAAAAAAGAGACCTTCATTGTGTTATGTTGACCTTGTTTATAAATTTTTGGACTATGAGTTTGGACACAAGTATTTTGGATAATTCTAAAGATTGGAATGTATTAATTTGGACATTGGATACTATGGTTTAAGGTTAAAACATTTCTTAAGATTATTTTTGGATTTTTTTTAAAAAATGACAACCCGAAGGTTGGGAGACAACCCGTCGCGTCCGACATGGCCGCAAGACTTGAACTTGCAACCGAAGGGCGATAGAGGTGCATCCCCCACCACCGGACTACGTGATGTCCTGGTTTGTATAATGTAGTTTTTTTTAAATATTCTGATAGATGAATTATAAATTCATTATTTTTGGAACCCTATACGATTAGGATAAATAGAATATTTTTGAATTCTATTATCTTTTGGAGTGAAAGATGAGTTTGTGGTGGAAATTAGTTGAAGGATGAAACTCTACTTATTAAGTATATTTTTTTCTCTTATTATATGAAAAAAATAATTCTTAAACTTTAGTGAAGGGATATTAAAACCAAAAATGTGTTATCCTAATACTTTAGATTTTGTTGAACCGGTGATATTTTAAATCATCATAGATTGATGTCTTTGAGACCCTCAATTTTAAACTTGTTTGTGATTGATGACCTCAATCACTCCCTATAAATATTTACATTTTTCCTCCAATTATGTGTTTATAATTGACACCAATGTTCTTCTATTAGAAACTCTAATTTGGTGGTGACTTTTTCATTTCCCTTTCCCTCTTATTAAGACTAAATTTTATCAACCCTATTTCCAATGTGGGTTTTCCACAAAGGTATTTTCTATTTTCAACCTTTTATTTTCAAAGAATAGTTTCAAATTGCGAGGATTCAATTTATTAAAGGAGTGAAGAATATAACACCCCAGGATTTCATAGTACGTTATCTCTTTAAAGTAATTTAATAGCTTGCGCTACACGCAACACTAAGTTCGAGTGCACCACAACTTACCAAACTAGTTGTTCAAAAAACGGTTATGAATAGTATTAACTGCATTTTTAATTTTATATACTCTATATAATTTTAACATCCATATTTTGTGTTTCTTAGACACAATATAAGAACAAATTCAATTTTTCAGATAAAGGAAATATTTTTCAAAAAAATGCAATTTTACCGCCTTTTAATGGTGAACGCTTTTTAAATCCAATATTTGACAGTTTTATATATTTAATTTGAAAAAATAAACTTATTATTTCGAATAAGGACATAAAAATTTAGTTTGGATAAATTTTTGGTATTTTTCTGACAACTTTCATATTTTAATGAATAGTTAAAATGCTAAATTTTAATTGAAAACAACTTTTTTAATCTAAATAATTTTTAGTGTTAAATTATTCATTTGAGTGGTTTTAAAGTATAATCAGATTATATTTTTATCATTTAATATAATTTATGTCATTATAAGTAATTTCACATTTAAATTGGACATAAACACATGTAAATCTTTTGATGGTTTTTGCTTTTTAAAAACCCACTTTTTGGTTTTGACAACAGGAATTAATTTTAAATTAATTACTACAACATATATGTTTTTAATTTGGTAAAATATACTTCATTTTTAGATTCAGAATATCAAAATTATCTTAGGGTAAATTTTTAGTATTTTTCTAAAAACTTTCAATTTTTGATGAATAGTGAAAAATACTGCGTTATTGTTTAAAAACGACTTTTATTTAAATAATAATTACTTTTATTTAAATTTATTTTAAAGTCAAAATAGATACATATTACCTATATTATTCCAATTTAATTTATTGGAGTCGTTTTATAATAATATTAGTGGTTGCGCCCAAATTTACCCTACAGGTATGTGGTCGTTGTAGTACAGGTAGGGGTTGAATCCACAGGGACCTAAGAAGGAACCTATAGACACTCTGATTTTGGAAGGATTTGGCTATGAAGTGGACAAATCTTTATATTTAATTGATTTGAATAACTATTGATTTAATTTAAAGAACAAAATAAAAAAGAAACATACAATTACTTAGTCTAAAACAATTAATACAGATGAGTTGATCCTAAGTTGTTACTTGGGTTAGATTGGATGTATTTATTTTCTTATAACATTTGTTTCACTAATTCAAGACACATACACAAATTGATATAATTCATCAACATCATTCACCAATTTAATCCCTACACAATTCCAAGGCTAATCACCAATGCACTTGTAGGATCAATTTAATGATCACTCCAAGGAATTGGATCGCACTAGCACTCGAAATGTGTCATTGTTAAAGTTGGTGAAGACGAAGAAGAAAATAAATCATCAAATGGAAATCTTAAAATAAGGAAATTATTATGAATTTAAGCACATTAAATAACATCCAATCCACCCCATGCAACTCCCTAGGATCAACCCATAATGGGTTAGCCCTCCATTTATGTTATTCAATAAATGGAAGCGGGAAGTCGACTTAAAGAAGCGGGATTGAAGAAGAAAAATAAAACAATGAAACGATCACTCCACCATTGTGTGAATAAATTCACAAGTGATGGTGTGAATAATATCACACCTTGGGGAAACGGTATCAATGTGAAAAGTATAAGAACATAAAGAGAAGAAGAGGAACTTTTATTGAAAACTAAGGTGATTCAAACAACTTACATGCGAAAGAAGAACGTTACAAAGGCAATTTGGCATAACAATGTTACAATGAAAGTAAAACTATATGATCCCTAAATTCTCCATTGATACTACCTTAAATATCCATTTAGGAGGCCTTGGGTGGATCCACCATCAATACCACTCTCTTTAATTAATTTTGGTGGACCTAGGTGGGTGAACATTAAATGTAGAGGAGACCTTTCAACTCTTGCCTCGAAGTGGGAGCCAGCATGCATTCACCGAACAGACACGCCTAAATAACCTTCTATAAGGCCTAATTGGAGTGGTCCATATAAGACTTAAATGAATCCCCGGATTTCCCCTAAAATCCTGAAAAAATTTAGCCCAAAATACTTCGTGGTTTGCGAGATATGATTTAAATGGTGGCCTGTTTTTCTGGGTCGCGGAATCTGACCCATAATTTCATCTTCAAATTGGGACACCTTAATCACCACCATGGAGGCCTAATTAGCACTGGATCCAGAATAATTATTTGTTCCTATATATTTATTCTATCCTCACATGAAATTTGGGATTCATTGGGACTGAATTGTGGGCCCCATATTCTCATCAGTGGGATGATGTCCAATCTGCCTTCTCCAGAATTGTTTCCTTTCATCGCCAAATATCCCCATCATCCTTTATGAATAATACATTGATCCCTGAATGAAAAATGTTCATATTTAAGTTTATATCCATTTCCCAAAATATAAAATTAAAATATAGATAATTACATTCTTTAAAATCAGATGAAACATTGGGCCTAAATTGGTGTACATTAGGCATGAAGTGCACAAATGATGAGAATGGATGTTCAAAATTAAAATCCACTAACTCAGGCCCATAAGATAAAAAAATAAACATTTAATACCATTAAAATTTAATCAACATATGTGTTTTTATTGGATAATCAATTTGATATGTAAAATTTTATTGAACCATTTTAACATCTTTTTACCCACCACCTTCTAGGCACATTTACCCACCTTCTGGGCACACTTACAAATTTGCATAAAACGTAATTTTACCACTTCTGTGAATTGAATTTCAAAAATAAGAGAGAAAAGTTTTAAATTAGTAAGTAAAATGTGGTTAAATATATATAAAATAATTTTTGGTGAATAATAACTTTTGAATTTTATTTACCACAGTTAAAAGTAAATAAGGTAATTAAAGGTAAAAAATATATTAAAATTACCCCAACACATGTCCTAATTCTATTGTATAAGTATATTTGGACCAAAATAAACCTTAGTAAAAACATAATATCATTTTTATCCATTTGGGTTAGATTAGAACATTTATTATATTTTATTTAAATAAGAGTTAAAAGTGTTAAATTCAAAGTTTAATAATTAAACCATTTTTAATATAGGGTTATACATAATATAATTTCGACTATAAATATTCATTGGAAAGATAAAAATATTTCATGCATCTTTGTATTTTATTTATAATTTTTATACATTAAATAATTAAGTTTATTTATGACACAATGATGATGAAGTAATTACCTTATTAATGAAAGACTAAAATAATTGATATTATAAATATCCAAATAAATTTAAATTGAGACTTTTGATGCATTCCGTTAATTTTATAGGTTAATATGGAATGTTAGGATTTATTTAATTTATTTTGTTCGAAGTAATCATGTTTTTTTTTACTTTTACAAAAACAAAATACTAAATAGTGTCAAAATTGACATAAATGAGTTTTTAAAACAAATACTATATTATTAAATGATATAATATTCCTAAAAATATAGGGTTCATCCAAAGGACTTATATAATGATAAATATGTAATTAATGAACCAATTGGGGTTTTCTTGTCATTTTATAGTAACTTTATTCACCATGTAATATAAAAATACAATAAGACATTGTAAAAGTTAAACTATTTAACTAATAGTTAAATCTAAAAGATAAGGTTAATATGGTGACCTAAACTTGTCTAAAACCTATTGGTTGAGAGGATTTCGACTCATCATCACCTTAAACTATAAAAAATACATTTGGATCCATTATAAACCGAAAATGATTTTATAATAAAATAATATTTCAAGTTTTTCCTAAAGTGACCCTCGCCTCTCTTATAAAAGGGTACTTCCCCTTCTCTCAAAATCACACCTCCAAAGCCACTTTTCTCGGCCAAAACCTGCTCAAATATCCTCTCAACAACTCTAAATTCAACCTAGAGTCCTTAATTTGATCATAAATCTATCCTAAGGATCCCTTTTGATCAAATCAAAAGGAAGAACCCGAAGAAGAGGAAATAATTTCATCACCTCTTTCAATGTTCTTTTCTTCTTCCACTTCCTATTTCTTTATTGTTTCCATACCAAACCAATAAATCTAGTAACTTCTACATAATTTGATGTTATTATAAATATGGTACAATAATATTTATTATTACATCCATCCTATGAATGACAAAGTCACCATACATGCATACGTACGGCTTACCGTCTCCACATCGTGGTGTAGTTTGTTATTCAACACTTCATTATATGGATGGGTATAATAATGAGTATAATTATATGTAAATAATAAATATAACATGTTAATTATTATTTATATATGATATAACATCCAATTAAATACTATTTCACCATCAATTGAATGATTTCATCGCTCGTGTGTACGTACGGATTATCGTCTCCACGACGCGATGAGATTCATTTCCACTTTCATCATTCAACGATGATTATAAATATGTATATATTTAATAAGTATGTAATATATGAAATAATAATTCTACTAGAAATATATATATTTAAATATATATCATTCACTTACTTTTTTTCAATACGATATGAAAACAGAAACGGCGTTTATGCGTACGTACGACCTCCCGTCTCCATAAACGGTGTTTCCATTTCATAAATATATCTATTATAAATATTTATATTCTAGATATATATGATATATAAATCATTTTTTATATTCAGGAAGTATGAAAATAATGGTCTAAGTGATACTATCAAGAATAACAAGTTAAAACATGTACGATAAAGAAAGCGATTATTACCCGAAATGTTACTTTAACATGGAAATTATTATTAAATGGGTAGTATAAAGTCATAAATGAATAATATATGATATCATAAATATTAATATGGTTCTGATATAATTTAATAACATACTATGGTCATTATACAAGAGGCTAAATGTACCCTCGACTAAAGGAAAGTACAAAGAAAGCGTTAATTCCTCAATCTCATTATTATCCGAGATTGTTTATCTATAAGTTTTTACTGGGAAATAATTATTATCGATGTCCATGTTTCATAAAAGAGTTTTAAAAAGGATTCTTTTTGTAGGATCGAAATAATGATGTAGATTCACAATATACAATAGGGGGGTGAATTGTATACTTTAAAAACTCCTTTGGAACCTTTAAAGTTAGTTACGATTAACTATGTTTTCCTTAAGCAAAGGAAAGGGAAAAGTTTAACAAAGTTAAACTTAAGAAAATTCATAACACCTCTAATATCAAATGAAAACTTGAAAAGAGATTCTGAAATTAGGTTCCGGAAATATGGTTCTGGAAATTGAAACTTAACAAAAGATTACAATATGAGATTCTACCTTAAAGCGTATAGAATCTAAATGAAGTAGAGTACAAGTCAGGAAGTATAAGAAAGTTATACTTTCCTTATAATACAAAATGCAGCGGAAATAAACAACTAGTAAAACTACAAGTAACAAGATATAAGTCTTTTAACCCAAAGAGAAGGGTATCCAACAACCTTGGATAAAGGTATCTTGATTTATACTTTCAAGCAAGTCTGTCTTACCCACACCAGGGTAAGCCCTCAATACGAAGATCGGAGTGTCTCTGTCTTGCTATCCCTGCAAGCCCTCAACTTCAAGGTAGTTGGCAACCTCTGTCTTCCTCAGCAAGGAAGCCCTCGAAATTCAAGGTAGTCGGCACCTCTGTCTTCCTATCCCCGGAAGTCCTCGAATGTAATCACCAACATTCGGAGTCGCACGAAGCTTTGAGAGTTAATAAGTGCCTCTCTCTCTCTAGAAATCACTTCAAGCATGTAATCACATGAGTCGAAGATCAGTCAGCCTTTCAGCACACCAGCAGCAGCCCTGAGCTCTTTCAAATGAGCTCCTATTTATAGTTAAGGTCGGCCTCCTTTCCAACGGTCATATTTTCCTTAAAAATCGGAGGGACCTGTACATGTGTAACTTAACCAACGGTTAGTTCATAACAGAATACACGACATCGTTTTATAACAAAACAAGTGTAACAGAATATACGACACCGTTTTAAATCTTAACTAAAACGATTCGAAGTGAAGGTTCAGAGTTAAAGTTCGGAGTGTAAGGAAAATAATAAAGAGTAGACAAAATATAAAGTCATAAGCAAAATGAAAGTTCGGAGTGAAAATTCGGAGTCTGAATAAATTCAGAGTGTATAAAACAAAGATGATCAGATTCTGTTTAATAGATGAATTCGGAATACGAATTCGGAATGAGAATTCGTCATGAGAGTTCGTCATCAGAATTCGTAATGAGAATTCATTATCAGAATTCGTAATGAGAATTCATCATCAGAATTCGTAATGAGAATTCATTACCAGAATTCGTAATGATAATTCATTACCGGAATTCGTAATGAGAATTCATTACCAGAATTCGTAATGAGAATTCGTTGTCGAACTTCATAAGGATTCGCATCCTGAATTTGATGTAGAACTTAATTAGAGTTCTTATCTGAAATTCAGAATGAAATTTTATTACAGTTCTCATCTGGATTTCGGAGTGAAACTTTATTACATTTCTTGTCCAGAATTCGGATCCTAAAAACAGAATACCTCATATCAAAGTTTCAAACAATTCCGAGAATATAGAACTGAATCCGAATCTTATATTTAAGAAAGATATGGATGAAAATATGATAAGGGTAATTTTTCTTACAAAAGTGATTTTCCTTATAAAAGAGATTTTCCTTATAAAAGAAATTTTCCTTATAAAAGAATTTTTTCTTAAAGATATGGTGTTTATGATTTTCAAAACAAGAAGGAATGGAAAATTCATAAGGAAAACCTTATTGACTCAATAATCTCCCCCTTTTTGGAAAGCACAAACATCCTTGAAAAAGAAATTCTAAGAAAGAAAAAAAACATTAAGGCTTATCTCCCTTTGCTTTAAGAATATTGATGAATACGACTAACTCCCCCTTAGGCTTTGAAACTCTAAGGATTTTATTCTAGATTTTCGGAATGACACTTCATTACGAATAAGAAAGTCTTCTTTAATAAAAAAAACTCCCCCTTAGATAAACTCTTATTATAGTTTGTTTTCTTTCTCACCCTTTGTTAGGATTCTTTTTCCCTTTCATTAGAGTTCTTTTCCTTCTCCCCCTTTGTGATTTTCAAAAATAATATAAGGGAATGGAAAATATAACAAAGTACCTGAAAGATTTGTAGTAACAACAAAAAGAAACGAGCAAGCGCAAAAATTTTATTAAGATTGAAAATTTCAACAACAAAAGAGTTAAATTACAACAAAAGATCGGATCTGTCTATTTGAAATCTTTTTCCTTTGCCATGAGACCCTTTAGAATAGTCTTTATCTTCTTTAAGTCTTTATGATCTTCTTCATCTTGCTTCTCTAAGACCACTATTCTTTCAGATTGAGCTTCAATCTTTTCTTCCTGGGCTTGAAGCTTTTCTTCCTGAGCTTTGATCTTTTCTTACTGAGCCTTAAATTTCTCTTGAAACTCAATCTGATGATCTCTTTCAAACTTCCAGTTTTGAGAGACATAATTTAGCTTCCCATTCAGATCTCTGACTTCTTGAATCCGAAAGTTCTTTTTATCTCTCAGCTTCTCTTCAAAAGAAGAAGTCAGCTCATTTATCTTCCTATCCTCAGTCTCAAAAGCATCTTTAACATTGTCTTGAAATTCGTCGAATAGCCTCATCTCTTCTATAGTATTCTTCGACCAGTTTTTCATCCTCTTGCAAGATTTTCTATGAGCTTCGTATCCAACAAAAAAGGTTTTGAACTGAGCCTCAATCTCAACACACTTGTCCATAACCATAGACACGGAGTCTGTTTTCTGATTCAAAGCATGTTGGAGCATCTGGCATCTTGAATCAATACTTGAGAAGGTCGGAATGGTTCCCACCAACTTTTTCAAAGACTGAACAACAAAGTCATGCCCCAACGAAGATGACTCCGAATCCGAAACTTTTCTTGGATAATTTTCTTCTTTAACAAGGTCAAGCTTTCTCTTTGAAGAACTACCAACTTCTTTTCTCTTCACCACTACTGAACTCGAAGTATCATCAATAATTTGCTTTCCCTTGTCTTTTTTCGGAATAGAAAAGTTCAGAATGGAAAAGTGAGCAAGAAAAACTTATACGTCAGTATAAGTATTTCAGAGACCTCCTCTGATACCAATTGTAGGATCGAAATAATGATGTAGATGCTCAATATACAAGAAGGGGGTGAATTGTATACTTTAAAAATTCCTTTGGAACCTTTAAAGTTAGTTACGATTAACTATGTTTTCCTTAAGCAAAGGAAAGGGATAAGTTTAACAAAGTTAAACTTAAGAAAATTCACAACCCCTCTAATATCAAATGAAAACTTGAAAAGAGATTCTGAAAGTAGGTTCTGGAAATATGGTTCCGGAAATTGAAATTTAACAAAAGATTACAATATGAGATTCTACCTTAAAGCGTATAGAATCTAAATGAAGCAGAGTACAAGTAAGGAAGTATAAGAAAGTTATACTTTCCTTATAATACAAAATGCAGAGGAAATAAACAAGTAGTAAAACTACAAGTAACAAGATATAAGTCTATTAACCCAAAGAGAAGGGTATCCAACAACCTTGGATAAAGGACCCTTGATTTATACTTTCAAGCAATTCTGTCTTACCCACACTAGGGTAAGCCCTCGATACGAAGATCGGAGTGTCTCTGTCTTGCTATCCCCACAAGCCCTCAACTTCAAGGTAGTTGGCAACCTCTGTCTTCCTCAGCAAGGAAGCCCTCTAACTTCAAGGTAGTCGGCACCTCTGTCTTCCTATCCCCGGAAGTCCTCGAATGTAATCACCAACATTCGGAGTCGCACGAAGCTTTGAGAGTTAATAAGAGCCTCTCTCTCTAGAAATCACTTCAATCATGTAATCACATGAGTCGAAGATCAGTCAGCCTTTCAGCACACCAACAGTAGCCCTGATCTCTTTCAAATGAGATCCTATTTATAGGTAAGGTCGGCCTCCTTTCCAACTGCCATATTTTCCTTAAAAATAGGAGGGACCTGTACACGTGTAACTTAACCAATGGTTAGTTCATAACAGAATACACGACATCGTTTTATAACAAAACAAGTGTAACAGAATATACGACACCGTTTTAAATCTTAACTAAAAATATTCGAAGTGAAGTTTCGGAGTTAAAGTTCGGAGTGTAAGGAAAATAATAAAGAGTAGAAAAAATATAAAGGCATAAGAAAAATGAAAGTTCGGAGTGAAAATTCGGAGTCTGAATAAATTCAGAGTGTATAAAACAAAGATGATCAGATTCTGTTTAATAGATGAATTCGGAATGCGAATTCAGAATGAGAATTCGTCATCAGAATTCGTAATGAGAATTCATTATCAGAATTCGTAATGAGAATTCATCATCAGAATTCGTAATGAGAATTCATTACCAGAATTCATAATGAGAATTCATTACCAGAATTCGTAATGAGAATTCATTACCAGAATTCGTAATGAGAATTTGTTGTCGAACTTCATAAGGATTCGCATTCTGAATTTGATGTAGAACTTAATTAGAGTTTGTATCCGGAATTCAGAATGAAATTTTATTACAGTTCTCATCTGGATTTCGGAGTGAAACTTTATTACAGTTCTTGTCCAGAATTCGGATCCTAAAAACAGAATACCTCATATCAAAGTTTCAAACAATTCTGAGAATATAGAACTGAATCTGAATCTTATATTTAAGAAAGATATGGATGAAAATATGATAAGGTTAATTTTTCTTACAAAAGTGATTTTCCTTATAAAAGTGATTTTCCTTATAAAAGCAATTTTCCTTATAAAAGCATTTTTTCTTAAAGATAAGGTGTTTGTGATTTTCAAAACAAGAAGGAATGGAAAAGTCATAAGGAAAACCTTATTGACTCAACACTTTTTAAGGGACTCTTTAACTAAAACATCAATTTAAATGGTTTAAATATTTATTCTTCTAAATCATTCTCATTAATGTCCATGTTTTCAAAATGGTTTTAAGGATTTATTTATATGGACATGAATGTTTTAAAATGTTAATTTCTTTCAAAAGTTTCAAAGTGGTATGGGAAAATTTAATTCAAAAATTTATTTTAAATTCCTTCCTTTCTAAATTGTGTGACTTTTAAATGATTTCATGAAAAAAGGATTTTTCTATCAAAAGATTTTTACTGATCATTTTCAACTATGTCAACATACTTTACTGGATATTATTATTGATTGAAGTTGATTTATTATAATAAAATCTTCCATATTATATTGAATAAGTTATGTTGTGTTTGATTTTGGATGTTCTATTTTTATACCATTAATGGTTTATAGTTAAATTATTCACATTTCATATGCTAGTTTTAATACGAATGTTTATGTTTTGTTTTAACATTTTCATATGAGGAATGAATTGGACTTAGTAAGTGACGGGTGGAGCCCGTTATAGCTCCTTGATTCATCGATAGGTCTCATTAGACAAATTAGTGTCTTGGCACAAGGCCTTGGAAAAACTTTTTATTTGTAGTCTTTTCATGAGGCCTTAACTATGTGGTTATGATGTTCGGCATTATACATTCCATCATTATGAAATTAGTTATTACATGTGATTATTCGACTAGTAAAATATCCAGGTGAATGTTTATATGGTAATTTTTGATTTATTTTTTCCATATTATGTTTGAGTTTATGTTTAAAAGGCTATTTTTTTTATTACACATCTTTCTTTGAAAGTTTATAGCTTCCGCTAGATTATTTACCCTTACTGAGCATCTGAGCTCACTCCTTTCTTATGTTTTATTTTCCGAGGATCCCAAGAAGTGTTTTATGATTGATATTCAGGGTTAATATAGGGGAACAATGGCGTTATTAAAGGATTATTTATGTTGTGTTGTATGTTAGAAAGTGTAATGTAACATTCATGTATGTAATCTATTTTCCAAGACTGCTAAACTGATCGGTCCTTCGAGAATTGATTTCTTGTAATCATGTCAGCGTATTAAAATAATGCACCGACTCTAGGTAATTGGGGTCGAGGTGTTACAGTTGGTATTAGAGGAAGTTTAGTACAAACCTTGGAAACTAGATTTATAAAAACTCTGATTTGAGAACTTTATCCTAAGATAAACTTTGAGGATTAGTATAGAAGAGCTTCCTAGAATTTTTTTAATGTAGATATTTTGTGATTTTTCCTAGAAATACATCCATGTATGGATATGAACAAGCAGAGGTGGCCCTGGCACAGATGTACCTAGGAGTGAAAACTCCGACAAGGAGTTTCAGGCTTGACCCGAGGTATCTTGGTACACGACAAAGGGACTTGCTGCACTCTTGGTTATGACACTCCTGGGGGATATGCTTAGGATAATTCACATTTTTTTTACAAACCATTATAAAGGATTTATGAGTAAATATGTCAGTAAATAACCCATTTTTATGATTATGAGACTAGATGTGTGAAAATATTCAACTAATGTTGAGGATTTTTGTAGTTTTTGGATTATACATTATGATAGGATCTAACCTAGTGTATGTCGTCATTTAGAAATGGTGCTTAGTAAAAGGAATGAGAACTCCAGCAATATACATGATCCCAAGAGTAATAAGGATCATATCTTTCATGGTCTTATGCCAGCATTTAGAAGGAAAATAGTTTCCCATGTATTATCATCATATGAAGAAATAATATCATGTGTTAATAGGATATTTAAATAATTTTCTGAGTCATATGGATTTAAAAGGAATCCAGAGAAGAAGAAGATAGTAGAGAGAAAGATGGATAAAGGGAAGAATCAAAAGAAGAATTTTCTCATATGTGAGAAATATGGAAAGAATCACCCAGGGAAGTTCTTGACAGGGATAGGATTTTTTTATAAGTGTGGAGAAAAAGTTTACCAAGTTCGTGATTTCAAGGGTAAGAAAAATGTTTCAAATATATAATTCTTCATCTGCAAGGAGTTGGGTAACTACATGAATCAATGTCCCAATCATTAGAGTATACCCCAAATGATGCTATTAGATAATAATCAAGTTATGATATTGTCATAGATTAAGAGGAATGATTAGTGTTCTTATGTTGTTATTAAAGAATTATGTCATTTGAGTGTTGTATCAATGATGTATTGGTTATATGAATTATGTAAATAAATAAGGATTGTACTGAAGTACTATTTCATTGAGGATTTGAGATTATATGGTACTAAGAAAAGTGACTCAACAACAAGTTAAATTTTTTGGAAAATACATGGTTGAAGGAAAGATAAACCTTAATATGGTCCTGATACTAAGGTAGTGATTTTTGAATAATGGGTGGTTGATTTGGATAAATTATATTGGATATTCTTGATTACCTTGAAACTGATTAATGGTTTTTTTATTCCATCATTGTTGGAGTGTTCTTAAATTTTGGATATAAGGAATATATCTAGTATTATATAAGGAATAAGGGAGCATGAATATAATCAATAAGTTTTTATGGTAATTCAGGGTGTTACCATGTTTTAAGAGAATACATGATGAAGGTACTAAAATGTTATTATGTGGAAAAAAGATACCTTCATTATGTTATGTTGACCTTCTTTATAAATTTTTGGACTATGAGTTCGGACACAAGTATTTTGGATAACTCTAAATATTGTAATGGATGAAGTTGGACAGTGGATACTATAGTTTAAGGTTAAAACATTTATTAAGATTTTTTTTGGATTTTTTTTTAAAAAAGGACAACCTGAAGGTCGGGCGACAACCCATCGCGTCGGTCAAGGCCGCGAGACTTGATCCCCCAACCGAAGGGCGACAAGGGTGTATCACCTACCACTGGCTTAGGTGATGTCCTGGTTTGTATAATGTATTTTTTTTAAATATTATGAAAAATGAATTATAAATTCATTATTTTTGGAACCCTATACGTTAGGATAAATAGAATATTTTTGAATTCTATTATCTTTTGGAGTGAAAGATGAGTTTGTGGTGGAAATTAGTTGAAGGATGAAACTCTACTTATCAAGTATTTTTTTCTCTTATTCTATGAAGAAATTAATTCTTAAACTTTAGGGAAGGGATCTTAAAACCAAAGATGTGTTATCCTAATACCTTATGTTTTGTTGAACCGATGATATTTTAAATCATCATATATTGATGGCTTTGAGGCCCTCAATATTCACACTTGTTTGAAACCCTAATTTGGTGGTGAATTTTTCATTTCCCTTTCCCTCTTATTAGGACTAAATTTTATTAATCCTATTTCCGATGTGGGTTTTCCACAAAGGTATTTTCTATTTTTAACCTTTTATTTTTGAAGAACAATTTGAAATTACGAGGACGCAATTTATTGAAGGAGGGGAGAATGTAACAGGATTTCATAGTACGTTATCTCTTTAAAGTAATTCAATAGCTTGCGCTACATGTGAATATTTTGATCATTTAATATAATTTAGGTCATTATGAGTAATTTCACATTTAAATTGAACATAAATACATGTGAATATTTTGATGGTTTTTACTTTTTAAAAACCCACTTTTTGTTTTTGAAAACGGGAATTAATTTTAAATTAATTACTATAAATTATATGTTTTTAATTTTTTAAAATAGATTTAATTTTTTGATTTTTAATATCAAAATTATCTTAGGGTGAATTTTTGGTATTTTTTTGGAAACTTTCAATTTTTGATGAATAGTGAAAAACACTACGTTATTGTTTAAAAATGACTTTTGTTTAAATAGTCATTATTTTTATTTAAATTTAATTTAAAGTCAAATAGATACGTAGTACCTATATTCGTCAAATTTAATTTATTGGAGTCATTTTATAATAATATTAGAGATGTGAAATTTTATTGAACCATTTTAACATCTTTTTACCCACCCTCTAGGCACATTTACCCACCTTCTAGGCACACTTGCAAATTTGCATAAAACATAATTTTACCACCTATGTTAATTTAATTTCAAAAATCAGAGAGACACGGTTGACATAAGTAAGTAAAATTTGGTTCAATAGAAAGAAAATAATTTTTGGTGAATAGTAACTTTTGAATTCTATTTACCACGGTTAAAAGTAAATAAGGTAATTAAAGGTAAAAATAATATTAAAATTACCCCAACACGTGAATTAATTCTATTGGATAAGTATATTTCAACCAAAATATACCATAGGAAAAAAATAAGATCCTTTTGATCCATTTGGGTTAGATTGTGACATTTATTATATTTTATTTAAAGAAGAGTTAAAAGTGTTAAATTCAAAGTTTAATAACTAAACCATTTTTAATATAGGGTTATACAAAAGATGATTTGTACTATAAATATTCATTGTAAATATAAAAATAATTCATTAATCATGGTATTTTATTTATAATTTTTATACATTAAATAATTAAGTTTATTTATAACATAATGATGATGCAGTAATTACCTTATTAATGAAAGATTAAAACAATTGATATTATAAATATCCAAATAAATGTAAATTGAGTCTTTTGATGCATCCCGCTAATTTTCTAGGTTAATATGACATGTTATAATTGATTTAATTTATTTGGTTCGAAGTAATCAGGTTTTTTTTACTTTCACAAAAACAAAATACTAAATAGTGTCAAAATTGACATAAATGAGTTTTTAAAACAAATACTAAATTATTAAATGATATGATATTCCTAAAAATCTAAGTTTCATCCAAAGGACTCATATAATGATAAATATGTCATTAATTAAGTACTTGGTGTTCTATTTTCATTTTATAGTAAGTTTATTAACCATGTAATATAAAAATACAATAAGACATTGTAAAAGTTAAACTATTTAACTAAGAGTTAAATCTAAAAGATAAGGTTAATATGGTGACCTAAACTTCTCTAAAACCTATTGGTTGAGAGGATTTATACCCATACCCACCTTAACCTATAAATAAATTCATTTGGAGCCATTATAAACCGAAAATGATTTTATAATAAAATAATATTTCATGCTTTTCCTAAAGTGACTCTCACCTCTCTTATGAAAGGGTACTTCCCCTTCTCTCAAAATCACACCTCCAAAGTTGTTTGGCTTGGACAAACCCTGATTAAATATCCCCCCAACTACCCTGAATTCAACCTAGAGGCCTTAATTTGATCATAAAGTCATCTTAAGGAGCCCTTTTGATCAAATCAAAAGGAAGGACCTGAAGAAGAGGTAATAATTTCATCACATCTTTCAAAGTTCTTTTATTCTTCCACTTCCTATTTCTTTGTTGTTTCTATACCAAAATAATAAATCCAATACCTTATACATATTGTGAAGTTTTTATAACTATGGTACAACCATATTCATTATTCTATCCATCCTATGAATGACAAAGTCACCATATGTGTGTACGTACGACTTACCATCTTCACGTCGTGGTGTAGTTTGTTATTCAACACTTCATTATTTGGATGGTATAATAATGAGTATAATTGATGTAAATAATAAATATAACATGTTAATAATTATTTATATATGATATAAAATCCAATTAAATAAGATTTCACCATTAATAGAATGGTTTCATCACGCGTGCGTCTGTACGGCTTACCGTCTCCACGACGCGATGAGATTCATTTCCATGTTCACCATTCAATGATGATTATAAAAATTTATATATTTAATAAGTATGTAATATATTAAATAATAATTATAATGTAAATATATATATATTTGTGTATGTGTGTGTGTATTTACATTTATCTCACTCACTTACTTCCGTTCAATACGATATGAAAACAGAAACGGTGTTTATGCGTACGTACGGCCTACCGTCTCCATAAACGGTGTTTACATTTCATAAATATATCTATTATAAATATTTATATTCCTAATATATATGATATATAAATCGTGTTTTATATTCTGGAAGTATGAAAATCATGATCTAAGTGATACCATCAAGAATAACAAGTTAAAATATGTACGATAAGGAAAGAGATTATTACCCGAAATGTTACTTTAACGTGGAAATTATTATTAAATGGGTAGTATAAAGTCATAAATCAATCATATATGATATCATAAATATTAATATGGTTATTTTATAATTTAATAACATACTATGGTCATTATACAGAAGGCTAAATGTACCCTCGACTAAAGGAAAGTACAAGGTAAGGGTCAATTCTTCAATCTCATTATTATTTGAGATTGTTTATGTGTAAGTTTTTACTGGGAAATAATTATTATCCATGTCCATGTTTCATAAAAGAGTTTTCAAAAGGATTATTTTTAATAGACTCTTTAACTAAAACTTCATTTTAAATGGTTTAAATATTTATTATTCTAAATCATTCTCATTAATTTCCATGTTTTCAAAATGGTTTTAAGGATTTATTTATATAGACATGAATGTTTTAAAATGTTAATTCATTTAAAAAGTTTCAAATTGCTATGGGACACTTTGATTCCAAAATTTCTTTTAAATTTATTCCTTTCTAAATTGTGTTACTTTTAAATGATTTCATGAAAAGGGGATATTTCTCTCAAATATTTTTACTGATCATTTTCAACTATGTCAACATCCTTTAATGGATATTATTCTTGATTGAGGTTGATTTATTATAATACAATCTTCCATATTGTATTGAATGAGTTATTCTATGTTTGACTGTTGATGTGCTATTTTTATACCATTCATGGTTTATGGTTAAATTATTGACATTTCGTATGCTAGTTTTAATACGAATGTTTATGTTATGTTTCAAAATTTTCATACGCGGAATGAATTGGACTTAGTAAATGATGGGTGGATCCCGCTATAGATCCTCGATGCATCGGTAGGTCTCATGAGATAAACTAGTGTCTTGGCACAAGGCCTTGGCAAAAAAATTTATTTGTAGTCATGGCATGAGGCCTTGACTATGTGGTTATGATGTCCGGCATTATGCATTCCCTCATTTTGAAATTAGTTATTACATTTGATTATTCAACTAGTATAATATCCATGTGCATGTTTATATGGTAATTTTTTATTTATTTTTTCCATATTATGTTCAAGTTTATTTTTAAAAGGCTATTTTTTTTATTACACATCTTTCCTTAAAAGTTTATAGCTTCCGCTAGATTATTTACCCTTACTGAGCATCTGAGCTCACCCCTTTCTTATGTTTTATTTTCCAAGGATCCCAAGAAGTGTTTTATGATTGATATTTTAGGTTAAGATAAGGGAATAATGGATTTATCAAAGGATTATTTATGTTTTGTTGTATGTTAGAAAGTGTAATGTAACATTCATATCAGTAATCTATTTTCCAAGACTGCTAAACTGATTGGTCCTTGAGGACTTTATTCCTTTAATAATGCTAATTTATTAAAATAATGCACCGACTCTGGGTAATTGGGGTCAGGGCATTACATAATACATCATCAATCCTTATCTCCTCTACCTTTTTTTCTAAAAATGAAAGAATCATCTCTGAGATATTGATTTATCGCCTTTGAGGATGATAAGTTTCCAATTTCCTTTATCGCCTTAAAAGTAGGTCATAAATACATTATAATGGTTGAAACAGATTTCAAATTATTGTTATAAAAAAATATTTTCAGGAACTAACATATATACATAATATTAAATAATAAAACCATACTAGTTTGTGATGTTCGAAAAATGATCAAATTAATCAAAACAATTATCATTAACACTTTTATCTAATGAATTATCCTTAGATATGAAAAATATATATAAGACCATTTAAACTTTTTAAGGTTCATTAATAACATATAATTTCAATTCTAAATAATTATTTTAATTTTACATGATCTTTCATACATGTATACATGTGAAGTGATCATGATAACCAAGAAAATGAACACTCTTGAATGATGAAATTGAAATTTATAACTCATCATAATGACCATAAAAGAAATTAATAAAATTATAATAAATCAAATAAATGTATTAGAAATTTTGTATTTATAAATTAATGAATTTAATTTTATTGTCCAGGATATTAAAGTGAAGAAATCATTCAAACATAAGTTAAGGGTATTCTCAAACCCAACTCTTCTTCCTTGGGTTTTTCATCTTACATGCCAAATTTTTGTGTGGATATTATTTTAATATTCCTAAAATATAATTTCACAACCCTTCTCTTTTCTTTTCTGGGATACATATCCTTAAAATCTTATTTTATTATAAATTCAAAGATTTTTCCAAAATAATTCTACTTTCTAAAAACACATCTTTTACTTCTCTTGATATTTTTTCTTCTTCACTCAAGTTTGAGGATTATTATTCCAAGTATGTTATTCTATTTTTATTTTTGAAACCCCAAAGTTTATTCATGAATATATGATTTTTGAAATTCTAATTAAACCCATTTCCTTTCCATGAGTAATGTTATGACCGATATTGTTATATGTTCTATGTGGCATGCATGATTTTGTAAATGTTATGATATGATGGGTACGCCTGGAATTATATAGTACTCCAATGCATTGGGTAATCTGATGTATCTCATGAGATAATGTGAAATTTTCATGAACATGATTCTATATTTTTTCACAATGATGATGTTATGATTATGCACATATGTTATGCATGAACATGATGCTAGATTTATTCACAACTATGTGTGGTGTTTGGCTAATAAGATATTATGTTTCATTTTTATGCATTTCCACATTCCACAACTTTATCTAATTCTTCCTCTCATGATTATGATTATGTTCCCATTCTTATGTTGTGATGATGATGATTATGCTCACCCCATGTTATATTTATGTCTTTCACTATACTGTTATAGGGATTTTAGCTCACCCCCTTATTTAATGTATATCCTTAGGTGATTACTTGTACTAAGGAGAACACAAGGTCCACTAAGAAGTTAGAGAATAAGTAATTAAATAATATTTATGTTTAATTATGTAAAATTTATTTATGGTCCTAATTTCCCCAAGACACTAAACCTTTGGATCCTGGTTTTGTAACTCTATTACATTGTTTATCCTTAAAATGATGTAATAGTCATGTAAGAAAAAGTAGGGTCACTATAGCCACCTCATTATTTTCTCCCTCCTATCCGATGGAGAAAACTTTTAGTGCTCGTTTGGCAGGAAAAAAACTTAGCTCTCCTTTTCTTTATTTTGGAAGGAGATATTAATGTTTATTCCCCACTATTTCAACAATCAGGATAAAATGGAGTTATGTGGAACCCATCTAATGGAAAACCTAAGGGTCGGGTTCAGGTGTTGAACCTGAGACGATATTAATCCCCTCATCAAACCCTTTTGCTGCAAATCAACCCTCCCCATAACGAATCAGATCTAGAGTTACTGCACACGTATCTGCCATCGCCCGTCAAGAACCAGATATGCAACTATACCCCCCCCCCCCACTCGCACACAACCTTCTCTCTCATACCTAGAGAGCCCACCTCCACAAACCCTCCTATTGATAACTAACCTTCCCCGTCACAACCCATAGATGCCGCTTATGCACCCATAGCTACCACCACCCATCACGAACCACATATGTCATCGCACCCATAGTTGTTGTCGCCCATCGCGCACCAGATTTTCCCCCTATCATGAACCAAATCATCCATTGTAAACCATATTTTCCTCCCTTCATAAACAAAATCTGATTCACCCCCTGTCGATGTTGTCCTCTCCCTTACCCTCACCACATTTTAAGGTATGATATTATTAATGTTGTTTGAATGATGACTTTTTTTATTTAGATTGTTATTGATAAAGATTGATTGTCTGAGAACATGGTGAATTTTAATATTTTATTGAACTAAAACTAAGCTAGAGTTAGCATGTCAACACGACTGAAAACCTTCTTCCATAGACTATGGAAAACTATACATGGTCTCATATTTCTTGTGAATATTATTATTCACTATTGAATTTTTCTGGTATTATCACTTTTCTTTAAATGTTTTAATGTTGAAATCCACGATGATAAGCATTACCTCGCATATTTTTTCCATAACTATCCATGTTTTTTTACCAATATATTCATATAGAAAATAAAATTATAAAATATTAAATTCATTTATTATTTTAATTTTAACTTCAGTTTTTTTTATTTTCTAGTATACATTTTATCTATGGGTCGGTGATCTCCACTCTTAGGTGGAAATTTTTGATCAATAAAGAAAAAGTTGATAAACACAATCTGGGTCTAGTTGTTTTTTTACATATCTATTTTTGTTGATTCAAATTGTCCAAAAAATTTATGAATTCAAGCATTTTAATTTTTTAATATCACTTTGGTTTATGTTTATAAATTTTTATTTTCTTTTACATGTTTAATTGTTATAAATATTGGATAATGGGTAACAAATAAACTTAAAACACTCCTGATAAGTAAACCCTTTCAGTTGATAGGATTGTGTTTCTAATCTTTTTACAATTTTATTTTTTATAGAAACTTTATGTTTTTAATTTTCATAGTTTTTCTAAACTCGGTTGATGATTTAATGTGAAAATTAAAATTTTCCAAAAATGTTTATCAATTTTTAGGGGTCTATGGAAGGATTGATTCCCTGCTTGCCCATGCTTTCCTCCAAATTGGTCATTTATGCAATTCCAAAACCTTAACTCATATTTTATTTATGTCATTCATTTTGTTCACTGCTTATGAATAGATGTCTTTAATACTCAAAATTGGGAACATGTTAATGATAAATTGAAACTATTTTGATTATGCCATGATAATCCTGTGTGATTAGAAAATTTTTTGTTCACTATTAACATTTTACATATGCGATTATAAATATGTTATATGTGGATTCAAATTCAATGTTAGTGTTATATATTCCATTTTAGCATGCTATATTCACTATTAGCATACTGTTAACAATAAATATAAACATTAATCAAAATGTTATCATACTGTTAACAATAAAAGAAAACATTAATCTAACTATTTTCTTTTATTATTCTTTAATTGTGATTACATCATGATAATATGTCTAAATTCATTATTGGTATGTTTTAGTCACATTATTTATTATATATGAAGTTATTTTGCTCTATATATGTTAGAATTCTATTAAAAATAGTTAATAATGGTATATTCATAATTAATATGTGTTTCCAATCACTATCATTTTTCTTTTTTCTCTATATTAATGTGTTTACTGTAACTTTTATAATTATTTTTTTATATTTCAACAGGCTTGAATTCTCAATTCACTCCCAACAGTAGTGGCCCACACTCAAGTAGCTGGACTATTTTTAAATGTGTTCTGTAGAAATGAATTCTAAGCCTAAACATGAAGTTTTTTACATTTCTGTTGCCAATGTCTCCCTCTATTATTTATTAGATAAACATTTTCTTAAAATTTTAATTAATATTCTAAAAAAACATTAATGTGATGCATACAATAAATGAGCAACCTGCTCATTTTTTTACACAAACTTAATGTTTTTTTGTTCTGAGTAAGTATCATTTGATATATTTAAGTGTCTATCTTAATACTAATTATTTCATTTTCATTGTTTAATTTTCTTTACTTAATAATCATTCTAGCATTTGTTTCTCTTCTCACATTGAACTTAGATTAATAGCTAAATGATATTTTTTAATTGTTTTAGAACCTATTATGTCCCATGAATTTTCATAGGTGTATTTATACTAGGTAATATATATGCATGATAAGTGATATATTAACTTACACTCATGATCAATACAGATATTTAAAAATACTATACATGTGCATAATTGTACTGATTAATGTGATGGTTTCTCCAAAGAGATGAATATAGAGTGTGGTTTTAGTCAATTAGTTGTTGGGTGCTCTCTTCAATGAACTTTCAAAAATCTATATAATAATTTCTCCTCATCCTATGTCTGTTTTAAATTTTCTTACCTTCTTAATTAATTTAATGAATCTATTCTTTAGGTCATTGAGTTTTTGTTGCATATTACTATGTCCCCACCATGATCTTATTTTGATGACATTGTCTTCTAAATTTCCAAAATAGGTTCCTTCCTTGATTCTCTAGATACTATATTATTTAATTATTCTAGAGGATAAATATATTCTTTTATAATTTTCTCCTAGTATTATTGGTTATGAATAATGAATAGGTTTCTCCAAAGAGATGAATATTAGAGTGCAGTTCTATTCAGTACGTCATTCGGTAGCCTCTTGTGTTAAAGAAATTCTCCCCATCCTGTGTTTGTTTGAATGTTTATTTTCATTATCTTCATGAATTGAAGGAATCTATTCTTTAGAGGGGCTTTGAGTTCTTATTGTAGGTTAATGAGTCCCTATACTAATCCTATTATATATGAAATTTTCTTCTGCGTTTCCCAACCAGGTTCCCAACATGTTATCAATATGTCTGGATAGGTCGATGTAAGAAATTATAACATTGTCTTCTCCATTTCCCAACCATGTTCTTTCTTTGATTCATTAGAAACTCTATTATTTAATTTTTCTAGAGGATAACATAGGCTTTTCATTATGAGATAAATATGGTCATCAAATTTTTTATTTTCTTCATGGTTATACAAAGATGTTTTTTAATTCATCTATTCCTTCACATGACATGTAAGAAAACTTGTGAGATTTAACAATTTCAAATTCCATATTCCACTATGTGTTTACATTTATAATACTACAACATACTTAATTTTCAATTTATTCTCATGAAATTTGTTATGTTACAGTATGTTTAATTTTTTCAATATCTATTTAACATTCTTTGAAAATATTCAATGGTTCATAATGTTTTTTATAATTAAATATATGATTAATGAAACTATGATTCCTTTGCCCACATAGCTAGCACATTAAAATTTAAATTGAATTATTCATTTAATAAACTATTTTAGTGATAAAAATAATGAATTTATCTCATTATTGCACCATCCATGTCAATAGATTTAGTATAATTGAACTATAAAAATTGTTAATGTAAGCTTACCTTGATAAATCATGTTTATCTTAACCCATGGAATCAGAATCAAAATAATTTTATACTAATATCCCTCTAAAAATTGTGATTTTATTTTTATACACTAACACTGAATGTTTATAGACCATCACTATGTTAATTATCTTCAGCATTTTGATTTAATTTTTTCTATTTCCTTCTAAAGCCTCAGATTATTTTCTATTTTACATGTTTTCTGGACATCAATCCAAAATACATTAAAAATCAAACATTGGATCTCCTATTTCTAATGGAATTTGTGAATTACTGGTCTATTTCATTTGTGTATTTTTGGCATTGATATTCACTCTCTGATTCATTATGAATGAGAAATCACATTTACAAAGACACTATTCACCATGTGTTTCTGTTTGGACAAGTAACTTTAATACATTATAGTATCATTGGTTTAAACTCATTTTTAACCATCCTATGTATATTATTTACAATAGAAGTAAGATTAAAATAATTTCTAGTATATTATTTACCTGTTTCGTCTTCATGAAATGATGTCTCAAAAATCACCTCCATATTTTATTGATCTGTATCACTATCGTAACAACATAATTCTTCTGCCATAATTTCTAGTAAGTTTTAATCAAACTCTATAACATATTTTTATATGAGTTTTTTTCTTCAATAAATGTATTCACGTTCTATTTACATTTTGTGTGTTTTATAATATTTAACATAATAGATATTAATGTTGAAATTTGAATATAAGGAGTTGGTACTAAACCTATCATCAATAGGTGATTGAGGATATAACACCCCCAATTTAAGGTATTTACTTGTTTTATTATGTTTTTGGTTATTATAAATAGGTTTAGATTGGTTTTATGATGTTCTGTAGGGTTTTTTGGATGTTTTGTTGGGGAGCTCGGTTGTAGAATGAATCTCTTTGGGCTTCAAAACACCCATGTTGTATCCCACGGTAGTGGTCATTTTAGTGCATCTTCATATTGTTTTTTGTTATTGTTTGAAAAAAAACATATTTTTTCATATTTTTTCATTATTTATATGAACAAGTTTGTTATTTTTTTATTAGTGGGAATGAGAAAAAATAAAATTTTGTTAGACGCGTAACTATAAAATGCATACTCCAGCTTTCTCTAAACGAACGAGTTATATCTTGAATGACAAATCATCATCAAACACTATAGGGATACAATTGGTTTGTGAAAAAGGACTTAGTAGTATGTTATTTTGAATATCAATGTTCCATTTTTAATCACCAATATCAAAAAAAATTATTTATTCAATTGTATATTTTTCAAATAATGTCTTACAAATTCTATAATTTTCAATACAAGCCTGTATGGGATGAAATTGATGTTCAATTCTGGATTTCCATTTGTGGAAACATTCAAATCCATGTGATTTGATATATACATTCTGTATGTACACATTATCTGTAAACAATTCTTATATACTTGATTATTCATATTCTTTAGATTTAGTTCTACTGTACAAACTTATATTTATAAAATACGTAATAATTATTCATATATTTGTATATTCGTGATCATAAATTTCAGGTGAACACTTATATCATCTTCCCAACTTATTAATCTGACATCAACATCACTTTTGACTGCATATTTTACTCCACTGAAATTTCGTATCAACATATAGATGATACTTAAGATTCGTAGATGTTTAGAGGTTACTACTATCTTCATGTAGTTTTCAATATATAAAAAAATTAATAGTCTACAATTATTTCTCTTTTAATTTTTAATAGATCTTAATTTTCTATAACATCTTCCATACTGTTTATCAAGAGTGATAACTGCTACAAGGTGGTTATGTAACACCCCAGGTAAATAAAAAATATGACATTTTTATATTTATCCATATTTGTGAATAAAATATTAATATTACTTTAAAGGGGACGCTATGCTCAATGGCGTACCCAATACGCAACAACGAGTTTCTTGGGAGTCTTAGGTTGCACTCTAATAATAAAATAATATTATTTTAAATGGTAGTTAACGCCTAGCCGTTGTAATGGCGGGAATGAACAGAACTAACTACAAAATGATTATATATGTTTGTAAAATATTTTTACTCTTTACAATAAATGTTAGAGGATTAAAAATGCAAATGAATCCAATTTTAAGCGTAAACATTCTAATATTCTTTAAAAGGTCGATTAACCGCCTTTTGATGGCGAACCTCTTTTAAATCCACTTTTCGACAATTTTATGTGTTATATTTGACAAAATAAAATTCTTATTTAGAATCGGGACATCAAAATATACTTTTTGAAAATTTTTTGGTATCTTTCCGATAAAGTTCATTTTTTAATGAATAGTGAAAAATGTTGTATTTTAATTCAAAACCTTTTTTTAATCTAATTTATTTATATGATTAGATTATCTTTTGAATTGTTTTTAAAGTAAAATTAAAATATATTTTTAACATTTAATCCAATATTGGTCATTGTAATTAATTTCACTTTGAAATCGGACTTAAACTAGTGTCAATCTTTTGATACTTATTGTTTCATAAAAACACGCTATTTGTTCTAACAGAGGGAATTAATTATTAAATTAATTAATGAAACTTATATGTTTTGAATTTTGTAAAATAGACTTCATTTTTGAATTCTGAATATCAAATATATCTTAGGGTGAAGTTTTGGTATTTTTCTGAAAAACTTCAATTTTTGATGAATAGTGAAACCACTAAGTGGTACTTAAAAAACTGATTTTTCGTTTAAATGAAATTTTACCACCTCTGTGTTTTGAATTTCAAAAATCTGACATACATGGTTTTAATTAAGAATTAAAATGTGGTTCAATGGGATTAAAATATTTTTTTTGGTGAATAGTAACTTTTAAGTTTTTAATCGCGATTAGAGATAATTAGTGTAGTTTATGGTAAAAATAAAATTTTAATAATATGAGATGAGCTTGAAACATGTCCTAACCTTATTTGATGTGTCATGTCCGACCAAGAAAATCCATGGGTCAACTTGGGGACCCCATGGAGCCACTTTGGAAGTAAAATGACATTAATATCTTTTTATTTAATATTAAAGTAAAAATGTCACAAACATGAGTTGTTTTACTAAAACAATTTTTAAGTGGGGTTATACAAGTCAGATGTTTGACTATAAATATTAATTGGAAATATAAAAAGATTTCCTACATCATAGTATTTTTTTTATAATTTTTATACATTAAATAAATTAAATTATTTATGACATCATGATGATGCAGCGATTACCTCATTATTTAACGATTTAAATAAAATGAAAAGATAAAGTAAAATCTAAGACCTACACTTGTCAAAAACCTATTTTATGGGTATATTTTGAACTATTGTCACCTTATACTCGAATTATATCAATTTGGGACCTTTTAAATCCGAAACTCATTTTAAAATAAAGTAACATTTCTTTACTTTCCAAGAGTGTCCCTCCTCTCCTCTTATAAAAGTCCCCCACCTCTACCACATTACACACACCTCTCAAGCCTTTGGCTCGGCCAACCCCTACCCATTTCATCTCTCCACATACCTATCTTCATCATTGAAGCCTCAATTTGGGAAGAATCCTTTCCAAGAAAGCCTTTGAGCTTAAATCAAAGAGAGTTGCCCGTTTTAAAGGTAGTGTTTTCTCTTGTGTTCTTATGTTTTATTTTGTTTCTCCAACCCCCTAAACTCTTTTTATTCTTTTATTTTGTAATAACACCAGTATATTAAATATACTAGTATGTTTTTATGTTAAGTATTAGATCTACACTTACACACACCTTCGTCTAATGGTTAAATAACATATTGTTTCTGTGGTTGGCGATTTTCTGCCTCACGAAACGATGATTGTTCAATATTCTTTTAACACCTTTAAAGGTGGACATTATGATGTCACTGTATTTTATATATGATATATATGGTATTTATGTTTACTATAAGCTTCTTTATTTTATATTTAAAACATACCTTTATTCTTTTAATGTTGTGCAAATGCGATAATTTCATATGAGAAAGTGTGGACTACCGCCCCCTCAAGTGATGTGACTCGTACATGCAATACATGGAATGTATAAAGAATGAAATTAATGAAAATATGTGACCTATATAACATATATATTATACTGTAATTATAATATATATATATATATCATTTATTTTTAATTCCATTAATATGACAAAAAAAATGAAAGTAGCGTTCATGCGTACGTACGGCCTACCGTCTCCATGAACGGTGCTTTTCGTTTTTTATCTCCAAATGATATGGAATAGTATAAAATGAATATGTACTGGATATATATGATATTTTAATCATTAATACTATTCTGGAAATTATTTACTTATAACTACATGGGCAATCATTTTTCAAACAAGTTCATTTTTGACTCATGTACCAAACATCGGCAAAAACGTCTGATATGAACTAACATTATTAAACAATTATTATAACATTATAATATGTGATATGAACTGAATAATAATCTTTAAAGGAGGTTCTTAGGCAATTATAAATTGACCAAAGTTTATTATTTAGGAATATAAAGAAACGAACAAGACAAGCCGAACTTGAGGTAAGGGATCCTACTCCTCTCTTTCTTTTTAAGTACACTCTTTTATGTCATTCCTTTTAAGATCATCTTTCTTGTGATTTGGGTTGTTATTTTATATTAAGATTACTGTAATTTTTATTTTCATATGATGAGAGACCATATTCTCTCTCATCAATCCATTTTGGAAGTTTTGAGTGGCGCCGTTAGGCTTCCGAATTTTCGTAAGAGATCTAACCTCTCTCTTTATTTTTAAGTACTCTCCTTTATGTCACTTCTTTTAAGCTCCTCTTTGTTATGTTGTGGGATGTTATTTTATATTCCTCTTGCTTTAAACTTTATGTTAATATGATGAGAGACCCTATTTGATCTCATCAATCCATTTTTGTAAGTTTTAAGTGGCGCTGTTAGGCTGCCGAGTTTTCGTAAGGGATTTTTCATCTCACTTTTATTCCCATGAGATTTATGCTACATTTGCCACAATTTCCTTTGAGTGGTGTATGTACTTCCCATTATTTTACTAATTGTGTAATATACTTTCATTTATGAGTATTTACATCAATGTTGTATTGTCCTTTCACGGGGTGTATGTTTCGAAAGATACCCATGTCAGTAAGGGAACCTTTCACCCACCTCTTTTTTAAAAGACTTCTTTTGTTATGTCTTTTAATTCACATAATATTATGTTGGGATATGTTCTTCTATATCCTTATTGATTTAAATTTTATGTCCAAGTGATGATATACCCTTTTTATCTCTCATCAACACATTTTCTGAATTTCATAGTGACGTCGTTAGGCTGTCAAATTTTTGCAAGGGAACTTCTTAACCCAATTTTGATTCTTTGGGATAAGCTTGTACTCCTTGAATATGTCATTCTATGAATTTGTGTTAATAACCTATGATTTTTTTACACTTAATATCCACTTATATTTGGTGTATTATTTTGTCACACATAATTATGTAATTGATTTATCCTTAATCCAAGGATACCGTCTTTGTAAGGGACTTCGTCTCAATATCCATTCATTGAGGCATATTTTGTTTTATACACAACCTTATTTTATACGGTGTATAAATCCCTTTGACTTTTACGTTTATCCAAAAGGAATCTTTTTTATATGAAGCATTTTACTAAACGA
Organism: Viscum album; assembly: GCA_963277665.1. NCBI lineage: Eukaryota > Viridiplantae > Streptophyta > Magnoliopsida > Santalales > Viscaceae > Viscum > Viscum album. The sequence goes on from OY728167.1 coordinate 723,125,498, forward strand.
CAAAAGGGAATGTTTTTGTCGTACATATGCGGCGACGACTTCTCTGTCGCCGTGACCATTATTTGAGTTTCAGCTTCCTCTACAAGCCATACCTTCTTTTTAAAAGAAAGAATAAATACCATGTTTTACTTTTCTTTTATTTTGGTATTGAAAATGGTTTTCATAATGTTTTTATATCAATGTGTTGTATTGATATCTTGTGATTGAAAGGTGGAAATTTTATGTTTCCTTTATGCATGTTTTATGTGATACGATTATGTTGTGGTTATTGGGCATTGTTATGAAGACGAGTGGTTCCCTGATAAAATAAGGTCGGGTGAGCCCGTTATAGCTCTCCAATGCACTGGGTAACGTGAAGGGGTTAAACATTAAGGTTTCTCCTAAGAGATTTAGGGAATATACTGTGATGGGTATTCCAAACGTAACCAAGAGGGTTACTCCCTACGTAAGAATGTTATGAATGACTCAAGTTACCTTTATGTCTTATGATTTCTATTATTTATTAATGATTTTATGGGGTATGTTAAAGTGCTTATGTTTTATGGGTAAAGTATGATTTCATTCTTATGTATACATGTACTCATGTTTCCTTTCCATATTTTTATATCCCTTACTGAGCTTTTTATGCTCATCCCAAGTTTTTGAAATTTTTTTCACAGGTCAATGGAAAGGTACATGATATGATGATAGTGTCAAGGAAGTGTCAAGAAAGAATCCATGTTTTATTTTAAATATGTTTCCGTTGATGGGAAAAAACGAGTACTATCTTTTATGTAACCACTTTGTTTAAATGTGGAATGTAATTCATGACTTATGATCTAATTCTCTAAAACTCTAAACCTGAAAAGATCCTCAATGTGAATTATTCATTTAATTCAATATTAAGTAAGGTTTAAGGTTGGGGCCTTATAGTTGGTATCAGAGGTCGGTTTAGACAACTTTAGGGATTAGGAGTTTTTGTTAGACACATGATTAGTCCCTATATCTATTATTTCAGTTAAATCCTTGTTTTATAACTTTTTTCAGGTCAAGTAAAGTCAGTTACGAATGGAAGGAGAAGGATCTCAAATGAAATTCCTATCTCTTCCTGATGACATGATTGCAATAATTATTGCAAACTCATGTTCGGATGATTGTGAAACTTTTTCTAGCATACAACTCACTTGCAAGCAGTTGTTTGAGATATCAAACACCTCCACTATACCTCATTATCATCATGGATCATGGGTTGTATTTAGACAAATACTATTTTTACAATATTCTCATATTTTCAAGAAAGGTAAATATTATCAAGGTATTTTCAAATATTTTACGTTATCACAAGAATTTGAAGCATATTATGATTTTAAAATGGTGTTGAGGAAGGAGACCCTTGTGAAACCTATTTATATTTGCTTTTAAAATATAGTCTCTCAACACATAATTATGGTATTTTAAAAGGACCAATAATAGAAAGTTTCAACTCAAATTATGTCCGACTATTTTATAGAAATCATGTTTTATCAGATGTTTTGGAATTATATGTCATACATGATTATTTTCCAAAACTGTTTTTCTGTGAACACCCATATAACCCATGTTGTACAAGGTGTATTTGGATGGAGGAAGCAAATGATTTTGAAGGATCTCTAAATCATTTTTGTAATGCATGGGACTTTTACCTACGTGATAAAGATGACGATGAAACCGAGTGGACGCCATGATAAAGGTATGATGTTATTCATTTTGGGAATCATTTTATTTTATCTTATGGTGGTGAAATAAGACTTCAAGAATTAAGATGTTGAGATCGTAATGAATTTGGATGAAAATGAGAGGTATAAGGAAACTATTGAGATTAAAACATGTTAGGGTTATTTTTGGAGTTTTATAAAAAGGACAACACGTAGACCGTGTGACAACCCGTCGCGTCGGACAAAGCTGTAGGAATCGAACCCACAACCAAAGTGCAACTGGTATTTATCGCCTGCCACTAGACTACGTGAAGTCCCTGGTTAGTTTGACTGATTCTTTTTAGTTAGATAATTTTATGAATTAATAGTAAGTTGATTTTGGGTTATCTATGGAAATTTATTAACCTATCATGGAGGATATGTGATTAGGTTAATTACTTTTCAATACGAGACTTTAAGAGGAACTGATGTTGTTTGGAGATAAATCTTACGATTTAACTTGGAAGACTATGTGACTAAATCCTTCAAATATTTGGGTTTCAATCTTAGTTTGGTTTACTTTGAATAATTTTATGGACAAATTTTTTATCGAATGGTCCTCGTTGAACTTTGGGTTTTGTTGGACAAATTTTGGAGATTAAGAATAGATTTTATTTTTATAAAGGGTTATCCTTTTCTGGATTATCTGATATTGTACTAACCTTTTTAGTTTTGGTTTTGGTTAAAGTATAAAGACATGGGAAGTATATAGTTCTCTTTTGTGGATTAGGTGATTCTCTAGAAGTTGATTATAGCACTCTTAATGTGAACAAGTCTTCCTAAATACTCGTCTTTTAGAGAAAATATGAGTTTGTGTAAGAAATCTAATAAAAGTTCAAAGTCAACATGATAAGTGATTATGTTTCCTTATGAATAAATTCCTAAATAAAAATAAACTTAAAACAAAAATGTTTTCTATTAACTTTTCCTACTAGGGAATCGAATACCGTTTAACCCATCACAAGTTTGTGATTTTCTTGTGGTTAACTTTCTCTTAAACATGTTTTCTATCAATCTCCATCAGAACATGACCCTATGTTTTCTCCTCCATGTCCATGTTTTCCTACATAGAATCCTAGTATGGGTTAACACGGGTGACCTCTGTACTTATCTTTCTTTATTTTAAAGTGACTATTTTACCGACTCTTGTTCCGATGTGGGACTTTCAAGGATGTTTCCAAGCCCAATTTTAAAATTGAGAGGATGCAATTCCCAAAAGGGGGGAAGGATGTAACACCCCAGGTAAATAAAGAATATGAAATTTTTATATTTATCCATATTTGTGAATAAAATATTAATATTACTTTAAAGGGGACTCTATGCTCGATGGCGTACCCAATACGCAACAACGAGTTTCTTGCGAATCTTACGTTGCACTCTAATAATAAAATAATATTATTTTAAATGGTAGTTAACGCCTAGCCGTTGTAATGGCGGGAATGAACAGAACTAACTACAAAATGATTATATATTCTTGTCAAATATTTTTACTCTTTACAATAAATGCTAGAGGATTAAAATTTGAATGAATCCAATTTTAAGCGTAAACATTCTAATATTCTTTAAAAGGTCGATTAACCGCCTTTTGATGGCGAACCTCTTTTAAATCCACTTTTTGACAATTTTATGTGTTATATTTTACAAAATAAAATTCTTATTTAGAATTGGGACATCAAAATATACTTTGTGTAAATTTTTTGGTATCTTTCCGATAAAGTTCATTTTTTAATGAATAGTGAAAAATGTTGTATTTTAATTCAAAACCTCTTTTTAATCTAATTTATTTATATGATTAGATTGTATTTTTAATTGTTTTTAAAGTAAAATTAGAATATATTTTTACCATTTAATCCAATATTGTTCATTGGAATTAATTTCACTTTGAAATCAGACTTAAACTAGTGTCAATTTTTTTATACTTATTGTTTCATAAAAACACGCTATTTGTTCTGACAGTAGGAATTAATTATTAAATTAATTAATGAAACTTATATGTTTTAAATTTTTTAAAATAGACTTCATTTTTGAATTCGGAATATCAAATATAGCTTAGGGTGAAGTTTTGGTATTTTTCTAAAAAACTTCAATTTTTGATGAATAGTGAAACCACTAAGTGGTACTTAAAAAACTGATTTTTCGTTTAAATGAAATTTTACCACCTCTGTGTTTTTAATTTCAAAAATATTACATACATGGTTGTCATTAAGAAGTAAAATTTGGTTCAATGGGATTAAAATATTTTTTTGGTGAATAGTAACTTTTAAGTTTTTAATCGCGATTAGAGGTAATTAGTGTAGTTTAAGGTAAAAATAATGTTTTAATAATATTAGATGAGCTTGAAACATGTCCTATACTTATTGTATGTGTCATGGCCGACCAATAAAATCCATGGGTCAACTTGGGGACCCCATGGAGCCACTTTGGAAGGAAAATGACATTAATATCTTTTTATTTAATGTTAAAGTAAAAATGTCACAAACATGAGTTGTTTTACTAAGACAATTTTTAAGTGGGGTTATACAAGTCATATGTTTGACTATAAATAGTCATTGGAAATATAAAATGATTTCCTACGTCATAGTATTTTTTTATAATTTTTAGACATTAAATAAATTAAATTATTTATGACATCATGATGATGCAGCGATTACCTCATTATTTAATGATTTAAATAAAATGAAAAGATAATGTAAAATATAAGACCTACACTTTTCAAAACCTATTGTATGGGTATATTTAGAACCCTTATCACCTTATCCTCAAATTATATCAATGTGGGACCTTTTAAATCCGAAACTCATTTTAAAATAAAGTAACATTTCTTTACTTTCCAAGAGTGCCCCTCCTCTCCTCTTATAAAAGGCCCCCACCTCTACCACCTTACACACACCTCTCAAGCCTTTGGATCGGCCAAACCCTGCCCATTTCATCTCTAAACATCCCTCTCTTCATCATTGAAGCGTCACTTTGGGCAGGATCCTTTCCAAGGAAGCCTTTGAGCTTAAATCAAAGAGAGTTAGCCGTTTTAAAGGTAGTGGTTTCTCTTGTGTTCTTATGTATTATTTTGTTTCTCCAACCCCCTAAACTCTTTTTATTCTTTTATTTTGTAAAAACACCAGAATATTTAATATACTAGGATTTTTTTATGTGAATTATTCGAGCTAAACTTACACACACCTTCGTCTAATGGTTAAAGAACATACTGTTTCTGTGGTTGGCAATTTTATGCCTCACGAAACGATGATTGTTCAATATTTTTTTAACACCTTTAAAGGTGGCCATTATGATGTCACTGTATTTTATATATGGTATATATGGTATTTATGTTTACTATATGCTTCTGTATTTTATATTTAAAACATACCTTTATTCTTTTCATGTTGTGCAAATGTGATAATTGCATATGAGGAAGTGTGGACTACCGCCCCCTCAAGTGATGTGACTCATACATGCAATACATGGAATGTATAAAGAATGAAATTAATTAACATATGTGACCTATATAACATATATATTATACTTTAATTATAATATATATATATATATCATTTATTTTTAATTCCATTAATATGACAAAAAAATGAAAGTAGCGATCATGCGTACGTACGACCTACCGTCTCCATGAACGGTGCTTTTCGTTTTTTATCTCCAAATGATATGGAATAGTATAAAATGAATATGTAATGGATATATATGATATTTTAATCATTAATACTATTCTGTAAATTATTTACTTATAACTACATGGGCAATCATTTTTTCAAACAAGTTCATTTTTGAATCATGTACCAAACATCGGCAAAAACGTCTGATATGAACTAACATTATTAAACAATTATTATAAAATTATAATTTGTGATATGAACTGAATAATAATCTTTAAAGGAGGTCCTTAGGCAATTATAAATTGACCAAAGTTTATTATTCAGGAATATAAAGAAACGAACAAGACAAGTCGGACTTGAGGTAAGAGATCCTACTCCTCTCTTTCTTTTTAAGTACACTCTTTTATGTCATTCCTTTTAAGCTCATATTTCTTGTGATTTGGGATGTTCTTTTATATTACTCTTACTGTAATTTTTATTTTCATATGATTAGAGACCCTATTCTCTCTCATCAATCCATTTTGAAAGTTTTGAGTGGCGTTGTTAGGCTGCCGAATTTTCGTAAGAGATCTAACCTCTCTCTTTATTTTTAAGTACTCTCCTTTATGTCACTTATTTTAAGCTCCTCTTTGTTATGTTGGGGGGATGTTCTTTTATATTCATATTGCTGTAAACTTTATTTTAATATGATTAGAGACCCTATTTGATCTCATCAATCCATTTTTGTAAGTTTTAAGTGGCGCAGTTAGGCTGCCGAGTTTTCATAAGGTATTTTTCATCTCACTTTTATTCCCGTGAGATTTATGCTAAATTTTCCACAATTTCCTTTTAGTGGTGTATGTACTGCCCATTATTTTACTCATTGTGTAATATACTTTCATTTATGAGTATTTACATCAATGTTGTATTGTCCTTCTTTCACGGGGTGTATGTTTCGAAAGATACCCATGTCGGTAAGGGAACCTTTCACCCACCTCTTTTTTAAAAGACTTATTTTGTTATGTCTTTTAATTCACATAATATTATGTTGGGATATGTTCTTATATATCCTTATTGATTTAAATTTTATGTCCAAGTGATGAGATACCCTTTTTGTCTCCCATCAACTCATTTTCTGAATTTCGTAGTGACGTCGTTAGGCTGTCAAATTTTTGCAAGGGAACTTCTTAACCCAATTTTGATTCTTTGGGATAAGCTTGTACTCCTTGAATATGTCATTATATGAATATGTGTGAATAACCTCTGATTGTTTTACACTTAATATCCACTTATATTTGGTGTATTAGTTTTTCACACATAATTAGGGAATTGATTTATCCTTAATCCAAGGATATCGTCTTTGTAAGGGACTTCGTCTCAATCTCCATTCATTGAGACATATTTTGTTTTATACACAACCTTATTTTATACGGTGTATAAACCCCTTTGACTTTTACTTTTATCCAAAAGGAATCTTTTTTATATGAATCGTTTTACTAAACGACAAAAGGGAATGTTTTTGTCGTACGTATGTGGCGACAACGACTTCTCTGCCGCCATGAACATTATTTGAGTTTCGGCTTCCTCTACAAACCATACCTTCTTTTTAAAATAAAAAATAAATACCATGTTTTACTTTTCTTTTATTTTGGTATTGAAAATGGTTTTCATAATGTTTTTATATCAATGTGTTGTATTGATATCTTGTGATTGAAAGGTGGAAATGTTATGTTTCCTTTATGCATGTTTTATGTGATACGATTATGTTGTGGTTCTTGGGCATTGTTATGAAGACGGGTGGTTCCGTGATAAACTAAGGGCGGGTGAGCCCGTTATATCTCTCCAATGCATTGGGTAACGCGAAGGGGTTAAACGTTAAGGTTTCTCCGAAGAGATTTAGGGAATATACTGTGATGGGTATTCCAAACGTAACCAAGAGGGTTACTCCCTACGTAAGAATGTTATGAATGCCTCAAGTTACCTTTATGTCTTATTATTTCTATGATTTATTCATGATTTTATGGGGTATGTTAAAGTGCTTATGTTTTTTGGGTAAAGTATGATTTCATTCTTATGTATACATGTACTCATGTTTCCTTTCCATATTTTTATATCCCTTACTGAGCTTTTTATGCTCATCCCAAGTTTTTGAAATGTTTTTCACAGGTCAAGGGAAAGGTACATGATATGATGATAGTGTCAAGGAAGTGTCAAGAAAGAATCCATGTTTTATTTTAAATATGTTTCCGTTGATGGGGAAAAATTAGTACTATCTTTTATGTAACCACTTTGTTTAAATGTGGAATGTAATTCATGATTTATGATCTAATTCTCTAAAACTCTAAACCTGAAAAGATCCTCAATGTGAATTATTCATTTAATTCAATATTAAGTAAGGTTTAAGGTTGGGGCCTTATAGTTGGTATCAGAGGTCGGTTTAGACAACTTTAGGGATTAGGAGTTTTTGTTAGACACATGATTAGTCCCTATATCTATTATTTCAGTTAAATCCTTGTTTTATAAATTTTTTCAGGTTAAGTAAAGTCGGTTACGAATGGAAGGAGAAGGATATCAAACGACATTCCTATCTCTTCCTGATGACATGCTTGTAATAATTATTGCAAAGTCATGTTCGGATGATTGTGAAACTTTTTCTAGCATACAACTCACTTGCAAGCAGTTGTTGGAGATATCGAACACCTCCACTATACCTTGTTATCATGGTGGATCATGGGTTGTATTTAGACAAATACTATTTTTACAATATTCTCATATTTTCAAGAAAGGTAAATATTATCAAGGTATTTTCAAATATTTTACCTTATCACAATAATTTGAAGCATATTATGATTTTAAAAATGGTTCTGAGAAAGGAGACCCTTGCACAACCTATTTATATTTGCTTTTAAAATATAGTCTCTCAGCACATACTTATGGTATTTTAAAAGGACCAATAATAGAAAGTTTCAACTCAAATTCTGTTGGACTATTTTATAGAAATCATGTTTTATCAGATGTTTTGGAATTATATGTCATACATGATTATTTTCCAAAATTGTTTTTCTGTGAACACCCATATGACCCATGTTGTACAAGGTTTATTTGGATGGAGGAAGCAAATGATTTTGAAGGATCTCTAAATCATTTTTGTAATGCATGGGACTTCTACCTACGTGAGCAAGATGACGATGAAACCGAGTGGACGCCATGATCAAGGTATGATGTTATTCATTTTGGGAATCATTTTATTTTATCTTATGGTGGTGAAATAAGACTTCAAGAATTAAGATGTTGAGATCGTAATGAATTTGATGAAAATGAGAGGTATAAGGAAACTATTGAGATTAAAACATGTTAGGGTTATTTTTGGAGTTTTATAAAAAGGACAACACGTAGACTGTGTGACAACCCGTCGCGTCGGACAAAGCTGCGGGAATCAAACCCACAACCAAAGTGCAACTGGTATTTATCGCCTACCACTGGACTACGTGAAGTCCCTGGTTAGTTTGACTGATTCTTTTTAGTTAGATGATTTTATGAATTAATAGTAAGTTGATTTTGGGTTATCTACGTAAATTTATTAACCTATCATGGAGGATATGTGATTAGGTTAATTACTTTTCAATACGAGACTTTAAGAGAAACTGATGTTGTTTGGAGATAAATGTTACGATTTAACTTGGAAGACTATGTGACTAAATCCTTCAAATATTTGGGTTTCAATCTTAGTTTGGTTTAATTTGAAGAATTTTATGGACAAATTGTTTATCGAATGGTCCTCGTTGAACTTTGGGTTTTGTTGGACAAATTTTGGAGATTAAGAATAGATTTTCTTTTTATAAAGGGTTATCCTTTTCTGGATTATCTGATCTTGTACTAACCTTTTTAGTTTTGGTTTTGGTTAAAGTCTAAATACATGGGAAGTATATAGTTCTCTTTTGTGGATTAGGTGATTCTCTAGAAGTTGATTATAGTACTCTTAATGTGAACAAGTCTTCCTAAATACTCGTCTTTTGGAGAAAATATGAGTTTGTGTAAGAAATCTAATAAAAGTTGAAAGTTAGCATGATAAGTGATTATGTTTCCTTATGAATAAATTCCTCAATAAAAAGAAACTTAAAACAAAAATGTTTTCTATTAACTTTTCCTACTGTGGAATCGAATACCATTTAACCCATCACAAGTTTGTGATTTTCTTGTGGTTAACTTTCTCCTAAACATGTTTTCTATCACTCTCCATCAGAACATGACCCTATGTTTTCTCCTCCATGTCCATGTTTTCCTACATGGAATCCTAGTATGGGTTAACACAGGTGACCTCTGTACTTATCTTTCTTTATTTTAAAGTGACTATTTTACCGACTCTTGTTATGATGTGGGACTTTCAAGGATGTTTCCAAGCCCAATTTTAAAATTGTGAGGACGCAATTCCCAAAAGGGGGGAAGGATGTAACACCCCAGGTAAATAAAGAATATGACATTTTTATATTTATCCATATTTGTGAATAAAATATTAATATTACTTTAAAGGGGACGCTATGCTAGATGGCGTACCTAATACGCAACAACGAGTATCTTGGGAATCTTACGTTGCACTCTAATAATAAAATAATATTATTTTAAATGGTAGTTAATGCCTAGCCATTGTAATGGCGGGAATGAACAGAACTAACTACAAAATGATTATATATGTTTTTCAAATATTTTTACTCTTTAAAATAAATGTTAGAGGATTAAAAATGAGAATGAATCCAATTTTAAGCGTAAACATTCTAATATTCTTTAAATGGTCGATTAACCGCCTTTTGATGGCGAACCTCTTTTAAATCCACTTTTTGACAATTTTATGTGTAATATTTGACAAAATAAAATTCTTATTTAGAATCGGGACATCAAAATATACTTTGTGTAAATTTTTTGGTATCTTTCCGATAAAGTTCATTTTTTTAATGAATAGTGAAAAATGTTGTATTTTAATTCAAAACCTCTTTTTAATATAATTTATTTATATGATTAGATTATATTTTGAATTTTTTTTAAAGTAAAATTAGAATATATTTTTACCATTTAATCCAATAGTGGTCGTTGGGATTAATTTCACTTTGAAATCGGACTTAAACTAGTGTCAATCTTTTGATACTTATTGTTTCATAAAAACACGCTATTTGTTCTGACAGCCGGAATTAATTATTAAATTAATTAATGAAACTTATATGTTTTGAATTTTGTAAAATAGACTTCATTTTTGAATTCGGAATGTCAAATATAGCTTAGGGTGAAGTTTTGGTATTTTTCTGAAAAACTTCAATTTTTGATGAATAGTGAAACCACTAAGTGGTACTTAAAAAACTGATTTTTCGTTTAAATGAAATTTTACCACCTCTGTGTTTTGAATTTCAAAAATCTGACATAAATGGTTGTCATTAAGAAGTAAAATTTGGTTTTATGGGATTAAAATATTTTTTTTTGTGAATAGTAACTTTTAAGTTTTTAATCGCGATTAGAGGTAATTAGTGTAGTTTAAGGTAAAAATAATGTTTTAATAAACTGAGATGATCTTGACACATGTCCTACCCTTATTGTATGTTTCATGGCCGACCAGGAAAATCCATGGGTCAACTTGGGGACCCCATGGAGCCACTTTGGAAGGAAAATGACATTAATATCTTTTTATTTAATGTTAAAGTAAAAATGTCACAAACATGAGTTGTTTTACTAAAACAATTTTTAAGTGGGGTTATACAAGCCAGATGTTTGACTATAAATAGTCATTTGAAAGCTAAAAATATTTCCTACATCATAGTATTTTTTTATAATTTTTATACGTTAAATAAATTAAATTATTTATGACATCATGATGATGCAGCAATTACCTCATTATTTAACGATTTAAATAAAATGAAAAGATAATGTAAAATCTAAGACCTACACTTGTAAAAAACCTATTGTATGGGTATATTTTCAACCCTTATCACCTTATCCTATAATTATATCAATTTGTGACCTTTTAAATCCGGAAATCATTTTAAAATAAAGTAACATTTCTTTACTTTCCAAGAGTGCCCCTCCTCTCCTCTTATTAAAGGTCCCCACCTCTACCACCTTACACACACCTCTCAAGCCTTTGTCTCGGACAAACCCTGCCCATTTCATCTCTCCACATCCCTCTCTTCATAATTGAAGCCTCACTTTGGGCAGAATCCTTTCCAAGGAAGCCTTTGAGCTTAAATCAAAGAGAGTTACCTGTTTTAAAGGTAGTGTTTTCTCTAGTGTTCTTATGTTTTATTTTGTTTCTCCAACCCCATAAACTCTTTTTATTCTTTTCTTTTGTAACAAAACAAGTATCTTCAATATACTAGGATTTTTTTATGTGAAGTATTATAGCTACACTTACACACACCTTCGTCTAATGGTTAAAGAACATACTGTTTCTGTGGTTGGCGATTTTCTGCCTCACGGAACGATGATTGTTCAATATTCTTTTAACACCTTTAAAGGTGTCCATTATGATGTCACTGTATTTTATATATGATATATATGGTATTTATGTTTACTATATGATTCTGTATTTTATATTTAAAATATACCTTTATTCTTTTCATGTTGTGCAAATGCGATAATTTCATATGAGGAAGTGTGGACTACCTCCCCCTCAAGTGATGTGACTCGTACATGCAATACATGGAATGTATAAAGAATGAAATTAATGAACATATGTGACCTATATAACATATATATTATACTGTAATTATAATATATATATATATCATTTATTTTTAATTCCATTAATATGACAAAAAAAATGAAAGTAGCGTTCATGCGTACGTACGGCCTACCGTCTCCATGAACGGTGCTTTTCGTTTTTTATCTCCAAATGATATGGAATAGTATAAAATGAATATGTACTGGATATATATGATATTTTAATCATTAATACTATTCTTTAAATTATTTACTTATAACTACATGAGCAATCATTTTTCAAACAAGTTCATTTTTGACTCATGTACCAAACATCGGCAAAACGTCTGATATGAACTAACATTATTAAACAATTATTATAACATTATAATATGTGATATGAACTGAATAATAATCTTTAAAGGAGGTCATTAGGCAATTATAAATTGACCAAAGTTTATTATTCAGGAATATAAAGAAACGAACAAGACAAGTCGGACTTGAGGTAAGGGATCCTACTCCTCTCTTTCTTTTTAAGTACACTCTTTTATGTCATTCCTTTTAAGCTCATATTTCTTGTGATTTGGGATGTTCTTTTATATTAATCTTACTGTAATTTTTATTTTCATATGATGAGAGATCCTATTCTCTCTCATCAATCCATTTTGGAAGTTTTGAGTGGCGCTGTTAGGCTGCCGAATTTTCGTAAGAGATCTAACCTCTCTCTTTCTTTTTAAGTACTCTCATTTATGTCACTTCTTTTAAGCTCCTCTTTGTTATGTTGGGGGATGTTCTTTTATATTCCTAGTGCTATAAACTTTATGTTAATATGATGAGAGACCCTATTTGATCTCATCAATCCATTTTTGTAAGTTTTAAGTGGCGCCGTTAGGCTGCCGAGTTTTCGTAAGGGATTTTTCATCTCACTTTTATTCCTGTGAGATTTATGCTACATTTGCCACAATTTCCTTTGAGTGGTGTATGTACTGCCCATTATTTTACTCATTGTGTAATATAATTTCATTTATGAGTATTTACATCAATGTTGTATTGTCCTTCTTTCATAGGGTGTATGTTTCGAAAGATACCCATGTCGGTAAGGGAACCTTTCACCCACCTCTTTTTTAAAAGACTTCTTTTGTTATGTCTTTTAATTCACATAATATTATGTTGGGATATGTTCTTCTATATCCTTATTGATTTAAATTTTATGTCCAAGTGATGAGATACCCTTTTTATCTCTCATCAACTCATTTTCTGAATTTCGTAGTGACGCCGTTAGGCTGTCAAATTTTTGCAAGGGAACTTCTTAACCCAATTTTGATTCTTTGGGATAAGCTTTTACTCCTTGAATATGTCGTTCTATGAATATTTTTTAATAACCTATGATTGTTTTACACTTAATATCCACTTATATTTGGTGTATTAGTTTGTCACAAATAATTATGTAATTGATTTATCCTTAATCCAAGGATACCGTCTTTATAAGGGACTTCGTCTCAATCTCTATTCATTGAGGCATATTTTGTTCTATACACAACCTTCTTTTATACGGTGTATAAACCCCTTTTACTTTTATGTTTATCCAAAAGGAATCTTTTTTATATGAATCGTTTTACTAAACGACAAAATGGAATGTTTTTGTCGTACGTATGCGGCGACAACGACTTCTCCACCGCCATGACCATTATTTGAGTTTTGGATTCCTCTACAAGCCATACCTTCTTTTTAAAAGAAAAAATAAATACCATGTTTTACTTTTCTTTTATTTTGGTATTGAAAATGGTTTTCATAATGTTTTTATATCAATGTGTTGTATTGATATCTTGTGATTGAAAGGTGGAAATGTTATATTTCCTTTATGCATGTTTTATGTGATACGATTATGTTGTGGTTCTTGGGAATTGTTTTGAAGATGGGTGGTTTCGTGATAAACTAAGGGTGGGTGAGCCCGTTATAGCTCTCCAATGCATTGGGTAACGCAAAGGGGTTAAACGTTAAGGTTTCACCGAAGAGATTTAGGGAATATACTGTGATGGGTATTCCTAACGTAACCAAGAGGGTTACTCCCTACGTAAGAATGTTATGAATGCCTCAAGTTACCTTTATGTCTTATGATTTCTATGATTTATTCATGATTTTATGGGGTATGTTAAAGTGCTTATGTTTTTTGGGTAAAGTATGATTTCATTCTTATGTATACATGTACTCATGTTTCCTTTCCATATTTTTATATCCCTTACTGAGCTTTTTATGCTCATCCCAAGTTTTTGAAATGTTTTTCACAGGTCAAGGGAAAGGTACATGATATGATGATAGTGTCAAGTAAGTGTCAAGAAAGAATCCATGTTTTATTTTAAATATGTTTCCATTGATGGGGAAAAATGAGTACTATATTTTATGTAACCACTTTGTTTAAATGTGGAATGTAATTCATGATTTATGATCTAATTCTCTAAAACTCTAAACCTGAAAATATCCTCAATGTGAATTATTCATTTAATTCAATATTAAGTAAGGTTTAAGGCTGGGGCCTTATAGGTTAAGTCTTGACATGTGGTTCCATTTCTTGACTATATAAATTGTTTTTCTACAATTATAGTGGTAAAGAGGAAACTTTGATATATCCATAATATAGTTTTTATTGGGATTTTTTTATCATAAGATGATGTATAAAGATTTTTTTTGGACATAGAGGTGTGGCTTGGGAAGTTTTGATAGATTGTCATTTTTCAATATTAGTATGTTCATTTTATCATTGATATTTTAAAATATCATGGATGAGAAAGATTTGATAGGTTCCGGGGTCCGCAGAGGAAGCCGGTGGGCCAGGGATTTTAAAATTTTTTGTTGGCGGATTGACGGTACTTGTCGATGTCGACGATCCGAGCCCTAGTGAGGTTCGAGGATTTCGCGTAAATTGTAAAGAGCATACAAAATTAAAATGAAAACGTACTTGTTTCAAATCCAAAGCTGCGGTCAACTGCAACTAGTCGATGGCGATCATCGCTTAAAGGATCCAAAGCAAGAACCCTCTATATCATCCACACACACTTCAAAAACCCATGGGAGCATCGATCATCGAATTCTAGGTGCTAGCACAGAGATCTAACGATGCTTTTGATGTCCCGATGATCACCGCATTGATATGCCTTCGATGCTGAAGAGAGATCTTGATCCAAGCTTCTTAGATCGACATATTCTCTCTCTAGAGAGTGGGAGGAGAGAGAGACTCTGTATTTCACTCCATGGAATGAATGAATAGTGAATTTCACACCCTAAGAGAGAGCCTCCTCCTATATTTATAGTGACGTTGAGAAATACCTGGTTGGGTTCCCCAACCCCCGTTTATTTCAATGTACACTAAATAAATAATTTTGATGAACTAAACTGAATCAATATTATTTATTATTTTACCACATACTTGTAATATATATAAAATATATTACATGATAAAATCTGAGCCATTTAACTCAACTCGTTGTCCCTCTTAATATTAAATGAACCTTAAATATTAAAATAATATTCTTTCGATTAATATATTTTTTCATATTTACTAAACTTGTAAATACATTAAATAAATTCAATCCCAAATATTCATAACTTTAATATTAATTAATTTATTTAATTTATTGGTGATCTATAACTTGGACAATACTCGGACCTCGTGGCATGGCCTTCTATGTCCATATACCTATTCAACTGAATATGTGGATTCTTGAATACGCTATTGTGTGTGACCCTCTAGGACCTTATCTCGATAGTAGTGAATAAAATCCACAGACCAATAGTGGATTCTATCAACCCATAATGTCCCCTAAAGAGATAAGGATAGTCATATCAACGACTACCATCCTACGAACACTATTGTGCACTATAATCTCTTTGTCATTAAATATCACATAAATAAGGACACACACTTGTTTCATCATCCTTTTCTTGCTTTATTATTTGTTGATCTATCCTGATGGATTTACCTTTGTACTGTTTTGGCCAAAGACTTATAAAGGAAGCACCATCCTGGTCAACCAGGCTTGAGATATACAACTTCCTAAACTTGGAGGCAAAAAATCCTTTTTTGACCATTCAACCAATTTCATACCACCAACGACGCACCCAACCCATGCTAACTCGCCACGATTTCAATACCATGGATTTCACCTTGCATCAAAGTACGCAATCAAATGATACAAATTGGTAATGGTCTCAAGTCAGGAGACCAATACACATGTCTGTAGATAGGAATGATCAATGACACCCAAAACATGTAGTGTTCCTATTGGCAGGTCTTTCCTCATGGTCTCACTACTAGAGATCACCAAGTGCAAACTTCATGAGAAGAAGTCTCAATGCTTATGATCCCCCAACACCTTATAGCCATACATCTACTATGTCCATTTAGTAAGATGTATATAGACTATAGAACATATATTTAAGATTAATGTTATAGTATCTCAAGGTTCTCATTAGAGCCTGGGATCTGCTATAACCTCTCGATACAACAATTAATCTTTGGGAATTACCATTATAATCGTGGACGTAGAAAAATCTACATTATAATGGTAATATGACATCATGCATAACTAATTGTACACATGATATGGTAATTAAAAGTGTTGCATAGTTGGGTCTAGGGCACCCACTATTTCAACAAGACTGTTTATAATCTTCCAACCATAATCAACTCTTCCTGGTGGGTGGTCGGTGAAGGCAACATTTCCTTTTAGAAATATGTATAGGCTGATTATCCTTTGTTTTTCCTCTTTTTCCTACACAAAAATTAATAGTCATATATTCATGGGACTTCAAGTAATTTTTTGATACAGTTCTGGATACTAATAGTAATATGGTGGCACATGATATTGTATTTTCTTTTATTTTTTCCCACCTTATCTTCTCTGGTAGTTCCAATGGTCCTTTCGAATCGTTTATTATTTGAAGCTTGAAATACCCATATCTGCCTAAGATGAAGTAGGGAAATGATATATATAGTTCTCTCATTTCGAATGTGATGAGTTTATATATTTCGATGATCCATAAGTGTTTGATTCCCACTGATCTCTCCTCTCAAAGATCAGTTATCACACTTGTTTCTCATTATAACTATAGTGATTCTACCCAAATAGTATTGTTGTTTCCTCACTTTGTTTAAAGGGAGTGTGAATAGGAAATATAGACCTATTATATCTTTCTTTTAATTTCAGGTAGCACTAGATACCGCCTATGGTAGTCGCCAATCCTATATCCATACACTACCAATGCGGTCATCTAGAAGGAACCTATAACGACCACTAATGGTGGTCACTATTACCCTTTAGTGGTGGTCTAACTATGACCACCAAAATCAATCATTTGGTGGTCTCTAAAGGCCTTTAGAGGCCATTTTTGGTGGTCACTAAAGGTGGAATTTCTATTAGTGGTTACCCCTTTCATCAACGCTCTATGTTTAGCACTGATAAAATTCGACATTACGCAATCCATGATCTATGATAGGGATAGTAAATTGGAAATGGTGGTGAATCAGTGATGGTGTCAGGGAAATAATAAATGATAATGGTGGGGTTGTGCAATGAAGTGATGGTGGTGGTGGTGTAGTGTCGGGTAGTGTGGTGAAATGACGATGGTGTCATGGATGGTGGGACAGTGTAATATTATGGCGATGAAAAAGTTGTGGTGTGCGATGGTGGCAGGGCAGTAGTGGTGGAGTGGAACAATGGTGTAGTGGGTGGAGAAATTTTTTCACTTGTCAATAGAAAGAATTGTTATTCTCTATTCATATGGAATAGAAGATTCCATCATTTGATGGAAGGAGTGGGTCTTCTGTTTCCAATTCTAACATACCAAACACGTGTTTTTTATGTTTCCGTTTTTGTTTCCATTGTATTTCATCCTTCCAAATAAGGCCCTAATCTCTAGTAGTGATTCAAAAACATCCATTAATTTTGTTTAAAGAGAAAGAAGTTAATATGAAAGTATAAGTGGATACTCATTAGCAAGGAATTAAAATTAGCCCTCAAACATTTTCTTTTCTAATGAACAGTTACTGAGAAGGCATGGATCCCAGTTTATGTGAAATATAAAGACTGGAAAGAGATAAATATATGAGTCTGGGGTATAATTCAACATGACTGCATCTCCTATTGTGAAATTAGTTCACATGAGCTTCTCGAAACCTCCTCTGAACACCACTACTAGGGCATCTCTATGCGCCACCAGCAGAGGCTGCTGTGAAGTGGTGGGTTTTATTTCAAGTGCATGTTTTTTCTTCCACATACCACTCCCCTTTCCATTACAATAATTTTCCAAAACACATAGTTCAATCCAATATTTTCCCTTCCCTTCCTCCATTCCTATTATGTTGATAATACCCAACATCCATCGATATTCCACCAACTCACACTTCCTTGTAAATTCTCGTGGGTTTGGATTCAGGATCCATGAAAAGTCTTTTATCATCGTGTTTTCATCGTATCCACCGATGGTCAGCATGTGATGTACATTGTTGAGAATCCAGTGAAAGGACCCTTCCACTGGAATCCCTATAACATGTGCATCCAAATGGGCCATCCCCAGGAGGAATATTTCCCCTTTATGCCTCCACTCCCGGGTAATGGAATTCAAGACATGGTAGGTCCCCACATAGGACTCTTTTTTGGGCTAATCACTGCTAAAAATTAATTCAACATTAACTCACAGGGGTTGGGGGACATGAGATAGAGTAGAGATATTATAGGGAGCACGTGACCCAAATGATTTTATATTATAATGGGCTTGTGTTGGTCACCAGGAATGCAACATTGTTGACATCCCCTATGACGGGAAGGGATTTCAATTTTTTGGTCTTGGGTATTTAGATGCCAATGGAAGGGGGAGAAATTGAACAACCACAAAAACCCTATATTGGGTGATGCCAACACCTTCACATTTTCAAAATCTGGTAAGAAGTATAAAGATCGAACCTTGTTGATGTTGATGGTGCGGATACATTATGATGGTGCATTTGGAACCCGTTGTTGGAAACATTGATTAAATTGATGTACTGGAAAAAATACCTTGAGAAGGTTCTTATTCTGAGGCTATGAGGCTTCAAGGAGAAAGGATCAAGAATCATAAAATTGCATTCTCTGCAAAATAGTCGGCAGGTGTGCAGAGCTTGTAATGAGGTTTGAGTGAGGATATCAGAAATAATTCTAATCGGAAGTCACTGACCTAATAGTGGTTGTTGCTCGCCTACAATAATCACTATGAACAAATCTCTCACCATGAGTGTGGGGGGAGAATTGTTTGGTTTATGTGAAGATACAGTGAGAGACGTAATATATAGATGATGACTATCTTCTTCATAAACTAAAAATAGTAAACATGATATTTGGTAAAATCTTCAGAAGATGACATTTTTTATGAACAATAGTATTCTTTGTGTGAATCTCCATTT
Source organism: Viscum album (assembly GCA_963277665.1). Taxonomy (NCBI): domain Eukaryota; kingdom Viridiplantae; phylum Streptophyta; class Magnoliopsida; order Santalales; family Viscaceae; genus Viscum; species Viscum album. Next base: position 723,144,910 of record OY728167.1, read on the forward strand.
CACATTTTATTGATAATTAAATTTAATTTATATTATATGTTTTTTAAGAGTTTTTAAGAAGCTAGAAGATGGAATCTCCCAAGGGTTCTCCACCGAAATGTGTCCCTTGGGATTCTCCCACCCTTGATCCTATATTATTTTGCTTATGGGGCTCCTTGTCTTTGGTCTTATTAATGTTTCAGAAAAGTGAGATAGAGAGTGGGAAGCATCTCCATTCCAGGCACAAGGGTAAGTGATCTAGGTATTGGGGTTCTCATATTTACCGAGCAAGAGGGATTGAGAGGGAGCTTGGTGGTAGCAAGTGTAAACCACGAGCTCGGTGGTAGTAGTTGTAAACCAGAAGATCGTCAGCGATGAGAGAAATAGTGTGGTGGTAGTGGGAGGAGTGAAGGAATAATGATGATAGAAGTGGTAGTATGAGGAGAGGCCCAACGATGATAGAAGCAAGAGGAGAAGTGCAGCGGGATCTGAGGTGAGGTGGCGTTGGGGTGTGGCAAGGAATTGACATGAGCAGGAGAAAAGGAGCGCAAGGGATGGAGGGAATTTTTCGTCTAAAATTTTGGATTTCCTCAGAAGTCATCACTTTATGCTTCCTAATAGCTTGGTTTTTATCATCTCTAATTCCATTAAATAATGGATCATCACGTCATAGTTCAGGATGTTGACACATGTTTTTTTTTCACGTGTTGCAATCGGGTAACCAAGGAAGTGAGGGGTATATTGGTCTTGCAAAAAAACATGCGGCAGATTCCGGTTTTTATCATCTCCAATTCCATTAAATAATGGATCATCCTGTCACAGTCCAAGATGTTGACACCTGTTTTTTTTCACGCGTTACAATCAGGTAACCAAGGAAGTGAGGGGTATATTGGTCTTGCACAAAAAACATGCGGTAGATTCTCCCTCTCTCCAATCAATGAAATCTCATATCTCCAATTTATAATATTATATTATATATTAAAAAAATCATAAAAATTGTGATATTTTTTAAAACTAAATATATTTTTAAATGAATTTTTATTTGACTTATATAAAAACAATTATCACGCTTTTCTAAAAAATGATCAAATAATATGTGTTCTCAATTTTTTGATTATTTGAGTAAAATGAATATATTTTTATTAATATTTTTAAGTGCGTACATTTTTTTAAAACATGTTAAATATTAATTAGTTGATTTTATTTTAAAACCAATTATATTTGTAACTAAAAGATATTTTATTTTGTTTAAAAAAATTGTGTTACATCTTTTAAAAATAATTAAAAAAATGTGTGATAAAAATAGATTTTTTAATTATTTAGGGGAAAATTAATAGATTTTATTTGATATCTTTAAAGTCGTACAGTTTTTTTAATGAAAAAAAGAATATTGAGTCTATTGTATTATAAATACAATTATTATTGTATACATTTTTAAATGGTAAACTATATTATTTTTATAAAATTTATGTAAAAAATGTAAAAAATGTTTTATATAATTACATTTGATATAAATATATTATTTTTGTTAATAATTTTAAGTGCGTACATTTTTTTAAAACATTTTTAATATTAATGAGTTGATTTTATTTTAAAACCGATTATATTTTTAATTGAAATATATATATATATTTTTTTGTTTAAAAAAATTGTGTTACATCTTTTAAAAAGAATTAAAAATAAATATGTGATAAAAATAGACTTTTTAATCATTTAGGAGAAAATTAATAGATTTTATTTGATATCTTTAAATTCATACAATTTTTTTAATGCATGAAAGAATATTGAGTTTATTGTATTGTAAATATAATTATTATTGTAAATGAAAGGAAATATTTGTGTAAAAAAGGTTTATTCCATTTAAAAAATATATAATAAATTTTCTTTAAAAAATATTTTTTTTTACAAAACTTCACTATAAAGTTTCTAGTTGAATCATTAAAATTTTTATGAAGACTTCCTTTGAGTTATCTATTTGATTTTTTAGTGAAAGTTTTCATTGAAGATCAGTGTAAGTTTCTAATTCAGACTGGAATATTCTGGAGGAAGTTTCACTAGAATTTCCTGTTTAAGTTCCACTGAAACTTCCTATTAATAGGTTTATAATAGTTATTAGTATAGATGTTGAATAAAATATATTACATATATTATATATAATTTCATTTAATATAAATATGTTTATTAAAATTTAATTTTTATTAATATATTCTATAGTTTTATAAATGAATATTTTTGTTGTATTGTGGAACATCCATTAAAACTTCATTTAGAAATTCCACTGGAACCTCCACTGGAACCTCTACTGGAACATCCATCAGAACCTACACTGGAACTTCCACTCGAATTTCAACTAGAACCTGGAACCTCTACTGAAACCTTCATTGGAACCTCCACTGAACCTCCACTGAAACCTCTACTGAAACTTGCACTGGAACCTCCACTAGAACTTCCTCTTAATAGATTTATAATTGTTATTAGTATATATGTTGAATAAAATATATTACATATATTATATATAATTGAATTTAATATAAATATATTTATTAAAATTTAATTTTTATTAATATATTCTATAGTTTTATAAATATATACTTTTGTTGTATTGTGGAACATCCATTAAAACTTCAATTGGAAATTCCATTGAAACCTCCACTGGAACCTCCACTCACTACTGGAAATCATGGTTTTCCCAACAGTTGTATACCAACGGTTCTTTTGAACCATTGGTATAGGTGACCTTTACCAACAGTTTGCATTAACCGTTGGTATTGATCTATAAAAATTGATTTTTCCCAATGGTTTAATGAAACTGTTGGGAAAGATTGGAAGAAAATTAGTTTTCCCAACGGTTTCATCAAACTGTTGGGAAAGATGGGGAAAATCATTTTTCCCAACGGTTTAATGAAACCGTTCGGAAAACTCTATCTTTCCCAACGATTTTTAAAAACCGTTGGGAAAGATTTCCCCCAAATACAGACCAGCCGAACCCCCACCTAGCCCGATTGCAGACCGATTGCAGACAAAACCTAATTGAGCTCCTGAATTCTTCTCGGCCGCGACACTCTTTCCACCCAATATCCATCTTCAATCAAACAAAATCTTATTTCACACTTTAAATTAGTAAGTGTTACCTTAGTTTTAGCGTTATTTCTCTATTTTTTTGGTGTTTGATGTTTTGATTTAGGCTAAATTAGGGTTGCTGTCTACGGAACCCTTCGATTTGTTTTATGTTTTTTGTTCTACACTTCAAACATGGTAAAGGGTTTGTTTAGTGGGGGTGATATGGTACTTTTGGTGGAATTTATTTTAGTTGAAAATTGGATTTTTATTTGGATGAATTTATGTTTCAATTTGAGGTGGGGGAGGGTGTGCAGATGGGATGGGGGAGGATGTTGAGGGCTATCCAAGTGGGGTGGGAGAGGGGTTTTCTAGGTAGGGTGGGGAGGGGGCTGGGTTGTCCAAATGGGGTGGGGGTAGGGATGTTTGGGGTGGGGGAGGAGCTGTCTAGGTAGGGTGTGGGAGGGGGATGTCTAGGTAGGGTGGGGGAGGGGGCTGGGTTGTCCAAATGGGGTGGGGGTAGGGCTGTTTGGGGTGGGGGGCTGTCTAGGTAGGGTGGGGGAGGGGGCTGTCTAGGTAGGGTGGGGGAGGGGGTTGGGTTGTCCAAATGGGGTGGGGGTAGGGCTGTTTGGGGTGGGGGAGGGGCTGTCTAGGTAGGGTGGGGGATGGGGTTGTCTAGGTAGGGTGGGGGAGGGGGCTGGGTTGTCCAAATGGGGTGGGGGTGGGGCTGTTTGGGGTGGGGGAGGGGGCTGTCTTGGTAGGGTGGGGGAGGGGGCTCGGTTGTCCAAATGGGGTGGGGGTAGGGTTGTTTGGGGTGGGGGAGGGTGTGCAGGTTGGGTGGGGGAGGGTGTCCAGGCAGGGTTGTCCAAGTGGGGTGGGTAGGGTGTGCAGGTGGGGTGGGGGAGGGGCTATCTAGGTAGGGTGGGGGGATGGGTTGTCCAAGTGGGGTGACGGTAGGGATGTCCAGGTGGGGTGGGGGTGGCTGGGTTTTCCAAGTGGGTTGTGGGGGGTAGGGGTGTCCAGGTATGGGGGGGGGATGGGTTTTCCAAGTGGGGTGGGGGTAGGGGTGTCCACGTGGGGTGGGGGTGTTGGGTTGTCCAAGTGGGGTGGGGGTAGGGTTGTCCAAGTGGGTGGGTGGGGTGGGTGGGGTGGGGGTAGGGCTGTCCAAGTGGGGTGGAAACCCAAAATTCAATGTTTTAATTGGAGATTTGGTTTTTTTTTATTAGGGATTAGGTGTATGAGGCATTCCCATTCCTATTATGGGTGGTTTTAATCAAAAGTTATGATGTTGGAACCATTTATGATGTTATTGTCTCTATTTAAACTCATTTCCCATAACTTAACATTAAATTCTATATCACATTTGATTTCTGTTTTTTTAATTTCCAGTTAAGTTATTTGTGGTCGATGATTGTCTCATGTTAATTGTTTTCAATGGTTTGGTGTGGAAATTGGGCATTTAATGTGACTTTTCCAAATGGGGGTGCCTTGAGAATTCTCCAAGTATTTGTTAAAAATGATCAAAGGGATTTTATTATTTAAAATGGATTTTGAAAGATATTTTCTATTAAAGTTCAATCCTATTGAATTGTTTATGACAAAATGAATTATATAAATTCTTTTTACAGAATGGACAGAAGTTGGATGTATGAAACCGATCGGATCTCAAGCGATTTTCAAAACAATTTGGAGAGCTTTATAGATTTTTCATTTCACAATGCTTCAGATAGTGGTCGCATACACTGCCCATGTTCCAATTGTGTTGGTAGACCTTGGTTGAGCCGTGAAGAAGTCAGCTACCACATAACCAAAAATGGTTTTCAAGCAAACTACTTTGTGTGGTATCACAATGGGGAGAAAATGAAATCTCAAATTGGTGATGATCGAAATGAAAGGATTGGAATGGAGAATTTGTTAGATGATCGGTTTCTGTTTATTCATCATCATGAAAAAGAAAGGATTTCGACTCAAGAAGACTTCGATATGAGGACATCTGATGCATCTAGTGAAAATGATGATATTGATAGGGTGAAAAAATTGAATGATGCTACCACGACTCCAGTATATCGACAATGTGATAAAATGAAAAAGATGGAATTTTTAATCTGATTGTTTCATGGGAAAACTATGTATGGGATTTCTAATACAGCAATCGATTACATTCTTACCCTCTTGAAGGATTTACTTCCAGATGATGCAGATATTCCCTCAAACCACTATATGGCATGGAAGTTAGTTGAGGAACTTGGATTTTCAAGAAACAAAATTCATGCTTGCCCGAAAGATTGAAGTTTATTCTGGGAGGAAACCACTGAACGAAATGATTATATAAAATGTGGCACATCCCACTAGAAGTCAAAATCTGATGGAACACCATCCCGCGTTCCACAGAAAGTAATGTGGCACTTTCCATTGATCCCCAGACTCTAGAATCTTTTTATGTCTGATGACATATCAATAAAAATGAGATGGAATGATACCGAGAGAAAGAAGACTAATGATGAGTTGGTTCATCCTGTAGATGGATTTTCATGGCAGAGATTTGATGCTCGACATCCTGATTTTGCAGCTGACATGCGTAATGTGAGGCTGGGTCTTTCATGTGACGGTTTTAATCCGTTTGGGCAGATGCTTACTTCGCACAGCACATGGCCAGTTTTTATACACATTTATAATCTTCCCCCATGGTTGTGTATGAAAAAACCTTTCAATTTCATGAGTATACTCATATCTGGTCCTTCTGATCCCGGCATTGATATTGATGTATACATGCAACCTTTAATAAAAGAGTTGAAACTTCTTTGGGATGTGGGTGTGCGCACATACGATGCATGTTCGAAAGACATATTTCAGATGCGTGTTGCGCTTATGTGGACGATCAATGATTTTCCAGCTTATGAAATGATATCTAGATGGAGTACGAAGGGAAAACTGTCATGTCCAGTTTGTATGAAGAATACACGATCCAGAAGACTGAAACATCACTGTAGTTTCAGTTTTATGGGACATCGACGATTCTTTCCAAAGGATCATCCATATAGAATGAATCGTCGAAGATTTGATAATACCATAGAGACCGATGATCCACCTCAGCGTATGTATGGAACTAATGTGCTTAATGAATTGAAAGATTTCAGTTTTTCGTTCGGGAAGGGTCAAATGAAATCTGGAAAGAGAAAGAATGTTTCCACTGAAACCGATTACAATTGGAAGAAGAGGAGTATATTTTTTTATTTGCCTTATTGGTCAACCAATTTGTTACATCATTGCTTAGACGTAATGCATATTGAAAATAATATATGTGAAATGTTGCTTTCGGTTCTTCTAAATGTAAAGGGGAAGAAAAAAAATGATTTACGATCTCGACGTGACTTGGTGGATTGGGGCATCAGACCAGAATTGCATCATGTGCGTATCAGTGAAAATAAATGGCAACTTCCATGTGCTTCTTATGTGATGACACCTACAGAAAAAAAACAATTTCGGGAAGTATTAGAGACTATTAAAGTTCCTGATGGTTATTCAAGCAACATATCTAAACGGGTCAACAGAAGAGAGTTGAAGCTAAAATCTTTGAAGACTCATGATTATCATGTTCTACTGCATGAGTTGCTTCCAATAGCAATCCGTCATCTTTTGTCTAATAATGTAAGGGTGGATGTTATTCAGTTGTGCCATTTGTTTAGAGATCTTTGTGCTAAGTAGTTTTCCAAGTCTTTCTTACAAAAAATGTTGACAGATGCCCCATTAATTTTGTGTGAGTTGGAGAAAATATTTCCTCCATCATTTTTCACATGCATGCTACATCTGACTATCCATATTCCCACTAAAATACTTCTTGGTGGAACTATTTCTTTTCGTTGGATTTATCCAACTGAAAGAAATATGTTCACATTAAAGTCTTATGTCCGAAACAGAAATCATCCCAAAGGTTCTATCGTGAACGGTTACCTGGCTCAAGAATGTATGGATTTCTACTCGATGTATTTGTTTGATCTTACTATAAGATTGAACAGACCAATGCAAAATAAAGAAGAACAGTATGAGCAAATTGAACCCAGTTTTCCATCACTTCCTCAAACAAGAGGAATTCCTGGATCATATACATTGAAGACATTAATCCATGAAGAGCGGGAGATGGCACATCGCACATTTTTGTTCAACTGTGATTTGTTCGATGACTATATCAGGTAACTAAATTAATTATGTATATCTTACATATATATCTGTTAAACTATTCATATTTTTTATCCATAGGGAACATAACACAATGATAAATAGGAAGCTTCGTTCTTTATCTTTGAGAAGGAGAGAGACTTTGCATAGCAAAGAGTTTTCTGCTTGGTTAAAATTGAAGGTAAAAATATTACTGTTTAAATTAATTATTTCAATATTTAATTAAGTTTAACAGTCATTTATATTACAGGTATTGAGTTTATCTGCTAACTCTGTCTCTGAGGAAATAAGATCTTTGGATTTTGGTCCTAATACCGTGGTTCGTGACTATAAATCAATTGTTATCAATGGGTACAAATTTATTGTCACTAAACGAGCAATGAACATGAGAACACAACATGATGGTGTTATGGTTACTGCCACAACAGATTGTTATGCCAGTGCATCTGATAGTAGACCGCGATTTGAAAATGTGGGTTATTATGGAGTCATTGAGAAAATAATAATATTGGATTATTACTCTCATGGAAGAGTCACAATGATGAAATGACATTGGTTTGATTCGATGACGAGACATGACACATTTATTGATGATTGTGGATTTCGAGTAATTAATATGACTCTCTCTCTTGCTACCAAAGAACCATATGTATTGGCATCAATGTCTAAACAAGTTTTTTATGTCAAAGACCAACTTCGACCTGAATTTGGTGTCATAGTTGAAGTAATTCCAAGACATATTTTTGATGATGGTGATGATGGAATTGACATTGTCCCTATTGCCATTGGAACCAATCCATTTATTTCTTTTGATGAATCCAATAGCTTAATTGTCATAGTTGATTGTGAACCTGAAGTTGTGGTTAAAAATGTATAGAATCATTCATCCATGTTATCAATTCTTTTGGTTTACCTCAAGTTGGGTTGTTAAGGTTGGTAATATTCAAATTGATTTAGTATTGATCACAAATATGTTTTAGTTGACTTGACTGTTATGTGAATTTTCAATGTTTATTGGTTGCTGTTTTATTTGAATTTCATTTTATAATTTGGAATTGAACTGTATTCAAACCTAGTCAAACAATATTTCTAACTTGGTGAACATTACAACTTGTATGATTTATTAAATTCATTCAAGCTCTTCTAAAACAATTGATAGATAAATTACCAATGAATCCCCCTATTTCCTCATATATTTAGTTTTTTGGTTTACACGTTAGTTTCCTTTTTCTAATTAATTACATATTTGTTTTCAAAAGCAGGAAATGTAGCCAATTGAAGAGAGACGAAGGAAAAAAAATTATGGAGAACAATCATCGGATGGCGGAGATGGGCGTTCCACCATTAGTGCCTACAGTGAGTACTTTATTTCAAATATATATATATATTTAAAGAATATATAATGTCATGTGATTAATTTTTTTGTAAACATTTTTGTAGGATCCACCTATACGTCGACAGTTATTCGATGAGGAGCCTAGTACTGGTCCTAGTACTCAGGTCGGTGGTATGAGGAGGGTTCGTACCAGAGGTGGACGATCAGCTGCGCGTGCCCGACTAGACCCTGCCCCTCCCACATACATGTCATCCTTCCCACATTATGATCCCGGTGTGTCATTAGGGACAGACGGGATATTTAGGCCTCCCATGTTTTTGCTACCTTCTGCATCTTCTGCCCCATCATTTTCACATCCCATGATGATTCCCACTCCCTAGTCAGAATCCGATTATACTGTTGTCCCATCTTCTTTTCCTTCTGTTTCTGTATCTCCGAGCTTCTATATTCCATCGTCTTCGACTCCGGTTCCACCACAGGGTGTTCCATCAGTTTCTGTGGATCCGGCGGTGCTCAACGATCAGACTGGCACATGTATATTTATAAAACCCTAAAAAACTTTTATAGCAATATTTATTTTCATTATAACACGTTTTGATAAAATATTTGTTTTTATTTCATGACAGATACATCTACAGACAGGAGGCGGGGGAGGGGGCGTACACGCATGCGTTCGGTGTGGAACCGCCGCACACAGGATATGGTGGATTACAATGAAGACAATCAAATGGTTGAGAAATCAGGGCAGCAATGTCGGAGTTTTTTGGCGACGCTTGCCAAATACTCCGACATCATTCCCGTCAGCCCGCTGTCATGGAGACATTTTCCACACGAGGTCAAGGACAGAGCTTGGGTAGAGATATGGGTAAAAAAATCTATTGTATTTAATGCCATGAATTATTTTTATATTTATATGAATTAATATTTTGATTTCAACTTCGATTTAATTTTCCCGATGGTGATGGTGCTCGAACGAAACATCTAAAGGATTTAGGCGAGATTTGGAGAGCCTACAAGAATGAGTTGTATATTGGCTGGTGTGCTAGAGTTGGCATTGAGTTAGAGGAAGTACCAGTTGTGGATTATTGTCCTATAGAGCAGTATCATTAGATGATTACTCATTGGACGAGTACCCAGTTTAAGGTATGAATTACATTTGAGGTATTTAAATAATAACTTTCATGTTTTGCATTAATATTATCCTTTTCATTATCTAATTTTATTTAGGAATCATCTGGAAAAAATAAAAAAAAACATTGATGCTAAAAAATACCTCCACACACTAGGACGTACGACGATGTCGGATCATGAGAGGAAGCAGGTATGAAAATTTTTTATAAGTTTTCTTTACGACTTAAATTTTCTTTTGTTTTATCAATTATTTAATTGTTTGCTAAAGTTTTCATATAACTTTAGTTTTCAATGTCATTGTAGAGGCAAATACAGAATATTGAAGGACGTGTGCCTCAAGAAAAACTGTTTTGCTCGAGTAGACGGAAAAAGGATGGAAGTGTCGTCAACGAAGCGACTCAGCAACAGATTGTAAGTTTTAATCTATTGATTTTATATTTTAATATCTATTTTTTAACTTAATAATATATTTATATTTGTAACAGGTTGCTTTAGAGGCCCTCGATTCCCAAGAACCAGACAATTTTGGGCCAACAGATCACTTACATCAGGTGTTGGGAGAGGAGCATCCTGGCAGAGTACGCTGCCGACCTAGGATAGTCCCGACGAGGTATTGGCCCTCCTCAGGTATGAGCTGTAGTGCCACCGAGCGGCAGCAAGTTAGGGCACAGGAAGAACAGGCTTAGAAAAGGGCCACAGAGACGGCAGAACAGTCTGCTAGGGAAAACAGTGCGTTTATGAAATTTATTGAAGTTCTACGTCCAACACTTCCAGCAGAGGCCAGCCCAGCTTTTGATGAGTATATGTCTTCGATACGTTCTATATATGGTGCACCAGGTGGAAGTTCAAGTGGTGGTCAGGACGATGTCCAGCTTGATGATGATGATGGCGAGGAGTCTGATGCGGAAGAGGAGGGAGAGGAGGAGGGCGAGGCGGGTGGCGAGGGCGAGGAGGAGGGCGAGGGCGAGGAGGAGGGCGCTAAGGAGGGCGAGGACGATGATGGGGACGAGGACGAGGGTGATGATGATGGTGATGGTGATGTGGGAAAAATTGATCCATTACATTTTTGACTGATATTACTGAGATTTGATATTTAATCTATTCTAGTTGTTGGTTTTATCTAAACTCGTAGTATAGTATTGGAGTTGAGTTATTTTTATATATTATCTGTTTTTATGGATGTTGTTGTCTTTTAGTGGTTGTGTGTTTGGGAACCCCCCTCCTTCCTGGACCCTGGAAAACCCCCCACCATCTTCCTTGGACCCCAGACACCCCCCCGGACAGCCCCCAGACAGCACCCCGAACAGCCCCTCGGACAGCCCCACACCCTCCTCCCTGGACCCCGGACAACCCCTCGGACAGCCCCCCAGACAGCCCCCCGGACAACCCCCCCCCACCCTCCTCCTTGGACCCCAAACAACCCCCTGAACACCCCCCATACAGCCCCCCCGCACAGCCCCCCCCCCACCCTCCTCCTTGGTCCTCGGACAGCCCCCCGGACACCCACCGGACAGCCCCTCAGACAGCCCCGCCGGACAACCCCTCACCCTCCTTGATTTCATTTACTACTAGAAAATCTATAATATATATTTTATTTATTTTCATCATGATAATCAATGTAAATCACATTTACACATCTAATCAATATCATAGATTCTTGGTATGTTATAAAAGAAATGTATTCATTGGGCATGACATTGTTAGCTCCGAAATGTTTCATAGCATGATAAACTAAAATCTAATCCATACTAATAATGATATAAAAATATTCTATATGAATGTCCACAAGATTTTAAGTAAATACCATTCCACTAATAGACACATGAGGATTCTCATAAAATGGACAACATTTTAAGTACATACGGAAAACCGACCAAACGCATTTGGTTTCCATTGAAACTTTAAGTGAACAATGCATGGGTCATATGTGACGTATAAGAGTCAACCCCACCTAAATCCAAGGCATGGTGTGGCTGACACCATTCAGAGTGTCTCTCTTTTGTTTAAAATGGACAGGATTATAAGTAAAAAAGAACAACTGACATACGGAAAACCGACCAAACGCATTCGAAATGTGTTGATGCTTTAGGAAAATGATCCATGGTTCATATGTGACGTGTACGAGTCAACCCAGGCTCAATCCGAGGCATGGTGTGGCCGGGATCACTCTAAGTGGCTCCCCTTTTTTAAAATAGACAACATTTTAAGTACATACGGAAAACCGACCAGACGCATTCGGTTTCCATTGAAAATTTAGGAGAACGATCCATGGGTCATATGTGACGTGTACGAATCAACCCCTCCTCAATATGAGACGCGGTGTGGCCGGCACCACTCAAAGTGTCTATCTTTTGTTTCAAAAGGACGTCATTTTAATTGAAAAACATCAACTGACATATGGAAAACCGACCAAATGCATTCGGATTGTGTCGATAATTTATCACAACGATCCACGGGTCATATGTGACATGTATGAGTCAACCCCGCCTCAATCCGAGGCATGGTGTGGCCGAAACCATTCAGAGTGTCTCTCTTTTGTTTAAAATGGACTGGATTATAAGTGAAAAGAACAACTGACATATGGAAAACCGACCAAACACATTCAAAATGTGTTGATGCTTTAGGAAAATGATCCATGGGTTATATGTGACGTGTATTAGTCAACCCGAGCTCAATCTGAGGCACGGTGTGGCCGGGATCACTCTAAGTGGCTCCCTTTTGTTTAAAATGGACAACATTTTAAGTACATACGGAAACCAACCAAACGCATTCGGTTTCCTTTGAAACATTAGGAGAACGATCCATGGGTCATATGTGACGTGTATGAATCAACCCCGCCTCAATCCAAGATGTGGTGTGGCCGACACCACTCAAAGTGTCTGTCTTTTGTTTCAAAAGGACGTCATTTTAATTGAAAAACATCAACTGGCATATAGAAAACCGACCAAACGCATTCGGATTGTGTCGATACTTTAGCACAATGATCCACAGGTCATATGTGACGTGTATGATTCAACCCCGCCTCAATCCGAGGTGCGGTGTGGCCGACACCATTCAGAGTGTCTCTCTTTTGTTTAAAATGGACGGGATTATAAGTGAAAAGAACAACTGACATACGAAAAACCGACCAAACGCATTCGAAATGTGTCGATGCTTTAGGATAACGATCCATGGGTCATATGTGACGTGTACGAGTCAACCTGGTCTCAATCCGAGGCATGGTGTGGCCGGGATCACTCTAAGTGGCTCCCTTTTGTTTAAAATGGACAACATTTTAAGTACATACGAAAAACCGACCAAACGCATTCGGTTTCCATTGAAACTTTAGGAGAACGATCCATGGGTCATATGTGACCTGTACGAATCAACCCCGCCTCATCCTGAGATGCGGTGTGGCCGACACTACTCAAAGTGTCTGTCTTTTGTTTCAAAAATACGTCATTTTAATTGAAAAACATCAACTGGCATACAAAAAACCGACCAAACACATTCGGTTTCCATTGAAACTTTGAGAGAACTATCCATGGGTCATATGTGACGTGTACGAGTCAACCCTGCCTCAATCTGAGGCGCAGTGTGGCCGACACTATTCAGAGTGTCTCTCTTTCGTTTAAAATGGATGGGATTATAAGTGAAAAGAACAACTGACATACAGAAAACCGACCAAACGCATTCGAAATGTGTTTATGCTTTAAGAAAATGATCCATGGGTCATATGTGACTTGTACGAGTCAACACAGGCTCAATACGAGGCACAGTGTGGCCGAGATCACTCTAAGTGGCTCCCTTTTGTTTAAAATGGACAACATTTTAAGTACATACAGAAAACTGACCAAACGCATTAAGTTTCCATTGAAACTTTAGGAGAACAATCCATGGGTCATATGTGATGTGTACGAATCAACCCCGCCTCAATATGAGACGTAGTGTGGCCGACACCACTCAAAGTTTCTGTCTTTTGTTTCAAAAGAACGTCATTTTAATTGAAAAACATCAACTGGCATACGAAAAACCGACCAAACGCATTCGGATTATGTTGTTACTTTATCAAAACAATCCACGGGTCATATGTGATGTGTACGAGTCAACCCCGCCTCAATCCGAGGCGCGGTGTGGCCGACACCATTCAGAGTGTCTCTCTTTTGTTTAAAATGGATGAGATTATAAGTGAAAAGAACAACTGACATACGGAAAACTGACCAAACGCATTTAAAATGTGTTGATGCTTTAGAAAAACGATCCATGGGTAATATGTGACATGGACGAGTCAACCCGATCTCAATCTGAGGCACGGTGTGGCCGGGATCACTCTAAGTGGCTCCCTTTTTGTTTAAAATGGACAACATTTTAAGTACATACGGAAACCGACCAAACGCATTCGGTTTCTATTGAAACTTTAGGAGAACGATCTATGGGTCATATGTGACGTGTACGAATCAAACCTGCCTCAATCTGAGATGCGGTGTGGCCGGAACCACTCAAAGTGTCTGTCTTTTATTTCAAAAGGACGTCATTTTAATTGAAAAACATCAACTGGCATACAGAAAACCGATCAGACGCTTTCAGATTGTGTGGAAACTTTAGAACAATGATCCATGGGTCATATGTGACGTGTACGAGTCAACCCCTCCTCAATCCGAGGCGCAGTGTGGCCGACATCATTCAAAGTGTCTCTCTTTTGTTTAAAATGGACGGGATTATAAGTGAAAAGAACAACTGACATACGGAAAACCGACCAAACGCATTCAAAATGTGTTGATTCTTTAGGACAACGATCCATGGGTCATATGTGATGTGTACGAGTCAACCCAGCCTCAATATGAGGCATGGTGTGGCCGGGATCACTCTAAGTGGCTCCCTTTTGTTTAAAATTGACAACATTTTAAGTACATACGGAAAACCGACCAAACGCATTCGGTTTCAATTGAAACTTTAGGAGAAAGATCCATGAGTCATATGTGACGTGTAAGAATCAACCCCGCCTCAATCGGAGACGCGGTATGGCCGACACCACTTAAAGTGTCTGTCTTTTGTTTCAAAAGGACATCATTTTAATTGAAAAACATCAAATGGCATACGGAAATCCGACCAAACGCATTCGGATTGTGTCGATACTTTATCACAACGATCCACGGGTCATATGTGATGTGTAAGATTCAACCCCGCCTCAATTCGAGTCACGGTGTGGCCGACACCATTTAGAGTGTCTCTCTTTTGTTTAAAATGGACATGATTATAAGTGAAAAGAACAACTGACATACGGAAAACCGACCAAACACATTCGAAATGTGTTTATGCTTTAGGAAAACAATCCATGGGTCATATGTGATGTTTACGAGTCAACCCAGGATCAATCTGAGGCACGGTGTGGCTAGGATCACTCTAAGTGGCTCCCTTTTGTTTAAAATGGACAACATTTTAAGTACATATGGAAAACCGACCAAACGCATTCGATTTCCGTTGAAACTTTAGGAGAACGATCCATGGGTCATATGTGACGTGTACGAATCAACCCCACCACAATCTAAGATGCGGTGTGGCCGTCACCACTCAAAGTGTCTGTCTTTTGTTTGAAAAGGACGTCATTTTAATTGAAAAACATCAACTGGTATACGGAAAATCGACCAAACGCATTCTGATTGTGTCGATACTTTAGAAAAAAGATCCAAGGGTCATATGTGACGTGTACGAGTAAACCTCGCCTCAATCCGAGGCACGGTGTGACCGACACCATTCAGAGTGTCTCTCTTTTGTTTAAAATGGACGGGATTATAAGTGAAAAGAACAACTGACATACGGAAAACCAACCAAATGCATTCAAAATGTGTTGATGCTTTAGTACAACGATCCATGGTTCATATGTGACGTGTACAAGTCAACCCGGGCACAATCCGAGGCACGGTGTGGCCGGGATCACTTTAAGTGTCTCCCTTTTGTTTAAAATGGACAACATTTTAAGTACATATGGAAAACCGACCAAACGCATTCGGTTTCCGTTGAAACATTAGGAGAACGATCCATGGGTCATATATGACGTGTACAAATCAACCCCTCCTCAATTTGAGACGTGTTGTGGCTGGCACCACTCAAAGTGTCTGTTTTTTGTTTCAAAAGGGCGTCATTCTAATTGAAAAACATCAACTGGCATACGGAAAACCGATGAAACGCATTCAGATTGTGTGGATACTTTAGGAAAATGATCCACGGGTCATATGTGACGTGTACGTGTCAACCCCACCTCAATCTGAGGCGCGGTGTGGCCGACACCATTCAGGTTGTCTCTCTTTTGTTTAAAATGGACGGGATTATAAGTGAAAAGAACAACTGATATACGGAAAACCGACCAAACCCATTAGAAATGTGTTGATGCTTTAGGAAAACTATCCATGGGTCATATGTGATGTGTACGAGTCAACCCGGGCTCAATCCAAGGCATGGTGTGGCCGGGATCACTTTAAGTGGCTCCCTTTTGTTTAAAATGGACAACATTTTAAGTACATACGGAAAACCGACCAAACGCATTCGATTTCCATTGAAACTTTAGGAGAACGATCCATGGGTCATATGTGACGTGTAAGAATAAACCCCGCCTCAATATGAGACGCGGTGTGGCCGGCACCACTCAAAGTGTCTGTCTTTTGTTTCAAAAGGACGTCATTTTAATTGAAAAACATCAACTGGCATACGGAAAACCGACCAAACAAATTCAGATTGTGTCTATACTTTATCAAAATGATCCACGGGTCATATGTGACATGTACGAGTCAACCCCGCCTCAATCCAAGACGCGGTGTGGCCGACACCATTCAGAGTGTCTCTCTTTTGTTTAAAATGGACTGGATTATAAGTGAAAAGAACAACTGACATACGGAAAACTGACCAAACGAATTCTAAATGTGTTGATGCTTTAGGAAAATGATCCATTGGTCATATTTGACGTGTAAGAGTCAACCCGGGCTCAATCTGAGGCACGATGTGGCTGGGATCACTCTAAGTGGCTCCCTTTTGTTTAAAATGGACAACATTTTAAGTACATACGGAAAACCGACCAAATGCATTCGGTTTCCGTTGAAACTTTAGGAGAAAGATCCATGGGTCATATGTGACGTGTAAGAATCAACCCCACCACAATCTGAGACGCGGTGTGGCCGACACCACTCAAAGTGTCTGTCTTTTGTTTCAAAAGGACGTCATTTTAATTGAAAAACATCAACTGGCATACGGAAAACCGACCAAACGCATTCAGATTGTGTTGATACTTTATCACAATGATCCACGGGTCATATGTGACGTGTATGAGTCAACCTCGCCTCAATCCAAGGCACGGTGTGGCCGACACCATTCAGAGTGTCTCTCTTTTGTTTAAAATGGACGAGATTATAAGTGAAAAGAACAACTGACATACGGAAAACTGACCAAACGCATTCGAAATGTGTTGATGGTTTAGGACAACGATCCATGGGTCATATGTGATGTGTACGAGTCAACCCGGGCTCAATCTGAGGCAGAGTGTGGCTGGGATCACTCGAAGTGTCTCCCTTTTGTTTAAAATGGACAACATTTTAAGTACATACGAAAAACCGACCAAATGCATTCGGTTTACATTGAAACTTTAGGAGAACGATCCATGGGTCATATGTGACGTGTACAAATCAACCTCGCCTCAATCTGAGACGTGGTGTGGCCGGCACCACTCAAAGTGTCTGTCTTTTGTTTCAAAAGGACGTCATTTTAATTGAAAAACATCAAGTGGCATACAGAAAACCGACCAAACGCATTCAGATTGTGTCGATACTTTAGCACAACGATCCACGGGTCATATGTGATGTGTACGAGTCAACCCCGCCTCAATCTGAGGCGCGGTGTGGCTGACACCATTCAGATTGTCTCTCTTTTGTTTAAAATGGACGAGATTATAAGTGAAAAGAACAACTGACATACGGAAAACCGACCAAACGCATTCAAAATGTGTTGAAGCTTTAGGAAAAAGATCCATGGGTCATATGTGATGTGTACGAGTCAACCCGAGCTCAATCTGAGGCACGATGTGGCTGGGATCACTCTAAGTGGCTCCATTTTGTTTAAAATGGACAACATTTTAAGTACATACGGAAAACCGACCAAACGCATTCAGAATCTGTTGAAACTTTAGGAGAACAATCCATGGGTCATATGTGATGTGTAAGAATCAACCCCACCTCAATCTGAGACGCGGTGTAGCCGGCACCACTCAAAGTGTCTGTCTTTTGTTTCAAAAGGACGTCATTTTAATTGAAAAACATCAACTAGCATACGGAAAACCGACCAAACGCATTCAGATTGTGTCGATACTTTAGCACAACGATCCACGGGTCATATGTGATGTGTACAAGTTAACCTCGCCTCAATATGTGGTGTGATGTGGCCGAAACCATTCAGATTGTATGTATTTTGTTTAAAATGGACATCATTTTAGGTAAAAATATATGGTATACGAAAAACCGATCAAATTATGAATTGAATTCTGAATTCCACATATAATTGTCATATAAATTTTAATTTGAATTTTAAATGAATTTTGTATGTTTATAATTATGTTATGAATTCTAATTTAATTATGGATGTGTATAGTTCTAGGATGCATTATATGTTAAATGTGTATGAATTTGTTCTCTATATGTATGTGTTAGTTAGTTATTGCAGGTACAATAATTGTATATGTATGTGTTAGTTTATTGTGGGTACAATAATTGGATTGAAAATGAGAGGGAATGCACAAAATGAGACCTGGTGGGGGATTGAAAATGAGAGGGAATGCACAAAATGAGACCTGGTGGGCAAATTGCAGACCTGCTGTGCAAATTGCAAGCTGCTGTGCAATTTGCACAGCATAGGCTATGCCAACGGTTTCAAACCGTTGGCATAGCATCTTTGGGGTTTTTTTTACCAATGGTTCTATGAACCGTTGGTAAAAAACTTTTCCCAACGGTTTAGAAACCATTGGGAAAGAGGAAGACTGCTTGGGCTTTCCCAACAGTTTGGTAGAACTGTTAGGATAGGTAAAATTTTCCCCACCCTATCCCAACAGTTCACTGTAAACCGTTGGGAAAAGTTTTCCCAACGACTTACTTCCCTACGGGTTGCACAACCGTTGGTATAACATATACCAACGGTTCTGCAGCCTTTCCCAACGATTTAGAACCGTTGGGAAAGACTGTATTTCCAGTAGTGACTGGAACCTCTACTAGAACGTCTATTGGAACCTCCACTGGAACGTCCACTAGAAGTTCCACTGGAACCTGGAACCTCTACTGGAACCTCCACTAGAACCTCCACTGGAACCTCCACTGGAACCTCCACGAGAACTAGAACCTCCATTGGAACCTCCACTAGAACTTCCTCTTAATAGATTTATAATTGTTATTAGTATAGATGTTGAATAAAATATATTACATATATTATATATAATTGCATTTAATATAAATATATTTATTAAAATTTAATTTTTATTAATATAGTCAATAGTTTTATAAATATATACTTTTGTTGTATTGTGGAACATCCATTGAAACTTCAATTGGAATTTCCATTGGAACCTCCACTGGAACTTCCACTAGAACCTCCATTGGAACCTCCACTGGAACGTCAACTGGAACCTCCACTGGAACGTCCACTAGAACGTCCACTGAAACTTCCACTAGAAGTTCCACTGGAACCTAGAAACTCCACTGGAACCTCCACTGGAACCTTCACTAGAACCTCCACTGGAACCTCCATTGGAACCTCTACTGGAACTGGAACCTCTACTGGAACCTCCACTCGAACCTCCACTGAAACCTCCACTAGAACTTCCTCTTAATAGATTTATAATTTTTATTAGTATAGATGTTGAATAAAATATATTACGTATATTATATATAATTGCATTTAATATAAATATATTTATTAAAATTTAATTTTTATTAATAGAGTCAATAGTTTTATAAATATATACTTTTGTTGTATTGTGGAACATCCATTGAAACTTCAATTGGAATTTCCATTGGAACCTCCACTAGAACTCTCACTAGAACCTCCATTGGAACCTCCACTGGAACGTCAACTGGAACCTCCACTAGAACGTCCACTAGAACGTCCACTGAAACTTCCACTAGAAGTTCCACTGGAACCTATAAACTCCATTGGAACCTCCACTAGAGCCTCCACTGGAACCTCCATTGGAACCTCCACTGGAACTGGAACCTCTACTGGAACCTCCACTCGAACCTCCACTGAAACCTCCACTAGAACTTCATCTTAATAGATTTATAATTGTTATTAGTATAGATGTTGAATAAAATATATTACATATATTATATATAATTGCATTTAATATAAATGTATTTATTAAAATTTAATTTTTATTAATATATTCTATAGTTTTATAAATATATACTTTTTTTGTATTGTGGAACATCCATTGAAACTTCAATTGGAAATTCCACTGGAACCTCTACTGGAACTTCCACTGGAACCTCCATTGGAACGTCTACTGGAACTTCCACTGGAACTTCCACTAGAAGTTCCACTGAAACCTGAAATCTCCATTGGA
Organism: Viscum album; assembly: GCA_963277665.1. Classification (NCBI taxonomy): domain Eukaryota; kingdom Viridiplantae; phylum Streptophyta; class Magnoliopsida; order Santalales; family Viscaceae; genus Viscum; species Viscum album. Next base: position 723,165,159 of record OY728167.1, read on the forward strand.
ACCTCCACTCAAACCTCCACTGGAACCTCCACTAGAACCTCCACTGGAACTTTCACTGGAACCTCCACTGAAACTTCCACTAGAACCTCCATTGAAACTTCCTAAAGATATACATTTTATTTACATTTTTATTCATGTATTATATATATTTTTAAATGGTAAATTATATTATTTTTATAAAATTTATGTAAAAAATTTAATACATATTATATGTAATTTCATTTAATATAAATACATTCATTCAAATTTAATTTACATTTTCGCCTTTTATTTTTATTTTTATTTTTCTTGTTTTTTATAATGGAAATTCTTCATTGACATTTTTGCCTTTAAATAAAAATGTTATTTTTTCTTCAAATTGGTATTTTTTATTTTTAGTTCCATTATAAAATATATTCTTTTTATGACTTTAAAAAATTACAGCATAAAAATGCTTATACATTTATAAAGTAATGAGTTTGCCTTTATTTGAGAAAATTTTATTATTTCCAAACAATATTTTTATTTAACTATTAAATGTAATAATGTTTTGTTACATTTTTCTAAGTACATATTTTTAATTTCCTTCATAAAGAATATTTTTTAAACTTGCAAAGATTAATAGTTGTTTACAATATTATTTAAGATATAAAAAATTGATATATTTTTAAGAATAACAATTTATAGGAAATTTATATTTTTCAATGTTATATTTTTTTTTATAAATTGATATGTTTTAAATAGTAATTTTTATCAATGTTTTTTATATCCAGTTTTTGTTTTCGATATGTTTATGTTTTGTATCAACACTTTTTATGTTTTTTTTTATCAATGTTTTTTATATGTTATTTTTTTTGTAATTTATAGGGTTTTTATAACATTTTAAATAGCATTTTATTATTCAGTGTTTTTGTTTTTTGATATGTTTTTTATCTGTTTTTGATATGTTTTTTTAATGTTTTATTTTTTTTATGATGTATTACAATTGTATGACGATAATAACATCAGAGGGTAAAAATGAGTTTTCACAACTGCATTTTTTATTGCATTTAAATCCATTGATCACTTTTTTTTTTTTATAAACATGGCATCATATTAAACAAAACATTAGTTTATGATATATACAACGGCTGCCGATCAGGACTGAGAGTGAGGCAGAGCGCGCGTGCAGTAGATGCTGAATATATCCGGGGGGACAGACCGATTGCTGCTTCGGGAATGCTCATTCGATGTAGAGGTAACATCTTCCCTGCCACCATGAAATCCCTTATCAGCAGGGCATACAAATACGTAAATGCTTTGTTCCTCTCTACGGGTTTCTGCTAACCTGAGCTGCAGCTGCGGTTTGGCGTGAGGTGGGGGCGCCACTGGATATAGAGGAGGTCATGGTGGCCCCACCCATTCCCATAGAGGTTCGGATTCGAGTCATCTGCACCTCCCTCTTCCACATCGACATTTATTTTTGGAAGACGATGGTAAGTTTTCCTAAACCCTCGTGCGGTTTTTGAATGCCACATTCATTGATCGTTTCTCTGAATTTATGTATGCATATGACCTAATCTAAAATTGATGTCATGCATCGACTTTCTCGCATCTTCTTTGTGTCACGAAGGATGACGCTGCTTAAGATTTTCGAGAAATACTCAGCCAAGAAGATGTTGGGTAAATTCTTCAATCCTTTAGCTAGGTTTCATATTGATTAGTTTCTAGCTTCATCATTTGGTATGACTACCAATTCCTTCCCTCTCTGGGCCATGAACTACCTTGTTCTGTATATGTTTTTCCCGTTTTATGGGTAGACCAAACCAATATCTTGAATCATGTTAGCAAAAATCTTTGTAATAATTTTGGCCTGTTCTTGTTGAAAAAGAAATGTTAAAATCCCCATAAAACCCTCAAGGAATCACTATGAATGCATTTTGAGTGGGATGGAGTTCATAGGCAGCATAATGAAAATTGCAGAAAAATGGTAAAGGGATATGTATGATTTTGAAGATGCAAAATTGGCCAAGTCGTGAAGGTCTCACTATAATAAATAATGTATGCCAAGTGATATGAAAGATATTATGATGTTTTAGGATGATACGTAAGATATTCATTGGCATATGTAAGATATTTTTATGTTTCAAGATTACATGTAAGATTTAGTATTTCTTACATAAGATTACACTGTTTTTAAAAAGTTGAGAATTTTAGGGGCTTAATTTTGACAATGCTCATGATTCTCTTTCAAAGGTTTAAACATCAAGATTGTTCAAAATAAATATGTTTTAAGGTGAGATGATATGGAGATGGTGTTTGCACTGTGAAAAGATACTTCACATGAAGTTGCTCTAGAGGATCTCACAGGTGCTGAAGCGTGTGGAGAGAAAATCTTGGAAATTAGTTATTTGCTTTCAAGCCGAAATCCATGGAGTTTTAAATGGAGAAAATCATGGGAGATATCAAGAAGGGTTGACTTGTGATTTATGGTGGAATTTGTTGACATAGTTTGCTTTCCAATTTAAAAATGGAAGGGTACAAATTTTTTTGAAGGCAGTCAATTGGGAAACCTGGCGTGATAGGAATTATTTTTTATTTTGGAGATTTTCAATGAATCCCTATGAAGTAGAAGGGAAGTGTTAGAAAAATTCCCCTTGGAGTATTTTTGGGTTGTGTTTATTGACAAGACTATTGATGGAACTTCTAAAGTTTCTTGAAAATTAATGAACTTGAAACACGAAGGCCAAAAGAGTTTTTTAAGAAGCTCGGAGCGACTATAACAGTTTTGTCCGTAGGAAAAAAATCATGCAGTGACATTCTAGGTTACACCACAAGTAGGCTATATCAGAATAACCTGCTCTGGAGGTTGGTATCATGGGGAGTGATTTATGCCATGAAGAGGACCCTATGGAGTTAGGCTTTGGGATGTTTGAAGACAACTAGTTGTTCATGCTGTGGAAGTTGGTGGTGCTGAGAGTGAAGTTGAAGATTACTAGAAAACGGTAAAGACTTGTATATAAAGTTCTCCATATGCAATATCTTTCGGGATGCTGAAATACGGCAAAAGGAAAAACACTCATTGTGATATGTAATATATTCAAGTGAAGTTGAAGGGACAAGTCACAATGCGAGCATAAGGATCACGCCATGAATGGTTGGATCCACATGTTACATAAGAGTACCCAGACAATATGTAAGGGCATTGGGAGAGCATACGTAAGAAACTTTCCTTTACCGCATAAGTGAAAACAATACGTAAGAAAAAGTTACATTGTGGGAGGGATGGCCACCCCATGAAGGGGTTTAAGTGGATTTCAACAGTTTTGTTTATTTGGAGATGTCCACGCCGTGAAGTAGTACATCACACCACAATATATTTTGAGATGGAGAATATTTGGAGTATCACTCTGTTCTTCCATTGGTTTTAAATGGGATATTCTGCCGGATTGGGTGAATTTGGTTGTTGACTTGGAGGAAGGAGTTTAGGTTCAAGGTTTCATAATGGAATGTGGGCCATGCCATGATGGTAATTCTCATGTCGTAAAGAAGTCGAGATAACAAAATTTTCTATTTAGGTATCTTATCTTTCAAGAAGTCGATCGGGGATTTGTATGGGTGACTTTGGCATGGTTTTGAAGAAGGTTATTGGAAGAATGCCCCCATCTTATTGAGGGTGAATTAAAGATTAATTAAAGGGGAAACCTAGAGATTCTCTAAGAGTGGAGATATATCTTTCCTCAAAACTATGGAACAAGGTAGAGAAGAGGAGGAAAAGGAAAATTCAAAGAAAGTATCCCACTTGGTTTCTTTTGAAGGGGGAAATTTGGGAATCTCGATGCAAGGTGTCCAACGAAATTCCGGGATGACGATGAAGATGAAAAACACATGAAAGATTCATCTAAGGGCATGAAAGGTAAGAGGAGTTCGCAACAGAAATTCTTCAAAAGGAAGAACTTGCTTTTACAAGAAGATGTTAACTTGGAGGAAACTTGTTATGTAAAATAATTGAGAGGGAGAAAAGAGGAGCAAACTGTGTATATAGAATATAGCAGCAAATCACAGTAGCAGAATTACAGCAGAAAACAGAGCAGAAAAATAGGAAAATACATAAGGGTGGTAGGGGAAGGAGAGGAAGAGAAAAAAGAAGAAGTAACCCGCAGGAGAAGACCACCCTCCTGAGAGCCCAGCCGAGACCACCGGCGAACCTGCTGCCAAGCAATTGCTAAAATGATTTGTGTCCCTCTACAAACACTGACCCCCTTTATTTAAAGGCCCACCCAACCCCCTCTAACAAACTAACAGCTTTTAGGTGGTCCCCCTCCAGCCAAGAATATTCCCCTCTCTCCTCTAATAGCCCAACAACCTCCAGCCAAATATATTCTCCTCTCTCCTCTAACAAACCAACAACCTCCAGCCAATAACAATAACACCTGGACAACCCCCTTTATTCCTAACAATTCCCTCCCACCTAAAAACCACAGTGTCCTCAAGGTGGAACAAACTCAACCTTTGTTCGGCTGTGCATTGGGACAACAACACCTGGTGGCGGCTTTGGTGGAGGCCTCAGTATCATTGCATCTTCATTGGAAATCAGCAACACACTTGGGAAAATTAAGACAGTGCAAGTGGTCCGTATTCATCTTTGTCCTTCGGTCCCCAGCAACTAGTACAGGATACTCTAATTGTTGTGCAGCACAATAGGTCTTCATTTCACCATAAATCTCAGCCAACCCCTCAAGCACAATGTCCACTTCTTTAGGCTGTTTTGGTTGTCCAGCAGCTATAGCAGTTCGCCATACACAAAATTCAGTGCCAATTGCATGCGGCTGGCAGTCTAAAACAGTCCCCACAGCTTGTGTATAAACTTTAATGGGCTCCGAAACCGATCTCCCGTAGGCATCACCAGCTAAATTATGTACCTTGGCTTTCAAAAGTGAGAAGTTAGCAGCAACAGTTGAAACATAATATAACTCTGTCCGGTGCAGTGGTTCTTGTACCATTTTACCCCTTTTTCTGTCACAAGCATCCCATGGAATGCCAACCGGCTTCAATCTTTCTTTAACATGATTCTCATAGGAAGAAGTTAACAGCCAATTGAGCAAATTAGAGCAATCAAGGTAGAGGGAGAACTGCTGGCCACATTTAATTGCTGCTGAATAAGAAGTAAGTAGGCCAAAAAAATGATCCCTTGCATCCCAATTGAAGCCCAATATCACCATGATTCGCGCCTCTCCAATTAAAATAGGTGGATAATGTTTCCAATACAATACAACGTTGTAAGCTTTAACACCACAAGCTCTTGATTCTGCTCCGTTTATGAGTACTCCCACACAAATTCCGGAAGGAACCTTACGGCCAAACCCGAATCTTCTGCTTCTAATCCAACTAAAATCATCTGCAAATGAATCCTCTCCCAGAATGCACATATAAACAGGTCTGAAACTACCTGCTCCAAGACTGTTTGAAGGAGCAAAATCTTCCGTGACAGCCCTAATTTCAGTAAAGCTTTGTTGTCTCTTCACCTTTTTGTTGTCACCACTTTTAGAACTAGTATCGGGACTCCTCCTTTCCAGTTTATTCTCGTTTGAATTTCGATCAATAATTACCTCTTCTAGTTGTTCTGGAAGGGACGCAAACTTCTCCTTTACGTCTTCCAAAGCCTGTGTGGGCTGCTGCTTGTCATACTGCCATTGAAAGAACTCCCACTACTCCGTGTCGTTCCCATATTCCTTCATCAATGCTGGCTTCAACTGCTCCCAACTCACATCAGGGTTTTCAGACAGCCAAGACAAGAACCAGCGCAGAACCGTGTACTCCATACTTAGCTGCGCCCAATGTATTTTCATGTCCTCTGCTATTTGAAAAAACTGGAAATATGCCTCTGCTTTCGTGATCCAGCCCAATGGATCTTCTCCAAAAAAATAAGGCAACTCAACCTTATTTGTCATTCTTGTCAGACTTTCTGTTCGATCAAAAGCCTTCAGCAGCTTGCTTCCACCTTGTCTGCAACCTTCCTCTGCGTTTTTACACCTGCATAGATAATCAGTGTACCCCCCACTCTGTCTCCCAGTCACCGTAATAGGTTCCTCCAACAACTCTAGTCCCAAACGACCCTCTGTTGTGTGCTTTTCGAAGCCATGAAACCTGAGCGGAGCGTTCTCTGCAGTTCGCTGCGTCTGAACACTTGCAGATTGCAGGAATTCTGCTTGTTCTTGAACCAGCTTCTCTAAACCTTCCTGAATAGTCTTTAACGTCCGTTGTACCTCTTCCGCAGCCGATTCGATATTAGTAGGGCTGTTCTCCATCCTGTGGTGGAGTTGATTCTTCTCTGACTGTCCTCTAGCGCTAGTTTTTTTTTTCCAGCTGTGATCGCCTCTCAGTTGTGCTTGTGATGTCAAGCAGCGAACGAAGGCCTCGCAGGTCTCTCTCCAGCGAAGGCGATTCCCCAGCGGAGTCGCCAAATTGTTATGTAAAATAATTGAGAGAGGGAAAAAAGAGGAGCAAACTGTGTATATAGAATATAGTAGCAAATCACAGTAGCAGAATTACAGCAGAAAACAGAGCATAAAACTAGCAGAAATACAGCAATGGAAGGAGAGAGAGAAAAGAAAGGAGAGTGAGAGAAAGAGAGGAAACCTTGGAAGACCACGATTTTCACCAACGAATGGCTTCCTTCTTGTTCGTGTCTGTCACATATTTAGGAACTCTTTTTCAGAACTCACTTCGATCTAATGGCTTCCTTCAAGTTTTCACCAACGAACGCCCTGATTGCTACTCAGACTGAATCTTCGTCCGCGCGGAGGGCGTCATTACCAATCCAGCGTCTTTAAAGCTGAGTCTCAAATGCACTGGTTCGAGAGTACTGTCAGCATGGTACCATCCCGACCCTGGAGGCTGTAGGTTCCGAGCGCATCAGAAGCGCGGTTGAGCTGACGCCCAACTTTAATTTTTACCACGATCAATGATTATTCCGGGATCAATACGACGATGAACGACAGTCTCCACGGAATAGAATCAAAGATTTAGATAAAGGAAGAGACCCGAAATCTTTAGAGAGGATCTTGCGCATCATGTTTATAATTAATTTAAATTTAAATTTTAAAGAAATAAAATACCTGGTTCTTCGGTACTTTCTTTGCTGATGATGTTGATCGTTCGGGATGATCCTTTCGGATTGTCTCGTTGCGCTTGCGAGGATCCAAATCAGAATCCCTCTAGCGATGATCCACACGTGTTCCAATGGTCTCCGATTGACGACACTCGCTTTCCGGGTGTTAGCGCGACAAAGCAAATGTCTTGCGTCAATCGATCCTGATCGCCTGTTTTTCGATCTTGAAGAACGTCTCTCGTTCTTGAGAGGGAGAGAAGAGAGGAGTCGAGAGAAAATTTCTGACTTGGAATTGTTCTTTCGTCATCGGTTTCCCATCCATGGCACAATAGACGTACCTGTCTATTTATTGACGTGAGGATTCAGTTATAATATTTAATTGCGTAACAATTAAATACATTCATAACCTTAGAGAAAATCCATGCTACATAATAACAATAACTGCGTCATTATTTGTGGTGCGCCAACTTGTGCAAAATAGAATCATAAATGAAATCTCGTGCCACATAATTATAACAACGTTATTATTATTTTGTTTTGTGTCAACTAGTTAAATAATTATTTACCGTCTTACAAATAATTATTTTACTACCGGACCAACCTTGGTCCGCTCGAACTCCATTTCCATTTATCGAACACCTGAATAAATAAATAAAATATTTATTCTCTTAAATAAATATTTTATTTACAAACTGATAAATAAATATTTATTAAATGTTCAATAAAATAAATAATCATATTTTTATTCACAATCTCGCGAATAAATATTTATTTAATTTATGCAATCATTTTAACTTGAATAAAATTATTCCACCGTCTTGAGAATAATATTTATTCCATTAATTAAATTCAAATAGAATTTAACCGAGACCACTAAAAACACTTAGTGTGTGACCCTCTAGGATTCTTTTTCATTGACATCAGGCGAGTTTGCCTAAAGTCCAAGAGTACTGTCTAGCAACGAGTCAAGACACCTAAGAGAAAAAACTTCGCAACAATAACATCCACATACGAACGCTCACTGTGTAATATAATCTCTTTGTCTCAATATCTCATCAAACTGGTTTCATGATAGTGTCATCAACCTTTATGCTTGATATGTCGTTCTTTGACTACCTGAAATAAACTCGTCGTTGCATCATGACTTCATGACTATGGAATTTCGTGCGACGGTTCTATTTTAACCAAATAGTCGAGATATCAACTTCCATAAATGGAAGTGACAAATCATTCCTCAACTTATCCATTAATAATATGTCATTCATGATCCATCCAATGTACCATACTTTCGGCAAACTGTCTGCGTGATGATTTTCGTCAGTAAATCAAAGTGCGCGAGTCATGACACGTATTAATGATAATCTTAAAATATAAGGACCATTACACACGCTTGTAGATAGGTATATCCGATGACACTAAAACATGCAGAATTTCTACTGGCGGGTATGTTCTTATAATATCCTGTCTTGGAGATTACCAAGTGCGAACTTCCTGAGAAAAAGTCTCATCTGCTTGTACTCATACCTGACGGTCTGTATACTATGTGTCCTATCATAGTATGTCATCCAACCACAGAACTATATTTAAGAATATTGTCATAACACTTCAAGGTTCTCATTATAGCGGGGAATTGCTATGACCTTGTCAATGCGACAAATACTCCAGAACATTATTACACTACAATCATGCAGAACAATGAACAATATGGAATAAGATTTTTAATATTTAAATATATTAAATATTCATGTAATCAAAGTACAAACAGTTGGTTCTAGAACACCAACTCTTACAGAAGCCGCTCGACAGACCCTCCAGCTCAACAATCACCCCCGATCTTCCGGTTAGCGACGATTGATGGTCCTGAAGCAGACGGCGCCGACCACCATCTTCAACCATTTCGGGAGCTTATCCCTGGAACACAACAACCTGTCCCTCCCGTATTTCAGGGAGGTGGATCAAGATGTCACATACGACCTTGTCCCGAAGACACAAGAGTCCTTCTCAAGGGCTCCTGCCAACAATCGCCACCGCTAACGCCGCACGACAGTGAACCCTTAACATGATGAGGGTGTCGCCTTCGACTGTCCGGATCAGGTCCTTCAAACCCGAGCACGCAAGACGACCCGCTGGGGATGACAACCAGCCAATAGGGAGCAGGTTCACACCTTTTCCCCCTCCGGAGAAGCCCACCAACCCAGTTTGGTGGCAAACAACGAGCATGCACATACACCCGTTCGCCTTCATTCAGCCAGCCAACAGACTCTCCTGGCGGCATTCAAAGAAGCCCGCCAACCAAATACGGCGTAAACCTGCAAGCTGGAACATACACCTGCCTGCACCCACCAAGCCTGCGAGCAGACTTGTCTGGAAGCACTCAAAGAAGTCCACCGACCATGTTTGGCGGCAAACAATTAACATACACACACTCGCCAACATCCATTAAGCCTGTCAGCAGCCTCGTCTGGCAGCACCTAGAGAAGTCGGTCGGAAAGCCCCGACGACAAGTAAGGGGCAGACTCAACTCTGCCCCCCCCACACGAGTACTGTCAGTATCCACTGGTAGGAAAGGGAGGACAGGTGCAGACATATACACCTATTTCAGATACAGAATGGACATATATTCCCGTTTCAGTCGCTGAGGTCACTAAACATATCCTGACAATGGTGAAGGGGCAAACGCAAATTCCTTCCCATATCCTAGAAACTTTCTAAAACATCATAACAGCGACAATAGTAGTACCCAAGTGACAGATACATAATTCTATCCCCACAAGTGGGGTGGCTCCTCAACAAGTCACCCCGGAGCATATACATACCTCTATTCCCATCCAGAAGGGTCATGAGGCAAACTCTACCATATCATACGAACAACCGGATCGGGACCATACACCCGTTCTAGCTGGAGATAACTAACCTATCCTGATGGTCGCTCCAAGGCGAACACATACACCTGCCCATGACAACCACTTCTCCCAGCAAGTGGCCCCAACTGCTTGTAAAAAGGTGCCCAAGAAGAAGTGTTATCAAACACAGTTGGAGAATCAAGAGTTGATGTGCGATCGAGCTTTGCTTAGTGCTGAAGTTCTTAAAGCCTTCATACACTTTTCTCTCTATTGCAGCTCAAGATCTTACCCTCCTGTTTCCAAATTACGGGAGCAGTTACAGTAATTCTGAAGGTCCTTATTGGACACTTCCCCATGAAGACTTGCTTCATGACAATTCGGTCAATCTCGAGAGCCTATCTCTTGATGAGAGTCACGAAGACCTTCCGTGTAGCCAGAAGACCAAAGAGCAAGAGAGTTTTCCCCTTGCTGTTATCCACCATGATGGTCCTCCCCATGACGACGTTCACTGCGAAAATCCTCTCTGCGGTAGTAATTCGCATTGTCAAGAGAATTCTTTAATGAGCAATGCAGTGACGAGAAAACCCTCTTATCGTGCGACACTTGCAAGCACAAGACCAGTTATGTCTGATGCCTTGTCACTGGCAGATGAAATCATTTCTCAACCGGAAGACAACCCAAGGTGACAGTCATTCTCCGAACCACCCTTGGGCCACTTACCTTCCAGTGCAACAGAGGAATTCTCTACTGATCTTGCTAATTCTGATAAAACGACATGAAAACGCCAACTTTGGTCCGATCAGGTAGAAGAGTATCTGGCGAAAGATGAAGAAGATATGTTAAACATGAGGAAACAACTGACTAAAGATGAAATACCAGTCATGTTTTGGCCTTTAACCACCCCTCGATACAACATTCCAGAGGTGTTTGCGGAAGATTGTATGCATGACGTCCGCCTCAACATATGGAAAACTCTTCATCACCTAAAATCAAAGGTATTACCTTATGACGAGTATCAAAGTCATGTCAAGGTAATAGAAGGGTTACAACACCAAATTGACCTGACACCTCTCCTGACTTCTCGACATCCAAAGATCGAGAAACAGTAAGGAGCCCTTCCACGTGCATGCCTCGATGCATTAATGAGGTTGCGGCGACTGATTGCAGATACCCCATCTGGTGTTCGTATTAGAGGATGGGGTGCACATGGAGCGTTGCATTTCACTGCACTCCCCAGTCAGCAAATCCCACCAAAAGTGGTATCATGCAATGTCATTGCCCCAGACCGGCTACAACAAACAGATTCTGTTCACGACTGAAGATATGCTCAACAAGAATAGGCCCCGGGTACTGTAGCGGCGGCGTAACTGTAGCAGTGGTGGCACTTTAGTGGCGGAGGCACTGTAGCAGGGACTGTAGCAGAGACTGTAGCAGGGGTTGTAGCGGCGGCGGTACTATAGTAGCCCGAGTATTGTAGCAGTACTATTCACATAAGGGCCCTTTGGGCCAAAAAATGGGCTTTCAAGCCTTGTATTCAGACCACTTGGTCTTGGGACTTCGGGCTATGTAATGAGTCTCCATCTACCCAGTTATAAAGATGTCTTTGCTTTAAATAATAAATGAGCCTTCAACCTCAACCTTTAAAAAAACAAGAATAGGCCCCGATCGGCTCTCACTGATGTCGGGCTCGAAGAGACCAAGCTGTTGAGAGACTTTTGCATCAAGCGTCTAAGAACATCGAGCATGCCTCCCGTTTAGAAGATGTCAGTCGTCAGATTGCACAAATGTCAGAAATAGAACGGTCTTTCGAAATGGGCGATTTAAGTGAGTGCCAGATAATGCACCCATCCCACGTTCGGACCAAAATCCACAAAATCAAAAGAGTAGTTGCGGTAATATCAGCCACAATAGTTCGGGAGCAACCCCTGCCCCGCAGGCTGGGTGCTTTTTTAACCCACCCCTTGGAGCGAGTAAATCGGGCCCGAAGGGTTGTGAAAGAAGAACACGAACAATCCCAGTGATAATCTCTATATATGTATGGGTGAGAGACATTTTACCCCATGCTAGTGATAATCTCTATATATGTATGGGTGAGAGACATTCTTACCCAACGCTAGTGATAATCTCTATATATGTATGGGTGGGAGACATGCTTACCCCACACCAGTTAAAATCTCTATATACATGTATGGATGTGAGATGTTCTTACCTCATGCCAGTTATATGTATGCATATATATATGTAGTGACTTGATCAGACATACCAGCTGTGAGCTGAAGCAGGTAGACCTGCCAGGTATCCTTTAGGAACCTGAGCGGGAGGTCATTATTTATTCTGCATTGTTTTACTTTCCTGTTGTCAGTTTCACACTGTTTACTTACGATCGCCTACTCAGATTACACATAGACACCATTAGTGGTGGCCTATTGAGATTTTTATCTCACACCCTACTCGGGCCGCCCTTGGCACCCGAGAAGACCTTTTTCCTGCTGGTATGGATAGAGACAAACACCACTCTTCAGGCTGTTGATTCTTACTGCCTAGTTGGAGCTCAGGAATAGAGGATCGGGCTTAGCCTTGAGATGTTATGGAGCAACTTTTGGATTTTGTTCACTTTTGTACTTTTTGTTTAGCATACCTGTTGCTTGTTTCATGTTTTCCTTTTGTACTAGCATGCCATGCATACATGTTTGTATCAGACACTGCCTATGAGGCTTTTGCTATATTATTCAGTTATTCAGCCTTCCTCTGTATTTGTTTATGCTTTCACTGTTTTTTGTATCTATCTGATTGATTATGTTTCTGCTACTGTTTACCTTTGTTGTATCCGCTGCGTTACTCTGACATGAGGGTGTAGTCTCCCCATTGTACTTTCTAAACACCCCTATAACGAGTCGAAGTTTTATCAATGAAAATTCCTTCTTATAATTATGTCATATGGTATAAACACATAGAGAACACAAAAATAACCTTATAAATGATGGATGAATGAAATAAGAATCGTTTCTAGAAGTTAAGGAACCCATAGTGATGAAATAGTAACTTGACATTTGGAATAGTAATGTGACCCTTATGAATAGTAAATTGACCAATTGAATAGTAACATCACTAATAGAAGTATAAATAAAATTTATCCATCTTATAAGTGACAATATGATATAATTATATCACAGTATAAGTAAATATTTTAAAAATTATTAATTAAGTGTTGATATTTTTACAAGTCATAAATATTTAATTACAATTTTATGATTAATTTAATAATTTAAAAGAAAATAAATTTTCATAAAATTTATTCATAAATTATTGTTTTAATTTCTTTTGATTATAAGATAACATTATGATACCTTAATAAAATTTTCAGTGTTAGAAAAACATTTTTAATTTTAAAATTTGTATTTTCCAAATAAATAATGGTTTTAATTAAAAATTAAATTTATCATATTTAGAAAATTATTTTCATAAAGTGGAGTTCATTTTTTAATTCTACACGTTGAAAAATGGTTAGGGTGATTTTTTGGAATTTTTCTAAAATACTTGGTCCTTACTGGTTGATTTACATTACTAATGATACTATCACTGGGATGATTCTTTAGAAACGACTGATTAGGGTTTTGTAAAACCTGTTCATCAACATAAGGTAGAAAGTCTTCTGGGATAAATGTTTCAGAACCATTTTCTTGAACATTTTCCTTATCAGAAGGATCTTCTAACAAAGTTTGATAATCAGTTTTTGAAAACACATCCGAAGATGTAGGTTAAGGTTGTTTAAAAACAAAAGGATCAGATTCATCAAACTTGACATGTAATGTTTCTTCAACAGTATAAGTATTTTTGTTGAAAACTCTATAAGCCTTAGAAGTTGTGGAGTAGCATAAGAAAATTCCTTCATCAGATTTTGGTGCAAATTTGGGCATATTATCTTTAGTATTCAAGATGAATACTTTGCAACCAAAAACCTTGAAGTAGGAAAGTGTATGCTTTCTACCATTCCATAACTCATAAGGAGTTTTATTAAGAAAATGTCTAATCAAACCACGATTTATAGTATAACAAGCAGTACTTACAGCTTCAGCCCAGAAATGTCTAGCTATAGAATATTCCCTCAACATGGTTCTAGTTATCTCTTGAAGAATTATATTTTTTCTTTCAACTACACCATTTTTTGAGGGGTTCTAGGTGCTGAAAAGTTGTGAGTAATACCTTTTCTACTAGAAAAAGTTTCAAACTCAGAATTTTGAAATTCTTCTCCATGATCACTATGAATAGTTTTCAATGGAAGGGTTTTTCTCATTTTTAACTTGGACTCTAAAACATTTGAAATAAGAAAAAGTTTCAGACTTCTTTTCTAGAAAATAGACCCATGTAAATCTAGTGTAATCATCAACTAGAACAATACATAATACTTGCCTCCAATGCTTCCAGTTTGTATTGGTCCAAAGAGGTTCATATGCACTGACTACAATGCATCAGTTGTTGAGACTTCACTGATTGATTTAAAACTAGATTTATGTTTCTTGCCATACTGACAAAGATCACAAACTTTAGAAGAATCAAATCTAAGCTCCGGTAGATCCTTAACTAGTTTCTTCTTAGAGAGTTTACAAAAGTTTCTAAGGTTACAGTGTCCTAACCTTCTTTGTCATAACCAAGAATGATCTTCCATTGCACTAAGACAAGGTATGTCTTGGCTCCTAAGGTCTTCTAAATTCAAAGTGTATACATTCTCTTGCCTATGGGCGGAGAGAATAAACTCTTCTTTGGAATTGTGAACTAAACACTTATCATTCCTGAAATTCACAAGGTATCCTTCATCACATAATTGACTTATGCTAATGAGGTTGTGCTTAAGACCCTTGACAAATAAAACATTTGAAATTAAAGTTCCAAGAATAACAATATTAACTATACCAACAATTTATCCCTGAGCATTGCCTCCGAAAGTTACCTTTCCTCCCTTCGTCTTGATAATCTTTTCAAAATTTATTTTGTTACCAGTCATGTTCCGGGAACATCCACTATCCATGTACCATGTATTGATGTTATCATCTTCTCTATTTTCCTGAAAATATGAAAAAGTTAGGTTTTTGGAATCCAGACTTGCTTGGATCCAGATTTCTCAGAAAGTAAAATTTTAGGTGCCCACATCTTTTTAGAAAAGTAAGCCATATGAAAACCTAAATACTGGGTTTTGTTTAAGGAATAACTCTTTTCCCAATGCCCACCACATTAACACTTGGTACAAAATGAGACACTTTGAGGAACAAAATAATTGTTGCTGAAAATTGGTTTAGCATGGGTATAACCAAATCCAGATTTGTTTCTTAAAGGTCGTAATTGTGAATACATCTTATCAAAATTTTCTTTACCTAAAGTAAAGTTTGACAAACACTTCTTTAAGGAAAATATTTCGGACTTGATTTTGATAACCAAGTTTTTATCTTCAAAATCATTTGATTTGAAACTAGAGCTAGCCTCTAAAACACTTTTCTTAGAAATTACTTTTTCTAGATCATTAGAAAGTTTATTCTTCTCAGAATTTACTTCCTCAAATTTTTTGAAATACTTAAAAATCATCATTTTTTATATCAAGATATTTAGAAAGATCTGATATCTCCTTAGTAAGAATAGTATTCCTAGAATTTTCCTTGTCAAGTTTTTTCATGAGTTTTGAATTCTCAATCTCAAGAAGTTTGGAAAACCTAGAAACTTCTTCATAGGTAGGTAAAGTATTATCTTCATCAGAAGTAGATTCTTCATCCGAAGAGTTGTAATATTTACTATCATTAGAATTCAATGAATCATTGGTCAGTGATTCAACATTATGTACCTTAGCCATAAAGCAACGATTGTCAATAGGTAGTCTGGCTATTAGACCAAGATTCTTCTGTCCAGAAGATTCATAATCTGAAGATTCATCTGAAGAGTCACCACCACTTGCACTCTAGGTGTCATTAGCTTTCAAAACTTTCTTGGCTTTGGATTTGTAATACTTCTTCCTATTTCTTTCAGAATGCTTTTCCTTTATTTTTTCTTAAGCATAGGACAATCAGATCTTATAAGTCCAACTCTCTTATATTCATAACATGTTACTTCAGAATCTTTCTTATCTTTCCTACCTTTCTTCTTATACTTGGATTGAAAGTTTCTCTGTCCAGCTATCTTGTTCATTCTACGACTAAGATTTGCTAACTCATTTTTTGAAGATTCACTTCCACTGGATCCAGATTGTATAACAACCTTCTTAGACTTAGATCTAGTAACTCTCTCAGGAGTCTTAGCTTTCATATGATTTGATGTTGTAGTAAAAGAAACAGTACCATTCTCATTCTTCTTTTTGATGTTGTCAACATCTCTCTTCATTCTTCTTTCATGTTGAAGAAGGGTTCCAAACAGCTCATCTAAGGAAATTTGAGTAACCTTCCTGTTCTCATCAATAACAGTTCTCTTGGATTCCCACTCATTGGGCATAATGTCTATGATCTTATCAACAAGAGTTTCATTATCCAAACCTTTCTCTCTCATTGATTGTAAACTATTTAAAATAATCATAAATCTTTGTTGCACCTTACAAATGGGTTCACCATAAGGAAAACTAAAACCATGATATTCAGCTCTAAGCGTGGCTCTTCTTGTTTCAATGACTTTGGAAGTTCCAAAGTGAGTAACTTCAAGTGTCTTCCAAATGCAATTTGCTGCTTTATAAGATGAAATTTGGCTATATATATTTCTTGTCATTGAGCAAAGCAAAGTATTTCTTACCGTATAGTTAAGTTGATAATCATGCTTCTCTTGGTTTGTAAATGTACTAACTTCCTTGTTAGAGATTTTATATGCACCAGTAAGCATAACAAAATTTTCAACTCCAGTATTGATAATAAACATCTTCATGCGGTCTCTCCAATATTCATAATCATTTCCATCAAAAATAGGTGGTCTTGTTGGATTGAGATTGTCAATAGAACCAACATTCATTCCTGTCATATTTATGAAAAAACTTTTTACACAAACTTGTCAGTAATAAGAGTTTGTAAACAAGGAATATATAACAAGATTAACTCTAAGCAAAAAAAAAACCAATCCGAACTTATGAGTCTGAAAAGTTGAATCTGAAAAATAAGAATGAGATAGATTCTCTTCTGAATCTAATCGTGAGATCAATTCAGATTGAACAAATGCTTTGATACCAATTGTGAGATGGTATGGTGAGTATGATATACTATATAATACCAAATGTAGGATCGAAATAACAGAGATACTGTATAAAGTATCTAATGATGCTTAGAATACAAGAGGAGGGGTGAATTGTATACTTTTAAAAATTCTTTTGGAACTTTTAAAGATGGTTATGTTTAACAAAGTTAAACAACGTAATTCAAAAAACCTCTAAATAGTGTGAATCCGGAAATATGGTTCCAGAAATTGAAACTTAATAAAAGTTTACAATAACAAAGATTCTACCATAGATTTTATAGAATCTAACTAAGTCAGAGTACACGTATAAGAAAGTATATGATAGTTATACTTTCCTTACAATACAAATGTAGCAGAAAAATAAACTTGTAACAAGAACAAGTAACAAGATGTAAATCTTTTATCCCAAAGAGAAGGGTATCCAACAACCTTGGATAAAGGTCCCTTGATTTATACTTTCAAGGAAGTCTGTCTTACCCACACCATGGTAAGCTCTCGATACGAAGATCAGAGTCTCTGTCTTATTATCCCAGCAAGCTCTGAACTTCAAGGTTGTTGGCACCTTTGTCTTCCTCAGCAAGGAAGCCCTCGAACTTCAAGGTAGTCGCCACCTCTGTCTTCCTATCCCCAAAAGTCCCCGAATGTCATCACCAACATTCGGAGTCGCACAAAGCAAATCTGAACGAGTAGTTCAGTATGCACAAAGCATGAGAGAATCTCTCTTTAGAAATCACTTCAGATCATCAGTTGTCCAAAAGTTGTCCAAAGTAATGAGCTCTTTCAAATGAGCTCATATTTATAGGTGTGGATCCAATGGTCGGCTCCCTCCTCCAACGGTCATATTCTTCCTTGAATTTTGGAGGGACCTGTACACGTGTCACTCAACCAACGGTTAGTTAGAAACAGAATAGACGACATCGTTTTATAACAAAACATGTGTAACTAAAAGCACGACATTGTTTTATAACAAACTCAACAATTTGGAGTATAAGTAAATATTCGGACTATAAATAAAAGTTCGGAGTCTAAAAACATTCGGAGTCTATAATACAAGGATATTCAGATTCTGTTTATTAGGGAATTCGTAGTCTGAATTCAGAGTCAAAATTCGTAATGGGAATTCATCATCAGAATTCGTAATGTGAATTCGTAATCAGAATTCATCATCAGAGTTCTTAATGAGAATTCATAATCGGAATTCATCATCAGAATTCGTAATAAGAATTCGTAATCTGAATTCTTCATCAGAATTCGTAATCAGAATTCGTAATCAGAATTCATCATCAGAATTCGTAATGAGAATTCGTAATTAGAATTCGTAATTAGAATTTATCATCAGAATTCGTAATGAGAATTCGTAATCAGAATTCATCATTAGAATTCGTAATCAGAATTCATCATCAGAATTCGTAATCCGAATTCATCATCAGAATTCGTGATGAGAATTCATAATCAGAATTCATTATCAGAATTCATAATGAGAATTTGTAATCAGAATTCTTCATCAGAATTCTTAATGAGAATTCGTAATCAGAATTCATCATCAGAATTCGTAATGAGAATTCGTAATCAGAATTTTTCATCAGAATTCCTAATGAGAATTCGTAATCAGAATTCATCATCAGAATTCGTAATGAGAATTCGTAATCAGAATTCCACATCAGAACTCATAATGGAACTTTATAAAAGTTTGTACTCAGAATTCATGATAGAACTTCATTAAAGTTCATAACAAAAATTCGGAGTGAAACTTTATAAAAGTTCGTATCCAGAATTCGGATCCTAAAATATAATGCTTCATATCTAAGTATCATACGATTCCGAGGTTTTAGATATGACACCGAATTTTATACTTTAACAAGATAATGAACAAAGTAAAACATGGTAGGGTAAATTTCATTGGGAAAGGAAATTTTTCCTTATAGAACTAAAATACAAGGTATAACGAGATTTGCCTTAAGATAAGGTGTTTGTGATTTTCAAAACAAGAAGGGATAGTCAAGTCATAAGGAAACCTTAGTGACTCAACAATCTCCCCAAAGTAGGAAGGAATGGAAAATTCATAAGGAAAACCTTATTGACTCAACACCCACATCCTTTGATCATTCTCTTTCTTGATGTAGAGACCACCTTACCAGAATCCAAGATTTCTCAAGCATTTTTCAAGCCTATAATACGATGATTTTGGTGAATTCTTCAACTCAAACAATGTCTTCTTAAATTGGAAATATTTTTTCATGTATTCATATACATGGAACCCATCTGGTAGTTCTATGTACACTTCCTCTTAAAGGAATCCATTAAAAAATGTTTATTTGATGTCCATCTAGTACACCTTAAACATTACTTTCACCGAAAATTTCAAGAATAGTCAAATAATTTCTAACCAAGCCATGGGGTAAAATATTTCATCAACACTAATTCCTTCGATTTGGGAAAACTGGTACTCGCCTGTGCATTCGCACGATGATAAAACAAGATTATTATATTATGTGTTCTCATGGTGATATGGTTCAATTATTTTTTTAAGAAGACAATACTACATTTCCATGTTAATAATGAACATGAATATTCAATATTTTGAAATCACAAAATTATGATACTTATTATTATAATAAAATTGGGAAAAATTTAGAGACATCATTATGATAGTAGATTACATTTTTGATCAATACCTTTGAAAATATGTGGAAGAATTTATAAGAAATATTATATTATTTTCAGCACGATGATTTGAATTAAATTAATGAAAAGAATATTGAAATTGACATTTGAAATTCTGATAATTATGATAAATAATTTTCATAACAAAAACATATAGTTATATGTAGACATATTGAAATAGTACATTACAAAGGATATCGGTTTTTTTCAAAAAAATAAGAAGATATCCGGTCATTCCATGTAATTTTTCTTAATACACAAAAAAAATAAGATGGACAAGATCAATAACAATGTAGATTTGAAGTTTAAAAAAATTAATGGGAATTCACCATGAATGAACTTGATAGAGGAAAATAATATGAACTTGAATATGCCTCAACTATTAGGTTGAATGAATAGAACATTGCTACTAGTAATTTTAACTTAGGCCTCGACGGGGATCCCTTCTTCAAGCATTCCTGCAATGTCTGCACTGTAGGATCGAAATAGTGATGTAGATGCTCGATATACAAGAGGGGGGGTGAATTGTACACTTTAAAAGTTCATTTGGAACCTTTAAAGTTAGTTACAAATAACTATGTTTTCCTTAAGCAAAGGAAAGGGCTAAGTTTAACAAAGTTAAACTAAGCAAATTCACAACACCTCTAACACCGAATGCAAACTTGGAAAGAGATTCTGAAAGTAGGTTCTGAAAATATGGTTCCGGATATTGAACCTTAACAAAAGTTACAATATGAGATTCTACCTTAAAACGTATAGAATCTAAATGAAACAGAGTACAAGTAAGGAAGTATAAGAAAGTTATACTTTCCTTATAATACAAAATGCAGCGAAAATAAAACAAGTAGTTAAACTACAAGTAACAAGATATAAGTCTTTTAACCCAAAGAGAAGGGTATCCAACAGCCTTGGATAAAGGTCCCTTGATTTATACTTTTAAGCAAGTCTGTCTTACCCACACCAGGGTAAGCCCTTGATACGAAGATCGGAGTCTCTGTCTTGCTATCCCCACAAACCCTCAACTTCAAGGTAGTTGGCAACCTCTGTCTTCCTCAGCAAGGAAGCCCTCGAACTTCAAGGTAGTCGGCACCTCTGTCTTCCTATTCTCGGAAGCCCTCGAATGTAATCACCAACATTCGGAGTCGCACGAAGCTTTGAGAGTTAATAAGAGCCTCTCTCTCTAGAAATCACTTCAACAGCATGTATGCACAAAACCAAGTTGTTCATCTGTCATCAGTGTCGAGCTCTTTCAAATGAGCTCCTATTTATAGGTAAGGTCGGCTCCTTCTCCAACGGTCATATTTTCCTAAAAGATCGGAGGGACCTGTACACGTGTCACTTAGACAACGGTTAGTTTATAACAAAATAGCCGACATCGTTTTATAACAAAACAAGTGTAACAGAATGTACGACATCGTTTTAATTCTAACTCAAAAGTTCGGAATGAAAGCTTCGGAGTGAAGATTCGGAGTGTAATGGAAATAATAGAGTAGACAGATTATAGAAATGTAAGCAGAATAAAAGTTCGGAGTCTAACTAAAATATTTTTCGGAGTCTGAATTAATTCAGAGTGTATAAAACAAAGATAATCAGATTCTGTTTAATAGGTGAATTCGGAATGAGAATTCGGAATGAGAATTCGTCATCAGAATTCGTAATGAGAATTCATCATCAGGATTCGTAATGAGAATTCGTCATCAGAATTCGTAATGAGAATTCGTCATCAGAATTCGTAATGAGAATTCTTCATCAGAATTCGTAATGGGAATTCAGAATGAGATTTCTTCATCAGAATTCGTAATGAGAATTCTTCATTGGAATTCGTAATGAGAATTCTTCTTCAGAATTCGTAATGAGAATTAATCATTAGAATTTGTATTGAGAATTCGTTATCGAACTTCATAAGAATTCGTATCCTGAATCTGGAATAGAACTTAGTCAGAGTTCATATCCGGAATTCGGAATGAAACTTCCTTATAGTTCTTATCCAGAATCCGAATCCTAAAATAGAATGCTTCATATCAAAGTTTCAACGATTCCGAGAAAATAGAAATGAATCTGAATCTCATACTTAAGAAAAAATATGGATGAAAATAAGATAAGGATAATTTTTCTTATAAAAGCGATTTTGTTTATAAAAGCAATTTTCCTTAAGAAATCAATTTTCCTTATAAAAACAATTTTCCTTAAGAAAACGATTTTCCTAAAGAAAACAATTTTCCTAAAGGTAATGTGTTTGTGATTTTCAAAATAAGAAGGAATGGAAAAGTCATAAGAAAAACATTATTGACTCAACATGCACCATATTATACCATGTCTACAGTGGATAGTTGAATGTCGAGGATTTTCCCCCCAAACTGTGTTTTCCTTCCATTCCTTCCCTCAACATTAATGACTTTCCATCCTTCGTTTATGACATGAGACTACCCTTCCCTCCATACCATTTCACTAGACCAATTCTCCAATATTCACCAGCTAAAGTATACATTATTCAATTATTTTGGGTTGTTGGAAATCAAGGTGTGTCTCATTGCATATATATCTGCATAAACACCTATCCCTCGCAACAGGAGTCCAGAAATCTTTTGCGGGCTGATAGGCGAGCATTTGGACACTATCATCTTGGCTATGATTAAATGAATTTGATGGATTGGATGAAAATTTGGTGGCCTGTGAAGACCATCGGGCCCATGATCTCGTCTGTGTACCTGGACAAGAGGGTGGAGGTCAACCGGGAGTATGTTCTGAACTTGTTCGAGTCCAGGGTGTGGGGGCGTCACGAGACCTCACTTATTTACCTGTTCCATCAAACGTTAATGGGTTTGAAGGAAAGGGGCATGCCTCCGCCACTTGAAGCGATCTGGGTTTCCTCTGCCCAACACAATAAACAAAAATGTGGGAAGAGATATGGAATTTGAAAATATGGATTCTTCTACTAGCAATACTGATAGAGGATCCTTCTACAACCAAGAATGATGCTGGAATCTGAACTAGTGGATCCTTCTGAATCAGTTGGAGTTGGTGTGTAATTCCATGCACATGGAATATTCATTGGAGTCAACACTCCGGTAGCTATTGTATCCTTCTGGAGGGTACCCTATAAGTAATGGTACATTAATACCTGTGGAAAATAAAGAATACCTTCTTTTAAACTAAAATAGCATAGAGGTGCCCTCGAGCATATTGACGTATGGGGCAAATTCAAACAACATCAATGATGAACCGGTGGAATGGTTCACTGATTTACAATTTATGAGTTTTAAGTACAATATTACCATTTCTGATATATGGATGTAAAAAGCTTCAAGACCAAACTAAAAACAGTTCCATAAAATACAACTATTTTTTAACCTGGAATTATATTTCTGAGGAGTTTTGGTGGGGGATTAAGAGGTAATAATTCAGGATCTCATGACCTACAGAATCAACAAACATGTCTATCTGTAGATACAAAAAATGTTTAAAATTAACAATACATACTAATAAATAATGATAATATCTAAAGAAAATAAATAATACCTTATTTTGAAATAAAATAGCCTATAGGTGCTCTCGAGCATGTTGACGTATGGAGCAGATCCGAACAACATCAACGATGAACCCATGAAATGGTTAACTAATTTCTTGTTTCTGAGTTTAAGTACAATATTACCATGTATGACATATAGATCTAAAAATATTCAAGGCCAAACTAAAAATAGTTCAAGAAAATACATCTATTGTTTAACCTGGAATTATATTTCTGAGGATTTTTGGTGGTGGAATAAGAGGTAATAATCCCGGATCTCACAACATACAGAATCATCCAACATTTCTATTTGCAGATACAAAAAATGTCTAAAATCAACAATACATACTAATAAATAATGAAATATCTTAATGGAACATTCAAATGGTAGATAAAAATGGAGATAGAAAGGGATGGATTTCTTCAACATGATACCATGAAAGGGTATGACAGTGAACATGGACTTCACCACCACATGAGGTTTTTCCAGTGTGATCTCCCCTTCATGAATTGACGATGAAGTAGGCTCCTGGCATGGGATGACATTGCTGTAGACTTCAATTTCAACACAAAATAACATACTGCAATGTAAACACCCCATGAAGTAACAAAAAAACATGCACTACTTAAAAGGTCCTCATGCAGAAGGAGAGAAATATTTTTATGGAGGGAATATTGTGGCCTACAAACCTCTACCAATGGAAACAAAGGATCAACTATGCACTTCTTAGACATAGTACATCATCAAGTTTTCGTGAAAATGTATCACAATAGTATACTGTAACTACCATTGAAGCCTATCATTTGGTGTTAAAACTGATATTTTTATTAATGTAACTGCTACTAATAGGTTAATAATATATGAAGATACACATAAAAAATAAATAAATTATAGAAATTATGTACTCATCCCAGAACTATAACAACTTAGGTCAGGATGTGAAAACTTTCCATGGTTTTAAAACTGTAGTGGACTGATACAGGGGAAATATATCCAAGGATTAGAAATCTTAAGTGATTATAGACAGAAAATAACTAAATGTCACAAAATTCATACAACAAGTCAGTTATAATTCCACAACATAGTAGAAAAACTCATAATTTATCCACTAGTATGATTAAAAGTCTTTAAAGTTATCAAGAAAAGTGAAATTTTATAGTACATAATGTAATGAGATTCTTCATTAAATGTCATAATTTAGTTTTTGGAGGGAATATGTCTGGACCTCAACAAGTATAGGTACTCACTTCTTTGTCCCAGGGGTGGATACTCAGAATTTGAGACTTAAGGATGGATGACATAACTATTTTTTGGGAATAAGTAATAGCACATACAACTACTCAAAGCTGGCTGTGAATTGGAAGCCATATTAACTTGGGAGAGTCCACAGTTGAGCACTACACCTTAGGATGCAAATTCCTGGAAGCCAATACATGCATCCCAGTCAGTGTTGAGTGTTGAAGCCTTATATACTTCAGAGTTCCCAATTTTTTTGGTGATTTGGGGTAGAGAAAATATTCCAATGAAAAAATGATAATAAATAACCCATGAATATGGAATAAACATGAATAAATCAGCGTTTGATGAAGAATTCACCTTATTATAGTTCAGATCATTTGAATGATTATGTCCATCAAGAGTGATATATTTGCGACTGCTTCATTCATTATAAGTTTGAAAACATACATTGGATAATCTAAATAATAAAACCTGAAATTATAATGCAGGTATGACTAAATGAAATACCATAAATTAAATTGTTTTGAATTTGGGAAGACCTGGAAAAGGATAAAAATAATACTGTAAGAATGAAGCGACTTGTACACCATAGTAATCCAATTCCCTCATATAAATCATGTTCCAATGATCATAAAAAAATCCACTGGTCAAATTAAAAACCTCATCGATTGCTAAAACATAGTACATGATCCAGTTTTCAAAAATATTTATCAGAAGTGATATATATTATAACTAAAATTATGGTCATAGTTCTAGAATATGAATAAGTAATAGTAAATACTAAATTATGTAAAATGCAGTTAAACAGAAACAATAAATGGAAACATAATTTATTGATAGATGAAGTAGTTGAAACAAGTAAACAAAAACATGGAAACATAACTTCAAAAAGAAAATAACATGGTTCGTTGTCAGCAAAGAAACGACTCTGGACTGCTCTGTCTCCTTGGAAATTGGAAAATGGAATGTTCTATAACTTTGGTAACAGAACTTAAATACCGTTTTAGTAGAAGATATATGAATGATAACAGTAATAGGAACCATGATTTCCAATAGTAGTAGGTCTGCCCAGAAGAGTCCAGCTCGTGTCATCAGAATGTGCATTCAATAGCCTCCCAGTACTTCCATGATCCGTCAATGAAGAGAAGCGGTAGTTCATCAAGTTTTTAGACACTTATACTGATCCATGCAATAGGTAATTAAACTTCAATGTGAGTAAATGACACATATTAGTATAAAAAAGAAATAAGACAAAACAACACATGTTTTGGTACATTTATCTCCGCTTGTTGATGTAACGATGCAGCAGGTTCATGTTATGGTATGGAAATACATCGAAATTTTATTTCAAAAATGAAGATACATCATATAATATGTGTATATTTTCATAATTTTAAATTGAAATTTGAAACTTATTGATTGGATAACTTGCTTGCATTTCCTTGGAAATGCATGGAAAATAGTCAGTCTAGTTTGTCATTTTTTTGTTTCCGTTATCCATTATATGAAGATGAAGTTCATTGGAATGAGTTGATGTCAGTTTGGGGTATCTAGACAGTGAGTCTTTGCATTTGAACACATCTTCAGCATCGAAGTCAGTCAATAGTTTTTTCTACATGAAGGTATCATTGAAATGAATGAGCAGCAGTCAGCACTTATAAGCCACAACATTGAAGCAACAATATAATATTAAACAGTTGGCATATCAGAAGAACATATGTGGTGGTTTTGTAATAAAATTTTAAAAAAACAAAATGAAGTTAAAACCAGTATTATCTATGATATGTACACAATGAAAGTAACAGACAATGAAGATAGAGAAACTATAACTGAGTTGAAGATACATTTATACTTGTTGTATTGAATCTGGCATCTGTGTTGCAAGTGACTCATGAAGATCCAGTGCAGTGATGTTCCTAAAAAAATGGGTGAAATGAATATTACAGGTATGTGGCGACTATTTTGTAAATGATAGGAATGCTAAATAAGAAAAAATAAAATACTACGTCGTAATAACGTTATAGAGAATGTTGTAATGTGAAATTCATAAGGCTGAAAATTACTCTAATGTAGAAAGAGTTAACATGTAGTCATTGA
The DNA here is from genome assembly GCA_963277665.1 of Viscum album. NCBI lineage: Eukaryota > Viridiplantae > Streptophyta > Magnoliopsida > Santalales > Viscaceae > Viscum > Viscum album. Next base: position 723,191,774 of record OY728167.1, read on the forward strand.
CTTCCTGAACAATATCACGGGTTGGTGATAATATAGCACAAACTTTCAAATATGATACATCTCCAAAGTTATCATTGAAATATGGGTAAGTAAATTCAACACATGATGCCAATGGGTATTTATTTTTTCTCAGAAGATATGTTGATGGTATTTGAAAGCACTCGTCCCCATTGCTGAGCTCAACAATGCATCCCTCACCAATATACAAAATCCACTTAGAAAATTGTCGAACTTCATCAGAACCATCATTTGAATCTGTGGATTTAAACCTCATGTTTTGGGTTAACGTTAATACATGATGGTGTTTCCATAGATATGATGATATTATACTTGCAAATACAATGTCACTTCTGTCACCACCAGGGATTATAGGAAGTATTTTTCTGAAATATCCACCTAGGAAAACCATTAAACCGCCAAATATTAAATTAGAAGAATTTTCATTCTTTACTAATAGTACATCTCTTAATGTACGATCAAGAGCTTCAAAAAAGTTTTATGAATCATTGGAGGCTCATCCCAAATAATCAATTTTGTTGACTGTAGCAGTTCTGAAACATCACTACCTTATTGAATACGATAGACCGAGTGGTCATTTATAGATATTGGAATTCGAAATTTAGAATGGGCTTTCCTCCCACCTGTTAGGAGTAATGATTCTATTCCACTAGAAGCAACTGCAAGAACAATTTTACCTTCTGACCTTAGTAAACATGTTAAGACTCTCTAGATGAAAGTCTTACCCATCCATCCAAATCAATGTAAGAAAAAAACCAATCAGCAGAACATAATGCAGACATAATTCTCCCCATAACTTTTTTTTGTTCAACATTAAGTATATTGTGTAATGATGTGTACTCATTAGGAAGCCTTTCCCTTTTGTAATTGAGCTCTTCTACAATCAACCAATTTGGTTGAGTAGCCAATGAATAATATGGAACGGTCATTGGAGGATAAAATTGTAGAGATTTACCATTGTTGCGGAGAATGTTGTCTATTTCAATCAAACTAAACATTTTTCTTTGATGATCCATCAATGTCAAGTCTAAAGGAGAGGGAAATAGTATTATAATCAAATATACTAACACAAATATCTAGTGAAAGAGACAATAAGTTGTTTATACCTTGTATTTGCAGGATATTGTGTTTGGAATATATAATATCTTTAGTTATAATCTTCTAGGTTTGAATCCAAACAATTTTAGGCCGAGAAATGGTATTTGAGAATAACATTCCGGCGAACAGTCTTCGCAAAGAGTGTCCCATTCCCCAAGTGGATACTTCTTTTAGTGCTTTAATAAACTCATTGTCATCAGCTAATAGTCCCATGGATGAACATGTTTGTTTGAATGTATGTTGAGTAATATTGTTAACCATTCCAGCAGAATCGTATGAAGTCACACCTCTGAACTTTGTAAGCAGAATCTACAAGTAATATAGTTCTCCAGTAGATGGAGGCACATATTAGAGTCTGCAAATACTGAATCCCTATATGCGTGGATATCATTTCATTTCATGACAGCGGTAGATAAATCATGTTAGGAATTCTTCATATGTTAGACTTCTGCCCTCCGAGTACACAAAATTTTCTTCAAACCAAGATGTGAACATGGTATTATAAATGTTGCCATTATTTAAGATGTCTTCAATATTGTCACAGTCTGCATAAACCACACAGTTTTTTCCAGGTAAATGAAATTGTATTCTGTCAACTGGAGGATATTTAAAATGGATATCATAAGAAAATATCCTCCAAGAAGCTTCACAAGGTGAGATGTACCAGCTGTCGTAGTGCATTTTAATCTCACCAACACTGTTCTCGGATAGATGTTTGTTGTTTTTGTCATAGAGTGTTGTGGTGAAATGATCATGACCCTTTCTTATATATTTAAAAAGGTATTTGATAGAGGATGATTGATTTAAAATTTTGATATTTATATGATCTTTATATTTTAACAGAAAAATTGGATTGTATGGCACAACAAACCGATTGTCTAATGCTATACCATTTTTGACAACAGTACATCCAGAAATTCTTCTCTGATATACAACATAACCGTTATCATACGTTTTTGTGTGTTCAACATTTTTTTTGGATAATATTTTGAGAATTTTCCATTCCACAAACAAGGTGAGTGATGATTCACATCACCACAAGGCCCATAGATCATAAAATTTACAACTGCTTCATGAAGTTTTGGGATGGTACCTTTATTTGGAATTTCAGCCGTAACAAATCTGTTAATGTCTGTTGGAGTGAAAAAAATTTCTTCATGACTAATAAATAATAGAATTCGCACATGCGATAGTCCTCTTTTCTGAAACTCCACAGTACGAACAACTACATTTGGAAATTGAAGGATATATGAGAAAACATGTGACATTTGCGGGTAAAAGATTCTATTATTATATTAGATTATATTAGGGATGATGTTTCTTACCTGTTCGGGACATTCCGAAGAAACAACCTTCTCATAAATCTTTCATGAGTTGTTCGACCTTAATATTGAAAATTCACGAAGGTATATGAGGACAGTCCGAAGGGAGAAGGTTGTTTACTTTAACAAATATTGAAAATTTTGGCCACATCAGATTACATGTAAATGTTAAAAAAAGATTTGTATATCCCACACAATTACATATTGACATAACATCTTGGAAATTTTTAATCATATACCTCGGACCTCCCATAAATGTGGAAGGTAAAATGATGTGCTTCGCACATAAAGACCCATCTCGGTCAACTCTAAGGAAAGAATCTTGTAGACCATTGTATAGTTCTGCCCTCAAGCGCTTTTGATTAAAGCGAATAAAAGAGTCTTTGAGACTCAATCATTGTATATACATATACAATAAACTATTGAAGAAGCCTACCAGAATAAAGTAGACATGATGAATCACTGTAACAAAATTAAAGGTGAAAGGATAAATATTCTCCCATTGTTACTTTTCATAGTTTTGCATTTCGATTGAAGGGTGTCTCACAATGGAATATGTTGTTGACATATCTGTCCTCTCCACCTGTGAAAACCAATGGATATTACAGAGGAAGGTATAGTGGGTGAAGCTCCTCTATACGTTTAAATTCACCACTTTTTATTTGAATGATAATATCTCTTTCATGATTTAGATATTCAATGTCTCCAACAACGAGCATTGCAATCTTAGATGTAGTTGTTAAGTTGTATATTTGCTCATCTCTTCCTCATCTTCTAAGAATTCATAGCTTTAAATTTGTAGTTCCATTACTCTCAATAACATCCCTAGTTGTTCTGAATTGATGTGATAAAGCATTGTTTTCATGAAGCATATCTTGTTGTTTCTGAACAACACTAAAATCTATAACATAGTTTTTATTTCTCTCATCGAAGCTGCGTACAAAAGTGTGAAGAAGTTAAAATCATAAGGCACAAAATTGAGATATTATCACTTAATGTAGTAGTTACTTGATGGCCTGTACTCTATTATGAGCTTCATTTGAAGTGTCATATACATATAGCTGAGAAAAATTTTGTGGTTGTTCATATGGAGGACATAAACTTCCAATACGATGGTAGTTTTGTCCATTTAATATAAAAATATTTGGAGACCAACCACAGTTCACATATTTTTCTACTTTTCCGCCCAATGATGTGTATACAAACATAGAGTTGTAAATGTGCATGTGGTCTTTGAATGTTTTTGAATAAGCAGTGGTTGTATTTAAAATTAATGTTATAAGGTATTTAGGACAGGAAAACAACAATTGTAAAGAAATTTTTCCTAGTGAGAAGCATAAAGAGAACTGTGGAATATGTCTATGGCTATATTTTTTATTCCTATCTTCATACCAGAAGGTTGAACCGCAATAATCACAAATGTAAGAAGGGTCTCCACAATCTAAATATTCTGAAGGAGAAAAGTGTTAGTATATTTGATATTAATTGGGAAAGAAAGAGTTGTCTAATTATATTGTATTCACAACCAATGTAGTAATATAAATTTTTATTAAATGTAAATAACCTGTTTGTTCAGCACTTTGAAGTTGTAGTGATTTATCTGCAGCATTCGACTTAAAGTTATTTGTTATTGATGTCAATTTAGTAATATAAAATATACAATAAAATAGTTTTATGTTGAAAATATAATCTCCACTTTGATAGACCTCTGATGTTTATAGCGGGAGCTATGTCATAGTTTGTTGAAGGAGTAGTTTTCATGGTCGTCAGATTCATTGATTGTTGTTCCTCGGGTGGTTATGTAGAACATGCATGCTTATTACTCCCTCACTAAAATAACACCATAGGTAAAAATGTTATTAAATATTATAAAGTGTCACTATGTGAAGAGATATAGAGATGAGAAACCTGAAATTATAGTTGGACTATATAACAAACCCGTGGATGAAACAAGAAATCATTATTTGATAGCAGTATAAGTAGTACAACTCATTATTGAAGTTGCATGCATAAAAATAAATATTGCACTAACAGAGAATAAATTATGTAGTAAACTGATTTGTGCTTACAATGATGAGGAGGCATCAGATGGCTCTGTAATAGTACGACCATTTGTATTCGTACCTTGTAAGAGTAATGTTGGAACATGAAGTTGTTAAATAGAAATGTAACATATTGATCATATTCTTAAAAAAATTTCATTGACAACATGCTTACAGAATTATAGACTATGTTGTATCATTGTATTCAATTGTTTTTTCTTGTTTGATCCAGTGTATATCGTTGACAGATTTGAATAGTCTTGAGGGACTGTGAATGAGGTAGATGATTTTTTTTAGCAAGACATGGTCACATGTTTTGCGGTATGAAATCAATGTAATTAAATTGGAGATAGTAAACCAAAATCACCATAGCTGCATATAGGTGATAATGGAATGTGTCGACGTATTTCTGTGTTATTAGCTGGTGTGACCACTTCAGCTGTAAAACATATACCCCCACTTATTGTTATTGTAAAATTCTCAGTATTGTTAGAATATACATTGCTAGGGACCAAGATAATATATTAAAGCGGTATGATATTTTGATTTTCAATATGAAAACAAAAAAAAGTAATGGACTTTGTAAATTGAACTTTCCATTACTGGGTATTGGTGAGAAAGGAAAACGTATTCCTGTTTGCGTGCTTCCTGTTGGTGTTATAGGTTCACTTGCATTAATGTTTTCAAGAGACATTCTTCCTTTGGAATTTAAATTATCATATACATATAAGTTGTTGTATGATAAATATTAGAATAGTAACAGGACTTTAGGAAAAAAAAGAAGACAACCTGATTGATGTTGTTGTCGTAGCAGTCTTCTTTGAAGTCGTGTGTCTCTATATCTCAAAGGGGAGTGTATGTTTATATGGTGTATCATTTTATTTGATTATAAATGAATTGAAAAGAACCATAAAACCATGTAATTCAGTATTGTGATCAGATTATAGACAATGTATATTCTAAAGACAATTGATCCTTAGAATGTGCATATAGTCACATTCTAAGGGTTTTATGTCTGAATGCTACCTGTGGCAGTTATTTACTGTGATCAATCTAATATTAAACCTTCAATTAATCATTAGTCAATGATAAATGACTGATCAGATTAAACATGGATACTTGGAGGTAGTACTAGGAACATAGTATAGAGAATGTAAATGCTGAAGACAAATAATACACAGAATCTTCATGAAGTAACTGCTATGGTTGGATGTCAAGATACAGTTTAAGGTAAATGCTGAAGACAAATAATAATTGGAGTATTCAAATAGGATAAAGTATGATGAAAGTTTCATAACCTTGTTTGAGTCTTCAAATAATGTAATGAAGAACAAGAGGGACAGGTATCACAATATAGTAGGCAGGAATACCTGTTTCAGATGGAATTGTTGTGCTTAACCTAGGAGAACCCGAGTTTACTGACATAGTAGAATGCATCGGGTTTTAGAAAAAATCAAAGGTTCAGTTGGTGGAGGATGATTTCAGAGTGATGGTATAAGAGGTAGATGAAGAAATTGAAGCACGTCCACGACGATGGAGACCTGGTAACCGACCAAGAAGGAGTTGAAACCCTGTATTTCGGAAACTGAATGTAGTAGCTTCTTAAACCCTAGTTTGTGGATATCCATAGAGGTAAAGGCGGTTTGTTCACAATCAGTGTCATTTGTAGAGTTCAGAGAATGATCTTTTTGAAGACATATGATGATAATGAAGCGAAAATGGTGGAGCTTTTCGAATCGTTGAATCGGAATTGCGATGTCACGATGAGGAGTTTCGTAGATGTGAAGATGATCTATACCAAGAGAGATGAGGTAGATATTGGAAGAGTGGAATATATAGTAGGGAGATGATGATTTCAGTGGAATCATCTGATGATGATGAAGGTAGATCTACGGAGGGTTTGAAACAGTGGCAGTGGAGGAGGAAAGTCACGATGGGGAGGTAGGGTAATGCGATGGAGAGAGGGTAGATGGATATAGATGAATGGAGAGAATTTATGTGGGAGCTACACGTGGCGGAAAAATGCCAACATTAGTAAATATATAGATATAGATATTATGTACACCATTCATTATTTTTTCTAAGTCACCTTTCCATATCCATTGATTTTGTTATGAAACACCCACTTGGTTTCGATGAAATCTTTGTCTTCCGGCCTCGAGGCAATTTATCATGTTTGATTCTTCTCAATTTGGTCAATATTTTTAGGCATTTATTTGACCCAATTGTCATCTATGGAATCCTCTTCAAAACACTTAGGATCTTCTTGACATAAAAGAAATTTTTTTTTCTAGAGTCTTCAACATCTATTTTTACACCAATGTTATCTGATCACCAATGATATTTCCATCATTAATTTCATCTCTACTACTTGTCTTCTTTGTATATATTGAGCCTAATTTGATTTCCTCATCAAAAAATATCTTATTCTAAATCTTCATTAGCCCGATGTGGTCCCCCTAAACTTGTCACCTCACCATCACTATTTTTCTGTGAAAACTACTTACTTGATTGGGAATACTACTAATTTTTCGTAACAGTAATGTTTTGAATTTCAATGATTTTTCATAGACATTGAATGTAGCATTTTTATGTCTTATTTTTGGATGAGTATCCAAGGAAATAACTTCCATCCCCTTGACTTCAAACTTTTAGTTCTTCTCATTGTTGAGAATAAAGAACTTCAAAAAAATCAAAAGTATTTCAGTGTTGAATTCTTCCCATACCTTGTCTTGTAGGGTGTATTCTCTTAGTCCAGACATAGAACCTATTAGTGATATAGAATGATGTAAGAATTAATTCCTTCCAATACCTATCTAGTGGATCTTTCTCAATGAGCTTCACCTGGGACATGTTTCTAATAATCTGGTTCCTCCTTTCAATGACACTATTTTGTTGAGGAGTCTTTACCACTAAAACTCAGTTCTTCTTGAGATATTTATCCACCTAATTATTGGTGAATTCTACACCAACTCAAGCAATCTCATCGATTTCACATCCTCCAACTTGTATGTCTTTCAAATGATTTCCCTTTTTTGATAAGTAACACATGTGTGAGTGTGATCACATGAGATTTTACGGATATAACATGATCCTTTTTTCTTCATGATATTTTATTATGTCTTTTTGCTAAAGTGATCAGGACTTTTATGCCACAACTTGTTTTCTTCTTCCTTGGTTAGAAAGACCATGTATTCTTCTCCACCAATGAGGTGGAGATTCCACTTTGTGTGTTTTCCTTGGATCACAATTGTACCATTTCTTCCTCTGAGAATGCAAAACTTCTAGTTGAAAATGACTACATGCCCCAAGTCACATAATTGACTTACACATAGAAAAATGTTCTGAGGTCCTTCAACCACCAAGATGTTTGTGTTCCTCAAAAGTTATTACCATTGATCTTGGATTTTTCAGATTCATTGATGTTAAACCCTTCATAATTGTCCAAGTGAATGATACCTTATTTGTATTAATTAATTAGTATGATAATATTTTTATTTCCCATCATATGGGATATCATGGATACACACTTCAGCCCAATTTGTTTCTTTCAAAACAATTTCCACAAAATTTTCCAGAGGATCTTTTCCTTTCTTGATCCATGTTCGTAGATTCTATTCCATTGGTGGTGAATGATATTGTTCCACCTTTAGATCAACTGAATCATCCTCATATTGTAGGGATGAAAATTTATTATCAGTTTTTAGACCACTTTATGAGGTTTTCAACTATTGAGATCCCATTTCTAGATCTCCTTTGGCACGTCTCTCTGTACTGTTGATGAGAAATTCACATCTTTTGTGTCCATAATGTTCACACTAAAAACAATAGTCGTTAAAAATTCACCGAGTGTGGGAATTTATTCTCATCCATTTTTTTTCTAGAGCCTTGAAATGCCTTCAAAACACATATATAGTGTATACCCCATCTTTCATCAATAATAACACTACATGTTTGGTGTATTATCACATGTCTTTGCTGCTCCACCTATAGTTTTTTAGGTCTTTTGTGGTTCATCCAAATCAAAAAAATTACTAGAGGTGAGTGCTTGTGGGTTTTTATCAACATCCACTGCTTTTTGTTCATGATCTAGCCCCTCAATAGATTTTCCTCTTTTTTGAAATGTTGCAATTTTGGGAAATTGTCTTCCTTTTCTGTTGACTCCTCAGGTTTCTTTTTTGGCTTCTTTGGTACCATGTGCACTCCAACTTCCTGAAGACATTTCAAGAGTTAAGAGTATTGAAATTATCAAGATTTCATAACATCTTCTTAACTTCACCTTTGAGATCCTCGATCCTTTTAACATTACCTTTCATAGAATCGGTCAAACCATCAATAACTCGAAAAAACTCTTTGATGTTGAGCTTGATATCAATTTCCATATACAGGTTTTGAAAATTCATAAGGTATACGGTGAATGGAATAATAAACAAGTTTTCATATAGCTTAAACTATCGTACACATTTCAACCACAAATAAAGGCTTTAATGAATGTTGTGAAAATTGACAATGAAATACCCATCAATTACATGCATTTAAACCTTCTTAGACCACTGCAAATATTGTTGCTGAACCAAATCGAGATACATCTCTAACATCTCTTAACTAGGTTCACTTCACGAGTGCTTCAAAAAATAAATCAACTATTGGTGTTGCTTTACGAGATCCACATGTTCTATGGCATGTTCCTCCAACACGGCCTCTAATGCTTTCCCCATCATTCTGGCTAGTTTAACTCCAATGATCCCCATTCCCCATTTTTCTCTCCCAATAAAAGCACCAAGTTGATATGATCATAGGTGGTAACAATGAGGAAAACAATATGTCTCTTTTAACAAAGTGGGTTTTATATCAGAACCTACAAAAGAAGAAGGAAGAACGAATGTAGAAGAAGACTCTTTGAGTTGTCCCCCAACACCAAGGTTGAGGTCTCTCCCACTACAGCTAAATCTCGAGAGAGAATAATATCCCAGAAAATCCATCCCAACATCCAACAACCCCTATTTAATATCTCCTTCCCACTAACTAGGTAGAAATTTAAAACTGCCCCTAGAATCTAACCAAACATACCCCTACAATGACAACTTCCCTTGCCAGCTAACCAACCCAGCACCCCCACTCCGACATCCCCAAACCACACTGCACTACCTACTATGACCCCTCCCTATCCCAAAATAAACCTCATGTCATATAGGAATGATATTATTGTTATTATATTTCATGACATGTGCTAAATCACTGGTATTTAAATAACATTTTCAAAATAAATAAATTAATATTTATTTAAATGATGTTTAATAAAATATATCATTTTAATTGATCCCTTAACTCAATAAGTCAATCCACCTCGTCTTTTATCGATGCTTCAATAATAAATAGTTATTTAAATAAATGAATCTTTTTATATAATTCGTTCAAAAAATAAATAACAATTATATTCACTAACTAACGATTAATTAACGAGTCCGGGATCAGAGGCGTGTGGCGGGCGCGACGAATGTCGACATCTTCGACATCTTCCTTTTGCCAACACCAACGAACGAATGAGGTAGGGTTTGATCATTGTTTTTCTTCGTGAGTAATTCATGAAATAACTGCTATCAAACTAAGGCTGAGGGTATGAGCTAAACGGACACGGCCCTATCCCTCTATATCTTTCCTTTTTGACGTGTTCTTCACCCTGCGTTGGGGAAGGGCGGCGCACACCCACACCGCCAGAAGAAGGGAAGGCCGCGGCTGTCGAGCCGCGGTGGTGCAGCCGAAGGGAGACCGACACCTGGCTGGCCGCGGTTCGAGCAGGCGACACCTCGGAGGGCAGCCGGTGCACCGGCCGGCCGCACGGCAGGGTGGCAGCGGTGGCCGCACCGCCACAACAGGGAACTATGGCCAAGCGGCTGTGGTGGAAACCGAACAGCGGCCGACGCTTCGGACGACCACAGAAGAACGGGCGGTGCGCGGCGGAGGAAGAAAGGCGGCCAACATTCGGTCGGTCGTGGAGGGGAAGCGGCACGCGCCCGCGCCACTGGGAAGAGTAATAGGCTGACCGTTTTGGCTGACCGAGCGTCATTGAGCGGGACCCGCAGCGGGCCCCGTGTGTCGGTTTATTGAACTGAACGGCCACAACCATTCAGTGTTTGAAGGATATTGGGGGGTGCACGACTCCCACCCGGGTGTGGCTAGGGCGGACCCCACCGTGGGTCGGGCCGGGTCAGTCTGACCGGGTCGGACCAGACCCAAACTAGTTTTGACCCCGTACATTCTTTCGGCCATAACGTTGGCACCGGGTGTCCATTTGACAAACCGCCTGTCGCATCGGAAATCTTGGAGCGAGACGGTCCTTTTGGTATACCCCAATTGAGATTTGGATAAAGTTGGGGTATGGTCAGGTTGGATCGAGCATGAATCCAACCAGGCCCTCAGGACAAAAAGGTTAACAACTTACAGACGGGGCGTCCGATTGACACACCGTCTATTGCGTTGAGACCCCTATGATGTGGAAGTCTGTTGGGATACTTATTCATGGGACTTTGTGGCAGTTGGAGTATCAACCAGTGTCTTGAGGAGATGACCCTCTCGGAGGCGAGCAAGCATAGTTTGGGAACCCTATAGCTGGATGTAACTTGAGAAAGGGATCCTATATGGGTCTGTGCTTCAGGATCATTCGTGGGTCTGTATTTGAGGATCCCACAAGGATCCGCTCTAGGAATCCATGTGGTACTACGCTAGGATTATGTGTGGGTCTGTTGTACTAGGATCCTATGTGGGTCTGGCGATGTACTAGGGTCCTGTGTGGGTCTGAAGCTGTACTAGGATCCTGTGTGGGTCTGATGATGTACTAGGATCCTGTGTGAGTCTGATTTTGTACTAGGATCCTGTTTGGATCTGATGATGTACAAGGATCCTGTGTGGGTCTGTGATTTAGGATCCTTCATGGGTCTTCCTCTTAACCGAGTAAGATGATTCAGTAGTTACATCTAATCATCTCTACTACTGTACCTAAGATATACATGGTGTGAGCTGAGTCCTTACCTTCGTGGTGATACATTTGTGGTATTCTTCTGTGTGGCGTACCTGTGTGGCACTTTCCTTCATGGTGATACCTTGGTGGTATTCTTCTGTGTGGCGTACCTGTGTGGTACTTAACTTCGTGGTATTCCTTCCTTTATGAAACAATTGAGCTTTGGGCTTTTGAGTTGGACCCTGTGTTTCCTCATGATTGAGATGAGTATACTTGATAACATAGGTATATGTATGGGCATATACCTAAGTAGGGTTTTCATTTGATTTCATCCTTTGTGGTTTATCCTTTGTGGAATTTGTGAGACCTTGAGGGTCTCGGGGTCCATACTAAGTATTGTTATACTCACCCATAGATGGGCTATGCCCACATCTTGTTGTGTTTGGTGCAGACGACGAATAGCGCTAACTGAGGACGAGAGAACCAGGATTGGAGGTAGCTCCAAGGTGGACATTAGACGAGGTGTACCATAGAGAAGATCGTTCGAGATCTGTACCTACCCTTCAGGTAGGATCCTTGGTGGGTGTTCACAGAAGCTGTTCCAGGTTACTTGTACTTTTCAGTTTCTTGTACTTTCCAGTTGGGCTTGTATTCTGGATCCTTTTTCTTACTATACACACTCTGTTTTTTATAATGTTTACTTGTGTTCATATCTTGTTGTGTGCTTGGTTGTGTGGCTTTACAGGTTTTAAAGGCAATGCTTTCCCGTTTTTAGGGAATACGCCTTCGGTGCTAGTCACCAGCCCATGACCTATGGATGGCGAACTTGGGGTAGTCATGACACGGGCCCCGGGGGACGGGTCATGACAAATTGGTATCAGAGGAGTCGGTTCTACCATAGAACACAGGACTCTGATCTTTTTAACATCAATAGTGTTAAGTGTAGTGAGTGTGGTTATCAGTTTAGGGAATCCAGTGTTGGGGCGGCAGCCGATGTATCCATACACAAGGACCCTGATTTCTGGTTTCTGACTTAGTGCACGAAAACACTGATTGCAGGTGTGTTTTCAAGAGTTTTCTTTGTGATCTCTTTGATTCAGCTCACCAGGTATAACTTTTTGACCATGGAGCACCTGTTTCTTTTCAGGATGCCTCCATGCAAACAGGCAGCTAGGGTTCTGGATATAGTACACACTGATAGCCCACCGAGTGATGAGGCCTCGGTGCAGGGCCCTCTTCCATGTAGAGGCACCAGAAGAGGTACCAGCGGAACCATTACCCAATGAGCCACCAATGCCACCAGCCCCAGCAGTAGAGGGTGCACACCGCTTGAGCTCATTACACGAGTTCCAGCACCAGAGGCCACCCAGGTTCAGGGGAGAAACGTACCCACAAGCGGTTGAGGATTGGATGAAGGCTATGGTGAGAGTCTTCCGACTGGTAGGGACACCAGCTGATCTCATGGTGATCCTTGTCGCTGGTCTTCTACAGGAAGCAGCAGGCAGATGGTGGAGTTTGATGATCCAAGTTCATGATGAGGTGATGCTTCTCTGGGCAAACTTTGAGAGCCTGTTTTGAGCAGAGTTTGTCCCAGCGAATCTTCGCGCAATGCACATACAGGAGATTCTTCATCTGCAGCAGGGCAACATGACCGTGGATCAGTACTCAGTGAGGTTCACTGACTTCTCATGCTACTCCATTGATATGGAGCGGGACCTATTCTTCAGGGCCCGGACCTTTGAGAAGGGACTCATGCGGGAGATCAGGGCTTTGATGATTTCTCATAGCATCCCGACGTAGGCGGGGGTGTTAGAGCGAGCCCTCTTAGTGGAGAGTTTTCTTGCTGAGCAGTCACCAGCAGCGAGACCCACCACCGGGAATCACGTAGTGGAGTCTTCTGCAACTCACAACAGACATATTTCATAGAGGTCCAAGAGGAACAGACCTACAGGTGGACGACCGCATGACTCAGGATCAGTTGTGCGAGGTACCTGAGATAGATCCAGTCATGTGAGGAATAAGAAATGTTACACATGCGGCGGGTAGGGTCACATGGATCATGACGGTCCGACCTGCCATACGGATGATCATCAGACGATTGAAGGACCGCCCAGGTAGAGACAAAGGTTTGACCGAGGAGGTCTGCAGGGAGAAGGCGGACGTGGAAGAGGAGCTGGTCGTGCAGCTGGCGGTGGGCGACGATTCAAGGTGTTACTGCCACCACCACCAGGTGGTCCACCCTAACCACATGGTGCAGGTGGACAGGGGCGAGCTCAGCTCTAGGCAGCTGAGGCCTACGACCATGGCGCTCCGGAGATGATACGAGGTACGATATGTGTCTAATCCACCTTAGATTCAGTACTTATAGACACAGGTGACAATCATTATTTTAATGCCACTGCCCTCGTTCGGATCTCAGAGATTCTGACGGAGCCGTTCGCTCGATCCATATGGCTAGAGACTCCTACGGGAGCGGATTCGACGATTACGCACTGGTTCCGGTAGTGTGAGCTTACTCTAGGAGGCGAGAGCTTCCACTGGGATCTCCTAGTAGCGGCGTCGAGGCCTTATGACGTCATCTTCGGTATGGACTGGTTATCTACAGTTCATGCTCAGATTGATTGTATTAGGTACAAAGTGTGGTGTTTCCACATGGATGGGACCAGGTTTACCATCATCGGTGAGAAGGGAGCCTTGGCAGCATAGGATAAACTTACCCAGAAGAGGGTGCATCCGATTACACATCAGCTGGCTAGCCTTACCCTCAGAGTGGTTGATGTGGAGAGTCCGAGTTATCCTGTAGTGGTGGACCAGTATGCGGATGTCTTCCCTGATGATGTTCCAGGTATACCTCCTCACAGAGAGGTGGACTTTTACATTGACTTGTACCCTGAGACGGCACTGATATCTACACCAGTGTATAGGATGGCTCCCGTGGAGCTTCGTGAGCTGTGGGTATAGCTGGAGAACTTACAGGGGAAATGGTTCATCCGGCCCAGTTTTTCTCCTTGGGTAGCCCCGATTTTGTTCACCAAGAAGGAAGATGGAAGCTTTAGACATTGTGTTGACTATCGGTACCTGAACCAAGTGACCGTGAAGAACAAGTACCCACTCCCGAGGATTAACGACCTCTTTGATCAGCTGAAGGGAGCACGATGGTTCTCGAAGATAGACCTCAGATTAGGTTATCACCAGCTCAAAGTGCGAGACGAGGATGTGTAGAAGATGACTTTCAGATGTCGGTACGACCATTATGAGTTCTTGGTTATGCCATTCGGCGTGAACAACGTCCCAGTAGTGTTCATGGAACTCATGAACATGATCTTTTAGCCATACCTTGATCACTTTGTGGTGGTCTTCATTGATGACATTCTGATCTACTCAGCTACTGAGGAGGAACATGCTTATCATTTACATATAGTTCTGGACACACTCTGATAGCACCAGCTTTATGGTAAGCTCTCGAAGTACCAGTTCTGGATCCGAGATTTGTGGGACATGTTATATTGGAGGCCGGAGTTGCAGTGGATCTAGCGAAGATTGAGGCAGTACTTGCTTGGGAGCCACCCAGGAGTGTGACGGAGGTACGGAGTATCATGGGTCTAGTAGGATACTACTGGAGGATTGTGCCAGATTTCTCCAGATCTGCAGCACCTTTATTAGCATTGACGAAGAAGGGGAAACCCTTTGTGTGGTCGGAGAGATGCCATCATATTTTTTAGGATCTGAGATAGAGGTTGTCTACTGCCCCCATCTTGAGGCTACCGGAGGAGGGCGTAGGGTACATAGTCTACTGCGACACATCAGGGACCGACTCGGATGTGTCCTGATGAAGGAGCGAGCAGTGATCGCATATGGTTCACAATAGCTGAGACAACATGAGAAGAACTACGCTACCCTTGACCTGGAGTTAGCAGTAGTGGTATTTGCCTTGAAGATGTGGCGACATTACTTGATGGGCAAGCATTTTACAGTCTACTCAGATTACAAGAGTCTCAGGTATATCTTCTCTCAGAAGGACCTAAACCTGAGATAGTAACATTGGCTTGAGTTCCTCTAGAATTATGACTTCGAGATAGTCTATACTCATGGGAAGGGGAACGTTGTAGCAGATGCACTCAACAGGTGGTCTGGTATACAGCTACTAGGCAAGGCGACGGAGCAGCTAGCCTCTTCGCATATTTCCTTTGTGGATTGGGATGGACCAGCTTTTCTTCAGTCTCTTACAGTCACTCCCCCACTTCTTCAGCAAGTCAGGGAGGCACAGCGTGGGGACACTGACTGCAAGGCTCGACGTGCTCAGATATCCACAGGACATGCACCTGATGGATTTTATGAATGTGGGGAGCATGTTATCCTCTTCAGAGGACGTATCATGGTACCAGTGTCGCTTCAGGAGGAAGTGTTGAGGGAGTTCCACACATCCCCTCTAGCGGTACATCCAGGAGTGGCGAAGTTGTACCAGGATCTCTGACGACAGTAGTGGTGGCTAGGAATGAAGAAAGCAGTAGCGGAGTTTGTTTTTCGGTGCCTCACTTGTTAGTAAGTGAAGGTGTAGAATCGGGTACCAGTAGGCTTAGTTCAGCCTTTAGAGGCCCCAGAGTGAAAGTCGGATGGGATATCCATGGACTTCATGATAGGACTTCCACGTACATCCAGAGGTCATGATTCTATCTGGGTGATCGTCGACCAACTCCTCAAGTCGGCCCACTTCCTACCAATCAAAGAGAAGGGTTCAATAGAGAGCTTGGGATGCCTCTATGTGAAGGAGATTGTACGGATACATGGAGCACCCTCGATGACTATCTCTGATCGTGATGGGAGATTTACTTCCTGGCTATGGAAGGGGTTGCATGAGACTTTCGGGACGCATCTTCATTTGGGAACCGCCTTCCATCCTCAGGATGATGGCCAGACTGTGCGGACCATTCAGAATCTCAAGGACATGTTGTGTTCTTGCATCCTCAACTTCGGTCGTAACTGGTAGGATCACTTGAGTTTGGTGGAGTTTTCACACAACAACAGCTGTCACTCCACCATTGGGATGACACCTTTTGAGGCATTATACGAGCGACCTCACAGATCATCTTTGTGCTGGACTGACTCAGGGGAGTCAGCACTCGTGGGACCAGAGATGGTATGGGCTACCACATAGAATGTGCAGATCATCCAGGAGCGGATGAAGACTACACAGAGCAGGAATATGTCTTATGCCGATAGGAGATGGAGACCTCTGGAGTTTGAGGATGGCGACCACGTCTTTCTACGGGTCTCACCTCGATGAGGTTTGCAGAGATTTGGCTGGGTTGACAAGTTATCTTCGAGGTTCATTAGACCCTTTCAGGTCCTCAGCATAGTTGGCGAGGTGGCTTACCGCATAGCACTTCCCCCTCAGTTGCACCGAGTGAACGATGTCTTCCACGTATCCCAGCTGAGGAGATATGTGCATGACCCTTCTCACGTCATCGACCACGGCCAGCTGGACATCGACGATGGGGTGACGTTTTCAAAGGTTCCAGTGGAGATTGAGGATCGACAGGAGCCGGAATTTCGTGGGCGGTCGATACCTCTGGTGCGCATTCGCTGGTAGCACGGGAACCTCCAGGAGAGCACATGGGAGCGGGAGGATCAGATACGTGCTCAGTACCCCCACTTGTTTTCCTAGTTTTTGTGATGTGGATTTCGGGGATGCAAATCCCTAAGGTGGGGAGAATGCAAAGACCCAAAAATTCCATATAATTTTGTTTTAATTATATGGTAATTTTATGATTCCGCGAAAATTGACGGCGTGTGATTCCGAAGCCCGGTGTGCCCAAAATGAATTTCTGAACTTTTTTTTGGGTACCTTTAGCAGATGTGCGAGCAAAGTTTTGTAACTTTTGAACCGGTGCTCGAAATTGAAATCTGAGGGCACCGTTGAACTCACAACTCCAATATTCTCTTAAGAAGACCTTCACCTCAACCGTAGTAGATCGAGGGTAGAAGTAATATTTTCAGCTTCTCGTGGAAGAATAGAAAAAAATAAAAATATTTAACAATTTTTATTTTTCTTATAACCTTCTTGATTTATGGAGGTGGGGACCACAAGAGTTTTAATTCTCTAAATTTTGAATTCGATGTGGGGGCCACCAAACCTTAAACTCCTCATTTAATGAGGAGCATTAAATGAGTGGTTACACAAGAAGTGTAACCACCCATTTAATGATGTTTTTGATTAGATGATTTTAATGCCTTAAGTTAAGATCTTATTATATCTCCTCTTCTTGGATTTGAGTTTTGGGGTTGGAAAATAAGTTCCTTGGTGGTAGAATGTTCTCCAATGAAGAACAACCTCCATTGAAGAGTGATTATCCGACGAACCAACGAACGAGCCTGGGATCGGTGGCGTGTGGCGGGCACGACGAACGTCGACATCTTCGACTTCTTCCTCGTGCCAACACCAACAAATGAACGAGGTAGGGTTCGATATTTGTTTTTCTTCATGAATAATTCATGAAATACCTGCTATCAAACTAAGGCAGAGGGTATGGTCCAAATGAACACGGCCTGATCCCTTTGGATCTTTCATTTTTGACGTGTTCTTCAAACTACATGGGAGAAGGGTGGCGCGCACCCGCACTGCCGGAAGAAGGGAAGGTCGCGGATGTCAAGCCGCGGTGGTGCACCCGAAGGGCGGCCGACACCTGGCCGACCGCGGTTAGAGTATGCGGCACACCGGAGGGTGGCCGGCGCACCGACTGGCCGCACGGCAGGGTGGTGGCAGTGACCGCACCACCACAGCATGGAACCGCGGCCAAGCGGCCGCGGTGGAAACCGAACAGCGGTTGGCTCTTCTGCCGGCCGCAGAAGAACGGGCGGCGCGACCGCCGCCCCGCCGTCGGAGTGGATGGTCGTGGCCCGCCCGACCACGGCGGAGGAAGGAAGGCGGCTGACGTTCGGCCGGCCACGGAGGGGCAGCAGTGCGTGACCGCGCCGCTGGGAAGAGTAACAGGCCGACAGTTTCGGTCGCCGAGCGTCATTGAGTGGGACCCGCGGCGGGCCCCGTGTGTCGATTGATTGAACCGAAAGGACACAACCATTTGGTGTTTGAAGGAGACTGGGGGGCATGTGACTCCCCCCCGGGTGCAGCTAGGGAAGACCCCACCACTGGTCACGCCGTGGGCTGCCCAGGCCAGGTCAGGCCGGGTTGGTCCGATCGGGTCGGACCGGACCCAGACCAGTTTCGACCCTGTACGTTGTTTTGGCCATAACTTTGGAACCGTGCATCCATTTGAAGAACCATATATGGCGCCAAAAACCTTGGAGCGAGATGTTCCTTTTGGTATATCCCACTTGAGATTTGGATAAAGTTGGGGTAAGGTTGGGTTGGATCAAGCACGAATCTAACTGGACCCTCGGGACAAAAAGGCTAATAACTTACAGACGAGGCGTCCGATTGACACATCGTCTGTTGCGTTGAGACCCCTATGACATGGCGGTCCTTTGGGATACTTCTTCGTGGGACTTAGTGGAAGTTGGAGTGTCGACCAGTTGCTTGAGGAGTGGACCCTTCCAGAGACGAGCAAGCTTATTGCGGGAACCCTGTAGCTATCTGTAACATGAGAAAGGGATCCTATGTGGGTCTGTGATTTTCCATACTTCGTGGGTCTGTATTTGAGGAACCCACAAGGATCCGATCTAGAAATCCATGTGGGACTACTCTAGGATCCCGTGTGGGTCTGATGTACTAGGATCCTATGTGGGTCTGACGATGTACTAGGATCCTGTGTGGGTCTGATGCTGTACTAGGATCCTGTGTGGGTCTGACATTGTACTAGGATGCTGTGTGGGTCTGATGTTGTACTAGGATCATGTGTGGGTCTGATGACGTACTAGGATCCTGTGTGAGTCTATGATTTAGGATCCTTCATGGGTCTGCCTCTTAACAGAGTAAGACGATTCAGTAGTTACATCTAATCATCTCTACTACTGTACCTAAGATATACTTGGTGTGATCTGAGTCCTTACCTTTGTGGTGATACCTTTGTGGTCTTTTTTTGCGTGGCGTACCTTTGTGGTACTTTCCTTCTTGGTGATACCTTGGTGGTATTCTTCTGTGTGGCGTACTTGTGTGGTACTTACCTTCATGGTATTCCTTCCTTTGTGGAACAGTCGAGCTTTGAGATTTTGAGTTGGACCCTGTGTTTCCTCATGATTGAGATGGGTATACTTGATAACTTAGGTATATATATGGGCATATACCTAAGTAGGGTTGTTAGTTGATTTAATGCTTTGTGGTTTATCCTTTGTGGATTTTTTGAGACCTTGAGGGTCTTGGGGTCCCTACTGAGTATCGTTATACTCACCCCTACACGGGCTATGCCCGCACCTTGTTGTGTTTGGTGCAGACAACGAACAACACTGATTGAGGATGAGGGTACCATGACTGGAGGTAGCTTCGAGGTGGACATTAAATGAGGCGTACTGCAGAGACGATCGTTCGAGAGTTGTACCTACCCTTCAGGTAGGATCCTTGGCGGGTGTTCACAGGAGCTGTTCCACTTTACTTATACTTTTCAGTTTCTTGTACTTTTCAGTTGGTCTTGTATTTTGGCCCCCTTTCTTACTGTGCACACTCTATTTTCTATACAGTTTACTTGTGTTTGTATCTTCCTGTGTTTTTGGTTGCATGGGTTTACAGGTTTTAAAGGCAATGCCTTCTTGGTTTTAGGGAATACGCATTCGGTGCTAGTCGTCAGCCCCTGGCCTATGGATGGCGGGCTTGGGGTAGTCACGGAACGGGCCCCGGGGGACGGGTCATGACATCTTGGATCTAATCAGAAAATTTCATTTCAATCAAATGGAAAATGATATAAATTTAACATTCATAATGAGAAAGGAAAATCAATTTATTGACTAATTTAATTAATGTATATCACTTATAACACACCCAAATTATCATACCTCTCCATAAGGACATGTCATCACAATTTTCATCAATACATCAATGTACACAACTCATGATATACATTAATAATAATCTTGAGTATAAGGACCAATGCACATTCCCACAAATATAAATATCCATTTACGTAAATAACATGGGAATTTCTGTTGGAGAGTATGTCATCATAACCCCATTTCTTATAGAATACCAAGTGCGAAACATCATGATTCAAAGTCTCATCCACTTGTGAGTATCCAACGCATGATAGTCAAAACATCATTTGTGTCTCATCAGATAGATTTCATCTAGACTAAAGAACATAAGTTTTAAAATATTGTCATAGAATTTTAAAGTTCTCATCATGGAGGAGAAATGTTATAAAAATTCAATGGGGCTCATACTCTAAGGACATTTTCACATTAATGTCACAAAAAAGAAAAATCCTCATGTGATAACTTATTTATTAATATTCAGGTTTTGAATATTTTGGTAATCGAAATTACAAAGTCAGTTGGTTTTAGGGAAGAAACTCCAATAAATTCTTCCTCAAGGTTCTTGTAGTCCTAAATGTCTTCTAATTTGGTTTCATCCAAGCTAAACTATTCTTGTAAAAGCAAGTTCTTCCTTTTTAAGAATTTCTCTTGCAAACTCCTCTTTACTTACATGCCATTAGATGGATCTTTCATGGGTTCTTCATCTTCATCATCACCCCAGAATTTCCTTGGAGACCTTACAACAAGATTACTAAATTTTCACCATAAAAAAAACCAAGTGGAAGCTTGTCTTTGAATTTTCCTTTTCCCCTTTAGAGATTTGATGAAAGAAAATACATCACCTCATCAACTCCACTATCTTTAGGATCATCCTCCAATATGAGTTTCTTAATTGTCTTCAATGAAACTTACTTAGAATTCTCCATTGCCATGAACCCATTATCATTTGTTTCTTATATTATATGCAATGAGGGTGTTGTGAAGACTATCAAGCATCATTTTCTTTGGGTCATTTTCTTCGAGCATCAAGACCTTTGAGTTGAAATGCAATGGAAATCTTCTTAGGATCATCCCCACATTTTTGATATCATCTAGGGTTTCTATGAGTTCGTGCGTGTCTTCAAAAATAATTTCACTTGATCAAAGAATGCATCAACGTACTCATTTGGATTCACCCTCAAACTATCATACTTGTTTCATAGAACCTAAAATTTAGCATCACATACTTTTTAATCTTCTTCATAGATGTTGAGAAGTTATCCCTCATGGCGTGTGGGGATTTACACAACATCACATTCTTTTACGTGTTGACTCCTTTGGCATCTAAATCAAGCTCCCTCCAATTTTTCTCTTATAATACTTCAATCTTCATGTACTAAGATCCCATGTATGGAATTCGTGTAGACATCCATTCCAAAAAATAATATATAGTGTTATATTTTATTATTACATAATTGTAAATTGTTGTCATCAATTATCATAATTACCTTTAGGTTAGCACTCGTTGCCATTTCTTCAAAGAGAGAATACTTCTCCAATAACCTTCAGATTTGATACAACTTTTTGGTCTCAATCAAGATAAATATATTGAGAAAAGGTGAATCAGGGTATGTTGATCACTCTATAAAAACATTGCCAACAATCTTATTATATTGTTGGTAGGAATAGCCCCCTCGAACAATATATACGAAACAATGAATAAAATGAAGTGGGACACTAAGAAATTTTACTTGATTCACATAAACTGGGCTAATTCAAAGAGCATAAAAAGTCAATGTGCCAATATATTGGAATCAAAAACCACATTTCTTATTTCATTCAATTTACAATGGTCACAATGAACCTCTCGGTTTACAAAATTCACATAAAAATAGAACTTTATGCTCTCAATCAATTAGAAGGAACATTTCTCCTTCAAGTCAAATGGTCTCAATCTCCATGTACCAAGATTAATATCACACCATTAATGGTGTGTTGATTAGATTCAATTTCATCAAAGTGATTAATTCCAAGAACCTCTAATAATAATTTTTTTGGGATCTCCCTTCTTTTCTCCTCTAACATTCCAACAATGATTTGGAATTCATCCTCTGCTCTACCTTGATCCATGGTCCTTATTTTGAAGAAATATGTCTCACCACTCTTACATAATCTCTAGCTTTCCCCATTAATTAATCATCAATTCATCCTCATTAATATGGGAAAATTAGTCTAATAACATTATTCAAAACAAATACAATGTATCCCATTCAAATCCTTGATCTCTTTGCTGAAAGATAAGATACCTGAATATGAAAATCTTTTAACTCAGATTATTCACAATGTGAGAACTACCATCACAGTGTGCCCCTCATTCCATTCTAAAACCATGAAACTAAACTTCTGCCTCCAAAGGAACCTCCATGGAGCCACTTCCTTCATCGTGGTGTGATCCAAGTCAAGAACCAAATCCATCCAATCAGGCAGAATATCCCATTTAAAACCCTTGGAAGATCACGACATGATACTCCAAATCTTATCAATCTCCAAACCTATTGCAGTGTGATTTACCACTTCATGGTGTGGAAATATCCATACAAACAGAACCATTGATTTCCTCTTAAACCACTTCATGGGGTAGCCATCCCTCCCATAGTGTTACTTTTTCTTACATATTTTTTTACTTCTACGATAAAGGAAATTTTCTCACATATTCTCTCCTGATTCCCTAATGTATTGTCTGGGTACACTTACATAACATGTGGATCCAACAATTCATGGTGTAATCCTTGTTCTCACATTGTGACTTGTCCCTTGAACTTCACTCAAATATATTATATATCTCAGTGAGTGTTTTCCCCTTTTCCGCATTTCAGCATCCTGAAAGATATTGTGTATAGAGAGCCTTACATATAAGTCTTTACTATTTTCCAGTAATACAAAACTTCACTCTTGACATGAAACCAAATTCCATGCCATGAACATAAAACTGGATTCAAATAGACTAATGCCTAAATTCATAGGGCCCCCTTCTTATAATAAACCACTCCCCACGATACTAACCACCAGAACAAGTTATTCTGACATTTCCTACATATGGCGTAACCTAGAATGTCACAACGTGATTTTTTTTACCTCTGGAAAAAACTATTGCAGTTACTCTAAGCTTCTTCCAAAACTCTTTTGGCCTTCACATGACATGTTCTTCAGTACTTTTCAAGCAACTTTAGAAGTTCCTTCAATAGACTTGTCAACAACAACAACCCAAAAATACTCTAAGGGGAATTTTTTTAAAAACTTCCTTCTACTTTGAATGGATTCATTGAAAATCACTAGAAATTTAATAATTTCCACCACACCAGGTTTCCGAATTGACTAAATTCAAAAAAAAATTGCATCATTCCATTTTTTTGTTGGAAAGGAAAATGTTTCAATAAATTATACCATCAATCACAAGTCAGCCCCTCTTGATATCTATGATTATTTTCTCTATTTAAAACTCCATGGATGTCATCTTGAAAGAAAATAATCAATTTCCATGATTTTCTCTCCACACACTTCAATGCCTATGAGATTGACGTGGCAGTGTTTTCACATTCTTTGCCACATCCTTTTTTATAGTTTTACTGGATTTTTAATACCAAAATGTAGTTTTTTATTAAATAGTTGATAATTGTTGTGCTTTTGTACCTTGTCGTGTAAAATAATCAATTTTAGTTTAAATCATGTGTTTTAATGTGAATTATTGTCATTTTAAATAATTGTTAAATTAAATCAATTCATTTGAATTTGACTTTTATTTTTTATTCGTTTATTTTTATAATTTTTCATTCTACTTAGATTACCAATTCATTAATTTAAGTAATTATTTATTTTTAATTTCTAAATAAATAACTCAGTTTACTTTAAATAATTAAATTGGTTTTTAACAATGTAATTTTATTCAATTTTTTAATTTACTTAATTCTTTAATTAATTAATTGGTTAATTAATTAGTTTAATAATTTAATCAAGTAATTGTAATTACTTTAATGTGTTTTAAATTAATTTTTTTATAATATTTAATACCAATAAATTCATTCTTTTAAATAATTCATAATTAATTTTTTCATTTAACTTTTCTTTATTTTTATTTAGTTTTTAATTCTATATGTTAATTTAATTGATTTAGTTATTAATTTATTTTTTAGTTTTAGTAAATTGTTGATTTATTTAAATTCATTTATTTATTTGTTGTTCTGCAGATGTTACGGTCGCACCCAGTGTTGTCTCACTGTTCGCACCCCCAGCCACCGTTTCATCCCCTCATGGTGGCACCGTTCCTCTTGAATGTCCCACTGTTTACACTCTGCCACCGTCAGCAATACTTGCAGTGGCACAGTTGCACACACCGCTTCCTCTATTCTCTCAGGGTGCCACCATCCTCCAACCTGTCTCACCGTTTCAAGAACGGTGGCACGTCCCATCGTTCCACACCCATCTCACCATTCTTCAGCCACATCGTTGTAACCCTTCCACCCCTGTTGCCTCTCTAAACCATAGTAGCAGAACCAAATTCAAACCAAAACAACACAGTAGTGGAAGGAAATTGACAGCAGCAACACAACCACAACAACAACAGAAATTCAATAGGGGAGGAACCGAGAATCAACAACAGTATAAAAATTCACAATTCAAGAGTGATTCAACAGAAATAATCAAAATCTTGCCCGATCTCAACCTACCTGAAGCCTCCGCATTTTGGGCCCACGCGCCTCCTTCCCTACTCCACCACGCGATGTCCGTCTGGCCCAGATCTCCCTCAATCTTGCCGCTATGCGCTGAATCCCGCTGCCATCTGTGGATAACCCACCTCGGCCCTCGCTTCCACCCCTCACCGCTGTCCGCGGCTAGGCCGCCGCCTCCTCCTCTCCCTATCCACACTCACCCCTCATAGCTGCATCCCTTACTTGCCGCGACCTTTCATCCACACCAGTCTCCCACCTGTCCACTCCACACGCTGCACGAACCCCCCTGCCCTCTTCCCTCTGTTCTCCATTAGCACGACCTCCCCAATTCCACCTATAATTTCTTTTATTATTATTAGTATATTATAATATATAATAAAATATATATAATATTTAATAAATATATTAAAATACATCATAATTTAACTAATATAACACATATAATAACATATATAATAACATATAATGTATATAATAATTAATCTAAATAATATAATATATAATAATAATATTAAGGTAAATACAATCTTAATAGTTATGTAATATATACTTACGTATATTAGTAATAATAATATTATATATTATAAAATATATATATTAATAAGTATTTTCATTAAGTAGTGATATTAATATATAGTATATATATAGTTACATAATTGTTTTTTTAATGACTCACGTGCGTTTTTTGTATTTTTCATTTTTTTGTACAGTGAGATCGTGCAGGTGGGGAATCAATTTCAGTTACAATGGAAGCACGGGGGGGGGGGGGGGAATTCATCCAGCCAGGGTGAGCGGGGGAGATTCAAGAACAATCAAGAGAGACACGTCATTTCATCACTGGGGACTCATCCCGGGTTCCATCAAGAACTCCATCCTGCGATCCTATATCATCATATGATGTCAAACGGGGGGGACTTCCATCATCCATCCGAAGGATCTAGTGATCCCTTAACTCTTCACCACTTTTATGGAGAAGATCCCAACCATCGGAGCAGCAGATCAAAATTTCATACCTCGATTCCTAGGGCGGGACATCAAGCGCACTCTAGCACCTCATTCCCCATTGAGTAGCAGAAATTGGAGTTTTCTAGAGTTCAAACAACAAGATAAATATTTTTATTTTCCTTGTTCTCTGTTTCTCTGAAACTTATTTCAACATGAACTTCATTGATTATAATTCTATTTTTGCACTGAAGCCAACCATTATGTCCGGATAAACTCTTTGGGGGGGGGGGGAATAAGCTAGCTGGTTAGATTTGTTTACTCTAATTCACGCACTGCATCTTTTTCTAGATCATCTCTCTCACACTATTTGTGGGATAGTTTTATTTTCAAAACAACAAGGTTGAGTGAAAACTGATATTGTTTGAATCTAAATGAAAATTGTTTCAGTCTGATAAATTCAATGACAAATGAATCTTGCTCAAATGAGAGAGCAATGTTGAACTCAACTGACAGTTTGAGCCCAGTGACATCTGACTTTTATCACCATTGGATGTAATGAATTTTACAGTTGAAGGAATATAAGGGTTATTTCATCACAAACTGAACAGATGATAAATCTGGCCATCTACCTTAAGTCAAATACATATTTCTTAAACTTCAATGCATGAACGTGGCTAAGCAATATCAAAATCGGCAAGTTGACTTTCCCCCTACTCATTTATTGGTTGTTTTTACCACAATCTCTCTTGTTGTCTTGTCCGTTTTCATGCACTCACCAATTCATTATCACTTCATCACACAATGAGTTTTACTCACTTCGATCCAGTAACACCATCTTATTTATTTTTCGTGTGTGTTTTGTTTGTTTTTTAATTTTTATTAGATCACTAAGAACAACTTTAGGCCTCTCTGTGGATCGACCTTATCTTGCCACTGTTCTAAGTAGTAAATAGGTTATAAATTTTAGTTTTTCACTCGTTCCCAATGATGCACGAGTGTGAAAATTTTGGCACAATTACTGGGGAGGCCAAGTGTGACATAAAAAAAACAAAACAAAAGTCCATGAAAAAAAAAATCAGAAAAAAAATCAAGAAAAAATAAACTAAAAAAACTAAAAAAATCTGCAAAAAGAAAATTGAAATTCAAAAAAAAAATTGTGAACTTGTTCCATGAAAAACAGGTCTAAGTCTGGATACTTAGTACTTGGTAATCTTGAAATTGATAATCACCTTAAGGAATTGAAAAATAACAAAGACAAGATCAAATTGGAAGATAACAGAAATGAAAACTTGAACAATACACTTCCTAAGAATTTGAACCCACCTGGAATGATGAACCCACCTAAAAATGGGATAGTTGAGAGGCACAGTTTGAGAGAGTTCTTACTATCTTCAGTGTCTAGTAACCCTTCATGCATTAGACTCTCTCCTAGGTCAAGAAATTAAGAAATCAATAATTCCATGCTTAGTCATCTTCCTACCTTCAATGGAATTCCTAGTGAAGACTCTATTGACTTCATTAGAGCCTTCTATTGTAGTGTCCAATAACTACCACTTAGGGGTCTCACTAAGGAAGATCTTAAACTAAGAGTGTTCCCCTTCTGCCACAATGGAAATTCTAGGACTTGGTTTCAACAGTTACAAGAAGAAATCTTTGTCACCTGGGATCAAGTTTATAATGCTTTCATAATGAAATTCTACCCTAGGAAGTTGACATCTGAAATTAGTCACAAAATAACTGGATTCCTTCAGGATTAATGAGAACTATTTCATGAAGCCTGGGATAGGTTTAGAGGTCTTCTTAGGTAGTTTTGAAACCATAAATGTACACCTCAATTCCTCATGGACACCTTCTATAATAGTCTCACCCCTTACCACCAAACCTTGGTGGATCAGTCTTCTGGAGGAGAATTTAGTGATAGAACTACGGAGGAGCTCAAAAAAATCTTTAATGCCTTATCTTGAAACTCCCAGCACAAATGCTCTAGGAGGAGAACCATTGTGAGAAAGGAAACCTCCCCTGCCCCTCAAGCTAAAGACCAAGATGCTGGGTTCTTTAATGCGAACCCACATCATACCCTTAAGAAGCAGTGCCACCACTGTGGCATGTATGGCCATTCTCAAACCTGTTGTCCAAACATCAATATGCCTGTCCAACCTCATGAGAGTGTGGGATTTCTGGTTATGGACCTCGGATGAATCCTAGGGAAGATCATTTTTCCAATACCTACAATTAGGGGTATAGAAACCATCCTAACCTGACATAGAGGGATCAGGAAGTCCTCCAACCTACTGCCCCTCCTGGATTCCAGCTTCCTCCTAGGCAGTAATTCCAACCCCAACCCCAACCTAAGGATGAGTCATCCAACTCAAAAGATGAGGTGAGAGACATGTTCCATCAGTTTATAGGGAGTCTTGGTGAAACAATGACCAAAAATGATTATGATAAAGTTGAAATGGATGCGAGAATGAAGAATTTGGAAATTCAAATGGGGTAGTTGGCTTGGGATGCTAGTAATAGAGAAAAGGGTAGGTTGTCCGATACCACTAAATCCAATCCTAGGGAGAATTACATGGCTGTGACCACCAGAAGTGGTCTCCAAACTCACCAAGATCCTAGGAAAGAACCCCAAAATGTTGAAAATGAGAAACTGGATGAAGCTGGAAACTAAAATCTGAAAAAACCTAAATCTAGAAAATTGGACAACACCACTAGAATCCCTCAGGTTCCTGCTTTTCTAGCTCAAAAACCCAAAGAAAATGGCTTGAAAAACAAATACAATAATGGGGAGAATTTTTTTAAAGAGGAAGATATAGAGATTCTTCCAATTTTGAGGAATATTTCCTATGAAATCCCCTTCCCACAAATAATTAAGAAACTAATTCATGATTATAAACTGTTGAAATTTTTGAAAGTAGTTAAAAAGTTGAACATTGATATCCCATTCTTGGAAGCCTTGATTCAAAGCCCATCACATATGAAATCACTCAAGAAAATCTATTCAAACAAAAAGACATTGAAAATTTTTTCTGCCTATAACTTAACAGAGGAGTGTAGTGTAGTATTGCAGAGTATGATACCTCCTAAGCTTCAGGATCCAAGAAGCTTTGTCATCCCTTTCACCTTTGTGGATAGAGGTGGTAAGTTTAATTGTTTGTGTGATTTTTTTGCTAGTATTAATTTGATTCCCCTATCACGTTTTCAGCACCTGAGATTAAGAGTTCCACAACCCACCACTGTTGTGTTATAGCTTGCTGATAGGTCCATTACTCATCCAGTGGGTAGGGTCGATGATCTGTTAGTGGGAGTAGGCAAACTCTTTTTTCCTGCTGAATTTTTTATCCTTGATATGGAGTGTGACTAGGAGGTTCCTATCATTCTCGGTAGGCCCTTCCTGGCCATAGGGGGAGCTGTGATAGATGTGTATATGGGTAAAATGATTTTCAATATGGATGAAAAGAAATAATAATCCAATGTGTTTAAGAAAATACAAGAACCCACCCACCCAATCTTCCCCAAAGATGAGATGTTAGTTGTTGAGAGTAATGTTGATAAGGAGGAAGAGTAGTTTCTGATAATGATATGTGAAATCAATAGTGAACTTGAAATCCCTAATTCCTCTTGCATGGGGATCAGCTCAAGCAAGGAGAGGGAATTTGTTGATGAGTATGAGGGAGATTTTTTGGAGAACCTAGATGAGTTTTTTTGGACCACATTCTTACCCCTATAGAGGAGTCTAAGTTTGAGGAGATCTTTTTTGGAATCTCTAGTGATGAGGAAAAAGCCTTCTCTACTGCCTACTTCAAGAGGCAGCATGAAGACCTTGGCCCACCCAAGCCCAAGTATCTTCCCTCAAGAAAGTAACCACCCACCCTTAAACTCAAGCCCCTACCTACCCATCTCAAATATTCCTTTTTAGGAGAAATTTCCACCATTCTTGTGATAATTTCATCCAACCTGGAGGTGAGTCAAGAAAAAAAATATGCTTAGTGTTTTGAAGAAGTACAAGTCCGTCATAGGCTGGTCTATTGCTAATATCAAGGGGATAAGTCCAGCCTTTTGCATGCATAAAATTTCTATGGAACCTGAGTGTAATCCTAGAGTAGAAGCTCAAAGAATACTCAACCCAAATATAAAGGAAGTTGTGAGAGAATAAGTGATTATGTTTCTTGATGTTGAAATAATTTTTCCCATTTTTTATAGCCCCTAGGTAAGTCCTGTCGAGGTGGTACCCAAAAAGAGTGGAGTGACAGTGGTCACTAATGAAAAGAATGAGAAAGTCTAGAAAAGATCAGTGAATACATGGAGATTATTTATAGACTACATGAAGTTTAATGCTACCACAAGAAAGGATCACTTTACCATGCTGTTTTTAGATCAAATGTTAGAGAGATTGGCATCCAATGAATTCGTCTGCTTGCTTGATTGTTATTCTGGTTATAACTAGATTTCCATTTCACATGAGGATCAAGATAAAACCACCTTCACCTGTAAATTTGGTTCATTTTCCTACCAGAGGATTCCCTTTAGGTTGTGTGGTGCTCCTGCCACTTTTTAGAGGTGCATGATGGAAATTGTTTCAGACATGATTGAAAGGATAATTGAAGTGTTCATGGATGATTTTTCTATTGTGGGAAATAACTTTGAGAACTGTCTAAAAAATCTTGAACCAGTGTTAGAAAGGTTCCAAGAGACCAACTTAGTCTTAAACAGGGAAAAGTTCCAAATCATGGCCACTGAAGGCATAGTTTTGGGGCAAAAAGTTTCAAAGAAGAGGATGGAGGTCGATAATGATAATGTTGAGGTCATACAAAAGTTTCCCCCACCTAAAAATGACAAAGGAATAAGATGTTTTTTGGGTCATTCTGGGTTCTACAAGAGGTTCATTAATGACTTTTCTAAGATCGCTATACCCATGTGCTCCCTGCTGGTTAAGGAAAAACCCTTATTATTTGATGAGAAATGTCTAGAGTCCATTAATCTGCTCAAGAAGAAGTTGATTACTTCTCCTGCAATCACTGCTTCTGACTGGTAGCTTCCCTTTGAGGTGTTGTTTTATGCTAGTGACTTTGCAGTAGGAGTTGTTTTGGGGAAATGGATGGATGGGAAACTACATGTTATTTACTATGCAAGAAAGCTGATGGACGATGCACAGGAGAATTATTCTACCACTGAAAAGGAGTTGGATGTTGTGATGTTTTATTTGGAAAAGTTCAGGTAGTACTTGATAGGATCCAGGATCATAATTTTCAAAGGTCATTCATCCCTAAAGTAATTTCTGGATAAAAAGGAATCAAAACCCAGACTCATGAGGTGGACCTTGCAGTTATAGGAATTTGATTAAGTGATTAAGGATAGAAAAGGGAATGAGAATGTAGTCGCAGATCACTTGTCCCGATTTCCCAATACCACAAGTAACGAACCAAGAGAGATCAAAAAATATTTCCCTGATGAACAATATTTTGCTGCCTCTATGTAGAAATATTCTTGGTTCATAGACTACGCCAACTTTATGGAAGCTGGAGTCATGCCCAAGGATCTCTCACACAACTGGAGGAAGAGGTTTATATCTGTGATGAAATATTATATTTGGGATGAACCTCTTCTCTTTAAGAGATATGATGATTGGATTTTGAGATGATGTGTGGTTGAGGATGAGATTTTCCCATACTTAAGAGCTGTCATTCATCACCTTGGGGTGGCCACCATGGAGGAGAATGGACTACTCAAAAGGTCTTATAGGCTGGTTTCTATTAGACGACATTTCTTAAAGATGCTAGGAGTCTGGTTATTGTCTGTGAGAAATGTCAAATGTTGGGAAATGTTAGAATAAGGAAGGAACTTCCCCAAAAAAGAATTCTAGAGGTTGAAATCTTTGATTTTTGGGGCTTGGACTTCATGTGACCATTCTCATCCTCTTATGGGAATGAGTACATTTTGGTTGTTGTGGACTACGTGTCCATGTGGGTTGAGGCAGCAGATCTTCCCAACAATTTAGCTGCTAGTGTTGTGAAATTCATCAAGAAAAACATATTTTCTAGGTTTGGTGTGCCTCGAGCATTCATCACTGATAATGGGAATCACTTCAAGAATTATAAGTTTAAAGGTTTGATGGAGAAGTATGAGTTCTCACATATGAAAGACACCACCTACCACCCACAGTCCAGTGGGAAAGCAGAAGTTTCAAATAGAGAGCTCAAACATATTTTAGAGAAAACAGTGTCTAGCTCTAGGAAGGACTGGTCAAGGAAGTTGGATGAGGCCCTTTGGGACTATATAACTTCATATAGGACTCATATAGGTATTTCACCATATAGTATACTTTTTGGTAAAACATGTCATCTACCTTATGAGTTACAACAAAGATCTTATAGGGCATTGAAGGCTCTTAACTTTGATTTTAAGTTTGCTGGTGCGAGGAGACTATTAGAGATGAGTGAGCTGGAGGAGGTTTGAATAGAGTCCTATGAGAATGCTGAAATTTAAAAAGAAATAAGAAAGGATTTTCATGACACAATCATTCAAAATATAAATTTCAAGGTTGGTGAGAGGGTCCTGCTTTTCAATTATAGATTGAAGTTGTTTTCAGGAAAGTTGAAGATGAAGTGGTCAGGACCCTTTACCATTGTTAGAGTTTTGTTTAATGGAGCTGTTGAACTAGTTGGAGAAGAGAATCGACCTTTATTAGTCAATGGTCAAAGAATAAAGAACTTGTTTGAAGGGCAGCCAAAGGGATTGGCTGCCATATCTATGTTGGAAGAATAAACTGTTTCAAGTCTAACTAAGGAATATAAACTCAGTGTTGAATGGGAACTAACCCGTGGTTTCTTAGTTGTTTTAATTTTATTTTTTTCTTCAATAAATTTCACCCCTGGTTTTTGATCTCCATTTTAACCTCTTAACAACTTGATGGTGCCTAATGACCTGTTGTTGTTTTATAGAGAGAGTGGTTGCTGCCAAAAACTTGGCAAATAAACCCCAAGGGAGAAATCCACTGCATCATATGGTTAACATTTCTTTCTACTCACTCCCTTAGGTTACTTATCATGAACTTAAAACTATGAAATCTTATTGTACATATTTTAACTTTCAGGTTAATGAAGATGAGTAACCACCCAGTGTTGCTGAAGAGGATTTGTCTATGGAAGTCAATGTTAAAGCTCCAATAATTCTAGGAAGTGTTGTCCTTCCCATTTTCACTTTTAATTACCTGCTTAATCTTCACTATGAATTAAGTGTGGGGGACTTCCCCCTAACCTGTGAAAAGTGTACTGTGATTCTTACTTGGGTGTTAGCTTGATAATATCTAATTAGTTGAAAAAGTATTTTGAGGTGCATTTTGAAACTTGCTACACCCACTATTTTTCTTCTCATTGAGCTGCTGCTGCACACCATTGTTAATCATGCTACTAATTAAAAGTCATTGATAAAATCTTTTGTCTACTCATAATGATTCAAAGCATGAACATTTTAGGAATATAATTGAGCTTGTTGCTGGTGATGAATGGCGGGGTTTAGTTCTTTTGTTTTTATTTATCTTTTTCTTTTCTTTTTCTTTTTTGTGTGGTAAAGAAAATGTTTTAACCTTGTTTCTACCCCCTCCATATCCCTTTTAAGCTAAAATGTCCATCTATTTTCAACTTAAAATTTCTTCCACCTTAGAATTCAACATTGAGGACAATTTTGGGTTTTAAGTGTTGGGGAGAGGGTTCATTCTAGTGTCATGTCAAATTCCCTCTTCTTGAACATGAGTTTGTTTAAACAAAATGGTCAATCTTTTTTCAAATATCGTTCAAGATCTTTAAAAAAATTCAAATTATTTCATCACTTTATGGCCATTGGAGGTTCACTAGTACTTTAATTATGTCCTATTTAGTGGGGATATGCTCACTAGTTGATGAGAGTGACACTTAGTCAAAAACTATTAAGAATGAGTGATTGCTGAGTGGAATTTTTCACTATCTCTATGGATCTGTCGCTTTAGGAACTGAGGATGGGAGTGTGAAATGATAGGTTTTGTGGAATAAGGATCATGACTTAGGGTAACTAGAAGTTCTAACTTAAACCTAAGGGACTCTCATTTTGAAAAAAATAATAATATTCAATCACTTTAGGAAGTCAACTCGATTGATTATTAATTAAGTCCTTTGTAACTGCAGTAAAATGGGAAAATGGGATCCCACAGTGAATATCTGAGACAATGTGCATTGGGTGCGTTTCTGTGCATAAATAAATCTAATTTCAATCTTAATAAGTGTTATTCATAGTGTTATGCACATGGAATATGGATGGAAAAAATGTAAATAAAGTGCCCTTGTCAAAAATGAACTCATTAAGGTGGGGGAATTTTGAACCCAGATGAAGAAGGGAGCAATTGATTTGGTTAAAATTAATTTTAGTTGAATTAGTAAAGTGATGAAATTAATGGAATTTAATTTTTGGAACCTGGGATAAGGTGAGAATGAAAGGTGCCCTTGGTTAAGTTTTGAGTTCCACTTCATCTAACCTTTCATCACTCCTTGAATTAGAACATGAATTGGAATGTGAAGTAAGACAGTTAATGAGTACATATAAAAGGCATGACATACTTGACAGTGTATGAATATTTGAGGCTATTGACTTTTAGGGGGGTTTTGAAGTTAGGCAGGGCCTCGTTTTTAACACATTTGGAAAGCATGACTCACTATTTGGTCTTGCTCCTCTGGGTATTAAAGTTTAATCGTTCACTTTTTGAATTGAATCTCCTAAATCGTCTTTCTATTTTAAAGTCAAAGGCATGTACTTGTTTGAGGAAAAATAAAGTTTGAAGTGTGGGGGAGTTTGAGGTGATAGTGTTTTCACATTCTTTACCACATTCTTTTTTGTAGTTTTACTGTATTTTTAATACCAAAATGTTTTTTATTAAATAGTTGATAATTGTTGTGCTTTTGTACCTTACTGTGTAAAATAATCAATTTTAGTTTAAATCATGTGTTTTAATGTAAATTATTTTAATTTTAAATAATTCTTAAATTAAATTAATTCTTTTGAATTTGACTTTTATTTTTTATTCTTTTATTTTTATAATTTTTCATTCTAGTTGGTTTATCAATTCATTAATTTAAGTAATTATTTATTTTTAAGTTGTAAATAAATAACTCACTTTACTTTAAATAATTAAATTGGGTTTTAATAATCTAATTTTATTCAATTCATTAATTTAATTAATTCTTTAATTAATTAATTGGTTAATTAATTGGTTAAATAATTTAAGCAAGTAACTATAATCACATTAATGTGTTCTTAAATTAATTTGTTTATAATATTTAATACAAACAAATTCATTCTTTTAAATAATGCTTAATTAATTATATCACTTAACTTTGCTTTATTTTTATTTAGTTTTTAATTCATTTTGTTAATTTAATTGATTTAGTTATTAATTTATTTTTTTAGTTTTAGTAAATTATTGATTTATTTAAATTCATTTATTTATTTTTTATTTTGCAGATGTTACGGTCGCACCCAGTGTTGTCTCACCATTCGCACTGCCGACCACTGTTTCATCCAACCCGCCTCATCCCTCGCTTCGACCCCTCGCTGATGTTCGCGACTAGCCCGCCTCCTATTCCTCTCCATGTCCTCGCTCCCCCCTCATACCCGCACCCCCTACTTGTTGTGACTAACCGTCCTCGCCGCGGAACCATCTACGCCAGTCTCCCACCTATCCGCTCCACATGCTGCACGAACCCCCCTACCCTCTTCCCTCTCTTCTCCATCCGCACGACCCCCCAGTTCCACCTTTAATTTCATTTATTTTTATTATTATATTATAATATATAATAACACACATATATATAATATTTAATACTTATATTAACATACATCATAATTTAACAAATATAACATATAAAATAACATATAATGTATATAATAATTAATCTAAATAATATAATATATAATAATAATAATAATAATAAAAAAGTAAATACAATTTTAATAGTTATGTTATATATATTTACGTATATTAGTAATAATAATATTATGTATTATAAAATATATATATTAATAAGTATTTTCATTAAGTATTGATATTAATATAAAGTATATATATAGTTACATAATTGTTTTTTTAATGAATCACGTGCATTTATTGTATTTTCCATTATTTTTGTACAAGGATATTGTGCTGGTGGGGAATCAATTTCAGTTAAAACGAAAGAATGTGGGGGGGGGGGGATTCATCCATCTAGGGTGAGCGGGGGAGATTTGAGAACAGTCAAGAGGGACACACATCATTTCATTACTGGGGACTCATCCTATGTTCCATCGAGAACTCCATCCTGCGATCATGTATCATCATCCGAGGTCTGATGGGGGGGGGGGGACTTCCATCATCCATCCGGAGGATCTAGAGATCTCTCAAATCTTCACCACTTTTAGGGAGAAGATTCCAACCATCAGAGTAGAAGATCAACATTTCATAACTCGATTCACAGGGCGGGACATCAAGTGCATGCGAACACCTCATTACCCATTGAGTAGCAGAAATTGGAGTTTTCTAGAGTTCAAACTCGGAGATGAATATTTTTATTTTCCTTGTGCTCTATTTTTCTGCTACTTATTTCAACATGAAATTCGTTGATTTCAATTCAATTTTTGAACTGAATCCAACCATTATGTTTGGATAAAATTCTTTGGGGGGAGAATAAGCTAGCTGGTTAGATTTTTTTACTCTGATTCACGCACTGCATATTTTTTTTGGATCATCTCTCTCTCACTGTTTCTGGGAGATTTTTATTTTCAAAAAAACAAGGTTGATTGAAAACTGATCTTGTTTGAATCTAAATAAAAAATATTTCAATCTGAGGAATTCACTGACAAATGAATGATGCTCAAATGAGAGAGACACGCTGAACTCAACTGATAGTTTGAGCCCAATGACATGTGAAGTTTATGACCATTGGATGGAATGACTTTTACAGTTGAAGAAATGTAAGGGTTATTTCATTGCAAACTGACCAGATGATAAATCTGGCTAGTTACCTTAAGTCAGATCCATATTTCTTAAACATCAGTGCATAAATGAGGTTAATAAATATCAAAATCAGCCAGTGGAATTTCTACCTACTCATATATTGTTTGTTGTCACCACAAGCTCTCTTGTTGTCTTGTCTGATTCCATGCTCTCACCAATTCCTTATCACTTCCTCACACACTGAGTTTTTATGACTTTTCTCCAGTACCACCATCTTATTTATTTTTCGTGTATGTTTTGTTTGTTTTGTTCTTTTTAGTAGATCATAAAGCACAAATTTATGCCTCTTTGTGGTTCAACCCTGTCTTTCCACTATTCTAAGTAGTAAGTAGGTTTTAAATTTCAGTTTGTCACTCGTGCCCAATGACGCGCGAGCGTTCATAGATCCTCATATAAAACTGCATGTTAAGTATCACAGTACAATGCAGACACCTTCTCTATATCATCTCATCTTAAATCATAATTATTTTGAAAAATCATGATGTTTATTCCTTTGATAAAGAAACATGATAATTTTATAAATTTAATCCAATAAAATTATCAACTTTTTTTAAAAAGTTTAATCTTATGTAAGAGATACTAAATTTTATATATCTCCTTGAAACATAAAAATATCTTAATTATTATAATGAATATCTTATGTATCATCCTAAAAAATCATAATATCATATGTATTTCTTAGAATATATTTGGTAGTATTGTGAGACCTTCTATAATTTTGCAATTCTATATCATCAAAATTGTACATATCCCATTACCATTTTCTATAATTTTCATTATGCTGTGTATGTACTCCACCAACTCAACATGTATTCAAAGTGATTCCCTAAGAATTTTATAATGATTTTAACCTTGTATTTTTATTAAACACAAGCCAAAATTATTCCAAGGATTTTTACTAACATGATTCAATATATTGGTTCAGTCTACATAGAAAATAAGAAAAACATATACAGAACAAGGTAGTTCATGTCCCAAATAGGTAAGGAATTGGAAGTCATACCAAATGATGAAACTAGAAACTAATCAATAAGAAATCGAGCTAAAGGATTGAATAATATACCCAATGGATTTGTGGATGAGTATTTTTGAAAAATCTACACCAGCATCATCCTTCATGATATAAAAGGATGTGACAAAGTCAATGCATGACAAAAATTTAGGATTAGGCCATATGAATAAAAAAAATATAGAGAAACGATCGATGCATGTGGAATTAAAAAACTACATGAGGGTTTCAGAAAACTTACCTTCGTCTTCGAAAATGTAATGTCGATGTGGTAGAGGGAGGTGTAGATGACTCGAATATGAACCTCTCTAGGCATGGACAGTGCCACCATCAAATCCTATATATCTTTTTACATCCCCACCTCATTCCAAACCATGGTTGTAGCTTGGGTTGGTGGAAACCTAGATAGAGGAATGAATCATATACATATTTTCAGGCCTAGTTGATAAGGGGGTTCAAGACAGTAAGGGAGATGTTACCTCTTCATCGAATGAGATTTCCCAAAGTGGTAACTAGTGTGTCCCCACTTTATGGATATATTCAAAACCTAATACATGAGCGATCTACCTCACTCTCAGTCATTGTCAGAAACTGTTGTATATATCATAAACTAAAGTTTTTTTAATATGTTGGTATCATCATGATGGAATAAGAAAGGAAAGGGGGAATCAATATTTTTGTGTTTTGTATGAAAGAATTGGATTTTGTTGGGAGAGTGGATTCCATCATGAGGGAATGGGGTTCCTCATATTAGGCAACAGAACGATATGGATTCTGAGGGAAGCCAATTTTTTAGACAAAAATTTCCTATCATCCCTTACACATATTTAATCCCGCTCATGTCAATTCCTTACCACAAACCAACTCCACCTTACATAAACTCCCATTGCGATTCTCCACCTGCTTCAATAATCATTTTTCCTATCCTCATACTCCCACTTCTTTCATAGTTCTTCCTTTTATCCTTCTCTCGGTGCCACCTCCCTGTTTCTATCATTATTGATGAGATTTTAGTTTAAAAATTCCACCACTGATCTCAGGGTTTACAATTACTACCACCAAGATCCCTATCAAGACCTCTTGCTTAGTGAAGATGAGACCACTAATACACGGATCTCTCTCCCTCATGCATGAAATGGAGTTTCTATCCACTCTCTATAACTAATGGCCTAAGGAAGTTTATGGAGATTTTGAATTCTCAAGACCAAGATAGGTTGTTTTTACATGTGTAGATGTATGAGAATAAAGATACCATCTTTATTGGAATTTTCCATGAATGGAAAACCACTCCTATAGGAATTTTTCTTTGGTGAAGGAGGGTATATTTTGTTAGATGAACAATGTCATGGGGAAGGACCCTTTCTAATAAGGGTTTAAGTATCACGTAGTTTAATGTCGTGTGACTAGGATAGTGAACATATAGTTTAATGACATATGGTGAGGAAATTGTTGTATACTTTAACATCTTGTGACTAGGACATTATGATATGTAGTTTAATTTTATACAACAAGGACATTATGATATGAATTTTTTTGTTGTACAATAAGGACATTAGGGGGGCTATACTTTAAGGTTGTTAGCATTGAATAAATGGTTGATGATTCTATAATTCTTGGTAATTGTACAGGAATATGATATCAAATTTAAGTGTGATAGGAGAAAGTTATAAACTACTATCTGGGGATATATGGATCCTAAAAGTGGTATGGGGAAAATGGATTGTGGTTATAGGGGAGGTCTCTCACGAGGATGATGTTACTGATGATTGAAAAACCTATTTTGTGGGTTACATTATGTAAATACAATGGGGGGGGGGTGTTACTGTATATTCAAATAGAGCCATCCTCTGGCTAAAAGACCCATATTGTGGGAGACTTATTCAAACCCAAAAGGGTCATGTTACAACATCGTTAAGAAAATTTATTCTCAGGAATTTCAAAATTCTCTTGCTGATGGCCGAAGGAATTTTACGAAGATTCATATTTACTAGGGAATATGGTTTTGTTTTGTGGAAAAAATGTGTATGAATATAGAAGAAAATATTAAAGTCAAAATTACCCAATAATGGGGAGGGGGGAATAAGTTTCCTACATAGGTCTGACCCAAATATAAAAAATATGGTTCATGTAGTTTTAGTTCATATGTCTATGACCCTATAATTATGGAAATGATAGGTGATACGTGGTTTACCAAACCATGGTCATTCCAAAATACTTCGTACATGAGGTTGGAAATTATAAAACATGGTCTTTAGGTTCATAGATTGGGAGAAAGGATATGAGATAAATATGAGAGGGATGTCAGTATAATGATTCAAATCACAAGTTCCAACATTATGTCATCAAATCTTATGAGGATTGAAGAGGCTTATCATGAGGGGGCAGTTACCATTGGTTGATAAACCCATTTTTGTGTTACATTTTTTGAAAATCTAAATAAGGCTTGTTACTCCATTTTCAAATAGTGGAATCCTCTGGCTAACCAAACCATTTTCTGGGTGACTTTATTCATAGAAAACTGATGTATATTACTACATAATCAGGTATAGGAGTCCGTAGGTATCAGGAATTCAATCACTGGTACCTGAAGAATAATTATGAGGATTTGAAAACTATCCAAAATTAGGAGTATGATGTGTGGAAGGGATTTCTATAAGCACAAAGGAATCATTTGGAATGATACTAAACATGAAGCATAGATTCCCTTGCTTAAATTTGACTCATATATAGGAGGGGTACGTCTCTATTTCCTTGGTAGAACCCTTATGAGAGGACCCTAATTAGGAGATCCTATATTGATCTTTGTTTCTATACAAGGGTGGGGGTATTTCACTTTACCCTATGGATGAGACTAGGATATGAGGCATAAGTGTCACTACATATCTCACTGAATTAGAATCAAGACACATGTAGTTCTTGACATACCTCGTAGTTTAATGTCATATGGCCTAGACATTATCCATGAAGATTAAGTCTTGTGGTAAGAAAAAAGGCGACTCTATGTGAGAAAAATGAAATATTATGGCTGGACCAGGGTACAGGACCCGAGCATCACTATGTATCTTGTTGGAGTAAGAATCATTCCACACATTGTTCTGAAGAGTTTCCCTATAGAAACTGAATTCATGTGTGGAGAAATTGTATTTTTATTATGAGCACACGTATAGGGTGAGACACTATATTGAATGTTCATATGTAGATCTGACTCATACATAGGAAATTAGGGGAATTTCCCATATTATCTTGTAGATTCACCCAGTATTGAAGACATAGATGTCACTATGTGTCTAATTAGGATGATAATCAATCCAAAAATAGTTCTTGAGGTAATCATGCAGTTTATTGTCATGTGAAGAGTACATATGATGTGCCTTTTCCACTCTTGCATCTAGGACCATGATAACCCCAATGAAAATTGGTATGTTGTACATATGGAGGTATCACTTTTAGTAAAACTCTTAAGACCACATGATCTATTCTCAGTGTGAGAACAAGGATTGGAAATTTTTTATTCCACCACAATAACTAAATTCAAGTGAATTAAGGAAAATAGAATTGAGATTTTTTTTGTGTTTGGGCTAGGAGGTATGATCCAGGCATCGCTACATATCTCATTAGGGTGAGACTCAATCCATATGTAGTTCTTGAATCCCATGTAGTTTAACGTCATGTGGTGAGGATGAAGATGATCTGATGTGAAAGAGTGAAATGTGGTGGCCATACCCAAGAATGAAAATCTGGGCATCACTATGTATCCTACGATGCTAGGAATCAAGCCAAACAAAGTTCTGAAAAGGTTCCCTCTGATGGTCTCACTAGTACACAGGAAGTGGGGGATTTATTTTGTTGCAGCTAGACCAAAGATTGGTGATCTGGGTGTCACTATATATCTCATTGGAATGAGAGTCGTACTTCACATAGTTCCTGAAGAGATTGTGTAGTTTATCATCATTCAAAGAGGAAATTGGTT
This sequence comes from Viscum album, assembly GCA_963277665.1. Classification (NCBI taxonomy): domain Eukaryota; kingdom Viridiplantae; phylum Streptophyta; class Magnoliopsida; order Santalales; family Viscaceae; genus Viscum; species Viscum album. Next base: position 723,233,778 of record OY728167.1, read on the forward strand.
ATGAAATTTAACGTATTGTGGTACAGATTTGGGTCACCTGAAGATAAAATAAATATTGTGGATGGACCAAGGGATAGAACCTGAGTGTCACTATGTTTCTTTTCAAAGTAATAATCAATACACATGTAGTTCATGAAGTAATTTTTACCTATATCAATCATGTTTCGACGTGGGGAAAAAGGGACATTTATATTTTTTTAGAATGACTGATGGGCCCAAGATGTAGTGTCTTGGCATCACTACATATATTATTGTAATGAGAATCAAGCCACACATAGTTATGGAAGGTTCCCTTTGTAGGTCTGACTCACACATAAGGAATGGAGGATTTTATTTCTTAGTTTTAGATAGACCTAGGATTAGAGGTCTAGGAATCACTACATATCTCATTATAATGAGAATGAAGACACACGTAGTTCTGGAAAAGTTCCCTGTTCCAGCCTGATTCATACACATGGAAAATGGGTATATTAATTTTTATCATAGATAGACCCAGGATGAGATATCTAGGCATCAGTACATATCTCATTGGAATGATAATCAAGCCACACATAGTTCTTGAATGAAGTTTTGGTAGAGGTACCAACACCAAATATTGTGACCGACTCAAACATGGATCAAAATGTTGCGCAGTTTTATATATTTCAATAAGGACATGAACCATAAAATTTAATGTCATATAGTTAGGATGATATTCTATGTAGTTTAGAGACTTACATCTTTCAGTATATATGGTGCTACATAGATTAACATCATTCAACTAACATGAGTGTTGTGTGATTACACAAAATATTTATTCAGTAACTTTCATTGGTTGGGGTAGTAATGATCTCCCCATCCTTTGAGATTAAGGAATAATATCTTTTAGAGAGGATCATGTGTATGAAGTATGGTTTATCCCACCATGGTTCACGATTTTGAGGATTATTTCTTGGTATCATTACATTCCTAAGGACCATTACTAATTATCCTTGGATAAATGAATGGAGGCAGACCTTCTTGTTAAAATATCGTGCTATTTGCCTTGGATGGACCTACAAGTGATGGAAGGTATGAAATATTTTCACATAGAGTATCCCCAATTCATCCATTAATTTCTAGGATTTCTCATCCATGGATATTCGGTCATAGATGGTAATATAGAGTGATGGAAATTGGACCTCAATGGACAGGATTGCCTCCATTTCATATATGAGCGAGTAAGAGGTTTCTTATGTGGAAGAATGGGTTATAGTACAATAGTCCCATAAAGCATTAAATATATTATCAGGATAAGACATTTTATCTTTATCCACCATCTTCTGGATTATGTTTTATAGGGTCTTGTTGAAGGTCTTTATCTTTTTTTAGCCACTACATGATACCAGGATGAATGGATGGATTTGATACTGTATTCCTGATATAGATTTTACATCATATAAGAGAATAAATTGGTGTTGTTTTCCATCAGTATTTTATGATGGAAACTAAATTTGATAATTATGTTGGATTTAATGATTCCAAAAATTATTTTTTCCTCAACATATTTGAGGGGTATTACCTCATCCCATTTATAGAAAACATCAGTATCAGCTAAGATGTATTTGAACTGCTTGGTCATAGTTAGAGGGTTTGACCCCGACAACATCCATTCCCCATATGGATAATGGATAGTAATTTTTTTATGTATGTATTAAATCTAGTGGTTGATGGGAGATTTTGGAATGCACATGGTAGGAATGACACTTCTTGGTGAATTCTATTCAATCTCATGTCACAGTGGGCCACTAGTACCCAAACCTTCATATTTTGATGGAGATCTTGTATCTTGATTAGTCTGCATTGCTCTCTCCCAAGTGTACTTATTTCATGAAAACATTAGTCTCTTATCCATAAATAGATATGAGAAGGACTCCTTCAAAAACTCATTTATAGAGGGACTTCTGGTTATTTAGGCCACCATATAGAGTGAATATGGTTGATATCAACCAGATTTTCTTTTTCCCAGCTCTATCTGGTGGGAGAACTCCATCCAGAAGGTAGTCCATTATTGGTATAATCCACTCCGTTTTTGGACCATATGGACTCAGGATAGGACTGAATACATTAATCTATTCCCTTACAACTTAAAAAAGGCGAGACCATTTGGTGATTCCCAATGCTGATGACCGTTTAATCCCGATTTGGATCTTCCAAAGTTGTGGCAGTATTTTACAACACATATTCCTATCCATTCTATGATTGTTGGATGTGAGTAAATGTTGGTTCTAAGGGGAACTCTATCATTATCCCCCAGACATTGTCATGTAGGGGGATTATCTCTTCTTTTTCTAATAGAATAATCCCAATTGATATGTTTGATTACCAACTCTGAGTCACCTTTCACCCCTAGTTGGTCAACAAATATTTGGAGTTCCAGTTATGGTCCTCTAATGAGGCCATGATATTCCACCTCATTGTTAGTAAAACCTATTGATAACATGAAGGATTAAGTAAATATTTCTTTTTATTGGGAGATAATAATGATCCCTAACCCGACTTTGTTGAGCATAGGGTCTTCTATTCTCCTCCCTGTTGGGATCCTGTATGTGCCATCAAAATACATTTCCCACCATTGAGGTTTTTCATTATTAGAAAAGATATATTAATCAATAAATTAAGTATTTAATAAATTTGTTTCTGCATATGGTGTTCCATAAGTAATTCTTCCAATGAATGACCTTTAACTACTTTTCGTGGAATAAATTTTATATCAAAATGCTTCAGGATAACATCCCGTTGTTCCAAACATCCTGCCAACATAGGACGGTTAAAGATGTATTTTAGTGGGTTTTTGTGATAGACCAAATGAACCTCATGGTGCTACATATAGCTCCTAAATTTATGAACTATGGATATTAATCCCAGACATCTCATCTTGATATCTGAATAATGAGTCTCTGCATCGACCAAGGTTCAACTAAGATAATAATGGGTTTTTTCATTCCCATCTTCTTTCTTATGTGCAAGGAAGGTTCCCAGTGATTTCTCTAGGGCTTTAACATATATTATGAGTGAATTTTCAAAAACATTTGGTATTTATACTGATGGGATCAAGATTTATTTCTTGAATTTACAAAATTCTTCCTAGCAGTCATTGGTCCACTGATATGTGCCCCCTTCTTCATCTGTTTCGGGAAGGAAAAATAGTTTCCTGCAAGGTTGGGGATGAATCTATGGATGTAGGACAAGTTTCATTGATGTATTATCAACAATTTAATGTTTTTATGAGTTGAAATTCTAATGATATATTTTTTTTGTCATGGTATACTTTGATTCCATGATGGCGTATGATGAAGCTGAGAAACTTTCCCGACGTTACCATGAAAGCACATTTTAAGGGGTATATCTTCAGGATATATTGTCTTATCTTTTTTAATATGGAATTTAGGTCATCCAAGTTGTGATAATGTTTCCGGGACATAAACACTAGATCTCAAATTTAGCATTCAACAAAATTATCCCAAAATGGTTTTAAGATGTGATACATGGCACGTTGGTATGTGGAACCAACATTATTCAATCCAAAGGGAATTGCCCATACTAATTAAGGGGATCATAAGGTAGTGGGTTATTTATCTTCTAGGGACATCCTAATTTGTTTTTAACCTGAATATAAATACATGATGAAGAGGTCTCAATAACTGGTCGTCGCATCAATCCAGATTTCTATGATTGGAATTGGGAAGTCATCTTTCAAACAGTGCTGGTTGAGATATTTGATGTTAATGAAAACGCTGATTTTCCCGATCTTCTTCTTCATAGTGAAAATTTTATCTTGAAATTTTGGATATTTCACTTCTTGAATTAATCATCCTTGATTTTCTTATCCACTAAAGACTCAATCTTGGATGCGTGAGTTGGTTGTGTCCTTCTGGATGCCTGTTTATATCCTTCGTGATCTTATGGAAAACCCAAGTGGTAGGTGGCCCTATGGGGATCAAGGAAGTCAATATCTATATAATTCTAGGTGAACATGTCCCATTTTTTACTTCATTAAGAAAGTATGCACCCCATTTTCTTCATAAGTCATGGCCGCACTGATCAAGGTGGGTAGTAGATCTTTATTTGTACCAAGATTTATTTCTATGAGTTCATCAATAGTGGCAGAGATAAATTCCTTGAATGTTATAGGGGAATACCTATGGTCTTCCTCATATTCCTATTCCCCATTATTTACCTCTACTTACTCTTCTTAGGATATAGGTGATGAAACAATTCTCTCAGATTTATGGGAGGATTCTAGAATTTGACATTCATAATACGAATCAACTATTTCAAGATTGATTGATGGTGTAGAGAATTTTTTGTTATCTAAAGGGGATAGATGGACTAAGAAATATAATATTAATTTTATCACATTAACATGATGAATTATTCTAGATTAGTCAAATGAAAAAGGATTTTTTGAAGCTTGTGGGATGGAATGAAGGACTCTTTATCCAGGATTTCACTATTTCTTAGAGAGTTGACAACATCTCCAGTGATTTTGGGTTCAGTTATCAAGACTGAAACCATAGAAGTCACTGGATGTGTGATCAAATTATTTCCCACCCCTTCGATTTGGTTGATGGGAATCACATACTCTTTGATGATATGGTTGAGAGGGTTATCTAGAATCATCTCTATACCATTCAGGGCATTGGTTCAAGTGGCATTGTAAGTCACTGGCCATTTCCTTTCAGTCTGGAAGAATACTTCTTCAGTGTAATGTGACTCATAATATTTGAATGATGATTTTCACCATGAAATGTCCCAATTTGTCTATTGATACAATATTTTAGGAATTGATGGTTTAATGATGGGATGATTTTTTATTGATGTAGGAAAGGTATTCCAATTAGAATGATAAATCCTGTATCCTGTCGAACAACCATGAATTTTGTGTGAGACACAAGATCCTAGAACCGAGTTGTATGTTTTAATTTTTTAAAGAGGATTTTTTTCTTTCTTATAATAACCCTTTAACATTAAAGTGGATGGGTACAAGTGAAATTATTTTAAACCCAGTTGACGAAGTGTTCAGATTGGAATGAGTATAACTCTTAAGTCATTGTCAATGAAGGCCCATCAGAAATCAATGTCATTTATCTTTCTATATATATAAAGGGGTATGAAATGTATCTGTATAATGAAATCCTTGTCCTGGTCTATGAAAGAGATGACCATGTGGTATTCCAAAAGATAATTCTATGTACAGTACACTTCAGCAGCAAAAAATTTGATTTTAAATTCATAAGGGCTTGACAATGCCTCTATGAGTTCTTACTGAATGTATTTTGATAGACACAACACATCCAGGATTGAAAGATTATCCATAACCAAGGCTAGTTGTTTGAAAACTTCATACTTTTAATCAAAAGGTATATGCTTCCTAGCATGGGGATTCTATTTTTCTAATTCTTTAGGAATTGAATAAATTGATGTGGATGGATCAGCCCTGGGAATAAGAACTGGAAGTGATTCTTCTATCGAGGGATTAGTTTAACTAGCATTACCAGCACATCGAGGTTGATTAGGTGATGACATATCCTATAGCTGATCTTATAGTATAATCATGTCATGGAAGACACTGTCATGTGTAGGGGAACATTCTTGTTCATGTTTAGAGATCTCCCATGATTTTTTGCCACATTTATAGTTTGATCAGGCATGAGGTTAGAGCAATAACTCCTGGAACAACCATGTCTTCCCATGTATCCTCGAAACTGACATTCTCTTCCCCTAATTACCTAATTTAATGTAGGGAATTTGGGTTCATATTTTCCCACAACATCTGAGAAGGGATCCATCAAGTGAATAACATTAATGGAATTGAAGATCAACTCTATATATGATGAAGATTTCATCTGATGATTTTACCCTTGTTGTACCATTTTGAGAGGTGGTCCCCATTATTCTGGGACATTAGGCATGAACTCATCTAAATCTATAAAAATATTTGGCCTTGAAATATTCTAATATTCCAATTTTTTCTTTTTTCTATTCTTTCCATGTTTATTTTTGGAAGACTGATATTTGATGTATTTTGACACCGAAGGGGACTGTTGTGTCATAGCAAAAGCGGTCAAGGAAAAAATTGGTTGTTTCAACTGTGGTTGGAGGATAACATGAATCCAAATGATCTTTTTCTGACTATCCAGTTACTGAACTTATACATACCATTTAAATTAACTTCATTCCATCATTCTCTTCCTCCGTATGGGTGGAAAAGACATATTCTACCTTATTAGGTGTCTTTCCCAATATTAATTTCCCAGATTCCCCCATCTTTTATAGGGTCTTAGTCACTTTGAAAAGAATAGAACTTGTTCTTTACCTATTCAAACTATTTTTTCCTATACTCTCTTTAATCATCCTAATGAGGTGGGAATTGTTGATGATTATTAGGAGGAAAAACCATAAGATATGGTGTGGGATTTGGAGTGAGAGAAGGTTCAGGGACCTGCTTAAGTGAAATAATTGCAGCCTCCACTTTCCCTATTAAATTTCCTTGAGCATATGGGATTAATTGGGACATAGCACTATTCTATACGATGGAGTATTACAATATTTTATCAATATTGGAAAGGTCCTGGAACCTTTTTTTTTATTTCACAAGGATGATTGGTATGCAAAAATCATCATAAAGATTCACTATACAGATGGGGAACAAGTCTTCTTGATGAAGATGTGTGCTTAAGGAGTATGTCAACCCTTTCCCACCATGTAATGATATTTGAGACCTTCTTATTCCTCCACTATTTTCAGTTTGATAGGTTTAGGATCTCGGTCTTATATAATGTCATGTGTAATTGGAAGAGAAACTTTTTGCAGAGGTCTTCCCACTTCATAATTGACCGAGCTGGTAAGCAAGTGTAACATACAAATGATGGTCCCTGTAGTGATTTCATGGAGCACCTGAGTTTCACTTCCTCTATTTGTTATGGGGTCCCCATCATATGATCACAATAGGATACAAAATGTTTCAAGTGCTTCTATGGGTCCCCAAAGATATTGAAAATTTGGAATGTAGGATTCCCAATGTTTGGTAGTGGAAGAGTTAGATCAACCCTTTCGGGGTAAGGATTCTTCTCCGGTTGCACCAGTGCATGAAGTTCCTCCATATCTTCCAATTGAGCAGTTAGTAACTCAATGGTATTCATGAGACCTTGAGGAATGTCTGGATGAGCATGAACTTGAACAGGGTTGCAGTTGGTAGGGATATTTGTGGAGTCACTGCCGGTATTTGTCATAGGTAACCTATAGGGGAAGGCAAGTAAGGATGTGCCTGGAACTGTTCTGGTTGTGAACCAAATGGAGGGAATTTCCAATCTTCTATTGTGGGATCCAAGTATGTTAGTGGTTGTTATCCCTTGTTTATAAGATATTATATATCCATTTATGTTACTATGACAATTAATATTTATTTAGGTATGTCAGTTGGGAGGGTGATTTAAGGAACTTCCTACAAAACATATCTAGCATGAAGGCTGCCTCAGAGTAGTTTTTCATTGATTCTTTTCATTCCTTTACTATCTTCCTCTTTTTGAGAAAATATTTCCCCAATAATAAGGGATATAACCCCTTTAGAATGTGGGGGTGGGTGGGGGGGCACAATATTACTTTTACCCTTTTCCTTGTTGGATTATATGTGAGGAGGAAATGATAGATTGTTTCAGGGAATACCCAAATTTTGGGAAAGACTATGGTTCTTGGTATGCACACATCCTTCAATCGTTTCAGTGTGCACCATGTTTTTAATTGAAATTTCCTCTTCTAGCTCCTTCTTTGAATTTTCCTAGTGTCATACAAGGTCTATAGGGGTGGTGTTAATGACATTCAATGATGAGTAATGCATTTTAGGGATTATATCAGTTTCCTTATGAGACTTCCTTTTTCTATGACCACCATGAGGCATTGTACTCTCATTCAATGATTCTATGGAAAATTTTTGGTGGCTGGTAATCCGAAGGGAATCTCTAGATAGTTCAGTCATGTGAATTCCTAATGAGGATATCAAATCGCTAGATGGGATGAACTAGGAGGATACATTCTACAACAATTACTATAATTAGGATAATAACGATATTCGCTGAGGATGATGTTTCTCAGGTGAAAAATCCCTTATACCTACAGCCTGGTGTTGTTTTCGTTCTAGTTTCACAACTCTTAGGGCATGGTTTGCTGACCAAGAAGGTTGTGTGGAAAAAACCCCCAACCATGTGGGTTGGGGTTGCTCTTGGACTTTTGTGGCTACTACTGTCATGGCTACCCTTCTTATTTTATGTCCTTATATTCGAACATGGGTTGGGTGAATCATTTGGTATGCACATGAATCACCATCTTTTGAAGATCATTGCACTATTTCCAACATTTGCGCTATCTAACAACTCACTTCCCCTAAACAGGAGGCTTCCTTGATATTTTTAGATTCTTGATAAAAAAAAGTATCTCAATAGCCTACTCTCTTCTAGCCCGACATCAGTGAGAGTCAAATGGGTCCTATTTTTGTTGATAATTTCATCGGTTGTGATAATAGTCTGTTTGTTGAAGTCGGACTAAATCTATGACATTAAATGATACCACTTCCGACAGGCTTTGCTGATTGGGGAACATAGTGAAATTTAATGCTCTGTCTTCACCCCATCCTCTGATATGAACACCATATAGGGAATAATCTATCATCTATCACAATATTTCTAATGTGACGAGGCATGAATGTTTATAGGGACCTTTTTGTTTCTCAAACTATGGATTTCACGCATCCTGGAGATCCATAAAGTCAATTTGGAATTTCATCCCTTCTATTACTATGACATGAATTCAATACTCATAATAGGATAATAATTTTTATTTCATGTGTAAAGAGTTTTACATATATTGAGGTGGATTTTGTACACACCATTTTTTCACAACACTTTTGGAATGTTGTATTGAGGGGTGCCTAAAGGCTAGAACATGACTAGTACATCATCTTTAGCCATCTATTTACTCATGTTTATCATTTCATTTTATTATTTTCCTAGACGCTCCTCAACCTAGTCAGACTGAAGTGGGTTTTTTCAAACTTCTTTATCATAAAAAAAATACTGGTAGGGAATTCCTCTATCATCCTGGAAGGCAAGCAATCGGGGGGGGGGGGTCATAAAATGACTGTTTACTTGGACTATCTTCCTATTGAGAAATGATTTTTCATTATAATAATAAGGAATCAAACATGAGTGGAACTATTTTCCAAATTTCCTTATAGTATGAGGGATTTATAATCAATAAATCACCCAAGGGAGTTCCTTTTTTGACGAAATGAAACACTACTATCATTTCATTTTCGAGTCTTCTCTAGTGAGGATTCTTTTTGGAATCCTTCTTGCGACCGACAAGGGAAACTTGGCGTGAGATGTGGTTTTCAAGTACGTAAGCATCATTGACTGGATCCCATGTTTCTATTAGAATTTTCAAACTTGTTTTTGGAATTTTGTAAGGGGTTTATGCCTACCTCAGAGTGGCCATTGGAATGGTCCGATTACCTCTTATTGTAATAGATGTATGTTCCTGATAAAGTTGTTCATATATCATGGGGTGGTTTCCCCCATGACCCTTAGGGATGTGAAAAGAGGTGTGTTTCTACTACAAGGTGACACTTTGATGAGTAACCCCATTTGTGGGGATATAGATATGTCTCTATCCCTATGACACTAATGTTGCCACCATTATGATGTCCCAACATGTCTGTAGGATTTGGTTAGAAATTTGCATCTTCACTTTAAACATTATCATGATTTGATTAGTGACTTCAGTGATTAGAATTTGGATATATTAAAATTACATATCAAGAGAAGGGGTATGTTATTACTGTTGTCCTACATTACCTACCAGTGGATACTGATAGTACTCAGGTGTGGGGGAAGAAAGGTGAGTCTATCCACTATTCCTCACAGGGACATTCTGATTGGATTATCTGGTTGCTTCCAGAAAATGTTTCCAGCATGCTTGATAACCGTGGGAAGGTGTGTGTGCCCCCCCAAAATTCAACACTGAATTTGATTAGTGAACACATTGAGACATGGCTATCCAAGGTTTCTAGCGGTCTTGATTGATGTGGGTAGGTGTGTGTTCATACTGACGAATTGTCATTGAATTTGAATAGAGGGATTCCTTGGGTGATTCCGAAAAAGTATTCTGGGATGCTTTCTTAGTGTGGTTAAGTTTATTTCCTACTTTTTTTGTTCCATAAAATTTGAAATTTGGGCTTCCTGGGATGCTTCAAGATGAGTTTTCCAACCAGCTAAATTAGTACTGGTGGGTTTTTGTACCTGCTCACAGTTTTCCACCAAATTTGATGGGTGAGATTATCCAAAGGGGACAAAGGTGTTGCTTGGATCCCTATTTTATAGATGTTACCCTTGGTGGGAAGTCATTTTTTCTTGGTTCTAGATGACATGTGCCAAACTACTGAGGGTTTCACCCTCATCTTGTCGAGGGTTCACTGTCGTGCGACATTGGCAGCGGTGACTGCTTGCTGGATCCCCTTAGAGGGACCCCTATGTCCTCTAGATGAGGAAAATGTGGTCTCTTAATCCACTAAAATATTATAAGGGATGGAATTTTTGTCGTGTTTCAAGGATAATATCTTTAAATGGTTGAAGACAGTGATGGGTATCATCTACTTCTGAACCACCATACGTCGCTGATTGGGTGATCTGTTGGGATTTTCGAGTAGAGGGCCTATCAGGAGGCCTCCAAGGTTCGGATTTTATGATTTTGGTGATTAAACCAAACCAATTCATTCTATAACCAGCATTGATAACCATGGGATGGTGATGGAATCCTCTTCTTGGATGAGGAACCATCATGAATAGTATCCAGGGTATACATCATAGAGAGTTGGTGCGATGCCATTTGGATTGAAGGGAGATCATGTTGTAAGTTCCTATATGGTTGGTAAAAAAGAAAAAAAAAATAAATCCACATCAAATAATCATCTCATTTATGATAACACATGAAAAATATATATTTTTTACTCTATTTCATTTAGAAAGTGAAAGGGTCCTCACAGTTGGGTGACACTATCATTTTGGTTAAAGATTCATATCGCATTCATCATTTTTGTTTCCAATGAAAAATTATACACCTGATGATTAATTGTAGGCGGTTGAATTTTATACATTCATTCATGTCAGGATCACTATTTAGTAATATATTTCAATGGGATATGTTCATGGAACTAGAAACATCCAATGGTTCTATATCCATGAGGAATTTGATTTCCAATGGAAGTTTCTCATTGGGGAGTTTGGCCAATGACACTTGAGAACTCACATTGGTCAAGAGGATGGGTGGTTGGGCTAATCAAACCATTTTGGTGGGAATTTATTTCTACTTTGGGGCTCTCTTATTGATTCATGATATGTCTGCAAATCCTTAATTAATTCCCAAACATGATGTGGGTCAACTTTGAATTAAAATTCTATCATTAGAATTTATGGAACTTAGAATCATCTATATGTATTTGAGATTTTTCATAAATGGATATATCTATATGTATCTTAGGTTCTCCACCAATGTTTTCATCTTATGTATTTATTTGATATTATTTGTTCATTATTGCGATGATTATAGTTTTCTACCACATTGTGGGGCTCTCTAAATTGTATCATCATCCAGAGAGATGGGATTTATTTTTATGTTGAGATCATACCCATAAATGGGATTCCTACATATCAGTGTAAAAATAATAAGATCCCATTTAGTTTGATTCCACTTAATGGGGCATATCATACAATTTAAGGTCATGTGAATGGGGTTGAACAATGTTGTTTAACATCATGAGATATGTACATATATGAAAAATATTCATAGTTAATGTTTGGTGTGGGACTTATGATGATGTGGCCTAGGGAACATGGAAGTGATATGAATTCCAAGGTTGAATAAGAAACATCTAGAAGTGTGGCCTATAGTGAATTAGGGTTGATTTGGGGTGTTGGGATGGGACCTTATAGAGGCTTCAAATCTATCCCACTTGGATGGTAATCAATTCCCACATAGTTTGGTTATGAGGACTCACACCAATGGAGGACCTCATCTGGTTTTCCTCACATGGGATTATGGACCTTTAAGAGGATTAATCTGAGCATTATTTCTGAAAAGGATGTCTTGATGGTTTGAGATATTTGGTTGGCGATTACTACTTAGGAGGATTCCCTTGGATTAAGACGGGGTTACAAGTGGGATGATGCTCATTGGTTGGATTTTTAGGATTATTACAAAAAAAGGATACCCTGGTTTGGTTTGGGATTACACATGAAATGATTCCCATTGATCTTAGGCCTTAGGTAGGCATCCTATGTATCTATATTTTAGCCGGAATCAGAGTTCTCATATTTCATTACAAAAGATATTATATAATAATGTTTCCTCTCGGTGCAAGATCATGTGGATGTCATGATTACCATCAACCTCTAAGCCCATGTGAGTCATGCTCAGTGTGAGAAACAATAGGAATCAGTTAATATGGGAAACCTCAAAATATTATAAGTATACTAATGGATGATGCTAAAACCCAAAGGGTGAGGGAAAGAAAGTAGGATCTAGTTCACATCCCATCCAATCATTGTACCTTGGGACGAAAGGGAGAGAGAGAGGGCTATGAGGTTCCCATATCCTTTTTGTTTTTTATCTAGGATAGTCATTTCTAACTCCTAGCTATGCTTGTGGGTATAGAGAAGAAGAAGGAATGATGAAGGAGAGGTCTTGTAATAAAGGATAAAGGATTTCTCTAGGAGAGATGACCTAAAATGTGTTCCACAGGGAAGATATAATCCCCTATTGAAGGGAAAGGAAATCCTGACGCTCACCCTCCCTACCTTAAACTGGAGGCTCTGAGTCATATACATATATAGGGAAGGGAACGGTCTTATCCAAAGTACTCAAGATTAGGAGTTCCCTAAAATCACCCCCAGGGAAGTCGTTCTCATGACTAAGGAAATGCATACTCACATTCACCCCAAGGAACCTACCCATCAGGTAGGACATGTGTGGGATTCCTTTGAATGATGTAATGAATAAGAAAATGGGAGACATGGTTGTGTGAATCTTTCCATGATTTTTCATGTTTGAAGGATTCAGTGGAGGTTTCAATTTGGTCCCTCTCAGGAAATGGCGACAAATAAAGAGAGGTTCTACCATTGGTGGCTTGGAATCGGTCTTGAGAAGTGGATCACATAGTGTACAGGCTTGTAAAAGCCAAGGGAATCATGTGCAAGGTATTCATGTGGGGTTGGGAATGCTTCATGATGGTAGGCCTACGTAAGCTGAAGGTAAACTAGGAAATGTACCATCTAGGAAACAAAACTTGGTAAATAATTTTCTCTAGGCTTCAAGGGTCTCCATAGGTATTCCCAGAAGTGTCTCACATAGGTCCCTAGTAAGGGAAGTGGACCTCACTCTTGTGTCCATCTACCACAAGGAGAGGGTTCCTTGAAGAGGTGTTGTGTTTTTTTAGACAGGGGTGGACTTCAGTTCCACTTCTCCTATTAATTCCATCTTCTTTAGGTTTTAGAGGGATACCATGAAATTTTCTAAGTGCCTAGACAAAGTAAGAAGGTGATAAAATCATCAAGAGTTCATTGGAATTGTTTTTGTACAAATGATGATCCATATAGACCTATTTATAGGAAAATATAGGATCCTTGTACATGAGGATGGCTCACGTAGGTCTGTCATGCAGGATGATATGAAGGTCCTTCGTGCAGGATGATGTGAATGGACATCACACAGGCTCAAGAACTCATACCCTATGAGTTGATGATATTATGTGGGACCTACGTGGAGGGACTTCAGCTAAGTTGTGATCCTTGGACTTCTTCACCTATCTTATTTTCTTTTCCTTAAGGTATTTTTCTTTAGAACTTTTTCATCCAAGTGAGAAAATAGAGTGTAAAAACATTCATACATACCCTGACCCATAGACGTAGATGTCTATACAGAACGATTTAAATCTGGTGCATATTCCCTTGAAATGTTTTTAGTCATAGAAATCATTAGTAAGGAAAGTATTCATTTCCTATTACAGTTTCATATATTTTGAAATACCAATTAATTTTGTACTTTTTATTTATTTCACACATATTTTTTCAAATATAAAGATGTGAATAGGTCAAAACACATATATAGTAAAATATACAATATTTCATTGTTTCATAACCTTGAAATTCCATATAAATGATAAATATCCCTTACCCATTAATTTGATTCATTAACAATGAGAAATTCATAAAGGTTGAGTTTCTAAATACTAGCAAATAAATGGTGTTGAATGTTTCTTTCCACTAAAAAATTTAAATATCATCACTATCTTATATTTTAAAAGAGGAACCTACATGGATGAAAATAAAATACGATTTCATATATCATAAGGATTGGCATCACAACTTCCCCATATAGAATATTTCTGAAAAATATATAAAGGCCATTACAAGGGGACCACTCAAGATGAACTAGATCCACTGATTTCATTTGAAATAATTTTTGGTTTCAAGATAATATAAAGAATATTTGTTGAAATATTTTCCCCCAATTCAGGTAAGGTTATCATAAGGGACACACAGATGTAGAATATTAAGTGAGAGAGAAAGGGATAAAATATAGATGTTTTCACACTTGTTCTATCTCAAAAATTAAGATACAAATTACCTCATAGAATATGTAGAACTATAAGGGGACTGTGTCACATAAAATTGATTAATTGATAGAATAAAATTATCATAAATCCATATTTTAAGGTTGATAATTCTTAATGAGACACTTTATACCTAAAGTCTACTGAAGAAATAGTGGATTATTCTATCCAGTTCATTCTGATTCATTCCTTATTCACCCCACTTATTTTTATTCACTTAAAATTCATTTCACTTAATCTATATATTCATTTTGTAGATTATTTTAAGACTATAGAAGAATAAGGGGTTGAGATTCATGATAGAGAATAAACTTTTACCAAAAATTTAAACATTTTTTAGCATTATTGAATAGAAAATATTACGAGGGTAAAAGGGATTTAAATCACTAATTGTTTCATGTTAATTGAAATATAGAAATATGTGAATTTAGATCATTTTAATAAAAAATATAATTTATCGATTACTAGTAAATAGATCGTAGGGTGAGGGTGATCGAGAGAGTGGAAGACTAAATCTTGGAAAAGAGCATTGATCAATTCATTTTTTGAGGGGAATTTTATTCTATATAGTAGGAATATAATTATAAAAAATGAATGGACCACTTCTCAAAAGTAATAGTATAAAATTATAGGGACTCCTGAACCTATGAGTATTTCATTTGACATCCTCAGATAAAATTGTATGAAATTAATGATGTTGATAATTTTTTTATTATAACTTCATTTAATATGAATAATAAAGCCATAAAATTCCAAGATTTCCATAATTATATAATATAAAGTCAAAAATCAATGTTTTCCCTTCTTAAAATTCATTTTCACACACACACAATTAATATAAAATACTTAAAACATTTATATTCTTATCATAACTCCCAAAACACCACCATTCATTCTTAGTTTTCATTTATTGTACATAAGTAAATCAATGATCTAATAAATATCCTATCCTCATGGATATGGTCTATCCATTTATATTTATTATGCTACTAATAACTTATACAATTATATTAGTTGTGTACATTTCAATTACATAAATACATGAAGAAAAATTTGTCACCACATGTAGGGATATGAGGAGTAAAAAAAAGTTTCAAAGAAAAAGTTTAACGATATAAGGGAAGAAAGAGTGGTGTTGTTACTATAGAATTATTATCATAGTTTAAATAATTAAATATACCTTGATATTATAGAATCTCTATAATATTATTAAGTAAAATAGATTAAATACATGTGGATTTATGGTAAACATCCTAAGAGAAGTTATCAATTCATTAGTGTACTTAATTTTTTTAGAGCGATCATCATGCCTCATCATGGAGGTATAAAGGAAAATTAAATAAAGTTATAATTTAGGGACTTTAAGGGAAATTAAAATAATTATATCAAATTGTATTATAAAAAAAGGATTCTTGTGAAGAAAACATCCATTTTCCCTGTAGAAGGAAAAAATGTAATGATTTTGGAGGATTTTTCATAAAATTCAATATAAATTATCATGGAATAAATAATGAATATAATATTTCATTCAAATAAATCTAACCCACATCTAGTTTAGTAATGAAAAAATTTCTTTATTAGATAAATGGATTAACCAAATATCTCAAAATACACATTCATGTATCCTAGACTTTGAAATCCAAGAAGATAAGATGACTAGATAAAATAGTTTGAGGGAAAATAAATAATGATAATTAGTGGTAGATTTAGTCCAATATAGTTTGGTGTGGAAATTACTCTTTGTAATATTAGTGATACATAGTAATATGATCCAAAAAATTTTAAACAATGAGTTAATGAATGATAAAGAATATATACTATAATTTAAGAAATGAAACAACCTTCCATCAGAAGAGAAGTTAAGGAAGAGAACTAGTCATGAAGTAAAGTAAAAAGTGTAATGTATTTAGAAACAATTATTGATGATGGGATACAGAAATATGGAAATCTAGTACCATTAAAAAAGTGATAAATAAAAATAAACTAATGAGGAAACAAGATTCGTACAGGAAAATATCCATTTCATATGCGAAATTGGAAATTTAAATTTCAAATTGGAGAAGATACAAAAGAGACATTTTTTAAAGAGCTTAA
Source organism: Viscum album (assembly GCA_963277665.1). Lineage (NCBI taxonomy): Eukaryota > Viridiplantae > Streptophyta > Magnoliopsida > Santalales > Viscaceae > Viscum > Viscum album. The sequence continues at coordinate 723,250,552 of OY728167.1, forward strand.
GAAGGAATTGAGAATAGAAGACTACCTCATGTTTGACATAATAATCAAGGAAAAAAATTATCTATAAGATAAATAATTTCACATGGATTTGTTATCAAAATAAGATATTGATGTTCAAATCATACAAAATATATGAAAAAATTATATACTTGAGGGGATATTATAAGAAAAAATCTCAAAAAATATGTTATTTATTAAGAAAAAAAGTAATTATAAGTAAAAAAATTTGTTTAAGATACACATGGATTCCCATTAATGAAGTTAAAACTACCAATGGACTATGGATTAAAATATGGATGAAGAAGTCAGACTGAAAAATTTAAAACAAGCACTATTGGGTGGAAACCCATTCATTTGAATTTTAATTTTATTATTTTAATTATTTTTATCAATAAAAAATCCATTCATACCATTGAGTGTGTTAAATTGTTTTTAAAGGAAGCTTAATAAGAAATAAAATAAAGGAAACATGGAATAAGGACACACATCCCTTGGAAAGACCATAATGGAATTGTTGTATTTCACCCAACCATTATATCTCACCTTATAAATACATTTATTCAGTTTTAAATAATTAAATACATCACACTTGTAGTGTTTATATATAATATAAAAAATATAAATGAGGAGGTAGTAAAATTAGTGTGTTTTTTGTATAAATAAAATATTTTAGGTAACCGTGTCTATCAAACTCAAAGAGACAATCTCACACGGATATCATTGAGCTGCATGTTCTCAACACATGAGGATTAAACTTAGTTGAATATAATTTATGAGAATAAACATTTATCTTGGATGAACTAGATTAAAAAACTCAACTTGGAGGTCCTTGGGTATTTTGAATGAGTTGTAGAGACCCAGTTTTTTTAGTGTAAGACTTTGGAATATTTCTTCACATATTTCCAGAGCTAGTCATTGAGATTACGTGCGATTCTAAGGCCCGATGTGCCCAATATTTTTTTTATAAAAATATTAAGTATATTTTGTAACAACCCAAGTATTTATAAATAAATTTAATATTGAATTTATGAAACATTGAGTCTCTAAGAAACACCACTTTTTTATAACCTATCGAGTAAACATAAATTTTCAACCTCTGGGATTTAAATTTTGAAAAAATGACATACACGGTTTCTTTCAGAAATATATTTAGAGTTTGATAAGACAAACGTAATTTTTTGTGAATAGTAAAATACCCTTATGAATAGTAATTTTAATAACACAACTTTTTTATAACCTATCTAGTAAACATAATTTTTCAACCTTTGTGATTTGAATTTTGAAAAACTGACATACACAATTGCCTTCAGTAAGATATTTAGAGTCTGATAAGACAAACTTAATTTTTGGTGAATAGTAAGAAACCATTATTAATAGTAATATAAATATTAATATAATACTTATTAATAGAAAGTCAAATTATTATTTTATTTTCTTAAGTTCATAATGTAATGAGATCTAGATTTGTTTTTCAAGGTGATATAAAATAAATTATAGTTTTAAAATTTTTATTTTTCGAATAACTTATTATTTTATTTAAAACATAAATTAATCATATTAGAAAAATTATTTTCAAAAAATGGATTTCATTTTTGAATTCATAATTTTGATATTATTTTACGTTGAATTTTTGAGAATTTTATAAAATACTTTAGTTTTTCGTGAATAGTAAAAATACACTTTTGAGTTTTTGATATGTTAAATGATATCATTAATGATGCAATAATTATTTAATAATTATGGTAAACTATTGAGTAATAAAATATTATATGAGGTGTCCCAAGTGGCTAAAACCATGGGAAAATACAATGGTAAATCCCATTGTTTTGCCAATACCAATAATGAGGTGTCATTTGAAATTAATAAGAAATCACCCTCTTTTACTATAAATACCCACTCATTAAATAGTTTTACGTCATTAAAAATTATTCATCCTAAAATATCTGGTATTTTTACCTCCCTATGAGTCATCCCAAGGTGTACTCAATCCCCCAAGGTCCCAACATTCAAGTTTTATGAGTTATTCTAGAAGGTAATGGAATATACCACCCTTCTCTTTTTCAAGCACTCATTTTTTGTTATTATTTTTTAATTACAATTTTATTCTATTGGGATATGTCATTAAATATTCCCCTTATTTTACATGATATTTATTAATTATGAGAGTCCCCTTTTTCTCTTATAAAAATATTTTATGAATTTTAAGTGACACCGTTAGGCTGCCGAATTTTTGTAAGGTATTTCTCAACTTCTCTTTTTTATTTCGTGTTCCTTTATTTTATTTTTATCTCCTCAAATACCCTAATAAAAAATTTATTATAAATCAAGTACCTTAAATATACTTTAATTTTGTTATTATAATGGAATAATTCATCATCATTTCTCATTTACACTCTTTTTATACAAAAAAATGAAAAAACTGTCCGAGATGTGTTAATTTATCGCATTCAAGGATGACAGGTATTCAATTTCTATTACCATATTCATGGATGGTCATGAAACCATTTTTATGGTTGAACCAGAATATAATATGTTTATTATAACCTATTCAATGTTATGGGACCATTATATATACATAATACTAATTCACACGATAAACTAGTTTGTAACAATTGTGATATCGTCCAAATAATCTATATGGTTATCACTAATGTTATATCTAATAAATAATCCTCATACCATGTAACCAAGTGATATATATAACCCTTTAAACACATATATTTTCATAAATAATATATAAGTTCAATTCTGGAGTTATATCCATTCCACGTAAACTCCATTACTTATAATCAAGCGAACCGATCATGAAATCAAGGAAACGAACACTCTGGAATAAAGAATTTCAATCTTATAACTTATTAGTAAGAACATAAATGAACATAATAAAACTATAATGAATCAAATATATTCATATGAGGTTATGAATTAGTTAATTTATGGATTTAATTTTATTATCCATGACATTAAGGACAAGTGAAGAATACTTTCGGACATAAGGTAAGGATTTTCTACCCGAACATCCATTTTCTTTTAGGTTAGTCTGATTCTCTTAATACCTCAATGAGATTATTATTTATTATTATGTACTCAAAAAAAATTATATGTTAATGTTCTATATATGTGTACCAACCATAATCCTTCTTTATTTTATGTGGATTTACATTCTTTAAAAGGATCTTTAAAAAATTCTTCCTGAAATACACGCCCTTTTCAAGGGAACGTCTCAAATTATTTCCTATGTTCAAGTAAACTCTATAATTTTTTTAGCCACCATTATTTTTATAAAATAAATCATTTTATTATGAGAAAATTTTATTATTTCAATTATGATTTTGTACAAATATTTTTCCAAAATAACTATACTTTTCAAAGTAAAAGAGTACTTATCTCAAGAATTACTCAACGATTTTATAAGAGTAGTTTTATCTATTTAAACACTCTTGATGAATATTATTGGGACTAATATTTTATGATATCATCTAACATATTTTATTTAATGTTTTATTATTAGTTTGACTATGGATGTGATATCTTGAAACCATTCTCCATGTTACTTAGAATGGCTAGTGTTTATCTGTACAGATTGGGGAATGTTATTTAATATGTTCGTGTTGTTTATATTTATCCCCTTTCATATGTGGAATTAATTGAACTTAGAAAGTGATGGGTGGGGCCTGATATATCCCCTTCATGCATCATTATGTCTCATGATACAATTAAAATATGGAATTTCCAAGGCCTTACCCATTTTCAAATATGGGTTTAGCTGAGGTCTTAATCATTTTTAGATGTCTTGGCTGGGGCCTTGATGATATATTTCAGAATGTCCATTATTATGCATTTCCCTCATTATGAAACAATTATTTGATACTAAATAAGGTTATTCGACTAGTAGAATACCCATGATTATGCTTTATTATTTTATTATTAATTCATCCCTTATTCTATCCATAATAAGTTCAAGTTAATTTTTAAAGGCATGTGTTTTCAGTTATTCACCATGCCTAGTGTTTATGTTTTTGATAACTTCTATAGTATTACTTACCCTTAATAAGCATCTAAGCTCACCCCTTTCTTATGTTTTATTTTACCAGGATGCGAATAAGTAAATTATGAATGAATTGAAGGGGTAACCTAGGAGTTATGTATATTTTAAAAGGAATTTCCATGTTGTCTTTCATTTCAAGTTGTAATGTTGATCTTATGTATGTATTTAATTTTAAAAATATAGTAAACCAATTCATTCCTTTGTGATGTGAATTTATTGTAATTATTATAATGCTATAAATAATGCACTGGTTCTGGGAAACTGGGGTTGGGGAATTATAGTTGGTATTAGAGAAATTTTAGTAGAAAACTTAGAAACTATATTTAGAAAATTTAGACTAGGAAGAAAAACCCTAAGACAGTATTTCAGAATAAAAAAACGATAACATCCTTGAATTTTGGTAAGGTATAGATTATGTGGATATTTATATAAAATAAATCCCTATCTATATACTACAAGAGGACTTAGTTTTGGAACAAATGTACCTAGGAGTAGCAACTCTGACAAGGAGTTTCGGGATTGACCCGGGGTATCCTAGTACATGAAAATCGGCCTTACTACACACTTGGTTTGACACTCCTGGGGGATATTTTTAGTATAATTTTCATTTTCTTTACAAGCTATTATGAAGGGTTTAAAAGTAAAATTTTCCACAAAGAAATGATTTTTATGATTGTGAGATTAGAAATGCATAGAATTTCAATTTTTTTAAGTATTTTTCAAGTTGAGACTATACATTATGATTCATAAACTAACAGAGTGTGTGCCATTATTTAGAAATGGATCGTTGCGGAAGGAATGGAAACTGTGTCAATACATGTATCCCATGTAGATATTTCTCTCATATTCAATATAATGATGTTGGTACTGGAGCTAAAACTGGTGCTAAGCAACTTATAACTATACTTTGACAACTGACTCAGGTTATGAAAAATAACCTTACCAGTATGGAGCATCCTGATCCACAATGTGGAGGAGAAATGTTAGACTAATTTATGCAACAAAAACCTCCATAATTCAATGGGACTAAAAACCCATTTGTAGCTGAGCAGTGGATAAGTTCTCTAGAGAAGATATTTATCGATTTGGTATGTAACAAAAGGGATAAGGTTGTCATGACATTTTATCATTTACCAAGAGATGCAAATCAATGATGGTCATTGATTCAAAACAAAAAGGAGGAGGAAGAAATAGAAGAAATTCAATGGAGATACTTTAAGGAAATATTCATAGAAAAATATTTTCCTCATGAACGATGATTGAATATAGAGAGACAATTCATGAGTCTCAGACAGAAAGAGGATGCAAATTTAACAAAGTGTGAATCCAATTTTACAAGGTTAGAAAGGAATGCTAAAGTCTATATACATAATCCAAGGAAAAATATTGATTGATTATTTGATGGTTTAAAACAATTCATCTGAAGGTTACTAGTATGCCAAGGTTTATCATAATATGAAGATATAATCTCATGTGCTATCAAGACAGAAAAGGAATTCTCTAAGTATTATGATTTTAAGGGAAAGAAAGATATGAAGAGGGATACAGAAAACTCTAGAAAAGGAAATAAGGAAATAGGGATTAAGGGAAGATTTGACCTTCCACCCTGTGATAATTGTGGGAAGATACCCTCTAGAACTTTCCTAAGGGGTATGGGTGTTTGTTACAAGTATGAAAAAAGGCCACCTATACCAGGATTTTAAGGGGAAGAAAGAAGCTACCAATGTTTAATGCTACAATTTCAAGGAGAGGGGAAATTATGAAAATGATTTTCCTAGAATTCAAGGAAACATTACCCAAATAAGGCCCAGGGAGAAAGGAAAATCTTATGCGATTAAAACAACTAATATTGAAGTGCTTAATGATGTGGTGGCATGTACTTTTATTGTTTCCTCATAATTATCCAATTATATATTTTCTTTTGGATCATCACATTCTTTTATATCTTCCTAGTTTTCCAAGAAAATTAGATATTTATAATTTGTTTTAATAATGGAGTTGTTATTCAAAAATCCTAAGGGAAGTATCATTGCAACAAATGTGTGTCAGGAAGTCCCTGTTATAGCATATAAATGTGCTTTATCTGCTGATTTTATTATCATAACCATGATTGAATTTGTTGGACTCCTCATGTTTTAATCATGTTTTAATGATCACAAATCTTACTACTGTCAATTAATCTCAATAATAAATTGCACATCATGTTTTAATCATGTTTTAATGATAGCAAATCTTATTGATGTTAATTAATCTCTCTATTATTTACAAATCTTATGCATGATCAGAAATCTCACTTATCTTATCAAACCATTGTATTTATGTTTCAAGTTCTCTTAATTTCTAATGGTTAATCTTAATTCATATTCTTCATATTACTATTTAAGTCTAAATACAGATATTTGCCTAAGTATCAAGACACCGTGATGTTTGACACAGTAAGACAAACTATGTACAAAACACAGTCACAATCAAACAGACACTGTGAATAGAAACACTGAAGGAGACACCGTGAAGTCTAAGTCCTAGACACCGTGAAGGAAACACCGTGACCCAGACACGGTGAAGGACACACTGTGACCCAGACACCGTGAAGGACACACCGTGACCTAGACACCGTGAAGGACACACCGTGACTAAGACACCATGAGAAATACACCGTGAAGGTTACACCATGAAGGACATACCGTGAGCCACATACCGTGAAGCACATATCGTGAAGGATACACCAGTTCAAAGAGACACTGTTTGCACAACTACTGTGACACCGTTTCTTAACCTTTTTGTCAATATTATTTAAATAATACTAATGGTCATATTTGATGTTTTTAATGCAATTAATGTTATTTAATGATAGTTGTTTGTCTGTCAGGAAACCGTACCTCATATCTATGGAAAGGAAATCATTCATATTGCTGGAGCTCGTGGAATATAAAGAAGATTGAGCTGCAGTAGAGGACACACGCGCTCTTGACACGTCTCGATGCACATACTACAATACACGTAAGCTCTGTACTGAATAGAAGAACAATCCCAAGCACAACTATGAAGAACACATTGCACAATCCTCAAAGAAGTTCCATGCATGAAATATACATTACTGAAGAGCACACAAAGTACTCTGGAGTCAAGAGAACATCTTCTCACTCGTGAAGAACACAAGCTGAACCATGACACTCTGTTTTTCCACACAAAACCAGAGAAAGGACTTAGAAACATTTCTGCTGAATCCAACGAGTCCAGAGTTGCACTGCCAATCACTATAGATTTATAAGCTTTCATATACTTTCTCTAAGTGATATATTATTTACTTTCAAGCAGTGTGTGTATCCTATTTATTTTACACATACACTATCTCCTGTGCTGAACTAGAGGATATCATAATCCTCATACCAAAACTCCTTACTCTTGTTTACCCACGAAAACTGTGGAAGAGGTCATTGTGTGGCCTGGTATTTATTTTCATCTCCCATGAAGAACAGTGGTAGAGGTCCCTGCGTGGCCTGAACAGTCCTGTACTGTTGTTAACCCCGATCCAGGGTGTGGATCACTTTTATATATATAAATTTTAGAGGACTAAGTCTCGGCTTGAGACTGAACCTCTTGGTTATATTTACTGTGCATTGTTAGTTTAAGTTCAAAATATACAGTATCTAATTTATATACCATTGCTTATTACTTTGAAATACAAATCTATTTTAAAGTTACTTTGATAGTTAATCTAGAAAGTGTTTGTATCTATTGTAAATCAGTAGGTTAGTTTCAAAATCTAATTTAATCTTCTGATTAGATTAACTGAGAACTAATCAATCTTTTGAGAATCTATTTGAACCTTTACAGTTTTACAAATTCACAACAGTTTAACTTGTTTTATAAATTGGGGGATTTTAATAGAAAATACTTTAACAAAAATTTTTATTGGTACTCAATTCACCCCCCTCTTTAGTATCCACTCCGACCAACATTTGGTATCAGAGGTTGTTTTTATTAATACAGGTTTTTAAAACATTCTGTTTTAAACTGTGATTTTATTTTCATCTTTAAAGATCTTAAATTTCTATTAGTTCTAAATTTTATCTCTTTAACTTTACTTTATAAAATCTAGATATGGACAATAGACTAGAGGGTGCTGCTACTAACCGGACAACTTTTTTTAATGGTACAAACTATGCCTAGTGGAAACATAAAATGAAAATTCATTTGGAAAGTATGGGTTATGATATTTGGACTGCTATAGAGTCTCAATATAAAATTCCAGAAACTGAAAGAACAACTTGGGATGAACCTACTTAAGTAGCTTACAATAATAACTTTAAAGCTATGAATGATTTGTATTGTGCATTAGGAGATGATGAATTTAATAGAATATTTGTTTGCAAAACTACTTATGAAATTTGGGATACTTTGGGTGTTTCTCATGAAAGAATAACTAATGTTAAAGAAATGAGATTAAGTACTTATACTATTAAATATGATAATTTTAAAATGAAGATTGATGAACCTATTTCTGATATGTATCTTAGGTTTAATGAGATAGTCAATACAATGAGTTCACTTGGTAAAGCTGTTCCAACAAAGGAACAAATTATGAGGATACTGAGATGTCTGCCAGACCGATGGAGAGGCACATCTGTTTCAATAAGAGAATCATGTGACATTGGAGATCTATCTGTCAAAGAGCTTATTGGTAAGCTAATGATGTATGAGGAAGAACTCAAAGTAAATAAGGAGGAAGATGATGAACCAAAAAGAAAGTCTTTAGCTTTTAAATCTGTTACTTCTAAGAGAAAGGACAAATACAAAGTTCAAATAAAAACTGAAAGCTCAACCAGTGAAGATTCAGATTCAGAAAGTGATGCTGAAATGGCTCAAATAGCCAGAAGATTCAGGAAGTTTTATAGGAAGAAGAAATTCTTCAGAAAATAAAATTATAAAGGAAAGTATGACAGTAAAGTTCATTGAAAAAAGGACTAGAAGAAAGCTGATAAAAATGATGAAGTTGTCTGCTATGAATGAAAAAGAAAAGGTCACATAAAAGCAGACTGTCCAAAACTGAAGTTCAAAAAGAAACATGACTATAAGGAAAATAAGTACAAGAAAGCTATGAAAGCTACTTGGAGTGCTTCAGAAGACAGCACAAGTGAATTTGAAGTTTCTGATTCTGAAAAGAATCGTTCCAACATGTGTTTCATGACTAATACATCAGAGGTAACCTTAGATACTCCTATTTTAAATTATTATTATTCTGGAGATGATGCAGAATCTAATTCTGACTTTGAAGATATGATTAAAGATGAACTATCTGAATATTGTAACATTCTAGAAGAAACATGCAATGAACCTAAGGACAAATATAAGTCATTAAAGAAATAGCATTCTCTTACTGCAAATGTTAAATCCACCCTTGATATAGAAAAAGAAAATAATGCTCAACTATTAAAGGAAAATACAGAACTAAAAATGTCTACTGAACAACTTAGAAAGGACTTAGAAAAGTTCACAAATGGAAAGGATACACTTACTCAAATTCTAGGAAAGAAAGTGGCACCGAAATACACTACTGGAATAGGATACCAACCTGGACAGAGACAGATTACTAAGAATAGATTCATTCCTAAATCTAGAAATAATACTGTTAGTTCCAGCTCTGAAAATTCACATGCTTCAACTGGTTATTCACATAGTTATAGATCAAATATAGTTTATCTTTCAAAATATTTTGACTCTGTAAAATGTATGAGACCCATAAGACAAATTTGGGTACCAAAATCATTGATTGCTAACCTTTATGGAACCAAGAAGATTTGGGTACCAAAGTCATTTCCCATCTAAATCTTTTTTGTAGGAAACCTGTTTGAAGAGTTCGCACAAGAAGACATGGTATTTGGATAGTGGTTGTTCAAGAAATATGTCTGGGGATTACTCATGCTTCAAGATCCTAATCGAGGTTGATGGAGGCCATGTCACCTTTGGTGATAATTCTAAGGGAACAATCATCGGCCTAGGAAAAATTGGTAACACTAACTCAGTTTTAATTTCTAAAGTTTTATTTATTGATGGATTGAAATATAATCTGTTAAGTATATCTCAATTATGTGATAATGGCTTTAATGTTAAATTTGAAAATTATTCTTGCAATGTTTTTAATTCTAAAAATGTTTTAGTATTTTCTACTTTGAGAAATGAAAATGTTTATGCAGTTGATTTAAATTATTTATCCAAGAAAAATGTTACTTGCCTAAATGATTTTCATAAAGAATCCTGGTCATGGCATAGAAGATTAGGACACTGTAACATCCACTCACTTAGAAAACAAAATAGGAAGAACTTAGTTAGAGACTTACCCAAACTTGAGTTTCCAAATAACAATGTTTGTAATCCCTGTCAAAAGGGAAAGCAACAAAAAATCTCTTTCAAACCAAAGAAAGAAGTGAAAACTTCTCAACCTCTCGAGTTGGTTCACATGGACTTGTTTGGACCTTCTAGAGTTTCTAGCTTAAATGGGAAGCACTATGTTTATGTCCTAGTAGATGAATTTTATAGATATAATTGGTTATATTTATTAGCTCACAAAAGTGAATCTGGTTCTTATTTTTTTAAATACTCCATGTCTGTAGAAAACCTTAGTGGAATTAAGATTAAAACCCTGAGAAGTGACCATGGCCGTGAGTTTGAAAATCAAGAGTTTGAAACTTATTGCTCACACAATGGCTATAGTCACAACTTTTCTGCCCCTAGGACACCTCAACAGAATGGTGTAGTAGAAAGAAGAAATAGAACCCTTCAAAAAATTGCTAGAACCATGCTTAATGAGTATGACCTGCCTATTTATTTTTGGGCTGAAGCTGTGAATACAGATTGTTATATTATTAATAGAGTCTTGATAAAACCAGTTCTTAAGAAGACCCCTTATGAACTATGGAATAATAGAAAGCATAAAGTTGATTACATTAGAGTCTTTGTCTATAAAGTATTTATTCTTAATACAAAGGATAATCTGGATAAGTTTGCCTCTAAGAGTGATGAATGAATCTTTTTAGGATATTCTATAACTAGAAAAGTCTATAGAGTTTTCAATAAGAGAACCAAGTGTGTGGAAGTATATGTTCACATCAAATTTGATGAAACCGATCCACATGAAACTAAGTCATCTGTTGAAAATCTTGAAGAAAATTTATCTGTTCTGAACCTTATTGATAAAATCAATGAACTTGCTTTAAAGAAAACCAGTTCTGGAAATATTTCAGAATCTGCTCCTAATGAACCCGATCCTAGAGAAGAACCTGAAATCTCTAGCCCTACCTTTACTAGATCAAATAGAATTCTAAAGAATCATCCTTTAGATGCTATTGTTGGTAATCTTGATAGAGGGACACAGACTAGAGCTTCTCTTAGAAATCAGGTTGAACATCAAGATTTCTTGTCACATATTGAACCTAAAAACATTGATGATGCTATTAATGATGAATTTTGGGTAATTTCTATGCAAGAAGAACTCAATCAGTTTGAAATAAATAAAGTTTGAAAACTAGTATAAATACCTATGCACACTTTCACCATAGGCACTAAATGGGTGTTTAGAAATAAAGTAGATGAATCTGGAAGTATAGTTAGAAACAAGGCTAGATTAGTTGCACAAGGCTATAGTCAAGAAGAAGGAATTGACTATGAGGAGACTTTTGATCAAGTAGCCATATTAGAAGCCATTAGGATCTTACTTGCTTATGTTGCACATATAAATTTCAAACTATATCAAATGGATGTCAAGAGTGCATTCTTAAATGGGTATATAGCTGAGGATGTTTTTGTTGAACAACCACCTGGATTTACAAACCCTCATTTTCCAAATCATATTTTTAAATTATCAAAAGCTTTATATGGTTTAAAACAAGCTCCAAGAGCTTGGTATGACAGATTAAGTACTTTTCTAATTTCAAAAGGTTTTACAAAAGGAATAGTTGATCTTACTCTTTTTATAAAATGAATTTCTAAATATGTTTTAGTTATAAAAATTTATGTAGATGACATTATTTTTGGATCCACAAGAAATTCCCTATGTATTGATTTTTCTAAAATGACACAAAATGAATTTGAAATGAGTCTAATGGGTGAACTTAAATTCTTTCTTGGATTTCAAATCTTTCAAAACAATGATGGAATTATTTTAACTCAGAGTAAATATACTAGAGATATTTTAAAATGTTTTGGATTGGATAGTACAAAAATTAGTGACACTCCCATGAGTACCACCTGTAAGTTGGATCTTGATGAAGATGGAAAATTTGTTGATCAAACCACTTATAGAGGAATTATTGGAAGTTTACTCTACTTGACTGCTAGGCGTCCTGATATTATGTTTAGTGTGTGTATGTGTGCTCGTTTTCAAGAAAACCCTAAAGAGTCACATTTAAATGCTGTAAAGAGAATTTTCAAATACCTCAAGCATACTCCCAATTTAGGACTATTTTATCCAAAAGGACAATCGTTTGAACTAGTTATCTATTCTGATGCTGATTTTGCTGGATGTAAGTTAGATAGAAAAAGAACCTCTGGAACATGTCACTTTTTAAGCAAGTAACTAGTATCATGGTGTAGTAAGAAACAAAATTCTGTTGCATTATCTACTGCAGAAGATGAATACATAGCTTCTAGCAGTTGTTGTGCACAAATTTTATGGATGCAACACACTTTACTAGACTACGGATATCAATTCAGACATGTACCAATAAATTGTGACAACACAAGTGCTATTAGCATTTCCAAGAATCCTGTTTCTCATTCTAGGACAAAGCATATTGATGTAAGACATCGCTTTTTGAGGGATCATTACCAAAAAGGTGATATCACTTTGGAATTCATTGGTACTGAATATCAACTTGCTAATATATTCACCAAACCATTAAATTATGAGAGATTAGACTACATAATACATGATCTTGGTATGATTAATCATAAATAGACATCTTATATATCTTACTGTTTACTATTTTTCTACATTTTACTTTACAGTTTCATATTCACTGTTTCTCAGTTACTGTTTCATGCTTACGGTCTCACAATAAACACCTTGTGTTCACGGTCTGTCACTTAACTGCCTCACTGTGACAGAATAGTTCACTCATTGTCTCACCGTGACTGCACAGAATGGTTACTGTCTCACTGTGATGACCACCAACTGTCTCACCGTGATGATTGTTTTTCATCGCACCGTAATGCCTACTCACAGACTCACCGTGAAGATTATTTATACTTTTACTTTAACCCGTATCGTGGTAATTTTTATTTCACCCCTATTTGATTTCCCGTGTTTTTTGTTTTTATGAAGTTTTCCATTCCCAAATGATAAAACATAATGGTTTTCACTTGATTCCTTACCCGAGCTCTCTCCTTCTCACTCTCTCGAACCCTCTTTACCTTGAAAGCGTTCTCTTCTCCCTCGCCTGAACCGTCAGTGAATGCCAAGGATGAAGCGTCCATCTTCACCCTCATCTGAGAAGCGCCACTCTAAGAAACAGAAAAAAGCACCAAGGATAGCACCTGAAGGACCTCTAAATCTGAACCTTGTAAGCCATACTGTAGTACCTGAAAAAGAGATTTTCCCTGAGTGGATGCTGTCTAGCAAGTCTTTGGTCCTGAAAATCTTAAGAGAACAAGGATGGCTTGATTGGTTCTCTAGACAAGATAGAGCAATTTATCCAAGTTTGGTATCTCAATTTTACCAATATGTAAAGTTTTCTTTTGATGCTGGAGAAAGCTATATGGTAACAAGATAGATCAATGGACAAAAGTGTTCATTCTCTTTAAGGATGTGGGATGCATGCCTGAGGATTTCTCATGAAGGAATTTTTGATGATTAACAAAGAGACACTCCTCAAAAAACTGACATATTTGATCTGGAGAATGCTTTGGAAATCCTGACTGGAAATGGCACCAAGCGAAGGGCCATAGCTGTTGAATTGGATGGGGAGACAAGACTGCTGTTCAAATTTGTTCAGAATTTGATTAGTCCAAGAAAAGGAGATTTTTCTGTGTTGAAGTATCAGGATGTGTTCCTGATTCATATGTTGAAGAATGGCTATAAGATAAATTTGTGCAAATATGTCATTAACCATATATGTGAGATGATTAAAGTCACTTCCAAATCCACCTCCTTGTTTTACTAAAGGATGATTTCGGCCATGTTAGTTGCCAAGGGAGTAGTTGGACCGAATGAAGAAAGGCTAGAGGATTTTGATTTCTGTTTATCCAAGCCTATAATCAGAAGGATGATGATTAATTAGAACCCCTGTAAGAAGTAGTGGGTTAAGGATAATGATCAACTTTATAAGAATTACAATCCTATTGATTATCCAAGAAGTCCAAAGAATATAACTGATCCTGGTTTGGAACTAGATGAAGTGGCTGTGTACCCAGAAGAAGAAGAAGAAGAGGCTGAAATACCTCAAGAGGAAGCAGATCCTATTGAAAAAGAAAGGGCTGTTGTCCCTGCTGATGTTCCTACTGAAAAAACCTCTTAGAGAGGAAGTTGTTGATGTTTTTAGAGAAGAATATGCTCCTACTTCTAGAGATGATGTTGATCAATAAGTTCAGTCTGAGGTTGCACGCGATCTGATTATCCATGATTTAGAGCAGAAAGTCATGGAAGAAGCTGATCTAGGAGAAATCCCTTCTAGGGAAAATGTTAATCGAGAGGATCTCCCTGTTGAAAAAGAAGCAAGTCTGGAAGCACAACCAGTGGAAAAATCAGTTCCTGAGTACATACCCTATGCTGAAGAGAGGATGGAAATTTCCTTTCAGTTGGCAAGGACAGAATTTGCTGAAGAATTTAGAGCTGATCCTGTGGATCTTGATCATGCAGCTGTGCCTCAAGAACTTAAAATGAAAGCACATTTTTAGGGGGAACAACCTCAAAACCTTGAGATTGAAGAAGCTGGATCTGCTGGATCATCTCAACCAATTGTCACACATTCTGTGTACACTCAGTATGAGTTTACATGTTTTTATGATGTGAGTGAATCACAACAAGTTATTGAAACTGGTATAGATATCTCTTCTTTGTTTCAACTGAAGTCAGTAGCTCACCCAGAACCAGAACCTGAGCCTCAACCTTCATCTGAAACTGAAGCTAATTCTGAATCGCAACCAGAATCTGCATCAGAACCTGTACTACTAACTTTACCTACTCTCTTAACTAAGAAAAAATCCTTTGTAACTAAGGATGACTTGAAATTATTTAGAGAGACTATTTTGGCTGGTGTTGAGAAGATTTTATCCACTCAACCTCGACCAGTGAATCAATTAAGTCAAGAAGATACCTCAATTATTTTGGAAAATATTATTCTGCATATTCAACCAAAGATGATTCAAGAAATACAAGAAGTCAGAGTTGAAAATAGGTTGCCTAGTGATGATGATGCTAATTTGAAAGGTTTGGTGGAAAACCTGCAAACAGAATTGTCTTCAAGATCAGAGCCTGTTCATGCTCTTGTTTCTGTTCCTACACCTGTTGCTGCTTCTCATGAACCAGATGTTTCCAACCTTTCTCGAGAGATTGTGTCTCAAGTGCATCCTTATCTGCTATCTTTTGATGAGAATATTGAAAAAATACACACCAAGATCCTGCAACGCATGAGAGAGCTTGTGGGAAATATGAATAAGCTCACAGATGAGTACACTGGATGTCTGTAAAAAGTTTTGAAATAGCTCAATGTTCTAACCGAAACTGTCAAGGATTCTCCTCCCTCTGGTCAGACGTCCACACCTTCTTTGGATGATTCCTTACTTAGGTCCATAATCAATGAAGAACTTCAGAATGCCCTTAGTGGTTTCAATCTGTCTCCTATGTCTGAAGTTATGAAGAACAGTTATAGAGAACACGATCTTGTTCAGATTCATTCTAAGATTGAAAATGATGCTCAACAGGAGATCACCAAGAAGATAGACTTTTATCTCACCCGTATTTTCTCTAAAAGTGACATGAAAAATCACTTTAAGTATCTTGTGGGGAACCTGAAAATCCCTCCAGTGACTCAAGATTTTAAAGCTCAAGTTCAGAAGCTTACAAATTTCACCATATTGTTGGAAAAGTTCATGGAGAATAAGGACGATTTTGAAAAGGTTATGAAATATGGTGGAGAAATCATTACTGATTTAATCAATCTTTTGAAGCCATATATTCATGTGCAGAGCACTGCTATCGTTGCTCCAGTTGCTGCACCCCTCAGACCTGGTCTACCTTCCTTAGCCTCAACTTCCATGTCAGTCAACCAAGCCCTTTCTCAGATCCGACCAATAATTCTTGACCAACCACAAACCAGATCTTCTATAGCTCCTACTTTGGATCCATCTATTTTTGAAGGTCTACCCCTACCATCTTTGTCTACCACATCTATGCCTTCTTCTAAGTCAGAATCAGCTCCTACTGCTGATAAAGGCAAGGCAAAGGCCGATCCCTGAAGAGTCAACTAACTGCTTTCTTTTTGATGGGGATGTCTTTATTTTTGTCTTTCTACTATATCATGTATTCTGGACGTTTTTTAATGACAAATGAATTGTTTCACTGCCTTATTTTTATTTCACTTTTTGATAATCCCAAAAGGGGGAGAAAAAGTAAAAGTATTAGTATTCTAAAGAGATATGTTACTGTAGAATCTATATTCTCTAAATGTGTTATTCTGTGTGTTATTTTCTCTAACATTGCATTTCATTTTTATTTTACCTATACATAATTTGTGATCATCAAAAAGGGAGAGATTGTTAGACTCCTCATTTTTTAATCATGTTTTAATGATCACAAATATTACTACTGTCAATTAATTTCAATAATAAATTGCACATCATGTTTTAATCATGTTTTAATGATGGCAAATCTTATTTATGTTAATTAATCTCTCTATTATTTACAAATCTTATGCATGATCACAAATCTCACTTATCTTATCAGACCTTTGTATTTATGTTTCAAGTTCTCTTAATTTCTAATGGTTAAGATTAATTAATATTCTGCATATTACTATTTAAGTCTAAATACAGATATTTTCCTAAGTATCAAGACACCGTGATGTTTGACACAGTAAGACAGACTATGTGCAAAACACAGTCACAGTCAAATAGACACCGTGAACAGAAACACTGAAGCAGACACCGTGAAGTCTAAGTCCCAGACACCGTGAAGGAAACACTGTGACCCAGACACAGTGAAGTACACACCGTGACCCGGACACCGTGAAGGACACACTGTGACCCATACATCGTGAAGGACACACCGTGACCCAGACACTGTGAAGGACACACCGTGACTAAGACACTGTGAGCAATACACCGTGAAGGTTGCACCGTGAAGGACATACCATGAGCCACATACCGTGAAGCACATACTGTGAAGGAGACACCAATTCAAAGAGACACCGTTTGCACAACTACTGCGACACCGTTTCTTAACCTTTTTTTCAATATTATTTAAATAATACTAACGGTCATATTTGATGTTTTTAATGAAATTAATGTTATTTAATGATAGTTGTTGGTCTATCAAGAAACCATACCTCATATCTATTTAAAGGAAATCATTCATATTGCTGGAGCTCGTGGAATATAAAGAATATTGAGCTACAGTAGAGGACACACGCGTGCTTGACATGTCTCGACGCACATACTACAATACTCGCAAGCTCTGTACTGAATAGAAGAACAATCCTGAGCACAACTGTGAAGAACACATTGCACGATCCTCAAAGAAGTTCCATTAATGAAATCCTACATTACTGAAGAACACACGAAGTACTCTGGAGTCAAGAGAACATCTTCTCACTCGTGAAGAACACAAGCTGAACCACAAAACTCTGTTTTTCCACACAAAACCAGAGAAAGGACTCAGAAGCATATCTACTGAATCCAACGAGTCCAGAGCTTCACTGCCAATCACTAGAGCTTTCTAAGCTTTCATATACTTTCTCTAAGTGATTTATTATTTAATTTCAAGTAGTGTGTGTATCCTGTTTATTTTACACATACACTGTCTCCTAGGCCGAACTGAAGCATATCACAATCCTCATACCAAAACTCCTTACTCTTGTTTACCCACGACAACTGTGGAAGAGGTCCTTGTGTGGCCTGGTCTTTATTTTCATTTCCCACGAAGAATAGTGGTAGAGGTCCCTGCATGGCCTGAACAGTCCTGTACTATTGTTAACCCCGATCCAAGGTGTGGATCACTTTTATATAGATAAATTTGAGAGGACTAAGTCTCGACTTTAGACTGAACCTCTTGGTTATATTTGATGTGCATTTTAAGTTTAAGTTCAAAATATACATTATATAATTTATATACCGCTGCTTATTACGTTGAAATACAAATCTGTTTTAATGTTACATTGATAGTTAATCTAGCAAGTGTTTGTATCTATTTTAAATTAGTAGGTTAGTTTCAAAAGCTAATTTAATCTTCTGATTAGATTAACTGAGAACTAATCAATCTTTTGAGAATCTAATTGAACCTTTACAGTTTTAAAAATTAACTACAGTTTAACTTGTTTTATATATTGGGAGATTTTAATAGAAAATAGTTTAACAGAAATTTTAATTGGTACTCAATTCACCCCACCCTATTGAGTATCCACTCTAACCAACATTTGGTATTAGAGGTTGTTTTTATTAATACAAGTGTTCAAAACACTTTGTTTTCAATTGTGATTTTAGTTTCATCTTTAAAGATCTTAAATTTTTGTTAGTTCTAAATTTTATCTCTTTAACTTTACTTTCTAAAATATAGATATGGACAATAGACTAGAGGGTGCTGCTACTAACTGGCCTCCTTTCTTTAATGGTACAAACTATGCCCAGTGGAAACTTAAAATGAAAATTCATTTGGAAAGTATGGGTTTTGATATCTGGACTGCTATAGAGTCTCAATATAAAATTCTAGAAACTGAAAGAACAAATTGGGATGAACCTACTAAAGTAACTTACAATAATAACTGTAAAACTATGAATGCTTTGTATTGTTCATTAAGAGATGATGAATTTAACAAAATATCTACTTGCAAAATTGCTTATGAAATTTGGGATACTTTGGGTGTTTCTCATGAAGGAACAACTAATGTTAATGAAATGAGATTAAGTACTTATACTATTAAATATGATAATTTTAAAATGAATACTGATGAACCTATTTCTGATATGTATCTCAGGTTTAATGAGATAGTCAATACAATGAGTTCACTTGGTATAGCTATTCCAGCAAAGGAACAAATTATGAGGATACTGAGATGTCTGCCAGACCGATGGAGAGACACATCTGTTTCAATAAGAGAATCATGTGACATTGGAGCTCTGCCTGTCAAAGAGCTTATTGGTAAGCTAATGATGTATGAGGAATAACTCAAAGTAAATAAGGAAGAAGATGATGAACCAAAAAGAAAGTCTATATCTTTTAGAGTAGAAACATCACCATCTGATTATTATCAAGATCCACCCCCAGTAGATTTAATGAATGAATTTATTGGGAAGGATTAGAACTCAATATAATTGAGTGTGGAAAGTATTATTAAAATTGAGGATGTACCTATTGTGAAATAATATATTGATTTTTTTCTAGAAGATTTAACTGGACATCCTCCATAGTGGGAAGTTGAGTTCTTTATTGATTTAATTCTTGGTTCAAGGCCTATATCAAATACTCCTTATAGAATGGCCACTATGGAATTAGTAGAATTGAATAAACAAATAGAGTAATTGATTGATAAAGGTTTTATTAACCCTAGTGTCTCTCCATGGGGATCCCCTATTCTTTTCGTTAAGAAGAAAGATGGATCTATGAGATTGGGCATTGACTATAGTGAGATCAATGCTATTACAATAAAGAACAAGTTTCCCTTTCCTTGAATTGATGATTTATTTGATCAAATTCACAAAGGCCAATTTTTTTCAAATATTTAACTTCAATTTGGATATCATCATTTTTAAGTGAGGAAGGAAGATATTCCAAAGACAATGTTTCAAACTAGGTATGTGCATTAAGAGTTTACAATAATGCCTTTTGAACTAACTAATTCACCCTTTGTTTTCATGGATCTTATAAATAGAGTTTTCAAGGAATATCTTAATATCATTGTGATATTATTTATTGATGATATCTTGGTGTAATCTAAAATATAAAAATATAATAAAAATCACTTGAGAACTAATATGAAGACTATCAGATGAAATGAATTATATGGGAAGTTTCACAAGTGTAAATTTTGGCTTCAATCAGTTTCCTTTATTGGCCACATTGTCTCTAAGGATGGAATATCTATTGATCCTAAGAAGAAAAAGGTTGCTCAAGAATGTCCTACTCCAACGAACGTAACTGAGGTACGTAGTTTTATTTGTTTAGAATGTTATTATCAGCATTTCATTTAGATATTTTCCCATTTAGACAACCCAATGACTAAGATTACACGTAAAGTGGTTAAGTTCATATGGAAAAAAGAATACAAGGAATGTTCTGAATAATTGAACAGTAGATTATTGAATGCTCTGATCCGGACTCTACCATCAAGGAATGATGAGTTTGGGATCTATAGTGATGCATCAAAGAAAGGACATGGTTGGGTACTTATGCAGAATGATAGAGTTATTGCCTATGCATCGAGGAAGTTAAAAATTCATGAAAAAACTATCCTACTCATGATCTTCAGTTAATTGCTGCGATATTTTCTCTAAAATATAGAGAAAATATCTCTATGGTGAAATATGGGAGATATATATGGATCATAAGAGTTTAAAATATATCTTCTCATAGAAAGAACTCAACATGAGACAAATGAGATGGATTTAATTACTTAAGGATTATTATTGTTCAATACACTATCACATGGGGAAGGAAAATAAGGTGGTAGATTCATTAAGTAGTAAGGATCATGGATCCCTAAACAAAATGAGGATTGAAAGGGATCATGTGTTTATGGATCTAGTAAATATGGATGTGGTAATTATCATGAAAGGTGAAACATCATTACTTTTTCAATTGGTTTCCCAACTATCTTATTATAAAGGATTAAAAGATCTCATTCTGATGATGAGAACCTTCAAAATAAAATTAATGCTATGAAAGATGGGAAGTTAGATGACTTCGTATATGAAGATGGAATTATAAAATTTGGGAAGAGGCTATGTGTTCCATCTATACCATAGATGAAGAGGGAGTAATTGGATGATGCCCATAACTCTAATTTCTCTATACACCCTGGTAGTAATAAAATTTATATAGATTTGAAGGAACATTTATTTTGGGACAACATGAAGTAGGAAATTGATGATTATGTATCAAAATGTTTAGTCTGTCCATAAGTGAATGATGAAATAAAATATCCTAGATGATTCATGCAACCTCTACCTATTCCTACAGGGAAATGGGATGACATCACCATGGATTATTTCACAAGATTACCCAAAACCCTAAGAATGAATGATGCAATATGGGTAATTGTGGATCAACTTACAAAATCAACACATTTCCTCGATATAAGGGATGATTTTCCACTAGAGTGCCTTGGACGAATCTATATCAATGATGTTATAAGACTTCATGGAGAACCTATTTCAATAGTGTCTGATTACGATCCTCTATTTACATTGAAATTCTGGAAAAGTCTTTAGAAATCTTTGGATACTGAGCTTTATTTGAGTACTGCTTATCATCCTCAAACTGATGGGAAATATGAAAGGAAGATCCAAACTCTAGAATACATGTTGAGATCAAGCTCACTTGATTTTAAAGGTATGTGGGATCATTATTTACCTTTAGTGGGGTTTTCCTACAATAATAGTATCCATTAAAGAATTCAAACAGTACCATATGAAGCATTGTATGGAAAGAGATGTCATACACTGATATGTTGAGATGAAGTCGGTGAAAGGAAGCTTGTGGGTCCAAAGCTTATGGAGGAAACAAAATAGAAGGTAAATACTATTCAAAACCATATCAAAGTAGCTAAAATTAGACAAAAGATCTATGCTAATAATCGAAGGATGGATTTGGAATTTCAAGAGGGAGATCATGTTTTCTTGAAAGTATCTTCATGGAAGGGTGTTATAAGATTTGGACAGAAAGGAAAACTAAGCCCAAAGTACATAGGCCCTTTTGAAATTCTAGAGATAAATGGAGATATTTTTTATCATTTGGCAGTGCCTCCTATCCTTTCTAAGGTACACAATGTGTTCTATGTCTCACTATTGAGAAAGTACATGCCAGACCCAACAAATGTACTCACTTATGAAGGTATAGAACTAGAACCTAATTTAACTTACTATGAGGAGCCTATATGGAGTCTAGACACTAAGGAACAATTTTTGAAGAATCATACAACTTTACTGGTAAAGTTACTTTGAAAAAACCACAGAATTGAAGAAGCAACATGTAAAGACCCGTAAAATTCAAGGGAAATTTTTTCTTAATTTTCTTTAGAATTTTACAAGAGGGCGGTTTCAGACGACACCTGATTCCGAGGCCCGGAGTGCCCGGAATCAATTTCCGAAGTTTGGCTCGGGTACGTTCAGTGAACGAACGAGCAGGAATTCCTAACTTTTAATCCGGTGCTCGGAATTGAAATCCGAGGGCACCGATGAACTCGCAGCGCCGATATTCGCTTAAAGAGACCTTTTCAAAAGTTGCGTTTGTTGCGGGACGAAAGTTAGTTTTTTGGGGGAATTATAAAAAAATGTGGAATTCTTTTTATTTCACTTTTGTAGGTTAACTCCTCTCAAAGGGAGTTAGGGGTGGGACCCACACCCACTTAACCTCCCTTGAGAGGATTAAGTGTGGTGGGACCCACACGAACCTAAACCTCTCATCTTCCCCCTTAAACTCCCCTCTCTCCCTCTTAAATGTTTGTTAACTTAACATCTAATTAATTACACATGAAATGTATAATTAATTAAGTGTTATGTTTTGAATTTTGAAGTTTTGAATTCCTTGGCTTGGTAAATAAAATAAGGAGGAACCTTATTTTATTTGGTTAGTTTTGTTTAGCCAACTTGTGAGGATTTTTGAGAGCTCCTCCTCCTTCTTCCTCAACTTGACGAAGAACGCTCAACTTGACGAAGAACGCTCAACTTGACGAAGAACGCCGCTCCTCTATTCTTCGTCTTCCGTGTCAACGAGAGGGAACGCCGCTTCCTCCTCGGACTCCCTTCGCCGGCATACGAAGATTCGCCAACGACGTATCTCATCAGACGCACCTCTTCGTCATCGGATTTGATGAACGACTACCGCGACGCCCGACCTCCGCGACGTTGTCTTCCGCGGGACGTTGACAAATCTTCGAACCTATACCCAAGGTAGGGGTTGTTGATTTTTTGTTTAATTATTTTATTCTTGATCGTGGTCTAGAATGTTTAACGTGAGGCTATTGAATATTTTAAGTTGTGTTATTATTTAACGTGAGGGGGGCCGGACCGCATGAACACGGCCGAACCCCCACCATCGTTCTTGTTGATTTACCTTGCGGGTGGAAACAAGGTGGCGTGGTGCCGTCGCACCACGTGGTTAATCGTGCAATTATTCTATGCGACGCCGTCGCGCCGCGCCATGGAAGAATCATCAAGAACGCGACGCCGTCGCGCTGCGTTGAAGAAATCAAGGTGCGGCGGAGGGGCGCGGTGCCGTCGCACCACGCCGGACGACGAACACCGCGGCCAGTTCCGGGCCGCGGCGGAACGAGGAGACCGGCGGCCGGGCCGCCGGAGTCAGAAGCCAAAAAGGGGACCGGATTTTTCCGGTCCCGTTGGAGAAAACCGGCCGGCCAGCTGGCCGGCCGGATGGTCAAATCCGGGGGAAATTAATCCCCTGGCCAGCAATTAAGCCCCCCCCACTTAATTGGGGGAGGCGGTTTCTTGAGGGGGGGCAGGCGGCCCCCCGGTTTCCGCTCAAGCAGGCCCCCCACGTGGGGGGGGGGGGGGGCGTTTTTAAAACAAAGGGGCGCGGCTGATTGCCGCGCCGCCATCCCAATCAAGCGGGGGGCTTTGCCCCCCCGCGTGCTGCCTCCGTGCGCCGCCGGGCCGCCGTGCCGCCGGCCGGCCGGGCCGGGTCGGACCCGGGCCGGGTCGGCTCGGTTCGGGTCGGCCCGGTTCGGGCCGACCCAGGGGGGGGGGGGGTCGGGCCGGGTCGACCCGAACCCGGACCCCCCCGTTTCGAATCAGATTCGGTCTTTTGGCCATATCTTGAGCCACAGACCTCCGATTGACGAACCGTCTACGGCAACGCGATCCTTGGATCGAGACGGTCGTTTAGGTATATCGCACTCAAGGTTTCAGATTACTTTGAGTTCGGCCGGGTTGGTTCGTTCACGAAACCAACCGGGCCTTCAGAGCGGAAACGCTCATATCTTGAGCAATGGACGTCCGATTGACGTGCCGTCAGCCGTGTTGTGTTCCTCTTAGTGAGACAGATCTTTTGGAATACTCCGCCCGAGGTTTGGACGTAGGTGGAGTAGGGTCGGGTTGGTTTTGCCTTAAAAACCAACCGGGCCCCGGGGACGAAAATGTCAATAACTCTCAGACCGGGCGTCCGATCGACGCGCCGTCTGTTGCATTGAGTTCCTGTTGACGATACGGAACTTTTGGATACATCAACTCTGGACTATGTGACAGTTGATGTATCAGCCTCTCGGCTCGTGGAGCGGACCCTCCGAATGAGCTTGTTGTGTGCGGTAACCCTAGTGCTGGCTGCGACTGTTACTGTGACTACTACTGCTACTACTGCTACTGTGACTGCGACGACGACAATACAGAGATCCTGTGTGGATTCGACGACGACGACTACAGCACTCAGCGATCCTACGTGGATCAGTGCTACAGGTCCTGTGTGGGCCCGATCCTGTGTGGGTCCGATCCTGTGTGGGTCCTTGCGCTCAGCGGTCCTGTGTGAACCAGCGCCTACAGGTTCTGTGTGTGCCCGATCCTGTGTGGGTCTTTTGCGGGGGTTAGTTACCTATCGATCCTTCGTGGGTCCGACGACTTAGATGGATCAGAGATCATCTTTATCATCTTTCGAAGAAGTATACCTGTGTGAGCTGAAACCTGTTGCTTTCCTGTGTGGATTGTGTTATGCAATCCTGTGTGGATTACGTTTTGCTTTCCTGTGTGGAATACATTTACTTTCCTGTGTGGACTCAGTTGTACTTGGGCTCGGAGGTTGGAGTGTATTTGAAATTGATGTCTTAGGTATATGTATGGGCATATACCTAAGCAGTGTCGGTTGTTACTTCGTGATTGTACCTTTCTTCGTGGTTTATCCTTTGTGGATTTGAGAGACCTTCAGGGGTCTCGGGGTCCCTACTGAGTAGCTTATACTCACCCCTGAACGGGCTTTGCCCGAACTACGTTGTGTTGGTTGCAGACGACGGACAGCGTTGACCTTAGCTGAGGCTTGCAGAGCGGGACGGTACCCGGAGGTGGACCACTGGGCGGGACGTGCTCGGAGCGGACGACGGGACCCGTGGAGCAGTGGAGCTATCTGTACCCACCCTTCAGGTGGGATTTCCGGTGGACAGCTCGGCGTAGCGGCTTTTACTTTTCATTTGCTGTTTTCCCTTTCGAGTTGTACTTTACTTTCAGTTTGGGTTTGTATACTGGCCCATTTACTTTTCCGCACTTTCAGTTGTACTCTACTTTTGCTTAGTGTTTACTTTCCGCTTGCTACTCTGTGGTGTTTGTTTACTTTACAAAGGAAATGCCTTCCCTTTTTACCGGGATTTACGCCTTGGTGCTAGTCGCCAGCCCCTGGCCTATGGAAGGCGGGCTTGGGGTAGTCACGGCACGGACCCCGAGGGCGGGTCGTGACAAATTGTTATCAGAGGAGTTCGGTTCTACCGCGAACTCTGATCTTTTCTATGTGAAGCAATAATGTTTAGCGTATTGAGTGTGGTTATCAGTCCAGGGAGTCCAGTGTTGGTGCGGCGGCCGACGTATCCGTACACCAGGACCCTGACTTCTGATTTCCGACTTAATGCACGAAAAAATTGATTGCGTGTGTATTTCAAAGTTTTCTTTGTGATTACTTATATCATCTCACCAGGTATACTGTTCTGACCGTGGCGCACCTGTTTCCTTTTCAGGATGGCCCCACGACGGCAGCTAGCTAGGGTTCCAAGAGTCGAGCGTGACGACAGCCCACCGAGCGACGAGGCCTCGGTGCAGGGCCCTTTGTCAGCAGTGGCACCAGCGGTAGCTCTACCCGCCGAGCCCCCGATGCTTCCAGCAGCAGCCGCTGACGATGCACGTCGCCTCAGCGCACTGCATGAGTTTCAGTGCCAGCGACCGCCCAGGTTTCGCAGGGAGATGGATCCCCAGGCAGCAGAGGACTGGCTGGAGGCAGTGGTACGAGTGTTTAGGCTAGTGAGGACACCAGCAGACCTCATGGTGATCCTCGCTGCGATCCTACTACACGCAGCAGCAGGACGATGGTGGAGCTTGATGCTCCAGGTGCACGATGAGGCATCTCTACTTTGAACGGACTTTGAGAGCCTCTTCCGCTCGGAGTTCGTCCCAGCCACCCTTCGTGCGGTGCGTATCCAGGAGCTTCTTCAGCTGCGGCAGGGCAGCATGACGGTCGCTCAGTACTCGGCGAGATTTACCGATCTCTCGCGCTACTCGACCGACATGGTACGAGACCCATTCTTCCGGGCCCGGACCTTCGAGCAGGGTTTGAGACACGAGATCAGGGCATCGCTGATCTCCCTTAGCATACCGACTCAGACAGGAGTACTGGAGCGGGCCCTTCTGATCGAGAGCTTCCTTGCTGAGTCTACACCAGCACAGCGACCCACCGCAGGCCGGCACGTGGCAGAGTCATCTGCAGCAGGCAGTCGACGGATGACTCAGGGGTCCAGGCAGACCAGACCTTCGGGCAGACGACCTCAGGACACTGGCTCAGCAGTGCGGGGCACACAGCGAGGAGCCAGTCTTTCGAGAGGCAGACAGTGCTACTCGTACGGCGGGCAGGGCCACATGGCTTGTGACTGCCCGACCCGCCGTGCCGAGGAGCAGCAGACGGTTGAGGGACCACCGAGGCAGAGGCAGAGGGTCGACCGTGGCGGACCGCAGGGAGGAGGCGGACGAGGCAGAGGAGCTGGACGAGCAGCCGGTGGTGGGCGACGCTTTGAGGCTCTGCCACCACCACCACCAGGAGGTCCACCCCGACCACAGGGAGCTGGCGGGCAGAGACAGGCACAGCTCCAGGCAGCAGAGGCCTATGACCACGGCGCACCCGAGATGATTCGAGGTACTATCTGTGTCTATTCCACCCTTGCTGCAGTTCTTATAGACACAGGAGCGAGTCACTCTTTCATAGCCGCTGCCCTTGTTCGGAGCTCGGAGATTTCGACAGAGCCGTTGGCTCGATCCTTACGGCTAGAGACTCCTACGGGAGCAGACTCGACGATTACGCACTGGTGCCGGCAGTGTGAGCTTACTCTAGGAGGTGAGAGCTTCGGCTGGGATCTTCTTGTAGCAGCGTCGAGGCCTTACGACGTCATCTTGGGCATGGATTGGCTATCTACGGTCCATGCACAGATTGACTGTTTTAGGCGCAAGGTGCGATGTGTACGCACCGACGGGAGCAGGTTCACCTTCACCGGCGAGAAGGGAGCCTTAGCAGCACAGGATGGACTTCCGTGGAGGAGAGGACAGCCCATCACTCATCAGTTGGCTAGCCTTATCCTTGGAGCAGTTGACGTGCGGAGTCCTGGTTTTCCTGCAGTGGTGGATCAGTTTGCGGACGTTTTTCCCGACGACGTTCCAGGGCTACCTCCTCGCAGAGAGGTAGACTTTTATATTGATTTGTACCCCGGGACAGCCCCGATATCCACTCCAGCATATCGGATGGCCCCCGCCGAGCTTCGAGAGCTACAGGTACAGTTGGAGGACTTGCAGGGCAAGGGGTTCATCCGACCTAGTGTTTCACCCTGGGCTTCCCCGATATTGTTCGCCAAGAAGGCGGACGGGAGCTTGCGACTTTGTGTTGAATATCGTCGCCTGAACCAGGTGACAGTGAGGAACAAGTATCCGCTACCGAGGATTGAAGACCTCTTCGATCAGCTCAAGGGAGCACGGTGGTTCTCGAAGATAGACCTCAGGTCAGGCTATCATCAGCTCAGAGTCAGAGACGAGGATGTGCAGAAGACGACCTTCAGATGTCGGTATGGCCACTATGAGTTCTTGGTTATGCCTTTCGGTGTAACCAATGCTCCAGCAGTGTTCATGGCTCTCATGAACAGGATCCTTCAGCCATACCTCGATCGGTTTGTCGTGGTCTTCATCGACGACATTCTGATTTACTCTACGACAGAGGAGGAGCACACCTATCACTTGCGAGTTGTACTAGACACACTCCGAGAGCACCAGCTTTATGGTAATCTCTCGAAGTGCCAGTTCTGGATACGTGAGGTCCACTTCTTGGGACACGTTATCTCTGAGGCGGGAGTTGCAGTGGATCCCGCGAAGATTGAGGCTGTGTTAGCATGGGAGCCACCCAGGAGCGTGACTGAGGTTCTGAGTTTCTTGGGACTAGCTGGATACTATCGGAGATTCGTGCCAGACTTCTCTAGAGTTGTGGCATCACTCACAGCTTTGACGAAGAAGGGGAAACCCTTCGTATGGTCAGACAGATGTCAGCAGAGCTTCTAGGAGCTGAGATAGAGATTGACCTGCGCACCTATCTTGAGGTTGCCTGAGGAGGGAGTAGGGTACGTAGTTTACTGCGATGCATCAGGGACCGGACTCAGATGTGTTCTGATGCAGGAGCGGGCATTGATCGCCTATGGATCACGTCAGTTGAGGCCGCATGAGCAGAACTACGCTACCCATGACCTGGAGTTAGCAGCAGTGGTCTTCGCTCTGAAGACATGGCGACACTATCTGATGGGCGAGCGCTTTACAGTCTTTTCCGATCATCAGAGTCTCAGGTATATCTTCTCGCAGAAGGACCTGAACCTGAGACAGCGGCGATGGCTCGAGTTCCTCCAGGACTATGACTTTGAGATAATCTATACTCCTGGGAAGGGGAACGTAGTAGCCGAGGCCCTTAGCAGGAGGAAGGGCATTCAGCTACTTGAGGAGGCGACGGAGCAGCTAGCCTCTTTGCAGATATCCTTCGTGGATAGAGATGGAGCAGCCTTCCTTCAGTCTCTCACAGTCACTCCTCCACTACTGCAGCGAGTCAGGGAGGCACAGCGTGGGGACGCTGACTGTGAGACACGGCGTGCACAAATATCCTCGGGACAGGCACCTGATGGTTTCTCCCTTGGGGCAGAGCACGACATCCTTTTCAGAGGACGTACCATGGTACCAGTCGCTTTGCGAGAGGAAGTGCTGAGAGAGTTTCACACTTCTCCTTTGGCAGTACATCCTGGAGTGGCGAAGATGTACCAGGACCTCAGACAACAACATTGGTGGCCGGGCATGAAGAAGGCTGTAGCAGAGTTCGTTTCTCGATGCCTCACCTGCCAGCAGGTGAAGGCAGAGCATCAGGTACCAGCAGGCTTGGTACAGCCCTTGGAGGTTCCGGAGTGGAAGTGGGACGGCATATCTATGGACTTCGTGACTGGACTTCCACGCACTTCCAGAGGTCATGACTCCATCTGGGTGATTGTTGACCGACTCACCAAGTCGGCACACTTCTTACCCATCAGAGAGCAGGGCTCAGTAGAGAGCTTGGGACGTCTCTACGTTCAGGAGATTGTGCGGCTCCACGGCGTGCCATCATCTATCGTCTCCAATCGAGATGCTCTCTTTACTTCCCGGCTTTGGAAGGGGTTACAGGAGGCGTTCGGGATGCAGCTACGTTTGAGCACAACCTTTCACCCTCAGACGGATGGTCAGACGGAGAGGACCATTCAGACTCTTGAGGACATGCTCCGCGCATGTGTCCTCGACTTTGGTCGTAGCTGTGAGGACCACCTACCCTTAGTGGAGTTCGCGTACAACAACAGCTACCATTCCACTATCGGGATGGCACCGTACGAGGCGTTGTACGGCCGACCATGTAGATCTCCTTTGTGCTGGACAGACCCTGAGGAGTCAGCACTTGTGGGACCGGAGATGGTCCAAGCCACGACAGAGAAGGTCCAGGTCATCCAGGAGCGGATGAGGACAGCTCAGAGCCGGCAGAATTCATATGCTGACAGGAGGCGGAGGCCACTAGAGTTCGAGGATGGCGACCACGTCTTCTTGCGGGTCTCACCTCGACGTGGTATTCGGAGATTTGGCCGAGGCGGCAAGTTATCTCCGCGTTTCATCGGACCCTTCCAGGTCCTCAGCAGGGTTGGTGAGGTGGCTTATCGCCTGGCTCTACCACCTCAGTTGCACCAGGTGCACGACGTCTTCCACGTGTCTCAGCTGAGGAGATACGTGCACGACCCGACACACATCATTGATCATGGGGAGCTTGACGTTGACGATGGGGCGACTTTTACAGAGGTCCCGGTGGAGATAGAGGATCGACAGGAGCGGGTCCTGCGTGGGCAATCGATTCCTCTTATGCGCATCAGATGGCAGCACGGGAATCTCCAGGAGAGCACATGGGAGCGGGAGGCTCAGATGCGTGCTCAGTACCCTCATTTGTTTCCCTAGTTTTTGATGTATCTTTACGGGGATGTAAAGCCCTGAGGTGGGAGTAATGTAAAGACCCGTAAAATTCAAGGGAAATTTTTTCTTAATTTTCTTTAGAATTTTACAAGAGCGCGGTTTCAGACGGCACCTGATTCCGAGGCCCGGAGTGCCCGGAATCAATTTCCGAAGTTTGGATCGGGTACGTTCAGTGAACGAACAAGCGAGAATTCCTAACTTTTAATCCGGTGCTCAGAATTGAAATCCGAGGGCACCGATGAACTCGCAGCGCCGATATTCGCTTAAAGAGACCTTTTCGGAAGTTGCGTTTGTTGCGGGACGAAAGTTAGTTTTTTGGGGGAATTATAAAAAAATGTGGAATTCTTTTTATTTCACTTTTGTAGGTTAACTCCTCTCAAAGGGAGTTAGGGGTGGGACCCACACCCACTTAACCTCCCTTGAGAGGATTAAGTGTGGTGGGACCCACACGAACCTAAACCTCTCATCTTCCCCCTTAAACTCCCCTCTCTCCCTCTTAAATGTTTGTTAACTTAACATCTAATTAATTACACATGAAATGTATAATTAATTAAGTGTTATGTTTTGAATTTTGAAGTTTTGAATTCCTTGGCTTGGTAAATAAAATAAGGAGGAACCTTATTTTATTTGGTTAGTTTTGTTTAGCCAACTTGTGAGGATTTTTGAGAGCTCCTCCTCCTTCTTCCTCAACTTGACGAAGAACGCTCAACTTGACGAAGAACGCTCA
This sequence comes from Viscum album, assembly GCA_963277665.1. Taxonomy (NCBI): domain Eukaryota; kingdom Viridiplantae; phylum Streptophyta; class Magnoliopsida; order Santalales; family Viscaceae; genus Viscum; species Viscum album. The sequence goes on from OY728167.1 coordinate 723,281,949, forward strand.
ACTTGACGAAGAACGCTCAACTTGATGAAGAACGCCGCTCCTCTCTTCTTCGTCTTCCGTGTCAACGAGAGGGAACGCCGCTTCCTCATCGGACTCCCTTCGTCGGCATATGAAGATTCGCCAACGACGTATCTCATCGGACGCACCTCTTCGTCATCGGATTTGACGAACGACTACCGCGACGCCCGACCTCCGCGACGTTGTCTTCCGCGGGACATTGACAAATCTTCAAACCTATACCCAAGGTAGGGGTTGTTGATTTTTTGTTTAATTATTTTATTCTTGATCGTGGTCTAGCATGTTTAACGTGAGGCTATTGAATATTTTAAGTTGTGTTATTATTTAACGTGAGGGGGGCCGGACCGCATGAACACGGCCGAACCCCCTCCATCGTTCTTGTTGATTTACCTTGCGGGTAGAAACAAGGTGGCGTGGTGCCGTCGCACCACGCGGTTAATCATGCAATTATTTTACGCGACGCCGTCGCGCCGCGCCATGGAAGAATCATCAAGAACGCGACGCCGTCGCGCCGCGTTGAAGAAATCAAGGTGCGGCGGAGGGGTGCGGTGCCGTCGCACCGCGCCAGACGATGAACACCGCAGCCGGTTCCGGGCCGCGGCGGAACGAGGAGACCGGCGGCTGGGCCGCCGGCGTCGGAAGCCAAAAAGGGGACCGGATTTTTCCGGTCCCGTTGGAGAAAACCGGCCGGCCAGCTGGCCGGCCGGATGGTCAAATACGGGGGAAATTAATCCCCCGGCCAGAAATTAAGCCCCCCACCCACTTAATTGGGGGAGGCGGTTTCTTGAGGGGGGGCAGGCGGCCCCCCGGTTTCTGCTCAAGCAGGCCCCCCACGTGGGGGGGGCTTTTTTAAAACAAAGGGGCGCGGCTGATTGCCGCGCCGCCATCCCAATCAAGCGGGGGGCTTTGCCCCCTCGCGTGCTGCCTCCGTGCGGCGCCGGGCTGCCGCGCCGCTGCGCCGCCGGCCGGCCGGCCGGCCGGGCCGACCCGGGGGGGGTCGGGCCGGGTCGACCCGGACCCGGACCCCCCGTTTCGAATCAGATTCGGTCTTTTGACCATATCTTGAGCCACGGACCTCCGATTGACGAACCGTCTGTGGCAACGCGATCCTTGGATCGATACGGTCGTTCCAGTATATCGCAGTCAAGATTTCGGATTACTTTGAGTTCGTCCGGGTTGGTTCGTTCACGAAACCAACCGGGCCTTCGGAGCGGAAACGCTCATATCTTGAGCTACGGACGTCCGATTGACGTGCCGTCAGCCGTGTTGTGTTCCTCTTAGTGAGAAGGATCTTTTGGCATACTCCGCCCGAGGTTTGGACGCATGTGGAGTATGGTCAGGTTGGTTTTTCCTTAAAAAACAACCGGGCCCTGGGGACGAAAATGCCAATAACTCTCAGACCGGGCGTCCGATCGACGCGCCGTCTGTTGCGTTGAGTTCCTGTTGACGATACGGAACTTTTGGATACATCAACTCTGGACTATGTGACAGTTGATGTATCAGCCTCTCGGCTCGTGGAGCGGACCCTCCGAACGAGTTTGCTGTGTGCGGGAACCCTAGTGCTGGCTGCGACTGTTACTGTGACTACTACTGCTACTACTGCTACTGTGACTGCGACGACGACAGTACAGAGATCCTGTGTGGATTCGACGACGACGACTACAGCACTCAGCGATCCTACGTGGATCAGTGCTACAGGTCCTGTGTGGGCCCGATCCTGTGTGGGTCCGATCCTGTGTGGGTCCTTGCGCTCAGCGGTCCTGTGTGAACTAGCGCCTACAGGTCCTGTGTGGGCCCGATCCTGTGTGGGTCTTTTGCGGGGGTTAGTTACCTATCGATCCTTCGTGGGTCCGACGACTTAGATGGATCAGAGATCATCTTTATCATATTTCGAAGAAGTATACCTGTGTGAGCTGAAACCTGTTGCTTTCCTGTGTGGATTGTGTTGTGCAATCCTGTGTGGATTATGTTTTGCTTTCCTGTGTGGAATACGTTTACTTTCCTATGTGGACTGAGTTGTACTTGGGCTCGGAGGTTGGAGTGTATTTGAAATTGATGTCTTAGGTATATGTATGGGCATATACCTAAGCAGTGTCGGTTGTTACTTCGTGATTGTACCTTTCTTCGTGGTTTATCCTTTGTGGATTTGAGAGACCTTCAGGGGTCTCGGGGTCCCTACTGAGTAGCTTATACTCACCCCTGCACGGGTTTTGCCCGCACTACGTTGTGTTGGTTGCAGACGACGGACAACGTTGACCTTAGCTGAGGCTTGCAGAGCGGGACGGTACCCAGAGGTGGACCACTGGGCGGGACGTGCTCGGAGCGGACGGCGGGACCCGTGGAGCAGTGGAGCTATCTGTACCCACCCTTCAGGTGGGATTTCCGGTGGACAGCTCGGCGTAGCGGCTTTTACTTTTCAGTTGCTGTTTTCCCTTTCGAGTTGTACTTTACTTTCAGTTTGGGTTTGTATACTGGCCCATTTACTTTTCCGCACTTTCAGTTGTACTCTACTTTTGCTTAGTGTTTACTTTCCGCTTGCTACTCTGTGGTGTTTGTTTACTTTACAAAGGTAATGCCTTCCCTTTTTACCGGGATTTACACCTTGGTGCTAGTCGCCAACCCCTGGCCTATGGAAGGCAGGCTTGGGGTAGTCACGGCACGGACCCCGAGGGCTGGTCGTGACACAACATGAGATCCTAAGGAACTTATGATGAAGAACTACCTATATATTTTTGTGAGGTAACATTATGGTAATTTCGAGGATGAAATTTTTGTAAGGGGGGAGAATATAACACCCAAAGGATTTATAAATAAATTTAATATTGAATGCATGAAACACTAAATCTCCACAAAACACCAATTTTTTATAATCTATTCAGTAACCATAAATTTTCCACCTTTCTGATTTGAATTTCAAAAAACTTACATACACGATTGATTTCAGTAAGATATATCGAGTTTGATAAGAAAAAAATTAATTTTTGTTGAATAGGAACATACCCTTATTAATAGTAATATTAATAAAAACACTTTTTTATAACCTATCTAGTAAACATAATTTTTCCACCCGTGTGATTTGAATTTTGAAAAACTGACATACACAATTGCGTTCAGTAAGATATTTAGAGTCTGATAAGGAAAACTTAATTTTTGGTGAATAGTTACATACCCTTATAAATATTAATATGAACCTTATGAATAGTAAATAGTATTAATATATTATTTTCCAATTTTTTTAATATAATGAGATCTTGATTAATTTTTCAAGGTGATATAAAATGAATTATACTTTTATAATTGTTAATATTTGAATTAATTATGATTTTATCTAAAAATTAAATTATTAATATTTAGAAAATTATTTTCAAAAAATGGAGTTCATTTTTTGAATTCATAATGTCGATATCAGGTTATTCTGAATTTATGAGAATTTTATAAAATACTTTAGTTTTTTCGTGAATAGTAAAAATACAGTATCGAGTGTTTGGTATGTTTAATGATATCATTAATTATGTAATCATGATGTAATAGTTATGGTTTACTCATGAGTAATAAAATATTATATGAGGTGTCCCAATTATCCAAAACCATGGGCAAGCCCATGGTTTTTCATTTACCACTAATGAGGTGTCCTTTGAAAATAATAAAAAACACCCTCTTTTACTATACATACCCACACATTACTTTGTTTTATTTCATTAAAAATTCATAAACATAGAATATCAGATATTTTTACCTCCATAGTATTCGTCTCAAGGTATACTCAATCCTTAAAGGTCCCAACCTTCATGTTTTAGGAGTTACTCTACAAGGTAAGGGAATCTGCGACCCTTCTCTTTTTGAAGCACTCTTTTTATGTTATTATTTTTTAATTTCAATTGAATTATGTTGAGATATGTAATTTCATATCACAATTACTTTAAATTATATTTATTAAAGATTATAGACCTCTTTTTATCTCATAGAAATATTTTATGAATTTTAAGTGACGTCATTAGGAAGCTGAATTTTCGTAAGGGATTTCTCATCTTCTCTTTTTATTTTGAGTTACTTTATTTTCTTTCTATCTCCTAAAATAACTTAATCCAAAAGGTATTATAACTCCAGTAAATTAAATATAATATAGTGTTTTTATTCTAATGTAATAATTCATCATCATCTCTTCTTTCTCGTCCTTTTATAAAAAAAATGAAAACACCATTCGATATGTGTTAATTTGTCACATTCAAGGATGATAGGTTTTCAATTTCTATTACCATCTGCATGGATGGTAATGAAACCATTTTTATGGTTAAAAAAGATTATAATATGTTTATTATAACCTATTAAATGTTCTGGAACTAGTATATATACATAATACTAATTCATACGACAAACTAGTTTGTAACAATCGAGATATCACCCAAATTATCTAAATGGTTATCATTAATGTTGTATCTAATAAATCATCCTCATAACATGTATCCAAGTTATATATATAACCATTTAAAATTATTTATGTTCATAAATAATATATAAGTTCAGTTCTGGAAAATTATATCCATTCCACATAAACTCCATTACATATAATCAAGCAAACCGATTATGAAATCAAGGAAACGAACACTCCGAAACTACGTAATTTAATATTATAACTTATTAGTAAGAACATAAATGAACTTAAAAAATTACAATGAATCAAATATATGTATATGAGGTTATTAATTAGTTAATTTATGGATTTAATTTTATTATCAAGTACATTAAGGATAAGTGTAGAATACATTTAGGCATAAGGAATGGATTTTCTACCCGAACCTCCATTTTCATTCAAGTTACTCTTATTCTCTACATACCTAAATGAGATTGTTATTTATTATTATGTAATAAACAAAAATTAATTGTGATTTTTCTATATATGTTTACCAACTAGAATTCTTCTTTATTTTATGGGGAGTTACATTCTTTAAAAGGATATTTCAAAAATTCTTCCCGAAATACAATCCTGTTTCAAGGGAACTTCTCGAATTCTGGATTATGTTCAAGTACAATCTATAATATTTTTTTAGCCACCATTATTTTTAAAAAATTAATCATTTTATTATTAGTAAATTTTATTATTTCAATTATGGTTTTATACAATTTTTTTTCCAAAATAAATCTTCTTTTCAAAGTAAAGGAGTATTTATCTCAAGAATTACTCGATGTTTTTATAAGAGTAATTTTATCTATTTCTATACTCTTGTTGAATATTATTGGGACTAATATTTTTTGATATCATCTACCTTATTTTATTGAATTATTTATGATTAGTTTGACTATGTATGCGCTATCTTGAAACCATTCTCCATGTTACTCAGAATGGATGGTGTGTATGTGTATAGATTTGGGAAAGTTATTCCACATGTTCATGTTTTTTATGTTTATACCCATTGATATGAGGAATTAATTAGAATCTCTAATGGGTGGGGACTGATATAACCCCTTTATTCATCAATAGGTCTCATGATACAAAAAATATATGGACTTGACTGAGGCCTTTCATATTTTCAAATATGATTTTGGTCGAGGCCTTAATCATTTTTAGATGTCTTGGCTGAGCCCCTGATAGTATATTTCAAAATGTATGACATTATGAATTTACACCATTATGAAACAAGTAATTAATAGTCCATGAGGTTATTTGACTAGTAGAATACCCATGACTATTCTTTATTATGTCATTATTTATTCATCCCTTATTACTTCCATAATATGTTCAAGTTCATTTTTAAAGTCATGTGTGTTCAGTTATTCACCATGCCTTGTGTTTATGTTTTTAATAACTTCTATTGTATTACTTACCCTTATTGAGAATATGAGCTCACCCATTTCTTATGTTTTATTTTACCAAGATGTGACGAATTAAATTATGAATGACCTGCATGGGTAATCTAGGAGTTATGGATATTTCCAAAGGAATTTCCATGTTGTATTTAATTTCATGTTGTATTGTTGACCTTATATATGTATCTAGTTTTCCAAAACTACTAAACAAAGTTGTTCCTTCAGGATATGAGTTTCTTGTAATTATGAAAATGTTATATATAATGCACCAGCTTTGGAAAACTGGGTTCAGGGTGTTACAAATTTTATACTATGAAAGAAATGGAAACAGTATATATCTTAAATGATAGATCAGATGAGAAATATGAGGGCAAAGTTGAGTCTGGAGCATGGTGTTTACTCTAGGTGAGACATAACTTTTGTTGGCGTGTGTATTCTGTAGAAAATGCCACATAGTATGTAACTGTAAATAAAATAATAAAATAAAATTATTAAATAAAATTATTTTATCTCAGATGTAAATTCTAATAACGTATGAATGGGGACTCGAATTAGAAATCTGAGACCACTGTTGAGTATGTAGTGTAGTGTTTACCCTAGGGGAGAACTCAAGTGAGAGGGAATGGGAGGTTCTGATTCCAAGACCATTGATAGATTCCTATAAATAGGATTTTAAGTAAATGAGAAAGGTTTTGGATCATTTCCTACCATGACTGGAAGAGCTCCACCCTCTCCTTCTAATGACGATTCGATGCCAAATTCTTGGTTGATTGCGACGAGCTTGCAAATCCATGTAGATAAGAGTACAAAGAACGCGAGGAAAGATCCAAAATATAGGTAAGATTAATCTTTCATATTCTATATCCCCTGATTTATGTTTTTCTTTTCAAATTTATTTTTGGTCATCTTCTCTATTTTGAAACCCTTTGTCGATGGCCCTATTAACATGACCGTTGACTGATTCATTTTTGGAACCCTCCCTCTTCATCATTCTTCATAATTATTCGAAATCTACATTCCTCCAAACTGAAAAAACATACATGCATTGAGAAAATCATATATATATATTAATTTCATGATCCAAGGATTCTGTATCTATGGTGGTTTCGAGTTTCGGGCACTGGAGGAGGCGTAGTGGCGAGCAGAAGTGATGCCTAATTTTTGTCACATTGAAATGACAACGAATCATCAAGAGAAGAATTATTCTATGAAGATATTGTCCCAAGGACCCCAAATTTGGTGGATTCCTGGTTGTCTGTAGAAGGATCACCAATATGTGGTGGTCTGCAGAAACTGGGGCGGTCATAGCCAGAGGCCGCGGCAGGGCCGCAGGGTGGCTAGGTGGTGCATGGCCTTCCCGAGGTGCAGAATCAATATAGAATCTAGAGATATCAGATGGTGTGTCACAACGATGTAGGATGGTTAAGTGGGATAGCATGAGGTAGTGGGCTGAGTTGGGGTGAGCTGACAAGGCTGGGCCTATGTTGGCTGAGGTGACTTCAAACCTCCGTAACATCAAAATTGGAGAATTTTTTATGTGTTGTTTATGGCCAAATGATGCTACTTTCAAGAAATTTTTTTGAATCTAGTATGGGAATTTCATATTTTGGGATAGTGGATTAGACCCCTGAAATTCTCAAATAATAATTTTTATTATTATTAAAGCTTTGACCAGCAATAATTTCTACATGCGATGTCCAATTGATGTGTCATTAGCGGCATTATGATCCAATATTTGAGGAGGAAATTTTGAGACCAATATTGAGATATTAAGATAGGATCGATGTGTGGGACCCATGAGTCCCTGTTTGGGCATTTGCTGTGAAATGTGACTTTTTCCATCAGTGTCTTTTTTGGATGAATGAATAGCTGATCCTGTGTCTTATTCCATGGGGATCGTAATGGAAAGACCTGTATTCTATGTTTCGGGATCGATACAGGACCCCCACGAAGAATCGTTTGTGTATGATGTTGAGAGATGCATCTTCTTCACTGTGAGTCTATTTCAGATGAATGAATATTCAATCCGGTGTGTTTTTCCTCAAGGATCACAATATTGTGATCAGTTTGGATGTCCTGGGCCTTTTGAGGAGACATTTTAGAAAAATACTTATTTCCATCTGGATCAACAATGAGAATCATGCACTCTTCAGCCTTTTGGGTAGAGGTTCCATGTACTCTGGGAGTAAACTAGAATTCCTAGGGGTACTAGTTCTTAGTTTAGTACCTGATAATGGCTAGGCACATTGAAAAGAAATGAGGTGGGGTCACACATCGTGTATTCCCCACATGCATCATGTACCACTTAATAAATCTTCTATATCTCATAGATCATTATTTTGGACTTAGATTTTGTCATGCAAGTAGCCTATACTAACTGTTTTTCCACATTGAATGATATGGTTCCCTCCTTAGTGGAATATGAGATACGATGTGAGAATTTATAGGCATGATGCATTTTAAGAAGATGTACGATGATGGTGAAAATCATACAGAATCACCAGAGTAGTTCTGGGCTTACCCTCTAGCCGGTCTGGGTAGTGGTGTTCCCTGATGATATTTCCGAGCTTACCCTCCTACTGGGTTGGGTAGTGGAATTCCTCGATGATTTTTGAGAGGTACCATTTAGCAGGGATGGCTAGTATGGTTCTGGGCTTACCCTCCAGTTGGGATGGGCAGTGGAATTCCTTGATGCAGTTTTGGGCTTACCCTCAAGCTGGTATGGGCAGTGGCATTGCCTGATGGTAGTTTCAGGCTTACCCTCCAACTGGAATTATAAGAAAAGAGCCTCATAACGGTAGTTTAAACCGCCACCATATGATTATGTGAAGGTTTCATAAAACCACTGCTAAATTGGGTGTCAGCATCCAAAATGCAATAATTTCTTTAATTTAGTGGCAGTTTTTGGGAAGTGTCATAGTAAACATATTTAGTGACGTTTTGGGTGGTTTTAGAGGCATTTTCATGGGGGGGAAATGGTGTATTTTGTGGCAGTTTAAACCACTGCCAATTTTTTTTTCATTTTTTACATTAAAAACATTGCTAAAACACTATAAAATCTACCAAACAATAACACACATTTATTTAGAAGTGGTTTTAATCACCGCCGATAATATAATATCTAACTATAGTGGCAATTTAAACCACTGCGAAATATAGTCCATTTATTTAGAAGTAGTTTAAACCGCCACTAAATTTATATTTACAAGTAAAAAAAGGTAGTAGATTCTTCATCCCCAGTACTAGTACCCTATAAAAAACCATGTGTAGAGAACATATAATAGAATAATCTAAACTATCTAACAATGTTGAGTAGTCAACAATGTAACAATGTTTCATAAATACACCTTGTACAGAGAACATATAACAGAATAATCTAAACCATAGCATCTCAACCATCTATCAATGTTTCATAGATCTAAATCTAAGACCTTAAAATGTATAGAAGAAACGTCTGATCTGTAAGCCTACAAAATACATAGAATGAACTCATAATATGTATCTCTAAGCCATCCTAATAAGAATTATTTATCCCAGGGCTCAGGATAACATTGAAAAAATAATTGGGTCTCACAACACTATTGATTAGTTTTAGTTTGGAATTTATGTTTGATACAGATGAAGTGATTAAACATGACTCGGTAAGAGCATAACAAACACATCTATGAGAAAACCTATAAAATAAATCTTTTAAGAGAATGGTGTTTTTTCAATTCAGGTTGATGATTAATATAAGTGTGTTATCCTGGTTTTGGAACCACGTTCAGTAGTGAATGAAGTAAGTGCCATGGAATGTTTTTTTATGTCAATAAAATTTTACCCATGAAATTCTTAAGGTGGGGAGAATGACGTGTATTATGAAAACTGTGTCCTTTCATGTAGAGGGATACAACTGTAATGGAACAATTGGAAATTTTATGAATGAATTTCTGAAGATGATGAGTTGGTATATTCAATATTTCCTATCTCACACATGAAGATGACTTTTAAAACATATGTTTGAGTTTAAAATAATTATGGATTATAGATTCATGATCGACATAAATAAGTGATCTATGAGTTTTACCGATCGATAGTGTGTCTCTGAATTCATGGAAATACAATGGAAAGGTGGTTGGTTGATTACCCAACCATTGATGAATGATGATATTTAATGTTGGATTTTTTGTTATGCAAGAAATAACATGGTATCATTGGGATCTAATTAAGTGTGATCAATACCTTAATTAAAACACCAACTATTAATATTTGAATCTCTTAAACAAGTAAGTCTAGAGTGGATTGATTGATGCTTCAATGATCAAATTTTGAAGGGGAGTTGAGCCTTCTATCTATGAATCATGTTAAATATGATGTGAACTTTTTGGGGTGTAACCCTTTAAGGATAGACCATATAAGTACAATGAGGGTTTTAGGGTGTGCTGAGGTGGTTGAACTATTTTTAGACCGAGTCACACATCATCGAAAGACATGGCATCAAGGGTTTGTTCAAGGAATGCATAACATGTTTTGATGGATTGTGTATCAAAAGATCTAAACAAACCTATCAATAAATTTTTTCTAAAATGTCAGGATGTTTTTATTTGTGGAACATGAATGGGTAATGTTAGAAACTTGGTGTACTCCTATTCTAGATTTAGTCATTCCCAATATATTGAAACTATCCTAAGTATGTTGGGAGATCATCCATATACCAAGATAAATAATTAAAACCCATGCCTTTTTTTTGTATGGAAGGAATCCATGGGAGTTTTACACAAAGATTGATTTATAGAAATCCTTAATATGGATTAGAAATGTAAAAAATCGGAGGGTAACACTCATGTGAGTGATGGAACATTCAATGGATGATTGTTTTAGTTTTTGAGTTCCTTGATAACCCGAACTTGGTACTATTGTATTCCACAGTGAGTGTCAGGTATTGGTTCAAATATGTACTTGGGAGAAGCTTGAGTCAAGAAATTAGGCTTGGGATACCTTTTTATTATCTAGGTGTGTTGGACCGTGAATGCACTATCCTATTTTTTTATAATGGTGACATAAACGAGTAATATTTGGTAAGATCAAGAGACGTCACTGGAGGTTGTTTACAAGTAGCGGTGAGCATGATCAAAGTGATATTGGGGTACATTGGAAAAAGGTTTCAAAATATGGCTTTAAAGATGCTGATTATTAAAGTTGATTGTTCTCGAAAAATACTCAACCAAAAGTAGTTCAATAGGAGTTATTTATAAAAGTAGTATGTGGTCTGTGAGGAACCACTTCAGGCACATGGTGGGTTGAGATAGGTGTATTTTAATGGTTTCTAAGAGATTTTAAAGGAAAATATGGTTTGACAAGTATGATCTTGGTCAATTGGATTTAAACCATTTCACAAAAATTGAGGACCAGGGGTAATATCATCCTAAGTAACATATTGAATGTGTTGGGAACACTGTTAGGACATTGAGGTCTTGCATAAATAGGAAATTGTGATAGTGGGAGTACTGAAACTCAGAATTGACCATTAAAAATTAAAATTTATTGTGGATATATCTATATACTAGTCGATAATAGGATGATTACATGATCATCTCTCTTATACATAGGCTGACTCAATGTCCTCAAGCACATAGTGATGTAGCTCCCAATTTGGATCTCCATCATCCTCCAAGTATTATTGTCCTCTATAGTGATGGAGTGTGGCCAAAATAGGCTATACTACCATCTAGGCTACACATCTCAAAGGATATGTTGTGCGAAGTGATAATTCCCATGTTTTGAATGTGGTCAATGGTTGACCCAACATTTGTGGGCCCCATCCTTGAATGACACTGTCGTGGGGCTTGTGTCTCCAACATGAATAAAATGAATCAAATAAATAACACAGTAGTTTGTCCAAAATACTAATATACACATCGTAAAATTACTAAAATGAAACTATTAAATATCTCCATCTTTCATATGGAACATATATTACTTCATAATCCACCAACTTCATACTTCACCAATTCTAGACTCACTAACTTACTAAATCATTAAGCCATATAAAATTCCAATGCCTTTATCAAACACGGGGAATCAGGAAAATGTTAGGTCATGAAAATGTTAGGTGACTGCTCTGTGCCATACATGATACATGATACATGATACATGATACATGATACATGATACATGATACATGATACATGATACATGATACATGATACATGATACATGATACATGATACACGATACACGATACACGATACACGATACATGATACACGATACATGATACACGATACATGATACATGTACATGATACATGATACATGATACATGATACATGATACATGATACATGATACATGATACATGATACATGATACATGATACATGATACATGATACATGATACATGATACATGATACACGATACACGATACACGATACACGATACATGATACACGATACATGATACACGATACATGATACACGATACATGATACACGATACATGATACATGATACATGATACATGATACATGATACATGATACATGATACATGATACATGATACATGATACATGATACATGATACATGATACATGATACATGATACATGATACATGATACATGATACATGATACATGATACATGATACATGATACATGATACATGATACAGGATACATGATACATGATACATGATATAGGATAGAAGATACATGATACACGATACACGATACATGATACACGATACATGATACATGATACATGATACATGATACATGATACATGATACATGATACATGATACATGATACATGATACATGATACATGATACATGATACATGATACATGATACATGATACATGATACATGATACATGATACAGGATACATGATACATGACACATGATACATGATACACGATACATGATACATGATACATGATACATGATACATGAAACATGAAACATGATACATGATATATGATACATGATACACGACACACGACACACGAGACTTGATACATTATACATGATATATGATACATGTTATATGATACATGATACCTGATACATGATACATGATACATGATACATGATACATGATACATGATACATGATACATGATACATGATACATGATACATGATACATGATACATGATACATGATACATGATACATGATACATGATACATGATACATGATACATGATACATGATACGTGATACATGATAAATGATACATGATAAATGATACATGATAAATGATACATGATACATGATACAAGATAAATTAACAAACCCACTATTTCCATACTTGTCCAACATATCAACAAGACCACTAATCAATGTCTGATGATGAACAATGCTTGTCACCCTCTCCACCTTCATCTCTACTTCCTGCTACCAACACCTGTAAGGCAATTATATTAAAAATTAAATAATTTTGTATATTTATATTTAAACTTACAAACAATAAATGTTTTCAAACTAAATGATTTTGAAGTAGTGTGATTTACCAGCTCACCACCCGTCATTGATGCAATATCAACAGCGACAGATCTGGTTGTCTTATTATATAAATCGACCAACACTTTCTACAATGTGGATATCTGAGCCCCCTATTATTGAATTGTTTTTTCATAGAAACATAATCTCTCTGAGCATATCAACTAAAACCATGAGTAGATGCGACTTTAATCCCCAAATGGAATGCTAAAGACCTCAGATGGTAATGGTCCCAAACCCATCCCATGCACTCGATGAGGATTCTCTTACCCAAGCAATTTAGCAATAGGGTACTCCTGGGAGACTGAGTTGGACTGCGTAGGATTGACATCCCATAGTTCTATAATTTTTTACCAATAAATCAAATATCAGTCATATTATAATTAATATATATTAACATTGTGACAAATGATAATAAATTATTATAATGAAAAATGAATCCATACCCCAACTTCTTTTGCAGGATCATTAACATAACTCCCATCATATTTTTTATGAACATCCAACCAAACTTCTGTTCAGGATGCTTGGTGCCATAAACTCTATTATTGCCTTAAAAAAAGATAAATCAATAATTTAATATATTAAATAGATAATATTTTCTTATAAATATATAAACTAATGAAAAGATTACCAGAGTCCATAAGCTTCTAGAAAAAATATTTGACCCCACCGTGTGAGGGATGATTTGCTTAGCCTGGCTTGATGCATTCTTCCTTGAAAGATATTGAAATAAATAAAATTTAATTTAATAGTAATGTATGAAATTCCATATCCTTTTCATATACACGTATAAATGTAAAATGAGATTAATATAACAATATATATTTAAATACCATGTTCTTCTCATCACGATGTCTTACAATAAAAACATTTCATTTCTCTCTAGGTACCCCATTGGGTACCTTGTCATACATATTTAGGGTACTAAATAAAGTATCATTGGAATCTCCCCATAATATCCATTTAAAGTATTTACATTTCTTTCCCAGATTTTTAAATTCCCACTTTCATGCTATCACATTAGTAACCATAAATTAGAAAAACATCTGTACATAGAAATTCATTTTGAAAATATTAGAATTTAATAACATACTGACATTCAATTACACGATAATGTGTTAAAATTACCTTTATTTTTGAATCAAAAACTTCATTCTTCCAAGATGAAGGAATATGCCTCTAATCATCATATGTAATTGGAAGGGAAATCAGATCCATGACTAGATGACCTAGAATCTAGCCAAATAATCTTACAATGTCATCTGTAGGTATCCTTTAGGAATCAAATGGAAAAACTATCTTTAGTCCAGTCAGATTCCATACATCTGAACATTTCATATTTTTCTCCATAGTTTCATTATTTCCATCTTTTATGAAAAAACAGTTAGTTTAAAAAATGTGCAATAAATTTATTCATATTAATTTTTTTTACCTATAACAGTAACTCTCTGGTATCTCTGTGAAGTACTAGGAGTGGTTCCTTGCTCCCTCACTACTGAGGCTGCTGAATGGGAAGGCATCAACTGAGGTGCTGATGGGACGCTCATAGAGGGTGTGAGAAATGGTGAAGGGGTAAAACAGATGGGGTCTCAGATGCTATAGGGAGGGAGACAGATGGATCATCATCTGTCGGTGTGGTCGATGAAATAATATAGGGTTTCCTCCTTGGCATTCCTAGAATTTAATAAAATAAAATTAAATTCAAAACATATAATTCAAAAAATTAAACTTGTGAGAGAGTTTGATATTAAGATTATATACATAAATATCATGTTATATGTGATGGATTTTCTATATGATTAGAACTGGCTATTGTGATGACCTTCCCTTATGATTTTTATTATGGTTATTACTAGATATTTAAATTCTATTCTCTGATAGAACTCTAATGACTTGTGGCTAGAATAGATGTATCACTGCAACTAATCGAAACAGGTGAGGTTAAGTCTTTGGGTAACCTAGTTAGCACCTGATGACCCAACATGGATTCTAGTAGACAAGTTTCAAGATGAAACCAATAAGATAATTCCCAAATTTTTCATATGATATTCATAAAAAATAAATGTTATACATGTGAAATTTAAAATTAGGAAACCAAAGGTAATCACAATGAAATCAATTAATGATAATGAAACAAAAATATTTCCATATCTACACACTAAAAATTATCTACATCATAACCATGGAAATTATTCATATAAAAAAATAAACATGACCCATATTAAATGATTTTTAATGTTTAATATCAAAACAATATATTATTATACTTTTTTCATATTAAAAAAGTTTCTCCATAGGAAAACACAATTCACCTTTAGCATGCACAATATAATTTATTCTATCATCAATTTATTTCCATCCCCAATAAACTTAATACATGTGAAGTTAATTTAATTTCAGAATGAGACTTTTCAATCAATATATAACTACTCGGAAAAAACCAAGCCAATACGAAACCCCATAAATAATTCACATACCAACTCCATGCTCCTATATCACACATCATCACCAAAACCATGATCATCACACAACTATATCACACATCATCCAACGTCACATCTCATTCCAACCAAACATTTTTTCACTGAACAACACACTCTAACTCAAACCCAATTACCACCACTAATGGTAAAATCCCCACAAGGACCACATGAAGCAAAACAAATGAATCAATCACATAAACATATAAATGATATTTTATCATGCACAATACCACATTTCAAATAGGCCTCTTATGTGGCTATATAAGAGTGGGATTAAGGGGGAAAGGGTGAAAATGAACAAGATGAGGTAATTAACAAAAAAGAAACACATTAAATATATATATATATATATATATGTATATGTATAATGTTTATGAAGTATATTTTATGGGCCCATGGGGTCCCTAGTTTCACTCTTAGGATACCCGAGACTCTTACATGTCCAACGTTAACTATTTAACTCCCACCAGGTACCCAGTGTCACATGTAATTGTAAAATATATGTGGAAACCCATTGTTGGTACCCTAAATCCCCAATTCACACACCAAACCACAAACTACATTAAAAAGTAACTTATAATGTAAACTCACTAACCAAAATCAATTTTGAATCCATTATCAAAAAAATACCCCTCAATCAGAATCAAAAATTGAAACTATCGAATTCTTTTTCCACACAAATTTCCAACATAAGACATTAATGACACCTTAATCAAGGTAATAAGGTAAAAACATTATATCCTCCCAAAAATATAACTTTTCAATACAGATAAGTATCAATAAACATCTATCTAAATAATCATTGCCTCTATATTGGCAATAAATGAACCGAGGAATCTATTATATCAATAATAATAATCTTTGAAACTCACCTCAAATACCCAAAACTAACTAGCTCCAGAACCAAAAATAACTAAACCAATATCATAAAACTTATACATAATTTTAAACACACCTTGAACCATATCCTGATTCATCCATCCCATATCTAAGTCATAGCTCAAAAATCTAACCCAAATCATTAAAAACACCAACACTTCAACATCGAAAACTATCACACTAATAAATATCCATAATTTTACAATAAACTTCTAATGAATGACTCCAAAATTAAAAAAAAATTCCAAACCATCAAGAAACATCAATACTATACCATATAAACTCATCCCTATAATCCTGTATTTTCTATTCTAGTCTTAATATAGGCCATGGTACTCTCCATTATATGATTCCATTGGGATTTTATTTGATTGACCTAATTTTAAATTATAGCTTATCAAGGGAATAAATTTATCAAAATGTTTATAGAAAACCCATTTCTATTTTCCAAATCAATATAACAATTTAGTTTTTGGAAATATCACACAATGCACAACTAGACAATGATAAAATTTGAGTGAGAAGAATCACTTCCCACCATACATTTTAAAGATTAATTACACTTGGAATGTGTAATATAAATAATTTTACACTCGGTTCAATTTTACTTCAAAATTATAAATGAATTATATTTCAAAATTACTTTCCCATTTCCTTTTAAAAATTGAACTTTGTGTTTTAACATCTATTACCCAATTTAAAAAAAAATACAAGTTTAAAATAGTTTTTTATCATAACCCATTCTAGTTCAAGATCTAATAAATTATTTCTAATTTATAAACACCAATTTTATTTTTGTTCCCCAAACTGAATTATTTGAAAAACTTGTTTTAAAGGACACATTATCCCTTTTTAAAAATATATCACCATTTAAATAATATTTTGATTAAATAACATAAAATAAGTTATAAAACATGGAATTATAAAATATTTCCAATTAATATATGACATTAAAAAAATCCACCTAGCCACTTATACAAAGTGACACATGTTCCCACATATAATTGTCCAAAAAGGATAGTAATATCATGATAAAATGATTTATTTTCAAAAATAAATCTTTCAAAACATAAATACACATGGAATAAGTAAAATACCCATTATTAGTATATTAAGAAGATGATAAATATAAAAATTAAAAAAAAAACATACTCACAAAATAGAGGGATTCACATGAATGAACATCCAAACTAGAGGGGTTCACATGAATGAACGTTCAAATAAAAATAGAAAATGATAGAGAAAATGAGCAAAAGAAGATACCTTGATTAATGGGTATATGTTTTTTTGATGATCCAAGATGTTATATACCAAAATAGATATGATCAAATAGATTGAGGGGAGACGAGGTTTAGGACCAGCGATGAGGCATGTCGAGAGGCGGCGAGGCTCGAGACCAGTGGTGAGGCATGGTGAGGGTAGAGCTTCGGGGGGTCCGGGGGCACGGGGGTCGAGGGAGTGGGGGGTTCAGGGGAGAAGTGTCAGGTTATTGAAAAGAAATAAAAGTTTTATCATGAGTTTTTAATAAACCACCGCTAAATTATTTTAAGTAAATTTAATGGAGGTTTACTAAACTACCGCTAAACACTGATTTTGGTATAGTGTGGGCTGGGCAGTGGCGTTCCCCGATGGAAGTTTCAGGCTTACCCTCCATCTAGGTAGGGTAGTGGAATTCCTCAGTGGTAGTTCCGAGCTTACCCTCCAGTGTATTACCCATCAACAGGGCTAGATAGTGGGTCCTCATCGACTTCTGGGTGATGATCCCCCTGACATACTTGGATGTGAATAACCAACAACAAGAGTGGAACCCTCTAGCTGGGCTGATCATGGATTCTCGACCTTGAGGAACGAAATTTCAACTGCGTGGCATAGTTATGAGACATAATTTGATGTACCTTTGGACACTTGATAAATATGGATTCTCTTTCCCCCTCCAAGATGTTTCCATGTAATGCGACCTAAAACTACGAGGAATATATAGTGCCACAAAAAGTGGATAGTGTGAAGGTGCAGTGTTTGAGTCCCTTTGACTTGCGTGTTCAAGGTAGATGTGTGGGATACATGGAATAGTTGGTGGGTACTTCTAGAACTATTGGAGACTCTTTTATTGGTCTAAACTATGATATGGAGATCCCCTTACTCTCTTGTTTGGGATTCTTTGAATGAGCATATCTATATATCCTATTTTCAGTACCCACTCCTTGGGTTTTGGATAATCTCATTATAGGAGAGGTGAAGACGCGTAGGGTATGACATGTGATTTCTGTGTCTAAATTCTCATGGTTGGAGGATTCTACTCTCGTACTATAGGAAGGAAAGATTCTATGAGAAGTTCATCTCCTCACTGTGTTGATCTCCATATGTTTGTATGGTTTTCTTTCACTATCTCATTGGGTTGAGTTGTAATATTTTACTATACCTTTTTCATATCTACTTATTTACTATTCAGTATATCTATGATGACTACCCTTCTCCTTTTTGGGTGTCCTACTTGGTATTTTTATACTCACCCTTGCATGGGATTTTCCCACATATTCCATGCCATATACAGATGACAGATAGGTTGATCATGACTTCACAATAGAATAGGGATACAGGGTACTTGGACCACATATGGTGGTCATAACATGGGATATAGGATCATGGATCTCTCAGTTTCTTCACTTTTTAGTTACTTCCAGGTTGTGTCACTTTTCTATTTGGGTGTGTATTTTTCACTTTTTCCCTTTCAATTTACTTTTCTGTACTTTTATTGATTAAAGGTTGATGAATGTTTTTTTCCTTTTATAGTAGTTTTGTATATTTTTTTCCTTTTCCTCTACACATTTTCATTGAGTTGGCTATGTGTGTGTGTATAGTTTCTTAGGAAAAGGCCTCCCTAAGTTTTTTGTTTCTTCTGTGCTTGTCGCCACCCCTGGCCTATAGAGGCTAGATTGGGGTAGTTTCGGCTTGAGCTCTGGTGTGGGTTGGGTTGTGAAAAAGTGGTATCAATGGTGGTTTGACCCCTGGGACTTTATTTGAACATTTCCCTAAAATGGTCTTGGTTGGGTTTAGGGTAACAATGTCAATGTGTCTTGAGAGAGGATCTCAGACCAGGGAGTCCAATGATGGTGCGACGATAGATGTAGCCATTCAATAGGACCCCAATTACCTTCTTGTTGACACAACATGCTGGGACATTTGTTTTATGGAACTTTGGTACATGCATCATATAGTATTGAACTTGATTGTACTTGATTCATTTCCCCATTGTGGTCGATATATATATATATATATATATATGCTCATTTGATCATTGTAATCCTGGATAAGTTTCAAGATGCATCCACAATGAAAGCAATCCAGGATACAAGATCTAGTGCATGATGATTACCCTATGAGCATAGAGGCCTTAGTTTTGGATCAATAATGTGATCCCCCTTCTTCCAATAGGATATGTAGTGGCACCTCCACCTATTGAGTAGCAGTAAGTCCTGGCAGAGTAGGCTGAGGATGTGTGTAGGATGAGTGCACTCTATGAGTTACAGCATCAAATACTACTGAGGTTCCACGGTGATCCAGAACCTTAGTAAGCAGAGGTTTGTCTAGAATAGGTGGTCCACCTATTTAGGATTTTTGGACCTTGACAGATCATATGGTGACTTTGGCATCTAATTTTTTTCCACATAGCAGCTGGGTGTTGGTGGAGTTTGGTTACTCAGATGCACTATGAGTAGGTACTCTCATGGGAAGGCTTCCAATAGATATTCCTTGAGGAGTACTACCCATCCTACTTACAATCCATCCAAATTCAAGGAGATTCAACATGGATTGATGATAGTGTGTGAGTACGCAACTAGGTTCATAGACATTACATGCTACTCTCTAGACATGATACATGATGACTACTTTCAGGTACAAAATCTCATGTAGGGAATCTATAGGGAGATCCATGCAATCCTAACACCCTTGTGCATATCCCCCTTGGAGAAATGGAGTGAGAACTAGTGATATAGATCTTTATGTTAGAGGAATTACAGTCAGTGAGAACCGGTAGTGGACACACAGAGCTGATACATCTGTCGTTGCTAGCAGACATTAGTTGGCAGGGCCTCGACACAGGAAGCCTCCCCATGATCATACTCAGGCACATGGTCAGAGATAACATATAGCACCAGGGAAACCTAGGGAGGGCCATTGTTAGGCTTGTGATGGGTGAGGTCACTTGGAATGAAACTTCCCAACTAGACGTGATGAACTTTCCAGGAAGATGGTAGTTGGACAGCCACGGTAGAGATAACATTGGGATCTGGGATCTCCTAGGTGAGGAATGAGTGGTACCCATGGAGGAAGTGATATTAGTGGATTAGGAGGAGCTATAGGTGATGGATGTTTCTATGAGGTCCTTCCACTACCACCCAGAAGCCCATGTCAGGCCCAAGGAGTTGGTGGTCGGGGCCACAAGCAGCTACATGTTATGGATGTCAATGATCCTACAACATTGAAGATGATAAGAGGTACAATCTATGTAGCATCTAATTTTTTAGTAGAAATTTTTAGACAATGTGTGAGGTAATATTTCCCTCTCTTCTTCTTTCTTGAGGTTTTTCTGGGGTGACGCAGGGCGTTAGTGTAACCATATTTTTGTGTTGTTTGACGTAGCTTTGAATACAAGAGGAAGAGGGGTCCGTCCCCCACCAAGACGCATTTTGGTGATGCAAGAAAAACCATGAGGGTGACTTAGTGCCGCCCAAAGTGGATAGTATGGAGGTGTGGTGGATGATCCCCTCTGACTTGTGCGTTACTGGAAGGGTAGTGCAATGGAGTGTTGGAGCAGGTCCTAGTATTACCAGTTGAGTTTTTCTACTTGACCTCCTTTTTCTTGGGATGCTACTAGTGGGTTTGGAAAAGTGTCTAGTTTGGGTTTACTCTCCAACCAATATTGGCAAAGACACATGGGGTATGTGACATACTTTTCATGTCTAGATTATTACAATTAGATGAGGTTACTCACCCGACCTATTCATTGATACCTTTTCATGCTCAACTTCATCCTTGACATGGAAATTATCAAGTATATGCCGAGGTGATAGAGAACCCTTGAATAGAAATACACAACTCACTACCTATTTCAATTAGTGGTAGTCTTTTCTTTAAGGATGTGGATACACTACATTCCGGGAGAGCTAGGTGGTTTGTTAATACTACTAGAGTCTCAGGTACGTCTTCATCTTGAGAGGCTTGAACCTGAGGCAATGATGTTGGTTGAACATTCAGTAGGACTATAAATTTGAAATAGTCTATGCTATGGTAAAGAGTAACTTTATAGCATATTCCCTCAACAGGAAGTCCTAGGATTTCTTAGTGTGGGAAGTTTCAGAGCAGTTATCTTCCTTATAGTTGGCCTTGGTGGAGTAGTAAGGTACAATTTTTCTTCAGTCAATGGTGTTGAAATCCTTCACTTCTTGATAATGTAAGAGAGTCTCAGTTACGAGACATAGACTATGAAATCGTGAAATACCAAGTAACCTTAACTGATTTACAATATGGATATTCCGAATGAGGGGATCACAAGACCTTTTTCATGGTACCAATAGTGATTCTAGTTGTGACAAAGAATGTTGAGGTTTGGATGGAGAGGAAAACAATTAACTGAGTTTCATCAGGCCATTAGAGACCGTTTAAAGAGATGGTGAGGTTTCCTACCACCTTTCCCCACCCCCATAGCTGGAACGGATGTATGAAGTGTTCCATGTGTCACAGCTAAAGTGCTACGTGCATGATCCTGCACAAATCATCGAAAGGAGAAGAACTTACGAGGACAGACCATCCCCTTGGTTCTCATGATGTGGCAACATAGAAATGTGTTGGGTAGTTCCTAGGATAGGGAGAACCATGTGTGATATTAGTATCCTGAGTTTTTCCCCTAGTTTTCTTTTCAAGGGAAAAAATATTGAAGGAGGGAATGATGTAGAGATACGGTTTTTGTCTATGTCAAAATTTGGAATATTTTTACACATATTACCAAAGATAGGTGCTAAGACGACATGCGATTTTGAGGCCTGGTGTGCCAGGAATATTTTTTTATAAAAAATATTTAGTTTATTTTATACTATTCAAGTGATGAAAATGGTATATCTATTAAATTGTAGTTATGATCATAAATCTGATGGCACAATTGAGTCTAGAGCATGGCGTTTAACCTAGATGAGGCATAACTTTTGTCTGTGTGTTCCATATATAGAAAACACCATGGAGGACGTAACAAAAATTATATAATTAAATAAAATTATTTTATCTTGGACCTTAATTCGAATAACTTATGAATGGGAAATTAGATTGGAAATTCGAGACCACTATTTAGTTCGTAGTGCAGTGTTTACCCTATAGGAAACCTCAGGTGAGAGTGAGAAGGAGGTTCATATTATGTGACCATTGGAGGATTACTATAAATAAAAGTTTAAGGAAATGAGAAAGGGTTTGGATCATTTCCTCCCATGGTTAGTGGAGCTCTATCATCTCATTCTGATGGCGATTCAACATAAAATTCTTTGCAGATCACAGTGAGATTGTAGATCCGAGTAGATCATAGTGCAGCAAATGTGACGACAGATCCACAATCCTCGTAGGATTATTCATTCTCATTATGCATCCCCTGATTGAAGTTTTGGTTTTAAAATTGATTTTTGTTCATCTTAACTATTTTGAAACACTTTTTCAATGGCCATACTAACATGGACATCGACCAATTAAGTTTTGGAATGCTCATTCTTCATCATTCCTTGGCATATACTTTTCACCATGCTGAAACAACATCAAAACATTGAGAGAAACATAGATCTGTGAAGGTCGTGATCCAATAATTCTATATCAATGATGGATTAAAGTTTCAGGTGCGGGAGGAGGTGCATCTGTGAGAGGAAGTGGCACCTACTTTTAGTCACATCAAAATGATGTCAGATCATAGATAAAATAATATGTCTTTGAAGATATTTTCCTGAGGATCCTAGATCTGGTCTCGAACCAATTTTGGGAAATTAGAGGAGTCTCTGTGGTCCACGAAAGCCACCAGAGGTGGTAGCTGTGGCGGTTGGGGTCGAAGGCTGCAGTAGGGCCATGGGGTGTCCAAACAGCACGGGGTACATGCAGGGTGTGGAGGATGGAATGTGGCTTGATTGGGCCAATGATATGGGATGATGAGGTGGTCCGGGCCGAGGTAGCTGGCTGGGCTTGGGAGAGCGGCCCAGGATGGGCCGATGTTGTCCGAGGTGACTTCAAACCTCCGTAACTTCTAAACCAGGTGTCCATTTTATGTGCCGTCTAAAGACACATGATCCTAATTCTGAGAAGGACCTTTTGAGTCTTTTTTGGGAATTTTATATCCCTAGATCATGGACCAGGCCCCCAAAATGCCCAAATAATAATAATATTTTATTATTATTAAGGCTTTGACCTGCCATAATTTCCGCATGCGACGTCCAATCAATGTGTTGTCAGAGGTGTTCTAATCCTTGATTTGAGGAATAATTTCTTATACCAATATAGAGATATTAAGGTAGGATTGAGGTGTTGGCTCAATGAGGCTTGGTTTGGGTGTTTGCGGTGAAATTCGACTTTTCACTAGGTGTTCGTTTAAGGTGAATGAGTAGTTGATCCCATGTGTTTTTTCATGAGGATTGCAATGGTTTGATCCATATGATGTGTTTAGTGATTTAGGTGTGGGCCCCATGAAGAATGATTCGTGTGCAACGGTGAGAGATGATTCCTCTTCACCAGGAATCCGTTTCGAGAAATGAATAGTCAATCCTATCCATTTTTTTACAAGGATCACAACGGTGTGATCTGTTTGGTTATCTAAGGCCATTTGAAGAGTTATATTAGTAAAAATACATTTTTTCTCTTTGGATCAATGACGAGCATCGTCCACTCGTTAGTTTTTTGGATAGAGGTTCCATGTACTCTAGGAATATACTGGAATGCCTAGGGGTACATGTTTGCAATTTAGTACCTGAGAATGGCTAGGTACACGGCCAGGTGATGATTCGGGGTCACACGTTATGTGGCCCCCACACACACTATGTACCACTTAGTAAATCCTCTCTCTATCTCTCATATATTCTTCTTTTGAACTCAGATTTTGGCATGCGAGTAGCCTATCCTGAGTGTTTTTACACATAGAACGGGATGATTCTCTCTATAGTGGCTTATGAGATATGATGTGAGATGTTCCCGGTGTGACATTTTCAGGTGATGTTTGATAATGATAGTGATAATAAATAATCACCAGAGAAGTTATGAGCTTACCCTCTAGATATAATGGGTAGTAGTTTTCCCTAATGATCTTTTCGAGCTTACCCTCCAGTTAAGGTGGGTAGAAGCGTTCCTTGATGCTTTCTGAGAGGTAGCATCTACTAGGGATGACCAGTGTAGTTCCTTGATGCTTTCTAAGAGGTAACATCCAGCTGGGATGGATAGTGTGGTTCCAGTCTTACACTCCATCTAGGCTAGGCAGTGGCGTTCCCTGATGTATGTTCTGGGATTACCCTCTATCTAGGCTCGGTAGTGGTGTTCCCCGATAGAAGTTTTGGGCTTACCATCTAGCTAGGATGGGTAGTGGTATTCCCTGATGAAATTTTTTGGCTTACCCTCTAGCATATTACCCTTAATAGGGGCTTGGAAGCGGGTCCCCATTGACTTTCGGGTGATCCCCCCCTGACGTACTAGGGCACGGATACCCGATTACTTGAGTGGCACCCTCCAGCCGGGCTGGGAATGGGTTATCAGCCTTGAGGCATGAAATTTAGGTTTTGTGGAACAATGATGAGAGTTTCTTTGATGTAAATTTAGACTCTAGAGGAATAATTACTCTTTCCCCCCCATGAAAAGTCCATGTGATGTGACCTAAAACCGTCAGGGCGAGACAGTGCCGACCAAAGCAGATAGTGTCAAGGCTAGGTAGTGGTGTTCCCCCATAGAAGTTATAGGCTTACCCACTAGCTAGACTGGGTAGTGGTATTCGCCAATTATTTTTTTGGGCTTAACCTCTAGCATATTACCCTTCATTGGGGCTAGGAAGTGGGTCCCCATTGACGTTCGGGTGATGACCCCCCTGACGTACTAGGGAACGAATACCTGATGACTTGAGTGGCACCCTCCAGATGGGATGGGAATGGGTTATCAACCTTGAGGCATGAACTTTAGGTTGTGTGGAACAATGATGATAGGTTATTTGATGTAACTTTAGAATCTAGAGTAATAAATACTCTTTCCTTCCCCAAGACAAGTCTATGTGATGCGACCTAAAACTGTGAGGGCGAGATAGTGCCGCCAAAAGCAGATAGTGTCATGGTGTGGTGTTTAAGTCCCTTTGACTTTCCTATTTAGGGAAGACATGTGGGATGCTGGGAATCATTGTTGGATACTTCTAGAACTATTGACGCCTCTTTTCTTGGTCTGAGATATGAGATGAAAATCCCCTTAATCTCTCGTTTGGTATTATTTGACTGAGCATATTTATATATCCTATTTTCAGTACCCACACCTTGGGTTTTGGATACTCCCCCCCTAAGAGTGGTGAATACGTGCAGGGTATGACACGTTCTTTACATGTCTATCTTATCATGGTTAGATGAGTATACTCTCCTACTATTGGTTGCTAAGATTCGATGATAATTTCATATCCTCATCGTGTAGATCTCCTTGTGTTTGGATGAGTTTTATTTCACTATATCATTGGGTTTAGTTATAATCTTTTATTGTACCTTGTCCTATCTACTTCTTTCCACTTTAGTGTATCTCTGAAGACTCCTCCTTCAACTTTTTGGGGGCATCCTACTAAGTATTTTTATACTCACCCCTACATGGGCATTTCCCACACACGTCGTTCCCTCTGCAAACAACAGACAGGTTTATCATGACTTCAGAGGATCTTATGGATATGGGGTGCTTTGATGGTATATGGTGTTCATATCTTAGGATCCAGTAGAGATGCTCTGTTAGCTGTTTTACTTTTCAGTTACTACTAGGTTGTTTCACGTTTTTGGGTGGGCGTGTATTTTTCTCCTTTTCCCTTTCAGATTACTTTTCTATACTTTTACTGATTTGAGGTCGATGCATGTTTTTTCTCCTTTTATAGTAGTGTTGTATATTTTTTTCCTTTTCCTCTTAAATTTCACATTTATTTGGCTATGTGTGTATATAGGTTCTTAGGAAAAGGTATCCCCATTTTGTTGTGCCTTCGATTCTTTTCGCCACCCCTGGACTATGGAGGCGGGCTTGGTGTAGTTGTGGCTCGATCCCCGACATGGGTCAGGACATAACATGAGTATTAATTCAATGATTCATTCAAAACAACCAATTATATTATTTCATTTTAATTGGAGTAAAATGATCAGTTTATAACATGAAATTATGTTTATTGAGAAATCATGGACACATGTATGGGTGTGTGAAAAAGAAAATCCATTAATAAGTGTTATGAGAAATCTAGGAGCTAGTTATCATGTTTAGATTCAATTACCTAGTTAAAAAAATTAACCCTAAGGGATATTCTTTATTTGGAATGATTTATCTCTAAATTTTTATTTAATTCTTACATGAATAATTCTTATGCATAATAAATTGATTAATAGAAATAAATATATGCATGTAGAAAGTGTTCCTTGTTATTAAAGAACATTCTAAGGATGGGGGATACTGAACTATGATTTCTAATAGGAAAATGAATATATCTGATTAGTTTTGTAGTGGTGAATAATTGATTATGGGAAATTGGGTAGTAGGGTGAGAATCTTTAATGAGAATAAATTCAAAATGAGTTTAGGATTCAAATGATTCTTTCAATTAATATTTCATGACCCTAACTTCATACTTTTGATGAAATGAATTATTAGTGAGAATTTTTATTGAAATAGATTATATGAAGTGAACTAGTCTCTCAATTGTGGGGGGGGGGATATGGTTAACATATTTTTATTATTAATTTTTTTTTATCAAATATTACATATATTTTTTGGTTTTAGGTGTTTTATTATATAAATATTATTGGATTTTTTTTATATTTTTATGAAATAAATTACTTTAATTATTTTTTATCTTATTCATGTCATTTTTCATTCATTCATATATAAAATATAGAGATAATATGTACACAAAAAAAGTTAAATAGTTCCTAAAATGTTACACAATTTTAAAAAAGGTTTTAAATAAAAGAGAGGGAAAACAATCATACCTTCCAGTAAACATGAAAATAGACCATATCTCCTTTAATGGGATCTCTAACCCAATGAGTATATTCTTCATGTTGAACTAAAGTGTGTTGATCAAGCTAAAGAAAAACTAAGGAAAAAGTTTCAAGTTCAACTCTTTAAGTTAAAAAAAATCATCACCTCGACATTTTCACAGAAAAATCCCAATTTGGATTACATGGAATGGTAATGAAGGGAATTTTTTTCATCTTGTGATTCCAAAATGAAAGGTTCATTACTAAGTCATTCATCTCTATATAAAATACAGTTAATGTTCACGAATATAAATAGATATTGATTAACTTTACATCAATGGATTGGATCTACCTTGTTACACTCTAATAGTATGTATTTAAACCCTTATGCATAAAGAACATCAGTGATGAATTTCAATTGATAATATGAATAACCAAAATTGAATGATGGACATATAATGCCACGAATTTGTGTTACTCATATGTCATCAACATTATTAATTTAAAATCAAGATTCATTATCATATAAAGATTTGTAATAAATAGAAATTATAGATGGACCCTCATATAGTTAGTTAAATTATTTACTTAGTTTTGGGTTACATAACACCCGCATTTCATGGACCTATATATTTCACAAAATTCAATAAAAAATTATACAGAAAGAAATTAGTACAATACATAAATAATAGTGAAAATAAATTTATATTTAAAAAATCCTTTAACCAATAAATAAATAATTCATAATGGGACTATTGAGTTTGATAACCACTCATAAGAGACATATATTATTTTATCTCATTAATGTGTTTCTAGAAAACTGTAACACCATGTTTAAATGATAAACTTTTATATGAATAAAATTTAAAAGTTAAACAAAAAAGTGATATGACACTTACTATATAAATAGTGAAACTAACAGAGTATTTAACAATATATATCTAAGAGTTTGTACCCACTCAATGTTATCCATATGAAATACAATTCCTTCTCTAATTTCACCATCATGAATCTGAGTGGGATTATCTAATTTTTTTTCAACACCCATAAGATATTTTTCATAAAATGTAGTACACTCATCCTTAAAATAACCATTGGAGATTTATGCCTCCAGATGAGCCCTTTTATGTTAGAATCATTTCAATGTATTTAGATACTGATCAATAGGATACATCGACATGAACTACACCAGACCAGTATCTATTACTTCATTGGTTATGTGCACTTTCATGTGAACTATGACATCAAAAAATGAGGGTGGAAATACTATTTCCAATTGAAAAATCATATGTAAAATTATTTCATGAATTTTTTTAAATCACCAATTATTTTTTTTCCTAAAAAAATATTTCTAAAAAACTACTCATCTCAATCAATGGATGACCAAGATTGGGTGATAAAAAATTACGAAATGTGATTGGAATCAACTGATGAAGTAGTATGTGATTATTACAATTTTTCAACCCTTGAAATGTCATGATCGTCACATTCACACACTTGGAAATATCATAAGAGTAACCATCAAGAATCTTGAGCTTATACAAAATTAAATGAAATTTCTCTTTCTCTTTTTTACTCATCGTGTACTATTCAACAGGTATGTATAACTTATTCCCATCTCCCAAATATAAATGAATTTATTTTCCTTAAACCCATTTCATCTATATCACATCATGCATTGACATGTACCATTTATTTTCAACTAAAACCTAAAATGGTCCACAATATATTATCAAAAACAATTTTTTCAATGTGAACGAAATCCATATTATGCCTTAATTTTTTAGTTTTCTAATAAGAGAGATTAATGAAAAATAATTTTCTTTTTTCCAATTGTGACTACACTATATACCCACACCACAAATATTGGGTAATGGTTGATCCACTAAATATCAAAATTCATATACCGAGTGGATGTTTTCTACCTCAATTTTCAATAATATATTTACTCATATCATGATCTTTGGTGCTAGGTTGAGTTCTATAGAACCATCAAATGCCTCTCTATCATTTATGAAACTATTTTGAGGGGTAATAAAATGTTTGTGACCCATGTATGATCATTTTTAACAAAATTTAATCGATATATAATTTTTAATTTTATTTTAATAAGGAAAACTAAATTCCCATATCGTACTCCATCCTAAAAAATCTTCATAAGTCGGGATGTCATTGATTTTTCACAATAAAGCAACCCTCAGTTTGAACATTTCAATTGTTTCATAGTCATACATCATCACCAAAATACCACAAAATTCATTCAACTGATCAACAATGGATGAAGGTAAACACCAAACTTATATCTCATAATTCTAGGTCTATCAATATGATGGGAAAGTAATAGATTTTTTTTTCATACAAATACACAAAAAAAGATTATATGGAAGCAACACCACATGAAATGTGCTATTAGTTGAAAAAACCATACAATTGAATGGATTGAGACTCTATAATTCCAATGACAATCAGACATTATGACCATATTTAGAAAATTTGGGGTGTTTAATTCAAAATCCTTCCTTGAAATAGAGTCTTCCAGGTGGGTTAGTATATCAATTTCATTATTTATTTCCAAATTCCATTTCCTTAAATTAGAAAATTTTAGTTACATAAATAATATTCTCAACATCAACTTATTTATAATCTAACAAATTTTCTTTAAGACAATCAGTTTCCTTTGTTTTATATTTTGACTTTATGAGTCTGATTTCCCCCATTATCTTTACACCTGAAAGAGTCACAGACCAAAAAATTATCCAAATGGATAGTTTACTTTCTAAAAAAATGAAGTTATTTGAAAATAAATATATGGTTTCATACATGAAACCTATGTACTGAGTCAACTTACGAGCTTGGTAATATGAATAAGGAATCTTAGCGTCAGTAGGAATTAATTTTTTCAATAACACCGACAACATGTCGAATGATGTAAAAGAGAATTCATTGAAATTATTTATGTGAAAAAACTGCATGATAAATGAAAATTAATTATAATAATTTCACCTATAATAAAATTCAATTTTTTAA
Organism: Viscum album; assembly: GCA_963277665.1. Lineage (NCBI taxonomy): Eukaryota > Viridiplantae > Streptophyta > Magnoliopsida > Santalales > Viscaceae > Viscum > Viscum album. Next base: position 723,312,838 of record OY728167.1, read on the forward strand.
TCATCAAGTATTTCATAAAACCTCAATGAAACATGATCTACACTAGAGTACATATTGACTTCACATGTCTCAACATTATAGAAGATAATTCCTTTAGGATCCAACACATGTTCCATTTTAGTAATCATTTCATGCATCATATCATTTTTATTTGCACCAAAATCCATATGAACAATTTCAGTATGATGACAACAAATATATTATTCCCCACAACTAGTCCAAATCTCATAGATTTTTAGAAACTCATTCAAGAATAGGTTCTCTCTCCCTATATCTAGTATGAATTGATATTTTGTTTCATTTTCTACATGTAAAACTAATATTTTAACTTTTGAAAACCTATAGTGAAATAAATAAACTACATTATTTCTTTAAAATATTATCTAAACAATCCATTTGGATGATCAATCCAACACTGATCCATATCCATATATATACAACATGTAGTAACATTTACACAAGACTTAATATTTAATTAATTTTTAGAATTTTAAATAAAAAGATATATATAACATAAATAATAACCAATTACATGTGGAATTGAATTCAGAATCATCCAAAATAAGAAAAAAAAATTCAAAAATGACATGATCAAAACATTTTAAGTTATATTTTATTATTTATATATTTTTATTTTTTAAATTCATCCTTTTTACATGACTAAATATTTTGTTGAGATGTGCTTATAAATCAATGGATGACAAGAAAATTTAAAAAGTGAAAAAATAGTGAGACATATATATTAATATATGAATAATGGTTATTTTATAAATTTATTCATCAAAACACTAGACTACATAAAATTATGTTATTTAGCTATCATTTATATTTTAGTGTATCAATAAATAAAATTTATTATAAATAATTATATATTCCTTATTTATAATAAATTGTATTTTTTAAAATAAATTTTATATTTAACATTACCTTTATAGGGGTTGTTTGATAGAATTTAATTTTTTAGGAAAAAATAATGAGGTATATGAGAGAAATTGTGGAAGGTTATAGGTCACGAATAATGAAGAATAAAATTTCATGTTTAGTTCATGTGAAGAATTAATTTATTATAATATTTTAAATATAAGAAAATTTTAATGATTGGTAAAATTGTCAGCATAATTATAGTTATAACATAATAATATAATAATTAATATTAGTATAATGAATCAAATATTAATAAATATTATAATAATGAATATAAATTTATTGAAAATGTAAAAATAAAATATTAAAATTACAATATTTATCATCTTCTTAATTATAATTATCATTAAAATGATAAAATGGGTTTTAAGTATAATCAACATAACATATGATAAATACTAATATTTATCATCATCATCACAATCATCATTAAAAGTAAAACGACTTTTAGAAATATTCATCATAATTTTCAAAAAAATATTATTGTTTTTCGTCATTATCATAATTATCAAAATTTGTTTTTAATATATCCATTATAAATTTTGATAAATAATAATATTAATTATCATCATCATTATTATTAGATGGTTTTGGATTTGATTGGTCATCTAGAAGGTCATAGGTTCAACTCTCCATTGGTTCATGTTTGTTTATTTTCATAATATTTCCACCTTTCCTAACACATATAAATTATTATAATGATTTTTAATTTACAATGGAGTGGAAATTTACTTTTCCCGTGAATCATATTAGTGTAAAAAAAATAATTTTAAGATAAAGATAAATTTGATCAAGTGAATGCTGAATAATTAATTTTAATGGTAGTAGTTAGCGTTTGGCTTAGTGGTAAGCACCCCTTAATTCTACATGAAAAATGGGGGTCTAAAACCCATTGGGTGCAGGTACTGTAGCATACAGTAGCAGCGGTGGAACTGTAGCAACGGTGGGCACTGTAGTGGCGACATGTCAATATAGCGGTGGTAGGGTATTGTAGCAGCGGTGACACTGTAGCAACGGCGTGCACTGTAGTGGAAACAAGTCACTATAGCGGCAGCAGGGTATTGTAGCAGCGGATGGTACTGTGTGGAACTATAGCAGCACGGGTACTGTAGCTGTACTATTCACAGAATGGGCCTTGGGCCAAAAAAATGGGCCTACGGGCCATGTAATGGGCTAAATTCCCACTGGGCCTTCGGGCTATGCATGGGTCTCCCTCTACCCAGTTAAAGAGGTATTTGATTTGCTTTAATAATAAATGAGGCTTCATCCCCAACCTTTAAAAAAAATTAATTGTAATGATAAAAAAATTATCTATCAATTATTGAAACAAGATAATCCATAAAAATCATAGGTTTTACCTCAGATAGAAATATGAATATGGTATGGAAGAGAGATAATCATCATTGGAAGATAGGGGGAAATGGTAGTGACCAGGATCAAAGATAGTGGTGATAGAAGCTCTCTCAGGGCTACAATGAGGGTAAGTAAGAGGACATAGAGGAAGGATGGGTGGGAGAGGTGGGATGGAAGGGGTTGTGTTTAGGGTTATGGGAGTGGGGGCAGTGAAGGTGTATAGAATTCAGCAGAGGCAGTGAAAGATAGAGGCATGATGGAGAGGGTTTCGAGGGTGGACAGACATTGTTAGCGGTGATGACTCTGGTTCAGGAGGGGGAGTGGTGTGTGAGAGGGGGAGGGATGTGCTCAAGGGGTTGGAGGGTGGAAAGATAGTGATACCTATGTGTGCAACGGTGGTGGTGAGGGGGAGGGTTTACATAAGGTGGTTGGTCATGATGGGGAGGGGTGTACTTGATGGGTTGGGGAGGGGAAACTATAGAAAGGTAATTTTTTAGGGATAGTGACTTTATTTGGTGGTCATCGATTTCATGGGGTGCGGTTTCCCATATTTATAGTAGTGATTCCAGAGGTTAGTGACTAGTAGCGGGGGATAAAGTAGTACCGTTATGAAACTATACCCCTAATGAGAGTGTGAAGTAAGAGATAAAATAAATTGGCATCATACTTCCATAGTAAACATATATATGTAATATATGTAAAACATCCAAATCAATAACAATATGAAATGAATAATCCATACAATCATTGAAAGATTATTTTTCATTGGTATGATCACAATTAAAAATAAACATGGGGAGAAATAAAAGTACAGGAGGCCCTTATACATCCCCAATCATCACCTCTTCTTGATCTCTAACCCCACTCAAACTACTGCATCTTGATAATCAAAAACCTATTGGGCATCTTCCCTATATATGCCTACAACATGTTGGAGGTCTTATCAGCCAACAAAGTTTCATGTTCACCTGAGCATGGTGTGAGTACATAACTCAGTAGTTAACCAGCAACACAGTCTCATGCATAACCAATAACTGTAGTTTATGTGCATGTGACATACTCAAAATAAATACAAAACCATTGAAATATAAATAAATAACTACCACCATTGATCCTCAGGTCCACAAACCCGATTGATCATACCTTATTTGGATAGCACTATAGTTCCTTTGATCATGTCATGTAATCATACCTCCACTAAGGTGATCACACAAGATCCTAGGAATTACCCTAGGAATAAATATGAAACTAGGCCCAGTATCAAAGTACCACATCAATGAAAGATAAAATACTAGATACTAAGAAACTTAGGAATCCCTATTAAAAAAATATTGATATACTCAAAGATGATTCCCAAGTATCCAAATAAATCTTCGGTCAATAACATCCTCCATGTCATAATGCCCACTAGCCAAATCCCAACCAATCCTGGGCATCCCAATAAAATATAAATACCATTAGGCTCAACTATTCAGATTCTAGGGGTGACCAATTCATCCCATATAAGTGAAAATAATAATAATAATAATAATAATAATAAAGAAAATAATAACCCCAAAGTTGAATATATGGATCCTAGACAATCCACACATTCTTGGGAACCTTGGTATTTGAGGCATCCCATCACATAGCTTAACAGTCAAATCATGGGAAGCATGTATATTCATCTGCATCGATATGATCATCATCATTTTAAATATGATCTCAAAAACCGGATGAAATAACTGCATTTTTGAATCTATAAATGTATCAGGGGAACTCCAAGGGTGTTTTCCATATCACTCAATGAGTTTTTTCCATTTCGATTTTTAGAATTCCCTAAGGGAGTATACAATATTAAGAATATGTGTATATAAGTATCATAATTAATGTTGGCCATAATCTTTACCCATGTTGAAAACCATAGTCAGAATCTCAGGATAATGATGCAACTCGACATTGCCTCAAAATCTCAAACCATCAATCTGGGTTATATGGTGACACTCGTGGTCATCACTACCAATTCCCAAATTCCTCCTCTTGTTAGTTTCACAAGTCACATAGGAACCTATTAGGGGCCCATAGGTCTCATCAAGGCCTTTTTGTCCTTATAGGCAAGTCACACTATGGAGAAGGCCTTAAGATCATTCCCTTTCCATGGAATCCTAGGTCAATCCAAATACATGATTTGTTTTCTAGTAACCTCAAGGACTGACCGCTGATATAATCACATCTGAGCGGGGTTATGAGCACTCTATGGTCCTCTCAATCAGCTCTATGGTTCTGGGGTATTATAAGATTTTTATGGCTTACATGCAACAATGAATCATGTTCAACACCATACTTCATAAGGTAGTGTCTTAAGAAACCTATAAAAGGTCCACTAAGGCCTACTAGGGACAAGGAACTAATTACAACACACTCCTTTATAAGGAGGTGTATAAGAGATCCTACAATAGGGCCACAATGTCACATTCATTTCATTTTATTTTAATTACACAAATCATAGGGTTCTTATGTTCCAAGGAACATGATTCAATTTATATTATCATCCAATGGTAGTCGAGAAATCTAACCAGTAAATGAGGGTCCATCAATGCAACACACCATGATTTTAAAATAAGTCTATGTTTGATAACATACTAGACATGAAACACTAATCTAAAAAAAACAACATAAAATTACTATTTTATATGATATTTATCACCCAAACATTAAATTGGTAGGTATGAATATGATCAGCCATATTATAATACATATATATAATGTTCCAACTCAATACAAATTTATTGATTAATTCTTTGGAAATTATCACTCAATTTTTAATAATGTCATTTTATGCTTTAAAAATATATTTTCATCAAAAATGTTTTTTTATTTTTAATGAAATATTATAATTAATTTATGGAACTTATAAAAATATTATTTGAAAAAAAAAGATATAATTTTTGAATTTATTATTTCAAAATTATCTTAGGATGGAATTTTGGGATTTTTCTAAAAAGGTTTCTTATTCAATGAAATGTAAAAATACTAATTTTTATTTAAAACTATTTTTTGTTTCATGGATTTTAAAAAATAAATTTTATTTTAAAATGGATTTAATGTAAAAATTAGTTCTCTAATATTATTAATAATCCAATTAAGTTTATTTGAATCAATATTATAGATTAATATGGTATAATTTTTTTATAATTAAAAATCCATTTTTCTGAAAAACTATTTTTATGAACACAAAGATGTTTTATCTTAATAAATTAAATAAATAACTTTTAGTTAATTATTTTAGTGTAAAATATATATTTTACATTCAATAAATTTTTTTAAAACTCATCTAATATTTTTTAGGAATTCAGTAATAAGAAATCCAGTTTTATGCTTAAAAATAATTTTTTTAAAAAGAGGTTTTCATCACATTTTGTGAGATTATTTTAAAATTAAAATTTCCCACTTGTATAGATTTAATTTTTAAAAATTTATTCCATATTTGGAATTAGATGGTTCAAATTTGGTAAATTATAAACATTTATTTTTTGTCAATATGAACAGTAACTTTAGTAAAATTTATTACCTCGACAAAGTGTGAATTAGGTTAAACTATGTTAAAACTAAACGACATGGTCACAATTTTTCATATTAGATATTATTGGATGAATATAATTTTACCTTTATCACCTTATTCTATAAATTTAATATTTTAATGGACACATGTCCATGTAAATGATATATATAATATTTAAATCAAAGAAATTAAAAAAAATTCAGCCTCTTGGTTTTAAATATATCTTATATGGCAACATAGGGACACAAAAATTTTATGAATGAATATAAAATCCTATTTTGAGAGTAATGAAATTATTTTTATCATATATATTTATTTCTAATTTTTAGTAGTTATTTATTTACCATAAATATTTATACAACATCGATGGAGTATGTCACGACCTGCCTTCACCGAGACGAGGGAAAGGATAGAAAACTACGAGACCCTTCCTCCCTCAAGTTCAAGGGGAGATAATGAACCCCTTGAGTCCCGCCTTCAATAGGCCCTGGAGTGGCAACTAGTACCAAGGGTATAGAATCACACATAACATGGAAGGAATTACCCTTTTTATTTAGTAGGATTGGGAGATACGATGGAAAAAACCCAAACAGCTCCAAAACTAAAGGTAAAAGTAAATCCAAAACCCATTCCCATAAGCATGTTCAAATATAAACCCGTATAAGTACAAGAAAAACTCCATAGGGAAAGTACCAAAAGAAAGAAAACAACAACATCAATTGTCCCAAGCTAGTACGTTCTCACACGGTCCCTGAAGTCCTCCTGGAAACCTTAAAGTAGTTTTATATATGTAGGGTGAGTATACAGGTATACTCAGTAGGAAAACCAAAATCTCTCATGCACAAATGGGGAGGCATTCTAGTGCCATGTGAGAAAAAGGAGATAACCAAAGAACCTATAAAGGAATCTATCCAACCAACCTCACCAAGGCACATTCCCCAAACAATGAATGTTAGGTAAAATAATAGTAATTGAACTTCGATGTTTGGGTACCCACACCACTTTCCCACTGGTTATTGAAGACATCCTACGCATCAGACCTCCCCCACTATTCTCACCACAGTCCCGCTGCCATACCCCACCCACAAACACTTGGGATACAACAACCGCACGTCCCCACCCATAGACACCTATTCCACCACACACATCGCCACCAACTAACACTTGGTCCAAAAAAATACCTACCAAACCTGAAGAAACCTAGTCCAAAATAACCGCCTCCACACCCGAAGACACTAGGGCCTCATCCCAATGATCCTTGGGAAACAACCCTGCCCGCACACACCTAGGCCAACCACCATAACATACCCTGCCCAAAGAATATTGTGCTATAATGCACCTCAGGCCATCAAATCCTACCCAAAGAGTCTTGGGCTACTCAGGAGAGGGAGTAGAAAGGAGCTAATAACCATCCGCCCAAACAGATTTTAGAAAAAACACCCTCCCCCATGAAATGGGGGCCTTTGACAAAAAGTTCCCAACATGGGTGGGGTGCGAATAAGAAACATGAAAATTAAATTTATGCACATAGGTAGGGAATAAATCATCCCAACATAAGGGTTTTGAAACCAACCCATACACGAACACCCTCGTTACTATTCATTCATACAAAAGAACAACAACCAAAACCAAAGTAGAATTTATTCCTAGAAAACAATTCCCCATTTAACCCTTTATTTTTATCATATTCAAGTGATTCTATTTAAATAAATCTTCACTAATAGGAAACTAACAGGCATAGCCCTAAGCCAAGGAAGGAAAAACAGCTAAGCAGTAATTTAATCATTCACACCCGGTTCTCTTGTAAAGTCACAATAACAAAAGGGATCTGTGAGATCCCTTGATATACTGGAACCAAACGAAGCCCCATCATAAAACCCCACATAGCCTTAGGTCCACAAAAAACAACTCAATAATAGTGGATCCCATCCCCATCCACATCACCTAGAAGGAGTCAAACATAACAACCATAAACAACACCAGAATAGAGCAAGGGTGTTATCAGATTTAATCACACCATTCATTAAGTTTTGTCTCTCCGTTTGGTTAACCAGAGTGAACAAAAAAGGATTATTTTTCTTTGGAAATCCATTTAATTAACCGATTTTACATGATTAACCAGTTTCCATGTTTCAACGATTCATTCATAGGATTTTATAGAAAGAATTGCTTTATTAGTGCGCAAGGAAGGACCACCAACAACCATGATTTTTAGTGGACATAATCCTGTATAATTCACAACATATAAGAAAATATAAAAGAGTACAACAACATCATCAAACACACCCCTTAATTATTTTAAACCCATTTATTATCTTCATTAAGGTTTGGTTTCATCCGTATCCAAAGGGATATTATTGTAACCACCCCGCACAATACATAGTAAATAGAGACGAAAGAAGGCCCTACTTGGATGATCAACGATCAATGTTTTCTCCTCGTGCCAAGAACTGGGGATGCACAAATTGCAAGGGAAGAACTCCAAGGACTCAAAGAGTGAGTAAAAAAGGCTCCAGCATGGACATAGAACTAGCCTCGGGTAGAGGGAATTCATACGTAACAAGGAAAGAAAAAGAGACCATCCAAGAAGAAGAAGGAAACTTCGTACGATGAAAGGCAAGATCACGATGTTACGGGATATGAAATCATGAATGACATTAAAGGTGGATCGAGGTTTCTCCATGTGGTTGGGTGGTTAAACACGATGAAATTAATTTTTATTTAATAATTATCCTTAGAGAGGTGGTGATAACAGCTATGAGTTAAAGGGTTTCCTTTAAATGTGGGAAAACCATGTAACATGGGTGAAGTTAAAAATTACTGGAACAAGGGGTGACACCAAGGAAAAAGCCACATGTTTGGGTAATTTAAAGGTCTACCAAATCTTGGGGGATTATAGATATCATTTATGGGATTTAAATGGCTTTGAAAGGGGTATTAAACACTTTTATGTTGAAAGATATGTTCTGGGAGCGGAACTGGAAAAAGTAAGAAACTGAAAAAAAAACAAAGGGTAGGACACCGTTTGGTGAGACACCGTAATAGTGCCACCACCACAGTGCCAACATAACGTGACACCGGTTTGGTGGAACACCGAAAGCGGTGCCACCACTACGGTGTGGGACCGTGACTGTGTGACCACTACGATTCCACCATCATAGTGCCACCAGTTCAATGGAACACCGCAAGCGGTGCCACCACTTCAGTGTGAGACTGTGACAATGCGAGTGCTTTGATGTGTGACCATGAAAATGAGACTGCTATGGTTCCACCATCCCGGTTCCACCGTCACGGTGCTACCATGAACGGTACCACCATCATAGTGCCACCATGACCGGTGCTGCCATCATGATGCCACCACGACCGATGCCACTGTCACGATGCCACCGTTTTGTTGGAATCGTTCCGTGGAACCATTCGGTGGAATCGAAATTTGGAAATGTACTCGACCAAGAGGGTCCGAGCCATTAAATTAGATACCTCTCAAACTATTATCATCCTCGAGAATGAAAACCAAACTGGAAGAAAAGATAGTGGTCCGAACAACCACCTTGTAAGATACATCTAAGGAGTAAACCTCCTTGACATATAGGAACACCTCTCCCTCATATAGATCAACTGTAGTGGAAATAACACTCCCCTCCCTTAAGAATCACCACTAACATGTAAAGTTCATACCATCCAATAATATGGATTAGGGAGTCCTTTCCTCCATGTCAAAATACTATCCTCTTTGGGTGGCACTGACTCTCCCGCATGGGTTTAATCACATCCACCTTAATGAGTATCAATTAAGGATTAGTTCCACCCCTCCCCATAGTTATAACTATTCACAAACATTCATAGAATAAGGGAAACAAACCATCTCATAGTTAACAAGGTCAAGAATTACATCACAATCAAGAACAAAACAATACAGAACAAAACTAAAAAAAGATCTAGGTACTGGGTGCACATCTGTGCCTCCTGTTCCCAGGTACTCTCCTCGAGGCCACCATGCCTCCATAACACACAAACCAAGGGAATGATCCATCCATAAATCACCTTATTATCACAATCTTTGATCCTTACTGGTCTCTCTACGAATGTCGCATAATCTTCGATATCCATCCATCCCTAGTAGAGGATGTCTGAATCATCGTGTAGGTATGGACGGAGCTGAGACACGTGAAGACGTCGTGCACCCTCAGTAACAGTGGGGGTAGCACCAGCTGATAATCCACTTAGCTGACCCACTGAAACACCAATAAGGGTCTGAAGAACCTAGGAGAAAGCTTAGATACCCTGCCGAACCTCCATTACCCATGCTGAGGGGAGACCTTCAAGAACACGTGGTCCCTGACCTCGAACTCCAAGGGTATCCTCCTATGATTGGAATATGAATTATGTTGATCTGGATATGCCTTAATCCTCTCCAGTATAAGCTAAAACTTCTCTTTCATGCTCTGCACTACCTCCAGGCAAAGAACACCTACTTCCTCGACCCCTGTCCAACACACGAGTGAGTGACATGGTCTCCCGTACAAGGCTTCTAACGGAGCCATGCCAATGGTAAAGTGATAACTGTTGTTATAGGAAATCTATACCAGAGGAAATTGTCACAACCGTGATCCCATGAAGTCCAAAGCACATGTCCGTAGCATATCCTCTAATGTCTAGATGGTCCAATCTATCTTTCCATCTATCTGGGGGTGGAAAGCAGTGTTGAGGCATAACTGGGTTCCAAAAGCATGTTTCAATCTTTTCCAGACCCATGAGGTAAACCATGTATCCATATCCGAGAATATGGACCTCTAAACTCCATGAAATCACACCACCTAATCCACATACCTCTTTTCTAAGGAATCCACCGTACTCGAATTCTTGATTTCTAGGAAGTGAGCTGATTTCATCAGCTAATCCACCACTTCCTAGATAGCATCACAACCTCCTTGAACCCTGGGTAGTCCCATGAAAAAATCCATTGATATTTCATCCCAATTTTACTCAGGGAAATCTAAAGGTTGCAACAGACCGCTCGGAACACGGTGCTCAGCCTTCACCTTCTGACGCATGAGGCACTTTGCCACGAACCCCGCCACATCCTGTTTCACCTCGGGCCACCAAAATTGACTCCTCAGGCCTCGGTAAATTTTGGAAACTCCTAGGTGTATCGCTAGGGGTGAGTTGTGGAACTCACCAAGAACTCTCTCATGCATTCCCACTGGGATGAACAACTTTCCATGAAACAGAATCTTATTCTGTCCATCTTCCGAACATCCTTCCAGAGCATTTACCAGGCTAACATGACCGCGCATCACTTGAGCCTCTAGATCCCCCCACTGAGACTCCTCCACCTTCTATAATAGGAAGGACTTCACTTTCATCTAGAATAGATATCCTCTGCCATCATCCACCCTTTCATCCAGGTGTAGGGCAGCCAACTCCTCCATCACCTTCCAAGCATCCTCTGATTCTCGAACCACATCCTTCTGTTAATTCCTGCTCAGGGCATTAGCCACCACGTTCCTCTTCCCTAAGGTGTAGGAAATTTTGAAGTCATAGTACAAAAAGAACTCCATCCACCTCCACTGTCATAAGTTCAAGTCATTCTGGGAGAAGATATACCTCAAGATCTTATGAACCGTGAAGACCACAAATTGCTCCCCAATGAGGTAATGCCACCACAACTTCAGCACGAACACTACCACTGTAAGATCTTGTTTATGGGTGGAATATTTATGTTCGTGTAAATGTAACTGTCTAGAACCATAATAGATCACTCCATACTGCTGCATCACTCACACCCCAAGCCTAGGCCTTGAGCATCACAAAATACTTCAAATTCTACTCCTTCTTCTGGAAACCTCAGCACTGGGGCACTGACCAACATCCCCATCAGACAGCTGAAGGATTCCTTGCATTGTTCACACCATAAAAAAACCTGGCCTTTCTTGGTCAAGGCTTTCAAAGGTGATGAAACTTGAGAGAATTTGGGAACGAACCTCCAGTAGTAACCTGCTAGAGCCTGGAAACTATGAACCTCCACTGTGTGCTTGGGTGATTCCCATGAAACAACTACCTCAACCTTTAATGGGTCCACTTCTATTCCCTTCTAGGACACCATGTGTCCTAGGAAGTGAACCTCTTGTGTCTAGAACTTGCACTTGTACAAATTCTTGTAGAGATGGTGCTGTTGGAGGACCTCTAAAACTGTCCTCATATGCTTGGCGTGATTCTCCTCTGTTCTTGAGTAGATCAGGATGTCATCAATAAACACAACTATGAACCGGTCCAGATATTCCTGGAATATGGAGTTCATGAGCCCCTAGAACACGATTGGTGCATATGTAATTCCGAACGACATGACCACAAACTCAAAGTGGCCATATCTTCAACTGAAGGCAGTATTCGAGATGTCACCCTCCTTCACCCTTAGTTGGGGATATCCTGATAGTAGGTCTATTTTGGAGAACCATCCTTCCCCCTTTAACTGATCAAAAAGGTCATCAATCCTCAGTAGGGGGTAACGGTTCTTGACCGTCAAATGGTTCAGTCACTGATAGTCTATAAATAGAATGGGACCACCATCTTCCTTCTTTACAAACAATACTGGAGCACCCCATGGTGACACACTTGGTTGGGATAAACCCTTCTTCATGAGATCATCAATCTAAATTCGTTACTCCCGCATCTCAGAAGGCTCCATCTGATAGAGATTCATCATAATCAGATGGGCACCAGGTTGCAAGTCTATCCCAAACTCAACATCACGTCGAGGGGGAAGAGTCACAAACTCTCTAGGGAAGACGTCTAGGAACCCACTGAAGATCTCTGTAACTTACACCATATCTGTATCTACCGAATCTACTAATATCTCATCTAATAAGGAATGAAGGGGCTCCACTCACCGGTTTCCCTCCTAGAAACCCCGCTCACTGATGAAAGTCAAACATTGTCTTCCCATATCTGAAAACATGACCCTTCTCTGTAAGCATTCGATAATGTTACACGTAGAGAAAAACCATTAGATTCCTAAAATGACATCATATGGCTGCATCTACAGCAAAATAAGGTCCCCAATGGACTGATGTGGCCCCAACATCAATCTGCATCCCTGAAAAACATAAGACAGGCTGGTTTGACCTCCGACTAGAATACTCAAAACAGGGTCACGAGAAGTCTCTAAGCATCTAGATGCATGGAAAGGGCTACACTGAGTGAAACAAATGAGTGCAAAGCTCTTGAATCAAACAAGGTGCAGGTAAGACTGCTAAACAAGTTGATCATAACTCAAAAGACTTCTACCCCTGCTGTAACTGCTACCTCTATGGCATGAAACTTCCCATGCCCAACTCCTCTTCCCCTCGGATGTCAGTCGCCTCCTGGACCACACCCTGGTCGAGGTCCCTAAGAAGTGCCATGAGGTATGCCTCCTCCTACAACATCTTCTCTCATAGGATCAAGATATCATTGTCCCTTTTGATGCTACTGAAAGGGCTTGGCCGGAAACTACTGCTACAGAGGCGGGCGCTCAACCTGCCCACCCCCACTGTACTTCACTCGGTCCGGGCACTAATTCTAAAGGTTCCCACGACTGACATAGATGAAGCATCTTATTCATAGGCCTGTAAAGAAAGGGCGAGGACCAGTAGATTGAAACAGGAATAGCTGGGGCCTGCTCCCCACGAGCCAAAACCTAGAATGCCCTGAGGCTGGAGGCCTGATGCTGACAGATTTCCCCTTGGAAGAGCCCAACTAGACCCCCTATCATCGTACACCTCCCAGCGTGTGCATCCTATCCACCACTTCAGACTTCTTATAAACCTCTATGTATGTCGGTAGAGTGAAGGTAGTAATAGCATACTAAAGAGAGGGTCAGAGTGCCTCCTCTAAATGTCTCGCCTGAGACTCCCCATCTGGAAAAAGGTCTGGAAAAAAATGAAGGAGATCCTTGAACTTGATACACAACTCCCTGACCGACATACTCCCTTGATGAAGGTAGAGTATCTCCTGCCTCTTCTCAGCCTTTATCATAGAAGAAACGAATTCCAACCAGATCTCTTTCTCGAAGTCATCCCACAAAATCTCACTCTCCATCCTCTCTCCAAGGTAGATTGTCCACCACTGACTCACATATCCCCTCATCAGAATAACTACCAACGGAACCCAGTACTCGGCCGGAGACTGGATCAAGCCGAAATATATCACCAACTCCTCAAGCCGGCTTTCGGTCTCCATGTTTGAGACGCTGCCCTCATACTTCCCGAGGGTCTTCCGCTGAAAGTCATGAAGCATCTTCTTCCGTGGGTCTTCCTCCTCCTCTCGATCAGCTCTCTGTTGATCAGCAAAATCAGCCTCCTGGGCCTCGATCTCCCACACTAATCGTGGTCATTGTCCGGGTTCCATAGCTACAAGGTAAATAAGGAATTCCTATGCCCGAGTAGTGTAGAATATTTATTTTAATTTTTTTTCTTAAACTTTTTATTTATTTAAACTCCCAGAACACCCATAACACACAGGAAGGCGAGTCATTATGATGAATTTACCTTTCCTAGGGTATCTAACCTACAATATATGTAGCCCCACCTATTCGATTGGTAGGTCTAGATTCCTTGCATCAGATCACAGGGGGACATAAAATCCCATGTCCTAGCCTATCTTCGCTAGACTATTTCACGCACCAAGATTTCCTAACACTACTACCCTACCATCCCATGAAATCCTCATTGTGCCTAACTTCAAACTCCATCCTATCTCTCAACCATCCATTTGACACCATTCTATCATGAACAACCTTCACCAAGATGGGGGAAAGGAAAAAAACTTATAGACCCTTCCTTCATCAAGTTTAAGGAGAGATAACAACCCCCCGAGTCCCACCTTCAATAGGTCCCGGAGTGGCGACTAACACCAAGGGTATATAATCATACATAATATGGAAGGCATTACACTTTTTATTTAGTAGTATTGGGATATAAGATAGTAAAAACACAAAAAACTCCAAAAGTGAAGGTAAAATTATAGCCAAAACCCATTCCCAAATGAATGTTCAAAGAGAAAACTCATACAAGTACAAGAAAAATTCCAATGGGAAAATACCAAAAGAATGAAAATAGTAATGGAAAATGTCCTGACATCCGAGCTAGTATGGCCTCGCATGGTCCTTGAAGTCCTCCTGGAAACCTGAAAGCAGTTTTATATACGTAGGATGAGTATACAAGTATACTTAGTAGGGAAAACAAAAAACTCTCATGCAAAAGTGGGGATGCATTCTAATTCCCTGTGAGAAAAAGGAGATAACCAATGCACCTAGCAAGGAATCTATCCACCCAAACTCTCCAAGGAACATTACCCAAATAACGCAAGTCTGGTAAAATAATAGTAATAGCACATCGATATTTGGGTACCCCTCACCACTTTACCACTAGTTATTGAAGACATCCTACTCATTATACCTCCCCCGACATTCTCACCGCAGTACCACTGCCATACCCCGCCCGCACACACACGGGCTACAACAACCACATGTCCCCACCAGTAAACACCTGGGCCACCACACATATCCCTGCCTGTAGACACTTGGGCCACAAAAATCGCTACCACACCAAAAGAAACCTGATCCAGAATAACTACTGCCATGCCCAAAGACACATGGGCCCCATCCCGAAGATTCTTGGGAAACAACCCTGCCCGCACACACATGGTCCAACCACCAAAACGTACCCTACCCGAAGAATCTTGGGATATAATGGACCTCAGGCCATCATAGCCTTCCCAAAGAGTCCTGGGATACTCGGGAGAGGGATTAGAAATGAGCTATTAACCAACCACCCAATAGGATGTTGGGAAAAACACCCTCCCCCAAAAAATGGGGGTGTTTGGAGTGAAGTGATAAACTTGGGTGGGGTGAAAATAAGAAACAAGAAAATTAAATTTATACACATAGTTAGGAAATCACTCATCCCACCATAAGGGTTCTGAAACCATCTCTTATACAAACACCCTCATTACTATTCATTCATACAAAAGCACAACAACCACAACCAAATTACAATTCATTCATTGAAAAAAATCCCCACTTTACCCATTTTTGTCATATTAAAGTGATTCCATTTAAATAAATCTTCTCTACTGGGAAACTAACAGGCATAGCCACAAGCCAAGGAAGGAAAAACAGCCAAGCAGTAATTTAAGCATTCACACCCGGTTCTCTTGTAAAGTCGCAATAACAAAATGGATCCATGAGATCCCACTAAGTACTAGAACCAAACCAATCCCCATCGTACGACCCCGCGTGGCCTTAGGTACACAATCAACAACTCAAAAATAGGGGATCACATCCCCATCCACATCACCCATAAGGCATCAAATAGAACAACCATACACATCACCAGAATATAGCAAGGGAGTTCTCAGATTTAATCACACCATTCATTAAGTTTCGTCTTTCCATTTGGTTAATCAGAGTGATCACACAAGGATTCTTGTTCATTAGGAATCCATTCAATCAATATAGTTTACATGATTAACCATTTTACATGTTATATCCATTCAATCATAGAATTATCCAGAAAATAGAGGTTCATTATTCAACAAGGAAGGACCACCAATAACCATGATTTTTAGTGCACATAAGCCCATTTAATTCACAACATATAAGAAAAGATAAAAGATTACAAAAGCATAATCAAACACACACCTTAATTATTTAAAACCCATTTATTATCTTCATTAAGTTTTGGTTTCATCCATCCCTGAAGGGACATTAACGTACCCACCCCGCATGATACACAACAAAGAGAGATGAAGGAAGACCCTACTTGTATGATCAATGATCTAAGTTTTCTCCCTGCACCAAGAAATGGGTATCCAAGACTTGAAGGGGAAGAACTCCAAGGACTCCAAGAGAGAGTATAAAAGGCTCCAGCATTAGCGGACAACTAGCCTCTGGTAGAGGGACTTCAAATGCACCAAGGAAAGAAAAAGAGACCAGCCACGAAGAAGAAGGAAACTCCATGTGACAAAAGGAAAGATCATGGAGTTACAGGATTTGAAATATTGAATGGATTTAAAGACGGATCGATGTTTCTCCACATGGTTGGGAGGTTAGATAAGATGTAATTAATTTTTATTTAATAAATCTTCTTGGAGAGGTGGTGATAATGGATATGAGTAAAATTATTTCTTTTAAATGGGGAAATACCACATAATAGTGGCGAATCTAAAAAGTATGAGAAGAAGGGGTGACACCGAGGAAAAATCCAGAAGTTTTTGTAAGTTAATGGTCACCTGGATCTTGGGGGAATTTAGATATCATTTATGGGCTTTAAATGGATTTGAAAGGGGTATTAAAACACTTTTACGTCAAAAGATACGTTGCGGGAGTGGAAATGGAAAAAATCAGAAACTGTAAAAAAAGGGTGGGACACCGTAATGGTGCCACAGTCATGGTTCCCCCACCATGGTGCCACTGTAACGGTGCCACCGATTCAGTGGAACACCGTAAGCAGTGCCACCACTTTGGTGTGTGACCATGAAGGTGCGACTGATACAGTGCCACCAGTTTTGTGGAACACCCCAAGTAGTGCCACCACTTCGGTGTGCGACCGTGACAGTGCGACAGCTATGGTTACACCGTCATAGTGCCATTACTTCGATGTGTGACCGTGAAAGTGCAACCGTTAAGGTGACACCGTCTTGGTTCCACCTTCACGGTGTCTCCGCGACTGGTGCCATAGTCACGGTGCCGCTGCGACCGGTGCCACCATCATGGTGCTGCCGCGACTAGTTCCACCATCACTGTGGCACCGTGACTAGTGCCACCGTCACAATGCTACCGTTTCGGTGGAACTATTTGGTGGAATTGAAATTTGGAAAAGTACTGGACCAGGGGGTACATGCCATTATAGAGTATTTCTTATTTAATAAAAAATAAAATAAATGATATTAAAAATATTATTTGAGTGATTTTTTCATGACCCAACCGACCCGGGCATGGATGGATAGATATATGCTGATTTTAACTACCATAAACACACCTCTAATAGGCTAGGGGATATCGACCAGTGTTGAGTAAGCAAAACACTCACATGAGAGGCCTTAGACTAAGGTACCTACACACACAAATATCCAAACCCATCGAATGCTAAATGTAAAATAAAACTGATTCCAAATTAATATGTACATATAAATATCACAATCATTTCACCAAAAAAAATTGTGAAGTAAAAACGTCATACAAGCCCACTTAAAACTATATAGATTCCAACCAGATAGTAAGAGGGTGATACAATCAAATGTGGCTCCGAGAAAGAACCATGGTAAATCTAGACCAAAATATAATATTTTTATACTCCTGGTTCTCCAATAACCCATTCAAATTGTTGTTCTTATACATAATACATGACACATGTAGGTAGATCCCATGCAGGGGTGAGTATAACAATACCAAAAGGACACCCTAAAATCACTAAGAATAAAGCATCAAGAGTAGTCATCTCATCATAGGATATATCAATCAGAATATGATACATAAAAATAAAAAATCTAGATATAATCAAATATGAAAATCGGTTTCTAGGTAAGGTTATAACGACATTTCCAACCTCGGACACAACTTTAGAGTTCATAAGTACAGTTTCCCAGATAAACAAACTCCACTAGTATGATAGAACTGATGGAATCCATCCCAGATTTCACGCTCATTAGGTCTCTCTACAATAAAGTATTGGATGGATGTTTGAATATATCTATATGCATATGGGGATCATACCAGGGACATCGGGTATACCAACAACCCAATCTGTATTAACCCTCTAAGTAGGGGATCTATGCCCATGTAAAGTTGGTCACATCGATTCTGAGAACCCCACCAAGGGAAAAAATTATGGAGGATCCCATCACAAACTTTGGTATGGATTCCTATAACTTTATCTAAAACTAATATCTTAGAGATGTTCAAAATACTATTCTCAGGATGTAATTCCATACTATACCATCTGTAACACCTTGAGATTTTAAAAGAAGAAAACTATGTTCAATAGTGTTAGTGACACCCAAAGATGAGATTAGATGAGAATGTAACAATCCAAGAATTAAAGATATATTTATTTTTAATTAAATTTAATATCTTAAATATATTATGAAATACACAACCCTTAGAGTTGTTTATTCTCGATAGCGTATTCAACACGCACCATCGCGCTTAAACGACCCATGATATATATAATCATTAAAAACTAGCTGTGAAAATAATAGGTATTAATAGTGATAACTATTTAATGATATATATATATATATATATATATATTTCACAATAAAAATAACACATTGATATATTTTTAGTAAGTAATAAAACAATTTTAAGTAATGTAATTTTATCCTTCAAAAATATGCCTTCTTCAAAAATGTTTTTTATTATATTTCATTGAAAAATATTATAAGTAATTTTTTTGAAAATTTAGAAAATTTATTTGATAAAATTAATATTTTTTTGAATAATAATATCAAAATTTACTTCATGTGAATTTTTGTGATTTTTCTAAAAATATTGATTTTTGAGTGAATAAGCAAAAAATACCCACATTTGAAAAAATGCTATTTATTTTAAATAAATTAAATAATTTAAAAGTAAAAATATGTTTTGAAAATAATTTCCATTAAAATAATTATTATATAGTTATATTTAATCCACGTAGTTACTTTTAAATAAAATTTATAATTGGTTTTACTATAAGATTGTTTTTGTATTTAAAAATGATATTTTTCTAGACATTTTTTAAAATGCATAAAGTTCATCCATTTTAATTAATTAAAAAAATACCTAAGTGGGGATGTTTAATTTAAATTTATAGATTATATATCAGTAAATTTAAATTCATATTCATATATTAATATTATTAGTCATAGAGTAAATAAAAAATCATGTTGTGCTTGAAAAAAATACATTTATCAAAAACCAACTTTTTCATCGAGTTTGTGAGTTTTGTTTGAAACTTAATTTTATCCAATTTTAGAAAATTTATTATAAAAAATAATCTTAAATTTTTAAATAATAATTTTAAAATTATATATGTGTGGATTTTTGAATTTTTTTAAAAAGATTCATTTTTTGATGAATAATGAGAAATACAGAATTTTAATAGAAAGATGCCTTTTAATTTAAATTATTTATAAACATAAATTGTATTTTAAATTGGTTTAAAAGTAAAATTAGTTAAATTAAATATATATTAGTCTAATTTAGGTTATTTTAACCAACTTCATATTGAAATTGGTTATAAAAACTCAGTAAACATTTAAACATTTTCACTATAAAAACCCACTTTCTCATTGCATCAACGTGATTGATTTTAAATTCAGATTTTATAATTATATGAAAATAATTTGTAAAAATTGATTACATATTTTGAATCAGAAAAATTTATATTTTCTAATAATTTCATTTTAATTTTTTTACCAAAATGAATAGTGGATTCATTAAAAATTAATTATCATGGTTACGATAAAAACTGGTTTACCGAGAGTAAAACTAAAAAGATAAGGGTGAAAATCACCTATACTCTTGTAAAAAATATTTTTTGGACATATATAGAAAATTAAACATATAAATTTCTATAATTTTTCATTTTTACCCTAATCATGTATAAAAAACATTGGATCACTAAATTCTTTTCAAAAATACCAATTATGTCATGTCCTTTGCTTATAAAAGGAAGCTCCCTCCCCTCTCTTATTCACAACTTAAAACCTATTTTGATTAGAAAATACCTAACCATATCACATAAAACATCAATAAATTCATCCTATAAGCTTTATATTGTAAAAGAATCCAAATTTGTAAGGATTTAGTACAAACATAATGAGGATACCCAAAGAAGGGGTAATGTTGTTCAATGAGCATTTTTATTTTATTTCTTTCTCCACATCATTCAATTATTATTAAAACATGATGATATAAAAACCCATTTATATTAAATATATTTGTATTTTTTTAATAATTTCATGACCTAAATCCATATCCTCTTCCACCAAATGGTTTTCAAAATCATCATTCGTGTGTACGGAGAACTACCGCCTCATGAACCGATGATATTCATTCTTCCATTACCACCATTCATGGTAGGTTATGATGATGTATTTAAATTGTATATATGATATTTATAACATATTATTACCTATTTAGTAATTATATAATATAAATACTATTAAATTATATTCTATATGGGATATGATAACATCATTCTTGTGTACAGAGGACTATATCCTTGTAAAAGCGATGTGATTCATTTTCTCTCTAACACTTTACATGGAAGATAATAAGGATAGAGAAAATTATTATATGTGATATAAATTAAATAATTTTTAAAATAATGACACTTTTATCATTCTGAAATTATAATATATCATTTTATTTTTTACACTAAAAATATGATAACATCGTTTGTGTGCGTATGGACTACCGCCTTCACGATTCGTTGTGACTCTCTTTTCATCACCACACCACATGGATGATATAAATAATAATATTTAATGAAATAATATAATATAATATATATTATAATAATTATATTAATATAAAATACTACTTACCTCATTTCCATAACAATCATCAATAATAGAAATGTTACTCATGTGTATATATGACCTACCATCCCTATGATCGTAACATACTTCATTTTTCATAACCATCATTAAGGATTGGATTTAAAAATATAAATGATGTAAAAATATTATATTTATTTCATTATTATTATTATTTATATTGTATAACAATATTATATGAACAAGAATCATAAATTTCATAACAAATTATGAATCAAAAAACAAGGTGATTAACACCCGAAGCAATGAAAATAATTACATATTATTAACTAATGGGTGATAAGATATTATAAAATGGGCCATATAATATGATATAAATATTAATATAGTTCTTTAATAAGTTAATAACATGTTTAAAACCACTATATAGAATTATAAATCATGTTCAACAAAAAAATAATCATGAGGTAAGGGATTTTCATATCACTTTTTACTTCTGTGATACACATGCCATATTGACCACCTATTTATTTTTTTGGTGTATATAATGAAAATTAACGTATTTTATTAATATTTTACTGAAAATTATTTGTATTTACATATCCATTTGAGTATATCTCTCTCATTGGGCTTATGACTAAATGTTACCAAGGTGGTAGGACTTTTATTCTACAATCTCATCATTTATCGGGATTGTTTATGATTAGGTATAAAATGTTGAAATCTTGTGATCTACCTCTTAATAATTCTCATTAATTTTATTATCCTATATATATTCATGAATTTTTGAAGTAATATTACAATTTTTACACTCTTTTTAACTTAAAATAATTGAGATTTGTTTAATAAAAATCATTTATATTTCTCTCTTTAGCTTCCAAACCCCTTTTCTTACAAAATAATTTTTTATAAACACATTTTCAGAAAATGTTTTTAGAATTATTAAAATGATTTATTAAAGAAATTTTTACCCAATTTTCCTATTTAATTTTTTTTTGAAAGGAATATTCATCCCTTTCTCTAAACAATGTATGTTTTTATTTTACTATAAATTTGAATGGAATCATTTTTTTCATTTGTATGGAATGAATATAATTTTTTGAAGTTGTTAAAATTATCTTATCTGAAAATCCCTTTATAAATTTTCAAGGTTATTTAAAAAAATGTTTTAATTTTTTTAAAAAATATCATTTAAAAATTGAAAGGAAATTTTGTTCAAGAAATTTTTTAAATGATTTTTAATATTACTTTATCTGTTTCAATGTTTGTTTTCAAAGAAAAGAATTTTCAAAATATTTTATTAATTGTTGGTTTTAAAACATTTATTTTCAAAATAAAAATTTTATTTTCCTCAAAGTTAATTTAATGTTATTTACATTCATTAATGTAAACTACCCTTTTTGGTACTTATTCTCTAATGAGAATGCTTTTTAATGATACCATACTCATTATTTAGTTGGATGGTTTAATACTGTTTCAAAGAGATATTTTTGGAATATTTTTTTTTCACAGGTTAATCATGTTTCAATGAGATTATTATTGAACATATTTCTTTTCCATAGGTTAAGAATGATTAAAAGAGATTTTTGTGGAACCCATTTCTTTTCCACAAGTTAATCATGTTTCAAATATATTTACATGAAACCCGTTTCTTTTACATGGGTTTATCATATGATGAAAGGAATAATGATTGAATTTATGAATTTTATGATGAAATGCAAGCTATTTGTACTTAATTATTATTATTTTTCTTGGATATTAATTAAATGATGGGGTGGCCCAAATAGCAGCCATTGATCCCATTTTAGCTTATATGATGGGGTGACCCATATGACATTGAGTGATCCTTTTATAGATTAAATGATGGGTTCAACCAAATTGAGCTCTAATGAATTTGGTAATGTACATTGTCTTGAGAGGAAAGAATGATGGGGTTACTTGAGGGTTTATAATAGGGATTTAACTAGGATCAAGTTATTGATGACATGGTTTAACATGGATTATGAAGAAAAATGTTCTAATATACTAATACATTTTTGTGATTCTTTTTATGGGTCTATAATGTTTCTTACAATCAAGATTGATATCACATGGCCCATGATTATTGATTCTGACGACTCTTTCCTTTTCTATGTTTTCATATTTTATTATCAATGTATTGATGGATATGAGTTATTTTATAATTTAATTATTCAATATGATTATGTCATTATACCCTTAATCACTTCTATGCTCATTGATGACATTCAATTGCTTATACTTATGTTTACCATTACTGAGCATTTGAGGTCACCCTTATTATGTTTCCTGTTCACCATGTCATCAAGAAATTGTTTTGAATGAATGATGTCTATAACTATTTTATATAGAGTATGATGATGAATTAATGTGAAATAAGGAATTTTTAATTAAGTGAGAGAAATACTCATTTAATGACATGGGTATTGTTTATGAATGAGTTTTTTCTAATTATCTAAAAATATAAACCCAAAAGGTCATTGATAATATAACTAATCTAATATTTCCTTTTAATATAGTATGTTTTTGGATAGAGAAAATTTCGTTACCTCCATTGGTATCAAATCCATAAATGTAAGGTGATGATTTCATCACCGAATCCCAGAGTACAGGTTTGAGGTTGTTATATTTGGAATTATAATAAAAATTTTATCAACTTTGGAGATTAATATGTTTTCATGTGAGGTTATCTTAATATTTATGGATACCATTGCAGGGATATAATCATATGGATGATCATAAGTTCAAACTCTTAAACACTCCTTTGAGGTTTTAAGCGATGAAATCTAAAATTGATAAATGAAATTTTAGGATAGGTTCTAGTAGGTTGAAGTATTTTTAAAACCATTTTTAACCTGAAGAATTAATTTAAGTTTTATGGAAATAAGACTAAAGGTATTATTGATAACCATTAGGGTTTATCTGATATTTTATATATAGAATACAAGTTTTATCTTATATATAACCATAGGGTTGAAAATTGAATTGGTGACTATGTGACTAATGTTATCTCGAAAGAAGATCACCAATTTTTGGGATTGAAATTTGAATGGTAAGAGATAATATTTATGGTTAAAAAACTCTTTAATTTGGAAATTATTGAGGTTATTTGGGATTTAGGGTTATGGAATGATTTATTATCAAACATGGTTATTACTATTGAATTTTTTATATTAATTTATCATATTAAGGTTTATTCATTTTTGGAATTATCTTATCATGTGCTAACCAATTTGGTTTTTGTTAATGTCTAAAGATTTTAGAAATATCTTGTTATCCCTTTTATGGTTATGTGGTATTTAAAAGTTGATTTAGTTCTTCATGAATGAATAATTCATCTTGAATATTCTTAGTTTAGAAAAAAAATGAAATTGTGGTGGAAATCCATAGAAGGATGAAATTATACTCATCTTGTAAGTTTATTTCCTTATGATTCTAGTCAATATAGAAAATAATTCCATAATTCTTGTAAAATTATCTTGAAACAAAAAGGTTGTCCTATTACATTCATATCTGATGAATCAGATGGACTTTTATATCATCAATAATTTACGGTTTTGAGGCCGATAAATTTCCACTGATCATTCACTTTATTGTGATCAATGAACATAATCACCCTCTATAATTATTTAATTTTTTCCATTCCCACTGATGTTATCCTATTTGGAATCCTAGTTATATGTTATTCCACATAACTCTTGCACTTCCCTTCCTCTCTTATTAAGAGGATGTTTTATTAACCCTTTTTACGATGAGGATTTAAAAAAAATTATATTAAAAATTATATACATTGATTATCGATATAAAATTTAAATTGTGAGGATGTAATTTATTAAAATGGGTAGGATGTAACACAACAATATTTTAAAAGAATAAAACTATGTTTGATAGCATAAGAGACATGGAAAAATTAGCTTGGATGAGAATGTAACACACTATGAATTTGTGATATTTTATTTTTAAATAAATTTCATATCTTAAATAGATTTTGGAACAGGAAACCCAAATATGTTTTATGTTTGATAGCGTATTCAACACACAACACCAAGATTAAACGACCCATAATATATATAACTGTTAAAACCTAGCCATTAAATTGGTTGGTATTAATATTATTAACTAGTTTATAATATATATATATATATAAATATATATATTTCACAATAAATATAATATATTGATGAATTTTTAGTAAATAGTCAATCAATTTTTAGTAAAGTTATTTTATTCTTCAGAAAAAATATTTTTAAAATGTTTTTATTTTATTTTAGGGAGAAATATTATAATTAATTTTTGGAACTTTTAGAAAGTTTATTTGAAAAAATTTAATTAATTTTTTGAATCTCAATATCAAAATTTATTTAAGGTTAAATTTTGGTATGTTTCTGAAAATATTTATTTTTCAGTGAATAGTGAAAAATTCTATTTTTTAAGTGTCATTTTATTTTAATAAATTATATAATTTAAAACTAAAAATAGGTTTAAGTTAACGAAAGAATTATTTATTTATATTTAATTTAGTGAATTACTTTTCAATAAACTTTATTTCAGTTGTTAGTATAAGTTTGTTTTTTGGGTTTAAAAATGGGATTTTCCTCAAAATTGTTTTAAAATACATAATGTTTCTCCATTTTAATTTATTAAAATAATACATACTGTGGAATTTTATAAATTTCATTTATAGATTGTATATCAATAAATTTTAATTGATATTCATTCAATGATTATTATTAGACAAAGAGTTAATATAAAATCATCTTTTTCTTGAAAAAATACACTTATTGAAAACCCACTTTTTCATCACGTCTCTCAGTTTTGATTTAAATTTAATTTTTAATACTAATAATTTTTTTTGAAAAATTAAATTTCATTTGTAAAATCTTAATTTAAAAATTATATAAGTGTGAATTTTATAAAATTTCCTAAAAAGTTGAATTTTTGGATGAATAGTAAAAAATACTGATTTTTAATTAAAAATTTCCTTTTCATTTATATTATTTATAAATTTAAATTAAATTTTAAATTGGTTTTATTGTGAAATTAGTTCAATTATATATTTATTAATACAATTCAGGTCATCGTAACCAATCTAATATTGAAATTGGATATAAAAACTTTGTAACCTTTTGAACATTTTCTTTTTAAAACCCCTATTTCTCATTGCATCTATGAGATTAATTTGAAATTTAATTTTTCAACTTATGTGAATATAATTTGGAAAAATGGATTAAATATTTTAAATAAAAATAATATATATTATTTAATAAGTTCAACATTATTTTTTACCAAAATTAATAGTGAATACAATAAAAATTAATTATCGTCTAAAGGGTAAAAATGAGTTTATTGTAGGGGTTAAATTAAAAATATAAGGGTAAAAATTACCTATAAAATCATATAAAAACTATTTTATGGAACTATTTATTCCATAAAACTTTTAAGGTTCTATAATTTATAATTTTTGACCACTATTACATATGAAAAATGTCAGATCACTCGATTTTTTTTCAAAAAAACCAAGTGTTTTATATCCCCCAATTATAAAATTTAACCCTTATCCTCTCTTATTCACACCATAAAAAAGGTTTGTATTGAAAAATACCTGAAAATTTAACTTCAAAAATTCCCTCCCCTCATACTATAATCATTATTTTTTTTCAAAAATCCAACCTAGTAAGGATTTAGTGAACACCCAAAGAGGATACCCGAAGAAAAGGTAACGTTCTTCAATGAGTGTCTTTATTTTATTTCATTATCCACATCATTTAATTATTATTAAAAAATTATGATATAATGACCAATTTATCTTAAATTTATAGGTACATCTCCACTTCAATCAAATGGGTAATGAAACCATCGTCCGTGTGTGCGACAGACTACCGCCTCGTGAACCATCGTCATTCATTTTTACATCACCAACTTCCATGGTTTTGTATAATGATGGATATAAAGTATATATATATATATATGTGTGTGTGTGATATTTATAAAATATTTTACCGATGGATTAATTATAGAATATAAATCTTTTTTACTTTCCATTTCGTAGGAGACATAAGAACATTGTTGTTGTGTACGGTAGACTATCGCCTCACGAAGTGATGTGATTCATTTTCTCACTAACAATTTACATGAAAATTAATAAGGTTAAATTTAATAATTATACGTGATATAAAGGACATAATTATTATATTAATTAAATATTTATCATGATTAAAATATAATATATCATTTTCTTTTTTACTAAAAAGACGATAACATCGTTTGTGCATGTGTGGACTACCACCTTCACAAACCAATGTGACTCTCTTTTCATTATCACACCACTTGAATGATATATATAAGTATATTAAAATAAAAATATATATTAAATATGATAATATGATCATTCGTTAAATATAAAATATTACCTACCTCATTTTCATAATGATCATTGAAAAACGGAAACGTTACTCATTCATACATTTGACATACCATCCCAAGGATCGTAAAGTACTTCATTTTTCATAACCATATTTCATGAATGGATTTAAAAATATAATTTATTTATAAATATGATAATTATTTCTTGATTATTATTCTAGATATTATATATAAATATTAAATTCCCAAAAACCCAGGCATTCATAACAAACCATGAATGAGAAAACAAGGCTATTAGTGCATGAAACAATTAAAATAATTAATAATTATTAAAGAACAGATGATAAAATATTAGAAAAGGATAACATAAGATATTATAAATATTAATATGGTTTTTAAATAAGTTAATAACATGTTTAAAATAACTATACAGTATGAGAAATTAGTTTAAACCAAAAGGAAGCACGTGGTAATGGATTTCCGTCTCACTTTTTTACTTCTGCGATACACATGCCATATTCACCACCTATTTCATTTATGTTGTGTTTATAATTCCCAAGAATGTATTTTATGATGATTATACTAAAAATTATTGGGTTTTACATATCTATTTTAAGATATCTATCTCATGGGGCTTGTGATTCAAAGTTACTAAGGTGGTATGATTTTTATGTACAATCTCATCATTTATCGGGATTGTTTATGATTAAGTATCAAATGTTAAAATATTATGATATAATTTTCAATAATTCTTATAAATTTTAATATAATTTTAATATTAATTATATTTTCATGTAATAGTACTATTTCCCACTCTTTAGTACTTACAATAATTGAGAAAATGTTTTTAATAAAAATCATCTTTATTTCTCTCTTCTATTGAAAACCTTTTTCTCCAAAACCATGTTTTCAAAAAATATTTTTAGCATTTTTCAAATGATTTATTTAAGAAAAATGTTTTGAATGATATATTAATGTATTTTTACAAAAAAAATCCCATTTGTATTTTATCAAAAAATAGAAATAAATATTTGTTTTAATATGTATGGCATGAAGAGAATTTTCCACTATCATGACTACTATTTTCATTAAATTTTACTTTATATGTTTTCTAGGTTATTTTAAAAGAAAAGATTTTAAAAATGTTTTAAAAATTGTTTTATAAAATGGAAAGTATATTTTCAAAAATAAATGTTCTAAATGATTTTTAAAGATTCATTTATAAGTTTCCAAGGTTATTTTTAAAGAAAATGATTTTCAAAGTATTTTGTGAATTATTATTTTTCAAAATGTGATTTTCAACATGAAAAATAAATTTTCCTCAAAATTTATTTAATGGTATTACAATTCATCAATGTTAACAACCCTTGTTTTTTACTTATGCTCCAATGGGGATATTTTGAAATGATATAATCCTCATTATTTATCTATATTTATTATGACTGTTTCAAAGAGATTATTATGGAACCCATTTATTTTCCATGGGTTGATATTATTTCATTGAGTTTTTTATGGAAACTATTTATTTCCATGGTTTAAAGATGTTTTAAAGTGATTTTTATGGAACCATTTTAATTTTTCACAATTTAATCATGTTTTAAAGAGATTAACATGAAAGGAATTTCTTTTCCATGGGTTCAACATGTTATGAAAGGAATAATGATTTATTTTGAAAAGGATGAGGGTCAATACAACATTACTGATCATAAAAGGATAATTCCTTTGTTAAAACTGGGAAAAGAGGGAACCCATTACAAGTAAGAGGAAAATGACTTAAAGAAACAAGATAACACTAGGTGAGCCCATTACAACATATACAATGGGGCAACCCAGATAACAATAGGTGAGACCATTATAGCTTATATGATGTGGTGGCCTAGATATCTCTGGGTGAGCCTATTATATAATCTTTCACATCATATTCTCATCGACAGTATTCAACTGTTAATTCCTATTTTTACCCTTAAAAAGCAATTTATCTTACCCTTTTTGTGTTTTCTTTTCCCCAGGTTATTAAGAAATGATGTTGAATGAATTATGGTCAGAAGTATTTCATATAGATGATGATGAGAACTTAATGAAAAATAAGAAAATATAGATTAAGTGGGAGAAATTCTCATTTAACAACATTGGTATTGTTTATATAGGAGTTTATCATAATTCTCATAAACCATAAACCTAAAAGACCATGGATGATGTAAGTGATCCAATATTTCTTTTCGATATTTTAACTTATGGATGGTGAAAATTGGGTAGCCTCCATCATTATTAAATGAAAAAAATGTAATGTTTCTATTTTGGCACCAAATCCGAGAGTGCGGGTTTGGGGTTGTTATATCCTCACCTGGATGGATCAACAAAACTCACCCATAAGGAAACTAGTCCATGCTAAGGGAAAAAGGACCCCATGAAATATTCTATGAATCTCAATATGTGCACTCTTAGTACATGGCGTGTTCCTTTGGCACTGATTTTACCCATGTATCAAAACCTGTTCCATTTTCTGTAACTGTGTACACCTAGTCGTTCCTGTGTACATAGCTGTGTTCTCGTACCAGGCCATGTCCAAGTACATGAATCAACCTATATAATCTTTTTATTTCATGTATCTAGACATGTACGTGTATTTTTATCCTCTAAGATATATTCCAATACATCATGTAAGGTTCACAGGGTTTGTGATGTTTAATTTCACATGGAACTCTAGCATCGTATTCAGGGACCCACACATGGTGTGTGGTCTTCCGTTACATGTTGTGTGGTTTTGAAATTTCTAGAATCCTTGGATCTTAATGTGGACTCCACATACAATACTTCCTCACCAATTTATTTCATGAATATTTCTATAAAACATAGATCAGAGTCAATCTAGATTGAACATTGATGAATATCCAATTTTTAACCATCCAAATTGGTCTAAGAACCTTTAACATACATCCATTCTATCACCAAAAGATGAAACCACAATCAGATTTTCCAAAATCTAAACCTGGTCTACTGTCATCATCACGAATCAAGATCTATCATCAATACTTAACCCAAATCTATGGTTTCTATCTATATCACCAATGAATATGTGTGAAATGGTTGATTTATGAGTATTTTGTTGAACCACCGGTCAAATGAAACACCAGTGATGAAATCCCAATGTATAAAGGATGAAATTAATAAAATAAATAAAAGAGGAACATACCCTGGATAATGTTCATGTTATCCTCAATTAACTTCCATTATAATTATCAATTAAGAGAAATAATTACTTAGAAATAAAAATCCCCAAATCCTGGTGAATTTTTTTGTATCCACAAAACAATCAACTCGTAAATCAGTTTATCGGTTGATTTTATTCGTGTTTGTCATGGGATAATAAAACAGGGAAAAATACACATACCAAATGTTTCCTAACTTAATTTGAATCAATTTTTTGTAAAAAGTAGTTCTGGTCCATTTTATTTGAAGAGATCCATAGGTTCCATTGACACATCAATCACCAAATCTCGACCTGTTGATGTATGTCCACTGAATCTCCTCTACAGATGCCTCTCTCAAATTAATAGGTTTTGAGGAAAACCCTAAAATTTGGTTATAAAAGTGTTTATATATATTTTTATTAGGTAACTTAATCATCCCAAATAAAAATTAATTTATTAATTTAATAATTTATCATTTACACATGTGATGAATTTTTCACAAAAATACTAATGTCGAAAAAAAATTATGTTTTGACTAGGGTAAAACACAAATTTTTAACTCAATGATAGTCCCGTATTTCTGATAAGAGACTCCATATGAGAGTGACTAAAGTTTCTTAGGAATAAATCTCATGTGTGATATTAATATAATTAATAGTTTTCAAATATAAATTCTATTCTCACTGGGAATTGGAATCTTGTGCTATCTCAGTGCTTATCTCTAAAAATATTACTAGATATATTTCAATTCATTACATGAAAAAAATATTCATTGAATTCTCCCCAACTTATGAATTTTCACCCAAAAAAGAAAAAATAACTAATCAAAATGAGGGGTGTACTAAGATCACATCTAGGTCTCCCTCTCTCAGGTGATCTCCTAGGGATTCCCATGCTGCCATCAGACACACACTAAGGAATTTTCTTACCCACAAAGGATCCTCTCATATTTATCCTCAACCTCCACCGATTACTCTCTAAAGGTTTCTCTATCATTGATTTCCATCTCACCCTAGCTGATAAAATGTGATGGTCTTTTGACATATCTCCTTAGTTAAGACATGTGTAAGATATCGTGTACCTAGTCTAACTAGGGTGGTAGAGCGAAGTGGTTTTCCACCTCACCAACTCTGCACTGTATCTAAAAAGGTATAATAAATCTCATATATAACTTTATACCTGGAAAAGTAATCATAATTTATCTTGAGGTGATACCACCATTTACACACGGTCGCCCTCCTCAAACTCCAAAGGCCTTCATTGTCTCTCCATATAGGACTGATGATGGCTATGCACAGTCCTCATCTGCCTCTCAATGATCTAAACTTCTCTATCCTAAATCACACAAAATCTAGGAACATGAATGATAAGACACATAGATCATTCCAAAAATGTGGAGAACTATAGATGATCCTCCCAACTATGGCCAAAGTCCATCATGAAGGGCCACAACTTTTCCTACAAGACTTGAATTGTCCACTCCTTCTAGCCATCAGTCTGGGGGTGAAATACTATGCTCAAATGAAACTACATCCTAAAGGCATCATTAAATACTTTCCATAACCATGAATTGAAGTGAGAATCATAGTCTGTAATGATTGTTGAGGTAACTTTGTGGAGATGTACTATCTCATTTGAATACATGAATCCAAAGCTCTCTAATGAAATTTTCTCTTAAATAGATAGGAATTGGACCAACTTGGTGGGTCGGTATATGTTCACCCATATGAAATTGTGTCCTCTAAATGTACATGGTAATCCCTTCATGAAGTCCATAGATATTCCATCCCACTTCCACTTTGGAATCTCAATGGGTTGGTTTAAACCCGCTAGAACCGGGTGCTGAGAATTCACCTACTGATAAGTGAGGCGCCAAGAGACAAAATATTCATGACCCTTCATCATTCCTAGCCACCATAAATGACATTAGTGGTCCTAGAACATCTTTTCTACACCTTGATGTATCTCTAAAGGATATTCATTAAAATCCCTCACCACCTCATCTTGCAGCATCATTGGTACCATCATTCATCCTCTAAAAAGGATAACATGATACCTTCCTTCACAAAACCCATTAGGAGAACACACAGTGGATATCTGAGTGTGTAAGGTATCATAGTTGGTATCTCCATGTTGAGATTCCCTAACACACTGTAAACACAATGGGTAACAACTATCGACTGATGATATGAAGCACCATCCCTATCCACTAAGAACAACTATAATAAGGAAAACTACACTTATGAATATTCCAACAACTGAGAACATGATCTCCTCCTAATGGAATATTCCACCAAGTTCCCCTTCCTAGGAGTATAGACTATCTTGAAGTCATAATATTGGAGGAACTCTAGCCATCACCTCTGTCTGATGTTAATATCCTGCTAAGAGAAGATATACATGAGACTCTTGTGGTCAGAGAAGATGATGAACCGATTATGTATATCCACAATAAATCCATATAAAAAAATTTAAAATAAAATAAAATATAATTAAAATTCAATAGACACATAATCTTAGCATGACATAGCAAATGATCTATAAATTTCACCCAATGAGTGGAAATTTAGTAAAGAAGTCCCTTACCTTACTCTTCCTTTAGTTAAAAATATTTTAACCTCATGTATAATGATTTTACGAGTTTTATAAAATTATTTTAGAACCATATTAATATTTATGATATCATATATGATCCTTTTATAACAAATTATTTTCCATAACTTAATAATATCTCATTATATTCATTGTTTGGGGTAATATCTGCTTTGTTTTTTGAGTATGTTTTTTCTTGATATTTTTTTAATCTCACTTAGATAATTATTTAATAATAAAAATGATGTAAACCATGATATAAATATAATATATATTCAATATATATAGATTAATCCATAAAATATAGTGATAGAAAATGAAATGCATCTTTTATGGAGATTTAAGGTCGTACGTACGCATGAATGTTGCTTCTATTTTCTTATCGTATTAAAATATATAAAAGTAAATTATATATATATTTATATTATAATTATTGTATAATTTTTATTTAATATATATCACATATTTTTATTAAAACAATCCTTAATACATTCAATGTAATGTGTGACCGAATGACATCACTTTAAGGAGGCGATAGCCTACACATCCATAAATGATGTTATCGCATTTAAACAAAATGGAAAACATTAGGGTGCATGTGATACAATAATTACATATGAATAAATACATATCAAATATCATAAATATAATATAAAACTATAAAACTATCATTATTCCTTACCTTGAATGGTGGTATTTCAAGAACGAAGGACATCAGTTCGCAAGGCGAAAGTCCACCATACACATGATAAATTATTATGTATCCCATTTGATGGAAGTGTGTGAAATTTTCAGTATTAACCTTAACTTAAAAAAATATAATTATAATTAATATACTAATTTTATTATATAATCATGATATAAGAAGAATTGAAGGAGGTGTGTAAGGTAATAAAATGAAAATGGTTTAAGAAAAACATTACCTCTTATTCAGGTATATTCCTTAGGTTTTCTCTAAAACCTTGACAAGTTTTCTTTTTGACTTTTATAAGTCTTATCAGATGAGGGGAGGGATTTTTTAGAGTTAAATGTTTTGGTATTGTTCTCAAATAATTGGTTTTATAGGTTTGAAGAAGTGGTAGAGGGGTGGCATTTTATAAGTGGGGAAAGGATTGTGTTCCCCCAAAGTGTTTACATACCAAGTGTAACGCCCCGACCCTAGTTACCCAGAGTTGGTGCATTATTACATAACATTGGCATGATCACAAGAAAGATCAAATCTCGAAAGACCGATTGGTTTAGTAGCCTTGGAAACACTAGATATATTCATAAGTTTTACATTTCATCATAAAATGAAAAACTACTACAACAACATAATGTATCCATAATCCACACTCATATCCCCACATAACATCCCTGCAGGTCATTCATAATTTACTTCTTCACTTCCTGGGAAAAATAAAACATAGAAAAGGGGTGATCTCAAATGCCCAGTAAGGATAACAATATAGCGGAAACTTTCATAAATAAGAATAAACATTTAAGGCAATGTATAATTAAAACAAAAGCCTTTCAAACATGAACTTTCAACATGGTATGGCATAAATAAAATGAAATAATTCCATTTACTTATTCACATGTATATTCTACTAATCGAATAATCACATGCAAAAATCAATAACCACTTTCATAATGTTGGAATGCATAATGCCAGACTATCATAACCACATAGTCAAGGCCTCGTGTCAAGACTACAAATAAGATTTTGTCAAGGCCTTGTGCCAAGACACTAGTTTGTCTCATGAGACCTACCGATGCATCGAGGAGCTATAGCGGGCTCCACCCGTCACATATTAAGTCCAATGCATTCCCATATGAAAAGGTTTAAACATAACATAAACATTCGTATTAAAACTAGCATACGAAATGTCAATACTTTCACCATAAACTATGAATGGTATAAAAATAGCACATCCACAGTCAAACATATCACAAAAACTTCAATACAATATAGAAGTTTTGTATCATAATAAATCAACTTCAAATAATCTTAAAATTCATCAAAGGATGTTGACATAGATGAAATCAAAATTCTTTTTAAAGAAATATCTCCTTTTATTTTGAAATCATTTTAGATCCATATAAAATAAAACATTTTCTTTGAAAATATTCTTATAAGATTGTAATGGAAGCTTTGAAGATTTTATAATGGCGGAAAATAGCCGCACCCGCCGTATAAGTTAAAAAAAACATTCTTACCTTAATTCTGTCGAAAAGGTTAAAAAGGACCTTGTTTTGAAAACGACGGAAAGATTCCTTTATAAACCTCTTATAAAAAGTCAAACAAGGGTATAAATGACTTTAACCCATATTCTTGTAAATAATAAATATGTTTTGAAATACATTTCAAAGAAACATGGACGTGGATGATAAAGAAATCCCAGTAGATTATTACGTATAAACAACCTCGGATAATGAAGAGATTGTGAAATAACCCTTACCTTGTACTTTTCCTTTGTTGGGGTAGGTTAACCTCCTATATAATGGTGAAATAATTGTTATTAAATTATACAATAATCATATACATTAATATGATATCATATATGATCTTTTAACATTGCTTTATTAATAATATCTTAGTATTATCGTCGTTTCGGGTGATAATCGATTCGTTCTTCTTAAATGTTTGGTTACGTAAGACATGTTTGTAATGGATAGATTATATCTTATTCATAATAAGAATGATATTAACATTATTTTTAACCCTAAAATGAGAATAAGACTTGAATGGATACGATGGAGAATGAATCTCATCACGTTCGTGGAGACGGTAGTCCGTACGTACGCACGAGCGACAATATCATTCTTTTGATATTAAAATAATATATAAATGGATGGTATATCATATATAAAGAATCATTAACATGTTATATTTATTATTTACATGAGTTACACATCATTATTATACCCATCCAAATAATATTATATTGAATAACAATTACACCACGACGTGGAGACGGTAAGCCGTACGTACGCACGTATGGTGACATGTTATTCAAAGGGTGGATAGAATACTGAATATGGTTGTACCATATTTATAATAACATCACAGTATATATATGATACTGGATTTATTATTTTATAATGGTAACAACAAAGGAAGAAGAAGTGGAAGAAGAAATGAACTTAGAAAAGGGTGGTGAAATCATTACCTCTTCTTCGGGTTCTTCCTTTTGATTTGATCAAAAGGGCTCCTTAGGTTGGATTTCTGATCAAAATAAGGCCCCTAGGTTGTAGTGAGGGAAGTTGGGAGAGTATTTGGGCAGAGTTTGGCCGAACCAAAAGGCTTTGAAGGTGTGAAGAAATGAGAAGGAGGAGTGCCCTTTTATAAGAGGGGTGAGGGGCACCTTTGGAAAATCTAGAGATATTAGTTTATAATAAATTCATATTCAGTTTACAATGGATCCAAAGTTGAATATTCAAAGGTTAAGGTGGGGATGGGTCGAAAACAACTCAACCAATAGAATTTAGACAGGTTTGGGTACTTATATTAACCTTATCTTTAAGTATTAACTCTAAGTTAATTAGTTTCACTTTTACAATGTCTCTTTGTATTTTTATATAATATTGTTAATAAACTTACTATATACATCCAATAGACCCCAAAGTGGTCCATTAATGATGAACCTATCATGATATAAGTCTCTTGGCCGAACCTTATATTTTTAGGAATTTAATATCAATTAATAATATAATATTTGTTTTAAGAACTCTTTTATGTCAATTTTGACACTATTCAATAGTTGATTTTTGTGAAACTCATAACAGATTGATTACTGCGAACAAAGTCAATTAAATCAATCCTAATATATCATATTATCCTAGAAAATTAGTTTAATTCATTAAAAGTTTCATATTATATTTATTTGGGCAATTATAATATCAATTATTTTAATTTTTCACTATTATAGTAATTACTGCATCATCATTGTGTCATAAATAAAATATAATATTTAATGTCTAAAAATTATAAATAAAATATCATTATGTAGGAAATATTTTTATATTTATAATGAATATTTATAATCTAAAATCCAACATATATAACCCTATGTAACAATTGTTTTGCTAAAAGATATATGCTTGTGTCATTTTTGTATTCATTTTAACTTAATTAAAATAAAGTGTCATTATCACTTACAAGTGGATCCATGGGGTCCCAAAATAGACCCAAAGATGCCCATGGTCTACCATGTATCAACCAATAGGGTTAAGACACGTTTTAGGGTAATTTAGTATTATTATAATATTATTTCTTAACCCTTATTTAACGGATTTACCCTTAACCATGGTAAATAAAATATTTACCGCAGTAATTATTCAAAATGTCTAAAAATAAAAGTTACCTATTTACACAATTTAAACATCCTGATTCCAAATATGGAATCCATTTTCCTAAATTCAAAACACAGAAGTGGCAGAAATTAATTTAAAATTAATTCCCGCAGTCAAAACAAAAAGCGTGTTTTTAAGAGATAATAACTATCAAAAGATTGACACTTGTTTATGTTCGGTTTAATTGTAAAATTATGTCCAATGACAAAAATTATATTAAATGGTAAAAATATATTCTAAATATACTTTAAAACCACTCAAATTCATAATTTATCAATATTAATTATTTTGATTAAAAAAGTTGTTTTTAATTAAAATTTAGTAATTTTCACTATTCATCAAAATATAAAAGTTATCCGAAAAGTACCAAAATTTCACCCTAGGCTAATTTCAATATTCCGAATCCAAAAATGAAGTCCATTTTGAAATATAAAATATATATGATTTCAAAAAGTAGGTATTACTATTCACAATGGCTAGTTTAATTAGTTGTGGTGTGTGTTAGAACTCGAGGTTGCGTACAACACACGCTATCGCATTATTCGAAGGGAAACGTACCGTGGAAGCTTGGGGTGTTACATTCTCCCCTCCTTCAAATAATTGCATCCTCGCAATTTCTAGGGTATTACTGCATAAAAAGACTCGGGTGGTTCTTCATCATAAGTTCCTCGGGTTCCCACGTTGCCTCTTCCATCTTATGGTTTCTCCACAGAAATTTTACCAGACGCGTCGTCCGGTTTCTCAGCACTTGTTCTCTCGTATCAAGAATCCTGACGGGCTCTTCACAATAGGAAAGATCGGGTTCCAGTTCTAATTCCTCATAGGTGAGTACATGCGTTGGATTAGGCATGTATTTCCTCAATAGAGATACGTGGAACACATCGTGAACTTTGGAGAGACTTGGCGGCATTGTCAATCGGTAAGCTACAGCCCCAATTCGTTCTTGAATTTCGAAAGGTCCGATGTACCTGGGACTCAATTTACCTTTCTTACCAAAACGTATGACTCCCTTCCATGGAGATACCTTCAAGAAAACATGATCACCGATTTGAAATTCCAAATCCTTCCTTCGATTATCGGCATAGCTCTTCTGCCTACTTTGAGCTGCTTTGATGTGATTTTGGATTACCTTTACCTTTTCCACCGTTTCCTCCACCAGTTCTGGGCCTACAAGTTTTCTTTCACCAACGTCATCCCAACAGGTTGGTGTACGACATCTCTTTCCATATAATGCTTCATATGGTGCCATCTGAATATTCGAATGGAAGCTATTGTTATAGGAAAATTCTACCAGTGGTAAATATTGATCCCACATACCCTGAAAGTCAAGTGAGCAAGATCTCAACATGTCTTCTAAGGTTTGAATAGTCCATTCTGATTGTCCATCTGTCTTAGGGTGGTAAGAAGTGCTCAAATGAAGTTCAGTATCCAGGGACTTCTGAAGACTTTTCCAAAATCATGAAGTAAAATGGGGATCACGATCAGAAACAATCGATAAGGGTACTCCATGAAGTCTCACAACTTCATTAATATATAGTCTTGCTAGACGTTCCAGGGGTAGATCTTCTCTTATAGCAAGAAAATGTGCTGACTTGGTAAGACGATCAACAATAACCCATATTGCATCGTTCCTTCTAGGAGTCTTTGGTAGCCCCATGACAAAGTCCATCGTAATATTGTCCCATTTCCACTCTGGTATGGGAAGAGGTTGCATGACTCCTCCAGGCTATTGCCTTCCAGCTTTCACTTGTTGACAAACCATACATCTTGACACAAAATCAGCAATCTCCCTCTTCATGTTGTCCCACCAAAAATGTTCCTTCAAATCTCTATACATTTTTGTGCTCCCAGGGTGTATAGAGAAATTGGAACTATGAGCATCATCCAGCAATTCCCTTTTTAGATCAGGTAAATCGGGAACACAAAGTCTCTTCCCGAATTTCAAAATCCCATCTTCATACACAAAGTCTCTCAATCTCCCATCATTCACAACTTT
The DNA here is from genome assembly GCA_963277665.1 of Viscum album. Taxonomy (NCBI): domain Eukaryota; kingdom Viridiplantae; phylum Streptophyta; class Magnoliopsida; order Santalales; family Viscaceae; genus Viscum; species Viscum album. The sequence continues at coordinate 723,352,676 of OY728167.1, forward strand.
AATCTTCTTTTGGAATTCTTCATCATCGGTCTGAGAACTCTTAATCCTTTCTAGTAAAGATGGTTTGGCAACCATTTGAAAAAAGCATTGATGTTTCACCTTCCCTGGTTATTCCCATGTCCATCTTCACTAGATCCATGAAAATTGGATCCCTTTCAATTCTCATATTGTTCAAAACTCCATGGTCTTTTCTACTCAAAGCATCTTCCACATTGTTTGCCTTCCCCGGGTGGTAGTGTATCGTACAATCATAATCCTTGAGTAATTCAAGCCATCTCCTTTGCCTCATGTTGAGTTCTTTTTGTGAGAAAATATACTTCAAACTCTTGTGATCAGTATAAATCTCACATTTTTCACCATAGAGGTAGTGCCTCCATATCTTCAAAGCAAAGATCACAGCTTCTAACTCGAGATCATGAGTAGGATAGTTTTGTTCATGAATTTTCAACTGTCGTGATGCATAAGCAATAACTCTATCATTCTGCATAAGGACACAACCAAGTCCTTTCTTCGATGCATCACTATAAATAACTAACCCATCATTCCCCAATGGTAGAGTCAATATAGGAGCATTGACTAATATTTTTTTCAGTTCTTCAAAACATTCTTCACACTCTTTTGTCCGAACAAATTTAACCCCTTTACGTGTGAGCTTCGTTAATGGGTTAGCCAATCGGGCAAAATTCTGGACGAAACGTCGATAATAACCTGCCAAACCAATAAAACTGCGTACCTCAGTTATACTCGTAGGTGCTGGCCATTCTTGGATTGCCTTGGTCTTAGAAGGATCAACAGAGATTCCATCTTTAGAGACAATATGGACAAGAAAAGAAATCTCCTGAAGCCAGAATTCACACTTGCTAAACTTCCCATATAATTCATGCCTCCTCAGAGTCTTCAAGATAATGCGCAAGTGATTTTCATGATCTTCATAGGTTTTGGAGTATACCAATATATCATCAATAAATACCACCACAAATTCATCGAGATACTCCTTGAAAACTCTATTCATCAGATCCATGAATACAGAGGGTGCATTAGTCAATCCAAACGGCATTACAGTAAACTCGTAATGCCCGTACCTGGTTCGAAATGCTGTCTTCGGAATGTCTTCCTTCTTCACACACAACTGATGGTATCCAGATCGAAGGTCAATCTTTGAAAAGTATTGAGCTCCATGCAGTTGGTCAAATAAATCATCAATACGAGGTAGGGGATACTTGTTCTTTATCGTTATAGCATTGATCTCCCTGTAGTCGATACATAACCTCATAGATCCATCTTTCTTTTTAACAAAAAGAACAGGGGCTCCCCATGGAGAAACACTAGGGCGAATAAATCCCTTATTACTCAATTCCTCTAGTTGTTTCTTTAGTTCGACTAACTCTACAGTGGCCATTCTATAAGGGGTCTTCGATATAGGCCTTGATCCAGGAATCAAATCAATGGAAAACTCAACTTCTCGTTCTAGAGGATGTCCAGGTAAATCTTCCAGAAATACATCTACAAATTCTTTCACAACAGGTACATCCTCTATTTGAACATTCCTTTCATCACCGATAGTTATTTCATTCTCTTCCTCCACAATAATTGAATTAAGTTGAGCTACTGGGGGTGGATCTAAATAAGAATTAGGTGGTGACGATTCTACTCTAAAGATAAGGTGTTCCTTATCATTATCATCAAGAATCGTAACCTCTTTCTTCTTACAATAAATCTTCGCATCATAGTCCGAAATCCAATCCATACCGAGGATTATATCAAACTCAATCATAGGTATGACGATGAGATTAGCAGATAAAGAAAATTTATGTGCTCTAATGGGGACTGATTCACAAAACTTTGTTGCAATGATACTTCCCTTAGGAGTTTTAACTGACAACTCCCTTATTAAATCAAATTGAAAATATCTAATTTTCTTAGAAAACTGGGAAGATATGAAACAATGCGATGATCCAGAGTCAAATAATGCATTTGCTAAACTTGAGGAAACCATTAAATTACCTGCCACCACGTCTTTCGGAGCTTCTACCTCAGTAGTAGTGATAACATAAGCCTGGCCTTGATCCCTTGGCCTTTTCTGAGGTAAGTTCTCCTGACGCTTAGGACATGCATTTGCATAATGTCCCATCTCCCTGCAGTTGTAGCACTGAACGTTGGTAGCTTCCTTCTTCCCCTTGCAATCACGAGCTTGGTGGCCTTTTTCACCACACTTGTAACAGACTCCCATTCCCTTCAAGCAAGTACCAGGATGTTTCTTTCCGCATTTACCACAAGATGGATATTCAACCTTTCCCTTCTTTCCCTTATTTCCATTCCCAGATTGATCAGCAGGTCTCTTCTTCTCTTGTTTTGCTTTGAAGTCATAAGACTTAGAGAATTCCTTTTCGGTCTTGATAGCACATGAGACAATGTCTTCGTATGACGAAAAGGATTGTGAGACTAATTCTCGACGAAGAAATGGTTTTAACCCATCAAAGAAACGATCAATCTTACTTCTTTGGTTACGTATATAATCACCAGCGTACCTTGCTAACCTTGTAAAGTTAGCCTCATACTTTGTGACATTCTCATCCTCCTTTTGTCTCAGACTCAGAAATTGTCTTTCCATATCTGCTCGATGGTCGCGAGGAAAGTATTTTTCTAAAAACAGATCTTTGAACTACCTCCACTCCATATTTGATACTTCATCATCTTCCTTCATGTTTTGAATCAATGACCACCATTGATCAGCATCTCCAGTGAGGCGGTAAACTGCCATGATAACTTTTTCCCTTTCACTGCTCCCCAAAGCCTGAAATATTTTCTCTAGGGAAAATATTCATTGCTCAGCTACTAAGGGATTTTTATTCCCATTTAACGTTGGTGGTTGTTGCCTCATGAATCGATCTAACATTGATCCTCCTCGCTGTGGATCAGGGTGCTCCATACGGGTAAGGTTATTATTCATAACCTGAGTAAGTTGTCCCAGTATGGTGATTAGCTGATCGGCACCAGTTGCATCACCAGCCCCACTATAATTATCTTGAGCAGGAGGGAAATCCCTACATGGAGTGCGTGCATTGATACAGTTTCCATTTCTTCCACTAGGCACCATTTCTAAACAATGGCATAAACTAGATCAGTTTATGAATCAAAATACATAATCCCATACTTATAAAATACTTAACATAAATTGAACTATTTATGGATATAATCCATAATCATAAAAATGTTTTCTTTGAGGAAGTATATACTCATAAACCCTTCATAATGATTTGTAAATAAAATGAGAGTTATCCTAAGCATATCCCCCGGGAGTGTCGTAACCAAGAGTGCAGCAAGGCCCGTTGTCGTGCACCAGTTCCCGTTCGAGTCTAGCTCAAAGCGGTGTTTTCAGGTTTTACCCCTAGGTACATCTGTGGCAGAGCCGCCTCTACCAGCTCGTATCCAGACAGTGATGTATTGCTCGGAAAACTCACAAAATCTCTACAATACCAAAATTCTAGGAAGTTCTTCTATACTAATCCTCAAAGTTCATCTTAGGTCTACGTGCTCTAATCAGAGTTTATCTAAATCTAGCTTCCAAGGTTTGTACTAAACTTCCTCTGATACCAACTGTAACGCCCCGACCCTAGTTACCCAGAGTCGGTGCATTATTACATAACATTGGCATGATCACAAGAAAGATCAAATCTCGAAAGACCGATTGGTTTAGTAGCCTTGGAAACACTAGATATATTCATAAGTTTTACATTTCATCATAAAATGAAAAACTACTACAACAACATAATGTCTCTATAATCCACACTCATATCCCCACCTAACATCCCTGCAGGTCATTCATAATTTACTTCTTCACTTCCTGGGAAAAATAAAACATAGAAAAGGGGTGAGCTCAAATGCCCAGTAAGGATAACAATATAGCGGAAACTTTCATAAATAAGAATAAACATTTAAGGCAATGTATAATTAAAACAAAAGCCTTTCAAACATGAACTTTCAACATGGTATGGCATAAATAAAATGAAATAATTCCATTTACTTATTCACATAGATATTCTACTAATTGAATAATCACATGCAAAAATCAATAACCACTTTCATAATGTTGGAATGCATAATGCCAGACTATCATAACCACATAGTCAAGGCCTCGTGCCAAGAATACAAATAAGATTTTGTCAAGGCCTTGTGCCAAGACACTAGTTTGTCTCATGAGACCTACCGATGCATCGAGGAGCTATAGCGGGCTCCACCCGTCACATATTAAGTCCAATGCATTCCCATATGAAAAGGTTTAAACATAACATAAACATTCCTATTAAAACTAGCATACGAAATGTCAATACTTTCACCATAAACTATGAATGGTATAAAAATAGCACATCCACAGTCAAACATATCACAAAACCTTCAATACAATATAGAAGTTTTGTATCATAATAAATCAACTTCAAATAATCTTAAAAATCCATCAAAGGATGTTGACATAGATGAAATCAAAATTCTTTTTAAAGAAATATCTCCTTTTATTTTGAAATCATTTTAGATCTATATAAAATAAAACATTTTCTTTGAAAATATTCTTATAAGCTTGTAAGGGAAGCTTTGAAGATTTTATAACGGCGGAAAATAGCCGCACCCGCCGTATAAGTTAAAAAAACATTCTTACCTTAATTCTGTCGAAAAGGTTAAAAAGGACCTTGTTTTGAAAACGACGGAAAGATTCCTTTATAAACCTCTTATAAAAAGTCAAACAAGGGTATAAATGACTTTAACCCATATTCTTGTAAATAATAAATATGTTTTGAAATACATTTCGAAGAAACATGGATGTGGATGATAAAGAAATCCCAGTAGATTATTACGTATAAACAACCTCGGATAATGAAGAGATTGTGAAATAACACTTACCTTGTACTTTTCCTTTGTTGGGGTAGGTTAACCTCCTGTATAATGGTGAAATAATTGTTATTAAATTATACAAGAATCATATACATTAATATGATATCATATATGATCTTTTAACATTTCTTTATTAATAATATCTTAGTATTATCGTCGTTTCGGGTGATAATCGATTCGTTCTTCTTAAATGTTTGGTTACGTAAGACATGTTTGTAATGGATAGATTATATCTTATTCATAATCAGAATGATATTGTCGCTCGTGCGTACGTACGGACTACCGTCTCCACGAACACGATGAGATTCATTCTCCATCGTATCCATTCAAGTCTTATTCTCATTTTAGGGTTAAAAATAATGTTAATATCATTCTTATTATGAATAAGATATAATCTATCCATTACAAACATGTCTTACGTAACCAAACATTTAATAAGAACGAATCGATTATCACCCGAAACGACGATAATACTAAGATATTATTAATAAAGCAATGTTAAAAGATCATATATGATATCATATTAATGTATATGATTCTTGTATAATTTAATAACAATTATTTCACCATTATACAGGAGGTTAACCTACCCCAACAAAGGAAAAGTATAAGGTAAGAGTTATTTCACAATCTCTTCATTATCCGAGGTTGTTTATACATAATAATCTACTGGGATTTCTTTATCATCCACATCCATGTTTCTTCGAAATGTATTTCAAAACATATTTATTATTTACAAAAATATGGGTTAAAGTCATTTATACCCTTGTTTGACTTTTTATAAGAGGTTTATAAAGGAATCTTTCCATCGTTTTCAAAACAAGGTCCTTTTTAACCTTTTCGACAGAATTAAGGTAAGAATGTTTTTTTAACTTATACGGCGGGTGCGGCTATTTTCCGCCATTATAAAATCTTCAAAGCTTCCCTTACAAGCTTATAAGAATATTTTCAAAGAAAATGTTTTATTTTATATGGATCTAAAATGATTTCAAAATAAAAGCAGATATTTCTTTAAAAAGAATTTTGATTTCATCTATGTCAACATCCTTTGATGGATTTTTAAGATTATTTGAAGTTGATTTATTATGATACAAAACTTCTATATTGTATTGAAGGTTTTGTGATATGTTTGACTGTGGATGAGCTATTTTTATACCATTCATAGTTTATGGTGAAAGTATTGACATTTCGTATGCTAGTTTTAATACGAATGTTTATGTTATGTTTAAACCATTTCATATGGGAATGCATTGGACTTAATATGTGACAGGTGGAGCCCGCTATAGCTCCTCGATGCATCGGTAGGTCTCATGAGACAAACTAGTGTCTTGGCACAAGGCCTTGAAAAAATCTTATTTGTAGTCTTGGCACGAGGCCTTGACTATGTGGTTATGATAGTCTGGCATTATGCATTCCAACATTATGAAAGTGGTTATTGATTTTTTCATGTGATTATTCGATTAGTAGAATATCCATGTGAATAAGTAAATGGCATTATTTAATTTTATTTATGCCATACCATGTTGAAAGTTCATGTTTGAAAGGCTTTTGTTTTAATTATACATTGCCTTAAATGTTTATTCTTATTTATGAAAGTTTCTACTATATTGTTATCCTTACTGGGCATTTGAGCTCACCCCTTTTCTATGTTTTATTTTTCCCAGGAAGTGAAGAAGTAAATTATGAATGACCTGCAGGGATGTTATGTGGGGATATGAGTGTGGATTATGGAGACATTATGTTGTTGTAGTAGTTTTTCATTTTATGATGAAATGTAAAACTTATGAATATATCTAGTGTTTCCAAGGCTACTAAACCAATCGGTCTTTCGATATTTGATCTTTCTTGTGATCATGCCAATGTTATGTAATAATGCACCGACTCTGGGTAACTAGGGTCGGGGCGTTACACCAAGAGGCTACCATAATGCACTAAATTAGACCCAATAAGTTTTAATTTCTAAATATTTATTGAAAATGGGTGTCATACAAGTTTTAGGTCATTCTTACACCTTATATTCTAACTATATTCATTATGTAAACTCATTTCTACATTCATCACTATAATTAATTTCAACTGTATTCACTAATCATTAAGGGAAAAAATTAATTTCAAGAAATTTGATAATATAAATTATACTTATTCAAAATATGGAATCCATTTTTACAAATTAAAACCATATAAGTGGAAAAAATTAATTTAAAATTAATCTTAAATACGTGGCGAGATAGTGGGTTTTAAATTGAAAATACTTAAAAGTTTAAAATGATTTTATATCCATATTCAATATAAAATTGATTCCAATGACCCCAATTGGATTAATAGATTTAAAATTTATCTAATTAAAATTTAAATAAAATTTAAAATAAAATTTATCCTCATAAACTATTTGAATAAAAATTCGGTTTTAAATTAAAATTCATTATTTGTTTACTATTAATAAAAAAAATTCTCAAATTAATTCAAAAAATTCACCCTAAGATAATTTTAAAATTAATGTTAAATAATGAATTTTAAATTTTCAAATAAAATTTATAAATTTTTAATAATTTAGTTTTTAAACAAGTGCACCATTAAAAGGTGATAAAATTACCTTTATAAAAATATAGTTTTTATGCGTAAAATTTGATTTGTTATTATCTTATGCCTACCAAATATATTTGGTGAATGTCAATTTTTTTTTGAATATATAATATATAAATTTAATTAATATCATTTCATAATATTATTTAATTTAATTTATTAATTTATATCATCTCTAGTCACATAAAAATAGGTATTTTATAAGATCATTTCTTTTATATTCAATTGATTTTTATATTCACTTCTAATTAATTGGTAAACAATAATTTAACCATATATTTTCATAACTTAGTTGAGCCAATTTATAACCTCTAATTTGACATCTAGGAGATAATTATCATTTTTAATAATAATCACTACTGTAAAATAAGCTTATACCAACAGTTCCAAATTATTGGGCTATGAGGTGTGGGGATAACCATATCCCAACGGTTCAACTTGAACCGTTGGGGTAGGTTGCCTAGATTTTAGAAATACTAATGATTCAATGTCAAACATTGGTAATTTTCTTTCCCAATGGTTAATAACATTAGGTTAATACAACTAGACCAATGTTTTTTAACCGTTGGTATACACCTATTGCAATGGTTCATAGTGAACTGTTGCCATGGGTTGGGCGGTATGGGTATACCCCAATTGTTTAGTAACCATTGGTATACCTACTACTGAACACTCTATTCCAATGGTTTCATTGAAACAATTGGGATATAGGTATACCAATGGTTCTCAAACCGTTGGTATACACTACTCAATCAACATACCAATGGTTCATAGAACCATTGATATTTCCTTTTCTCCGCAAAAAAAAACAGTAGGCACCTCTTCCAGCAAGCCAGATTCTGTAAAGACGGTAGAACCTGTAAAAAAATTCAATGAGATTTATTTTGACTATGTGATAAAAAGGGCATGGTTAGGGTAAAATAATAGGGATGATGTATTTTTAATAGGGAGGATAATTCTATTTAGAGGGATAGAAATTCAAAGGGCAGAGATTTAGTTTCACATCTAGGTATGAAGATCCATGTTGTCCATTCAGTAAAGCCAACCTCAAACTATAGTAATTAAAGGCATGTTTGGATAGTTACATGTTATGACTAGGATCATAAGGAACAATGTTTATCATAATGGATTTGTTCATACACACAATGCATTGAGTTTCTAGAAATAATCACTTTAAAAATATCATGAATGATAAAAAAACTAGTCACATGAAAAAAACAAAAAGTAGCCTCCCATCTGGGGAAGGGATCACACTCCTAATGGTGGAATGACTTAGGATCTGTGAAACAGGTAAAATTATTTATCAAGGACTATAAATGGTGTGAAAAGATGTTTTTCCATCAACAAGTGGTCTTGAGAGCTCTACTGATACTGATAGAATATGGTACTCGAGTTAGTGTGGTGGTGAGGACTTGTAAGAATATGTAGACTGGGATTCAAGGAAAGTTCCAAGAATATCATATTGTATTTGAGTTCATCATGAGGTAATTATTCCTTTTTTGGGTATGAGACTGATTTGATTCTCAAGGACTCTAATAGATTACCCTGTGTAAGATATATGAGTACCAAGAGGACTGACATTTTTCACTTAGATGGTGAGAGATTTTTGAAATGGGGGTGTATGTCTGGAGTGACTAGAACCTTGTACCTATATGGTGAGCTATGATATGGACCAAATTCCCTTGTTTTGATTTCATACACATGTTGGGTGAAAAATTCCAACAAGTATAGTGATATATCTTAAGGAATAACAACACCTTGAGTGATAAGGTGCTGGAAGGACCCTTACTTGAGTGATAATGAAGTTATAATATTACAACATGATATCTAACCCTACCATGATTGATAAGGTAGTGGTAAATATTATGGAATCACCTTGAGTGATAATGTTCTAGATGAACCCAACCATGAGTGATAATTGAGTGTTTGGAATGTGATATTAGACATACCATGGTTAATATGGTATTATTTTAGAAAATGGATTTACATTGAGCATAATGTATTAACATGGATGTTTGTTGAGTGAGATGGTTGGTATGTGATATATAGTGGTATGAGTCACTACCTTTAGTAGTATGGTATATGTTGGGAGTAGAGTTATGACCTTTATTTAGTGATGAGTATTAGTTTTGGGCTTAGATACATGAATCTATCCTACACATTCAGGTTGTGGTTGAGTAATCATTGATAGTCCCTATTTAGAGTTTTTGGGTATAGGATGGGTTTCACGTATGATGGTACAATGATGCAAGTTTTTTGTTCAAAAAAATGTATCTATTGTTGGGTATCATGGAAACATATTTATCACACGATGACCTATTACACATGGATTCCTATTTTCCTAGTTGCAACATGATATCTGACACAATATGTGTGTCTATTTATTTTTATAACATTTACTTCTCTTAGGTATACATCTATATGTAAAAATATATTAGTGTCTCTTTGTGAGATTCTAGTGTCATATATTTCTAAAACCTAACATGATCAACCTGGTATGTATGTAGATAATATGATAGTTTTAGTGATCTATGAAAAGATTATGTACTGGATTGGGATGGAGTAGCTCAATAGGGATTGAAGGTGATGATATTAGGTGGTGATCGAGGATGGAAATAGAGCATGTTGTGTATTTTTTTTGTTTGGGTCATATTGGTGGGAAATTAGTTGATGTATGACTGTATACATCCACATGGTTTATTATTATAATTTTTTTAGATGAGAATACTACTAAAAGATATAGATAAATATATATATATATGCGTGTGTGTGTGTATGTGTGTGCTAGACGTTTTCATTCACAGAAATGAATGGTGTGGATCAAACCAGGATTATATATCAATATAGAAGAACTATATGGTGCAATGTTGTGTAGGTATCTACCCTTATCATAAGAGACTCATGATATATATATATATATTTGTGTTTGTGTGTTTGTGTGCTAGCTGTTTTCATGCACAACTATGAATGGTGTGGATCACACAAGGCTTCTATAATCTTCTCTTTGTTCTCGAAGTGTCAATGAAAAGAGCATGTTTTTGAATACAAATAAATATACTAAATAATACTCCAAGAACATTCACTTCAATTTTATATTAACTTCTTTATGTTTTCAATAATTATCCATTGAAAAATATTAACTATCAATCCACATAATTTGCAGATATCTCATTTTAAATCCATGACATAATATATACAAATATCTTACGAGAATACCTCTATTTTAATTCTCCACATTGTCCTTAACTTTGTAAAGATTTTAAACCTCAAACTGAATATCTGTGTCATAAAAAACCATTCAAACTTTCGTTTTAAAATCCTGAACCTCATGACATAGAAACTCATTGTTGAATTGTGTTTCCAAAAAAAAAATGCCTTTAACCTTCACACCAAGGCATGAAACAACACTTCTTAATGAAATATTACCTTCAAAACATTGGACAACATGACCTGTTGGACATTTTTCTCCACTAAAAAATCTTGATACACCAAAACACCCATCTTTCCAAAAATTCTATGGGAAATGATATAGGGATCTCTCCAGCATCTTTCTATACTTCACTATACACTGGTCTGCCACAGCGAGCATAATTCCTTTAGTGAGTGTCCCCACTATAATTATTCTCATTAGAACATAGGATAAATGTTTCAGTATGAATATTAAAAGGAGGAGGACCTAAATCATATGAATTGGTGGTGATGAATCTTGTCGTGGGGAGAACCACAAGCCAAACATGTGTTAAACAACGACACCATCAATGTTTTTAGATATATGGGCTTAGGTAAACACCCAAAGGGGTGGACAAGAGGCCAGGAAAACACCCCAAATTGGTTTCTCCATAATATATGGTCACAATAGACAAGATAGAACAAATAAATTATTTAATATTCTATAACAATGGATCACCGTAAGGTTGTAGCGAACGACACAATGATGTAACATCTAAAGGGAAACAAAACAATGGAATAGAATCATACCCCCTACACAAAACATTTACAAATTCATTCACTTCTCCTAAACATGGAAATTTCATTTATAATATTCAAAGGGTGAAAAGTGAAGTGTCATGGTCAAGGCATATTCCTACTCGGGAAATGTCATTTGAGATAAATAGTATGATAATCAAATTTATATTATTCAAAGAAAACAAAAACTAACTATCCACAAAACAAACACCAAAAAGAGGAATATGGAAAACTAAAACCAAATCTAAAAATGATACAAATAACTATCACTACTCTTTGGTTTAGAAGACATCACACCTCAGTTGGAGGGATTTTATTATACAATCATGTAATTTCATTATCACACAATTAATTTAATTATATTTAACATTTATTCTAAAACTCATTCAGCACAAATAAAATGAAATAAGTTAAGAAACTAGATCAAAATAACTATCACTGTGTGTTTTTGAAGACAACACACCTCCATTGGAAGGGTTTTATTATAAAAACATGAATTTATTTATCTAATGAAACAATTATTTTAAAGAACATTTATTCAAGATATTCAATTCAATATAATTAATTATAATTAATAAAGAAGCTAAATTCAATTTAAAACATTCTTGAATTAAAGAGGCTAGAAGATAGAACCTACCTCAAGGTGAAACCAAGCCGTCCACTTTGGAACTTGGAGCTTTCTAATTAAAATATATTTCTCCCCCACTGGGTATACACACCTTCACATGCATGCAATGACACCCAGTCCCTATGCACACACCTGCATGGCCATGAACATGTGCAAGGGGATCCTTGTACATATGCTTATATGGATATAAAATTATCCACTAACCTGTGTATGCATTTATATATATATACATGTGAACCCCTAGCCCGATACATGCATACTCAATGCCATGGTTGACTATACATGTAACAGGGGGACCCACATACATATACTTACTTACCTATGCACACGCAGGCGAGTCGCCCTTGACTTGGCGACTCGAAACCAATGATCATGGATCAACTCAGTACAAAAAGGATATTAGAAACCATAAAACACATAAATTATTTTACATAACTAGTGAGAAACCAACCAGCGACATTAAATCCTTACCTTGATTGGCAGTAGATAACCAAATCCACCCAAACCAACAAAAAATTATACAACGCCCTACCGAAAACATAATATGGAGTCAAAAGCACTGAAATCCCCAAATAAATGAGGTGTGAGACAAGTAGTAACTAGATAATCTTAGCTTGGATCAAAGCTAGTGGATTGAAATAATCTGAACCCCTTCTGGACCCCTTCACAGAATATAACAAACCTCTATCCATATAAAGCAGTAAAAGTCCTAAGTAGCCAATGCGATAAAGAAAATAAAATGAAAATTAAAATAAAACATACCTATCTCGTGTGACTATACACATCACTGCCCGCATATAAAAACCATAATTCCTTATGGGTCAAATCATGTTCCTGCAAGCAAGGGTAAATAGATCCATGTTTCAAAATGATACCATCAAATAATAAATTATTATTAATTAGCAATTAATATTCCTATTAATTAGTGGAAATATTTTCACATAAAACACTATATAATGATGAATCAATATTAATTGTACCTATCACTATTTTTGGACCTACATCATTTATCATTAGATTATCATAAACCATGTGATAAATTTTCATTCCTAATTCATGTGGATAGAACTTCAAAATTCATCCTCAATACTATGTAAAAGACATTGATTCAGTTATTGAGAATATTGAATGGGTCACCCATACATTGGACATCCATGAAACATCAAATAAATAGAAGTAAAAAAGATAAATAACCCAAATGAGATTAACATAATTAAAATCAATCCAAAATAAAAAATTAATCATAAAAATAAGATTCAGTGAAAGTAGAATCAAACATACACTAGGCCGAGTTGAAAAATATAATATCACGTACCAATAAAAAATAAAAAAACAATTATACCCATATATCCATTGTACAATATCATATTTTTCACCATATCCCAACTCACCCATGGATAAACAAACATGATATGATTATACCAAATGATGAATATTGAACATATACACATAATATGAGCTACAAACAAACACAAATAGATATAAATGATGTAAAAGTAGTATTATTCCTATAATTCACACCTAATATAGATTTTTCATGGGCACATAAATCACCAAAAGCCCCAAATTAAATTGGTCCAAATAAAGAAGGCAGAATAAAACAACCTCAAATGGTGGAAAATTGTGGTAGATGAACCAAGAAGATAAAAAATGATTGCCTTCGGCAGTGGATTCCAAATCACATCTGAGGTAGACCCAAAAGAACCATGATACTCCCTAGAAACAAGGATCAATGTTAGAATCAGATAACCTCAAAACCCATAGGGTTTAGCCGAATGAAACCTGGAAACGGGAGAGAGTAAAACTCTATGAAATTGAAGAATTAAAGAAGACGAATTCTTACCTCAAAGTACCGACTAAGAACCCATAATAAATTCTAGAGAAATACAGGGAGGAGTGGGAGCCAAGGGAGGAGGATGTCGGGTGGGGATTTCGACCATGGGGGTCTCGTGCTTGACTGGAGAGGATTAGGGGTCGGTGGACGTCTCCAGAGGAGAGGGAGCTGAGAGGGGATGTGGGAAATCACTGGAGGAGAGGGATCCGAGAGGGGTGGGGGTGGGGGGGTGGGGGACGTTTCCAGAGGAGGTGGAGCTGAGAGGGGATTGGGGACGTCGCTTGAGGAGAGGGATCCAAGAGGGGCTACGGGTCAGGACGTGGAGGCCAGGACGTTGAGGCAGAGACGGATGCTGAGAGGTTGAGGTAATGAGAACGTACCACACTCTTCTCTTTAAATTTCTCAAGATCAAACCTACATGCTTTCAAAGTATTATAGTAATGGAACTAAAAGGAATTAAAAGACAGTATTGCAAGAAAGATGTAGGTTGAAGTGGAGGCAATGCATGTATAAGCATAAGGAAAGTACTATTTTTATTCTAGAATAACTAGAAAAAAAAATAAGAGAAATAATATATGATATAAACAATGAACAATATATATTTTTAGCAATTTATTCAAAAGTGTAAGACAATAAAATCATATTTAATAATTAAATGGACAACTTTACTTGTGGCTATATTTGTTTGTTTCTTTTAATTATGTTTTAGCATCAATCAGAATCTCATTATGTAAGTATAATCTTTCTCAATTAATAATTTTCAAAAAATACAAAATACATGTATATTGTGTCAAGAAGGTCATCTTTCTCAATTAACCAAACAATGTCATCAAGAGGGAGTTCATTGAATATGAAATAAGAATTAATTTTTATCCCACTTGATAAGAAAAGTTTATTAGAGGATACAATTTCTAATAAAATAGAATATATCATAGCATAAAACAATTAAAAAAATGTATATGTACTATAAAAAATAAAAATATTATAACAAAAAAACTTAATAGTAAAATCTTATTTATATTTTTATTGCAAGTGCCTTATTTCTTATCACCAATTTCAACCCTTTTAGTATCATAGATAAAATTATAACCTCTTTCCTACAAGGGGATGATCAACAAAGTAAAACATAATGGTACATGGAAGGTTCCATGACTATGATAGAGTGGTATGTGTCATTATAGTTGAACTATACCATGATAATGTTATCATCCCATATCTAGCTAGAATCTAACATACAATCCCTTTTTTATATCCTTTAAAACATAAAAGTATTAATTTGTATTGTTTTTAATCTAATGGAGATATTTTTTAATGATCCATTATTGGGTCATGAATTCATCCTATAATCACATCCATAACTAAGATGTGAACCAAGTGTCTTGTTATGATGTGACCATATATAGTACCTCATACAATCAGAAAATATAATTTATTTATAAGCATCAAAATCCATCTACTAAACTCTAAACATGAATAGGGACACAATATTATTACATGCTTTAGTCTCAAAACTAAAAAACTCCTTACTATGATTGGTAATATGTTCCAATAATAGATTCTCCAATATAATCCCAATCAGTTACTCTGTACAATCTTCTCTAGAATAGAGAATATTATACTTTTTTATAGTCCAAGATGAACTGGGTATCATGTGATCACCTATTGATGATTCCTGACAAGAGATATTTTCATTATAGCTCATTATCTATAAAATATCACAAGATTATATAAGTGGAAATTATAGAATCCTTCCTGAATTAGAATAGTATTATAATTTAATTTTTAATATCAATGATTTTTACTACATGTGATAACTAAAAGGGTGAAAGATATTTATAGTTTACTACAAGAGATTAAAAAGATGCATAAAGAATAAACTCATAATATTAAGAGGGATTACAATTATTTGAGGTTGAGAAATATTCCCACATTATGAAGTGCCTATAGTTTGGACCAAAACTCAAGGAATCTGTAATCAACCCAAGATGAACCTCCCTAAAGAACTGAGAAGAAATGTGTTTCCACTCAAATCACATTGAAGAATTTATACCAAAAATAGATTCATAATAATACAAAATAAATCTTTAGAACATTTGTAGATTCATCCACTTCATCCTCATAGAATAATGTATCCCAGTACCATAATAAATTTATAATTGCTAAGTCCTTTTTATTTTTAAGTGTTGTACAAAGATCAATTTATGTGCAAAACCCAATGATATAAAATAGAAAAAAACTCACCAATACATTAAGGGTGGATGTGAGAATATGTATGAAGAGTAGTTACCCAAACCAATAGAAAAATTATGGTTAATCTATCCAAATGCATCAATGAAATAAATATAGAAAAACTACCTCAAAGGAGAAAAAACAAGATTTTTTGTAAAATATTGGTGTGGATGGAAGTTTGGGCACATTGACATTGATTGTTGGTATAATATATATACTCATATAAGTGGTATAAGAGAATAAAGAAAATGATATAATAGTTAAAACTAAGAACAAAACTGTTATGCAAAATTAGTTTTCACATATGAAGATAAATTTATCTCTTAGAATCGTATTTGAAAGGCTTGATAATTTTTGTGAATATTACAATGTTTATGGTCACTTATATGAGGAAATTTTGTATTTAGAAACTCAAAATGAGGCATATGTTAATTAAAAGAGGATTCTATGATTGAATAAGTAGGGAAAAAAGGAAAAAAAGTATACCTTGTGGTGTAAACTGAATAAAAATGTAGAAAAAGACAATCCCAAGTGGTTATTGAAAAGATATGATCATCATGGGGTTTTAGTAAGGATAATATGCTTCTATTAAAGTTGGAAAGGATACATCATAGACTATTTAAATTTTTTTTGAGGGTGTGACTTGATGCTGAAGGATGTTTCTATTGGTTCCCACTTACCCTTAAAGTAGATTTTCAATAAAATAAAAAATTTATTGTAGATAGAATATTTAAAAATATACATAAAGATCTACAAATTTTATGATAGAAATTTTGAACTAAAATTGAAAATCATCCAAGAAAGAGATAGTATAATTTTATTAGTAGTTGACAATTCTAAATAAGATCATAATAGATTTCCTAATGAAAATCAAAATCAGTTGAAGATGTTTTTTGAAGGTGTAATTATGTTGGTCATCGAGCTATCATATGTATTAATTTGATTCCTAGAAAAAATAATTTGATTAGTGGTAAGGGAAAAGTTCCAATGTTATCAATTTCTAAATCATTTGCTACATATGGATCTACACATATAAAGAATTTTGAAAATGATAAGAAAGAATGTTCGATCATATTGTCTAATGATTTATAAAAGGATAAA
Source organism: Viscum album (assembly GCA_963277665.1). Taxonomy (NCBI): domain Eukaryota; kingdom Viridiplantae; phylum Streptophyta; class Magnoliopsida; order Santalales; family Viscaceae; genus Viscum; species Viscum album. The sequence goes on from OY728167.1 coordinate 723,369,904, forward strand.
CTAAAAAAATGAAAAACATTGAGAGTTCTATAATTTCTCAAGTGAGTATGCAATTTTCAAACAACAATAAAAATGTGAAAGAATAGAAAATCATGTTTCCAAAAAAATGTTTATAATGTGATAAATAAGAAAGTGAAAATAAAATCAAACACTTCTGAGATACAAATAAAAAGTACTCCAGTGTTGAGAAAAAAATCCTCATTTAGTGTTATAACTTAGAAGTTGATAATCACACCTTATTACCATACTTGTTGTAACATCCCGGTTTTGGGTGCCACCCAAATGTGCCTCATACCCAGTTGGTCACATGGACTCAAGAGAATTTACCTGAATGCAAAAGGCTTCCAACTAGCAGTGAGGGCCTTGGGTGTGATAGTGGGGAAACTATGTCGTCATTGGCAGAGTAACATAGCGGAAAAAAATCAAATAGTAACAAAAGAAGTAACATCATAAAACATGGTAAACAACAGAAAACTGATAGTAAAATTAACTGTATAAGATATATATAAATTAATTATGTATGTAAAAATTTTCTAGGAAAGCAACCAAACAATTCATAATGATGTAATACAGAATAGAAAACAAAGTACTTAAAAGTAAATAAACTCCAATAGCATCGCAAGCCTTATCTTGGTCTCATGCTCCACAACCCCACAACAATCAAGCACCTGATGCAGAAGGGTGCTTTCCCTTATCTACACCTACAGTTATATAACCTGTTTAGGTCCAAAAGAATGACCCAAACAGGGTGTGAGACAAATCCCAGTTGGTAACCACCAAAATATTTGTGCCTAACCGTCAGTGAATATATATAGTAGGAAATATGAAAAATAAATCAATAAACTAGGAAGTAATCAAAAGTAAACAATCCTAGAGTTTCAATTACATTCATTTACAATTATAAATTACTCAAACTTTTGAATAATGAAAACCTTGGGATCTATCCTAAGCTTCGTATCCCCTTGTATAATAGTATCAACAGATGTCTCAGAAGACCATCTAAAAAAACATTAAAGTCCAAGTCCAAGCTTGTGATTTGTCTTGGCAGACTCATCACAGTCATTCAATTATTTATAAAAACCCTTGGGGAAATCTCTCATGGTCTAACCCCTTTGGTTTAACATAGCACCGATCAAAATAAAAACAACCACCTGGGTAACTCTCACAGTTAATACCCCTAGGTCAGCACATCATATCAAAATAATAGATGACCTACAGGTGGATCTCATGGTCAACACCCCCTAGGTCCACATAGTATAAATAATCATAAACGGCATCCGGGTTGCTCTCACGATCAATAACACCTAGGTCAAAGTCTACTCCAAGGCTCTCAGTGTGCACAAATAATTAATTAAAGGCTCTACATGCAATACAAAATATTACATGGATCAACTTTAATCAAGTCATAAACACAAGCATCACATATATCCAATAAACTTCATCCTAAATAACTCAAGGCATAAAAACTAGGTATGCCTCATAGTAAACCTAGACCAAACAAAAAATAACTGTCAAACATGGGAACACACCCATGGGGTGTCCCATAAACAAGGGTATATAATCTTAGCATAGGAAACAACCATTAAACAATTAACCACACCATATAAGGTATTAAACAGGGTCATCATCCAAAACACGTAATACCCCAAACATTGGTATTCGGAAATTTAGGCATATATAATTAAAAGACGATCAAAGAAAGTCACAAACCACCTACCTTGACGTTATACAATGAAAAATATTGAACTTCGGCCCTTGAATCAATCTAGAACATCGTATATATACAAAAAGTTCAATAATGATCAACCCTTGATATCTCATGAGAGAGGATAAAAAAGGAAGAGAGGCTTTAGGGGAAGATAGAACTCACCGGTGGGAATCCAACACACTCAATGGAGTCTCAATCGGAGCTCGGACAGAGAATCGGTAGGGGTTTGTAGTTCGCGGCCATCTTGTCACTCTCCTATACAAACACTGGGGAGAAGAAGATTGTTCTGAAAGTGAGAGGAAACCCCACACCGAGATAAAAACTAAAAATAAAAATACACAGCATGTTCATTTAATGTACATGCATGTATTATCGTCAACTGGATCCCGCTTTAGGCAGTCTACCAGGTCACCTACATGGCCATGTTCTCGGTTGTTACACATCCATTACACAACTACATGTAGAAATTGGGTACACAATGTTTACTACAAAGTAGGCAGTGTGTACTTATTAACTTCCACAATTATTCCCCTTTCCTAAAAAACAACCCGAAATAAAGATCCATACATGAAAAGAAGATTCGAGTTCTTACAAATATCCCCCCTTAAAGAATATTTTCCTTGAATTTCCCTTCCAAGGGTGGTGAAGAAGAAACATCAAATAGCTCTGGCCACTGTGATCGTAAGTCGACCCCCATCTCCCAAGTCTCATACTTTACTCGCCCGTGATACCATAAAACCCTTACCCGAGGTATAGACCAGCCACAAAGAACCTTCATGCTGCGATCCACAATCTAAATAGGGATATTCATTAATGATTCATCCACCTCCAACTCAACCTCCTCTGGTTGAAAAACATGAGATGGTTCTGAAAAGCAATTCCATAGCCCCAAAACATGGAAGACGTCGTACATAGCCTAATACCTCTGAGTAAATTTCATCTGATAGGCAACCGACCCGACTCTCTCCATAACCTCAAATGGCCCGGTGTATCTCAGTGAAAGATTTCCTTGTCTCCTAATCCTCTTGTGTCCCAACCTCGATGTGACATGTAATAAAACATGATCTCCATCCTCTAACAACAAAGGTCTTCTTCGTAGATAAATATAAGACTTATAGAGATACTGCGTAGTATCCATCCTCTTATGAATCAACTCCACCTACTCAGTGGTATTCTTGACAAGAGGAGGTTTGAGCATAGCTGCCTCTCATGCCTCTAGACAACATAGGAGTGATCAAAATGGAATACCATAAAAATCCTCATAATGTTCCATCAGAATTATTTCCTAAAAACTATTTTTATAGGAAAACTACATGAGGGGTTTGTGCCTTTCCCAAGATCCCCTGAAATCTTGGACACATGATCGAATCATTTCCTCCAAAACCTGAAACATACGCTTAGACTGGACATCTGTTTGGGGATGGTAAGCTGTACTCAGAAGTACCTGTGTACCCAAAGCCCTCTATAGTCTCTTCCATACACAAGAAGTAAACCGAGCATCCCTGTCTGAAATGATAGAGTGTGTAAGCCCATGAAAACATAAAATCTCTTATATTTACAACATTCCCAACTCGTCAACACTAAAGGTTTCCTTGATTAATAAAAAGAGTGCAACCTTCACGATTCTGTCATCAACAACCCAAATTGCATCATTTCCTCGAGACGACCTCATAAAACCCATCACAAAATCCATCGCGACATCATTCCACTTCCACTTGGGAATGGGTAACTATTTTAAAATCTATATGGGTCACTGATGCTCCACCTTCATCTGCTGACAGGTGGAACATCTCATAACAACACCAAAAACATCATTTTTCATACCTAGCCACTAATACTGACAATGGAGATCTCGAAACATCTTCGTGACACCACGAAAAACTGCCCAAACTAAGGAATGGAAATCCAGCATCAACTCCTCATGTATGTCTTCTGACACCCATACACGCCCATGAAAATGCAATACCTCATCCTCACCTATGGTCCACATAGAATTATAGACCTCTCATAACACACTCTCTTATATGAATAGACATTCAGAATATAATAGCTCTCTCATTCTCACTCGATCCAATAGAGTAGAGGTAAAAGATATTGAAGAAAGGCATGTATTCCCTTGTCTATCATGAACCTCCAAATGTATCTCAGATAATAGATCCATAATCTGCCACTCACTACAGGCCTCCCGAACTGCTTGTATCTGAGTCCTCCTGCTCAACACATTATCCATTGCATTTCCTTTCCCAGGCATGTAGGAAAATTCAATGCCAAAAGACTGAAGGTACTTGATGCACGCCTATTGTAGGGTGTGGAAAAACAATTATTTCCTAAATTAAAATGCAGTAATGTGGTTGACCTAGGATTTATCCCGAAGAGGAGTGCACACAAAATAGTTTTTCAAAATAAAATGGGGGTAAAAATGTTTGTTCTTTTGAAAAGAAATTTGAAATTCAAATGACTGAAAAACTATGATATTAAAAGGGTGATTAGGCCGGGGTCGGTTTCCTAATTGTAATGCTATCATTTTTCAATTTAATTCCAACCACTTTTTCTTAGTTGATTAAAGTGAGTTTCCACAGTCGTTTCCTCTCACTTCCTTGGTGAAATTATGATGGTGAGAGAAAAGCTTACCAAGATCTCGGTTTGGTCAACTCCCCTTCCATGTGTAAAATAGTTGTATTGAATATCCTTAATTGACATGGAAAATACCCGATTGGGTCTTTTTTATCCCAAAAAATCAAGAACATCCACTACCCCTTTTACACGTACTGACGATCGTCGAGTATTCACCACTAATCCCTGGTCCATTCCATCATATATAAACTAGAAATTAATGGAGGGAGATAATGATTATTTTACCAAGGAAAAAATAAATAATGGAATTAAAATTCCAGAATAATCACACTTGATAATAAAATCCTCTATATGAAATTGAAAACAACTTTGAAGAAGAAAGAAATTTCATTCAATTACGTCCAAGAACTCAAGCATTACGAAATAGAAAACCCACCCTTCCCCAATCACTCAAAATGTTTACCCCACCATAGTAAGGGTAATCGAGATTATTGGGGAAGAAGAAGGAATTGAAAAACTACGTAAAAGAAAATAAATAAAACAGACTGCCGAAAATTCATCCTCCTTGGTGTCCCAGAAGGAATGAGATGGAATGAGAGATGCTTTGAGAGGGAGGAGCTCTCCTCCTTTTATATCCAGAATTAATCCCCCGAATTTTGATGTTTTTTAGCCCTATTAAATGACATATTCACGCATTGTAACCTTATTTAATGTTGTGAATAATTACATTGGGCGTTTCCCCTCAAAATATCAGAGGATTTGGAGAAGTATTTCGAGAGTTATGTCTATTTTACTCTGACCATTTATCATGTCCAATCAGACTCAACAAATCGCAAACCTCCGGATTAGGATGATTTAATGACCCCCTTAAACGGACAATTCATGCGGTTTTGCCTTCATTAAAAATTATCCAAAACACCTTGCGCATTCCCCCACCAAATTTCACAACAATTGGGCCCACCATGAATGAATTATGAACCCCACACCAAAACATGGCAGATCTGTGAACAATTTTCATTCACCTACTTGTGAGCTTCTTTTGAGCTTTCATATGGCTGATTAAGATTTTGGTCCAAAAAGATGAAATTATACCCTAGATGTTTAGAATCTATAAAATAATGAGTTTTGAAATTTGGATTAGTGTCAGAAATGTTATGTCCAAAATACAGAAATAATTTAAAATAGTTAAAAATCTGAAATGTGCCATTTTACTGTTCATCTCAAAATAACACCAATATTATAAAAATACACCAATTCATCATAAAGTAAAAATTTTATGTGTTTTAAAAAATGAAATTAAATGTAAATTTAATTGAAAATATTTTCTCTATCAATTCCCCCACACTTAGCACCTGGACTCCTGGACAAGTAAACATCAAAATCAAATCAAATCCAAAACGCATACCAATGAGGTCTACCAAATCCATACCAAGAAAAAATATATCATGAATCATCAAAATCAATTATTTCAAGTTCACCATTTTAAATTATTTAATATATTTTCACTTCATTTCATATCCCATGCACACAAAACACCTAAATCACATGAATTTTCTCTCATCTCACAAATGTAAATGCTCAACAAGGATTTTCTCATCCGAACTCACACAAGAGTCACCATAGGCTTGATAAATTCCTTCTTATCTACCTAATGTGATTCAAGGACATGTGTTTATCATGATTACTTTTTTGGGTTTTTCTGTGGCTTTCGGTTGGTAGGATTTAGATGTTAAAAATTTTGAGGTCGAAAAAGGTGGTCTTGGCTCATTTTGAATAAAAATTGCAAGATTCTAATTTTCACTAAAACCTGGTCTCCTTATCTTCCCATTTGTAGAAAATAGGCCCCATAACCATTTAATCATCTTAGGATTTCAACAGCAAAAATTACAATCTTTTCAAACATGATTTTTCTTGAAAGCTCCAGATAGGCACAATATTATTTTTACATCAGAAGCTCCAGAAAGGCACAATTTCTCTTATCATGAAAGCTCCAAAAAAGGCACAAATTTTAATATAATAATTTTTCAGCATCACACACATCTCTTCAAAAATTTATTTTCCACCCAAATATTCACCAAATGAGGTATCACAACACAAGACAGCTTTGGCCACACTTAAGTTCAACTAGATCATTCAATTTCACTTCAAGAGCAGTTTGGATAGGGAAAATTGGATTTTAATATGGATAACCTAACAAGATATTCATGGATTATAAGGGATACAAGGATTAATGTAAGGCAGACCATAATAAAAAATATTATTTTGAAATGGGGGCTTAAAACCAAATAAATGCCTCAATCATTTAAAACACATGCACCCCAAACCCTCATGTTTTGAAAGGAATAAATCAAATTATGGTTAAAGCAAGCATGGTCTGTTTCTCTCATTAAATGAGGTGAATGAAAATAATATGAAAAAAATGGTTCAGAAGCCTCACAGGAAAGTGATTTCAAATATATAGACAATGAAATATAGAATGGTATTCAAAAATCAATGTACTTTTCATGAATTTATAAAATATTTGAACTTAACACAAAGTCATTTCAGCATTAATTTAAGCTTAGTTTCATGGAATAGATTGGTTCACTCATTGAAATATGTTTCAAAAATGGTAATGATAATCATTTCAGCTCAAAAGTTTAAAAAACACACCAAAAATTGAAAAAAAAACACAAAATGAAAATCCTAAACTACAAAGGTTACCTCCCCCACACTTAAATGATTCATTTTTTTCAATGTGTTCAAGTGGATTTAACATGTAAGCCAATTTTAAAATGAATCACAATAGCAAGAAAGTGTAAAGGATAGGTACAACCTGACTTATTAGCAATGAAACGTTGAGTTTGGATCCTAAGTGTTTCTCTTGGAAAACCTAAAAAAAGTAAAAACATAACATAAGAAATTTATTAAAATAAATGAAAATAGAATTTGAATAATAAAAGAAGCATAAATCTTGGACTAATCCTGCAAGTGGGTCCTAGGTTTTGACTGCCTCCAAAGGGACAATTCTAACCAGTTATCCCCAATCTGATGGTGGGTGAGAATTCTTGCTCATGAACCAACAAAAAATCTTCTTTCCCACATGTACTTGTTCCTTTTTTTGAGGACTCCATTGATATAGAATACCAAGTACACCCCCATTGTAGTGAGATACAACATGCATTGTGGGGTAAGGACAATGAATGCGTCCTCTTTCTTAGTTTCCACTTTCACAATTTCCTTTTCATTAACCAGTGTGTTCTCAAGGAATGCTTCATTAATGGAATAATCAAAGGGAATGTTAGAGTTTAATTCTATTTGGAAAAAATTAAAGCATGAAGAATCAATATCAAATTCTTCCCTTTTAGAGTAAGCAGCTCGTATAACATTTTCCTCTAGAAAAAACACTTTGATCATTTCAGGTACTCCCTCTAATAAACGTTCAACAGGTTTAGGGAGCTCTAGATGTTCCTCTTTGGATGAATCTTCTTTTCCATCGTCTTCCTCCAAGGAAATAAGCATGTTGGATTAATCTGAAAAATTAAATTAAGGGAAGGTAATACTCAATTCGGTTTCAACAAAATCAAGAGATAATGTGTTCAGGAAAAGATTTTCTCCCTGAGTTTGTTCATCTTCAGTCACTTATTCATTGGAAATCACCTCTTGGAGTTGATTATTAGAATATAGAGGAAGGTAGTCGGAATCCTCAATTTCATGGACTTCCTTATAAAAATCAGGGAAGTCTAAGGGGGGATCTTCTTAGACTGTGGAAACTTCATAAAATTCTGGAAGGTAATGGGAGAAAACAGTTAGCTTTTGGGCCATTTGTTTAAAAACATCTTTGTTCATGTCCTCCCTTAGTCCATATATGAATTCTTTGAATGTTTTATCATCATTATTTATTTTCCAAAATAACCTCACCTGTATAACAATAGAAGAAACACCATCCTCCGCAGAAAAGGTTGAGTCAATAATTGGTTCATTTATCAGTGGGTAATTATTCCATGAATTAAATAAACAGTCATTTGAAAACAACATGGCAAATGTTTTTTTTTTGTTTTTTTTTAATTTTGAAAAGAGTGAATTATTTATAATTAGGTTGTGGAACTGCCTCCCCGGCAATGATGCCAATTTTGGCGCACACCTGTTATAAGTTTGACGCACGCCTGTCGTAGGGCATGGAGAAACAATTATTTCCTAAGTTAAAATGCATTAATGTGGTTGACCTAGGATTTCTACCAAATTGAAGTGCACACAAAATAGTTCTTCACATTAAAATGAGGGTAAAAATGTTTGTGCTTTTGAAATAAAATTTGAAATTCAAATGATTTAAAAACCATTATATTAAAAGGGTGATTAGGTTGGGGTCAGTTTCCTAATTATAATGATGTCCTCGTCCAATTTAATTCAAACTTATTTTTCTTAGATGATTAAAGTGAGTTTCCATAATCGTTTCCTCTCAGTTACTTGGTGAAATTATGATGGTGAGAGAAAACCTTACCAAGATCTCAGTTTGGTTAACTCTCCTTCCATGTGTAAAATAGTTGTATTGAATATCATTAACTGAAATGGGAAATACCCAATCAGGTCTTGTTTATCCCAAACAATCATGAACATTCACTACCCCTTTTACACATACTGACGATCGTCAAGTACTTCACCACTAATCCCTGGTCCATTCCATCGTATATAAACCAAAAATTAGTGGAGGGAGACAATGATTATTTTACCAAGGAAAAAAACAATAACGGAATTAAAATTCAAGAACGATCGCACTTGATAATAAAATAAATTATATGAAATTGAAAACAAATTTTAAGAAGAAATAAATTTCATTCAATTACGTCCAATAACTCAAGCATTAGAAAATAGAAAACCAACACTTCCCCAATCACTCAAAATATTTACCCCACCACGGTAAGGGTAATCAAGATGAATGGGGAAGAATAATTAATTACAAAACTATTTAAATGAAAATAAATAAAATAGAAATCTGAAAAGTTCTCCTCCTTGGTGTCTGAGAAGGAATGGGATGGAATGAGAGATGCTTTGAGAGGGAGGAGCTCTCCTCCTTTTATAGCCAGAATTCATCCCTCAAATGTTGACGCGTTGTATCCCAATTAAATTACATCTTCATGCGTTTCAACCTTCTTTAATGTTGTGAATAATTACCTTGGGCGTTTCCCCTCAAAAGCACAGTGGATTTGGACAAGTATTACGGTAGTTATGCCCGTTTTACTCTGACCATTTATCCTGTCCAGTCAGACTTTCCAAATCAAAAACCTCCGGATTAGGATGATTTAATCACCCCTTAAACAACAAATTCATGAATCCTTTCCTTCATGAAAGATGCTCCAAACCTCCTTGAATGCCCCCACCGAATTTCACAACAATTGGGACCACCATGATTGAGTTATGGACCCCAAACCAAAACAAGGAAGATATGTGAACAATTTTCATTCTCCTAATTGTGAGCTTATTTTGAGCTTTCATATGGACAATTAAGCTTTTGGTCTAAAAAGATGAAATTAATCCATATCTTTGTAGAATCTGTAAAAGAAATAATTTTTTAATTTGGATTAGTGTAGAAAAATTTATGGCTAATATACATAGATAATTTAAAATCGTTAAAAATCTGAAATGGGCCATTTTTACTATTTAGCTCAAAATAACACCAATATCATAAAAATACACCAATTCATCTTAAAGTAAAAATTTTGTGGTTTTAAAACAATGAAATTAAATGTAAATTTAATTGAAAATATTTTCTCTATCAGTACTCAACCCACCTTCGCTATCTCAAATTTAGATCACGTTGAGTAAAGATATACTTGAGACTTTTGTGGCCAGTGTACACCACAAAATGCTCTCCAAAATGATATTGTCTCCAACAACGTAAAGCATGAAAAACTATATCCAATTAAAGATTGTGAGTCAGGTAAATCTTCTCATGTGGACTCAACTGCTGGGACCCATACATAATGACTCCTTCCCCAGGCATAAGCACTGCTCCTAGCCCGATAACTGATGAATCACAGTAAACAATGTAACTCTTGCCCAACTCTAGAAAAATCAGTATCAGTGCTGAAGTCAATCTCCCTTTTAGCTCCTGAAATTCTAAATCATAAGAATTTGTCCACAAGTACTTCACACCATTCTCAGTTAGGCCCTCCATTGTAACTTCTAAGCATGAAAAGTCCTGTATAATGCATTTGTAGTAGCCATCCAGTCCTATAAAACTCTACACATCAAAGATGTTCTTTGGATGGTCCGAGGAAACTATTGGTCTCACATTCTCTAGGTCAACCGACACTCCTGTCTATGATATGACATGACCCAAGAAGTGAATCTGGTCTATCCAAAAGTGGAATTTTGAGAGCTTATCATAAAATTGATGCTCTATCAGTGCACTCAAAACCATATCAATATTGGTGGCATGGTCGTGTCGAGTGTGAGAGTAAAAAAAGATATCATCCATGAAGAATACCAAAAAAGATTCAAAGTAGGGATAGAACACTCGGTTCATCAGTTCCATGGAAACTGGAGGCACAATCATGAGACTAAATGTTATAACCACATACTCATAAATATCGTATCTGCTCTGAAAGGTTGTAAGAAGTATATCTGATGGTCTAATGTGAAACTAATGATAACCGGATCTCAAGTAAATCTTAAAAAACACCGAGGATCCTCGAAGCTAATCAAAGAGGTCATCAATCCTCGATAAGGGATATCGGTTATTAACTATCAACTGGTTCAACATCCAATAATACATGAAAATTCTAAGGGTACCATCTGAATTCTATTCAAAAAGAATAGGAAATCCCCAAGGATATGTACTGGGTCAGATGAAACCCTTTTCCTGAAACTCCTCTAACTACTTCTTAAACTCATGGAACTCTGGTGTAGCCATTCTATAAGGAGTAATGGACACTAGTGATGCTCGTGGAACAAGATCAATAGAGAAATCTACCTCTCGCTCTGGTGGTAAACCTGAAAAGTTTTCTGGAAAGAAATACCTGAAATGATCCTCCACTGGAGGAAAGTTCATCTATGGAGTCCCCTAGTCATCTAGATATAAAATAGAAATATGGGATGTAATTATTCCCAACCCAAGATGATTGGTTCCATCTCTTCTCACCTGAACATCACATTCGCCCTTGTGTAGAAGAGACCCACCCTCTGGTGAGGTGAAACCCACCCTTTGGAGATAGCAGTCAACAAAGGCCTGGAAGGAGACCAACCAGTCCATTCCGAGAATGAAGTCGAATCCTGTCATCTCTAAGACATGGAGGTCCCATAAGAAGTGACACCCACCAACCTCAAGAGGGAACTCCTTGCACTGACATACACCCTACACCCCAACGGAGTGTCTAGCATCATAACATCTTCAAAAGTAAAGATACATAACCCAATGCTCTCCACAAAAACAATAAGTATGAAACTATGGAAATCCCCTATATAAAATAGAGATGAAGCTAAAATTGTGGCAACTAGAATCATACCCCTAACCGTAGAGGTTCCAAGATCTTTATCTTTCTGGGTCTGCTCCACAGCAAATGTTTGACCTGTACCGCGACCCACCGACCCTACCTGACTACACTGAAGTGATCCACCCTGCAGTCGCTGAGAACCTACTATTTGGATACCATGGTCATGACCACCTCCGTGTCCTAAAAGGACTGATGAACTCTAGTTCCCTAACTGAGGGGAATCTTGTGGTCCTACTCATGAACATATAGTCATAACAGAACACCTGCCACTAGCTGCAGGTGAGAAAACCTGAAAAAATGATGAAGATGGACCATATTGATGCAAGATTGGCAATCTATTGGGTATCTTAGGCACTAAGGTATCATGTTCCCACTCTTCCCAAACTGGTAGTACCTCAGGTGGATACCTATAGATACATTACTGCCACTGGAATCACTATGTAAAGGCTCCCTAAGGCGCTTCCTGCTATCAGTCGAAGGAGTACCAGCCCTGGATGCTGAACTGCCCTGGCTCACAGCTCCCAACACCATCAAATTGTGCTCGGCAATCAGATATTAGTTCACTATATCTGTTATTGAATTCATCCTGATGAGATTCACCTACAATTGGATGCCATACCTAAGACCATCCTCAAATCGCCAAGCTAAAGATAACTTTCCCCCTCCCAGAATAGGTATGAAGCACTGCAGCTCTGTAAAATGGGATGAGTAATCCATTATTGAAAGAGCGCCCTTCCCCAAATGCACGAACTCTCTGGATCGATCATCCCTCAATGTCTTGGGGGTAGAATTAGTCATATAAGGTCCTCTGAAACTCTTCCCAATACATATCCTGATGACTTCCCACTTGTGAGATAACATCCCACCATATCTTTCCATGATCACGTAACATGTACATGGTGAGATTTAACCACCTATACAGAGGCATATCCAAATGCTCAAAGATAGATATCATGGCCTCCAACCATTACTTTGTATCCTGGGGTCCTCCATCCCCTAAAAAGGTGGGAGGATTCTGCTACTGGAACACCCGCATCAGCTCTGCAATCGACAGGGCATGATGTAGTGCTCCCAGAAAAGTCTGTAACATCCTTAAAAATTCTTCACATAATTGTACATCAGCTCCTGATTCTGATATAAAAGATAGTGCCAAGATGGGCATGATAGAAGGATCTGGTGGTAGTCCCTAATCTATTATTTCTGGTGTCTGGTCATCACCCTCCACCTGGCGTACAACCGGAGGACGTCTTGGTGGAATGACTCTGAAATGTCAAGTGCACACCTCAGTTCAATATTATCAATGACTAAAATAAAGAAGTTCAAGAAAATAACAGGAGGAGAAAACATTCAAGTTTATCAAAACAAGGTTACCCAGCGTGTATATACTCCACAAAGTGTGTTCCCTTAGGGTTTAACATGGGTGTGTACCTCTACAAACCTAGTCCTATAACACCCCTACACACTGCGTGTTCATCCTCAAACATGGTGTGTACTTGAATTTTCCCGCCTTCCCATGTTCTTCTACATGGATAAACAACACAGTTCTCTCCTTGGTAACATTACACGGTGTGTTCACCCTACACATGGAATGTACCACTTATGTTCTAACCACTCGTGTCTTCAGAGACACAATCAACTCTACACGACATGAAAGAATGGGACATGACGTGTACAACCTATGTTTTATCCACCTATATCATTAGTCACATGTCCAGATACAAAGTCCTTAAAAAAATCATGTATAATCCAGACACGATTTGTTCTACCAAATGTTTCCCAACCCCATGTCTCTTCTCACACAGTCAGTCACATGGTCAAGCAATACATGGTATATACCCCCAGTACACGGTGTGTACTTAAGAAAAGTTGTTTCTTCCAGAACAGAAGAATACATGGCGTGTTTTCATAACACCACACGCTGTGTTGTCTGGGATTTCAGATAGAAAGCCTCTAAAAGTTCTTCAGATCCCCTAAAAACTTATAATTTTGTCCAAGGAATGACAAATTCTGACCCATGAGAGCCCATACTCCCACGAATCAAAGTTTGGAATCCTTATTCCTATCATAACTTGACAAAGTTCAATTAAAGTTCAAACATGATCCACCAAATTATGATACAAGAGGGAACATACACCTCAGGGACCAAATTTTGTTGTCCATCAAAATGAAACTTTACAAAATACAAAACCCTATCAAAATATAAAGTATTTTATCAAAAAATCTATCACAACATCATGCATATCTATCACAACAACATGCAATCAGTAATGCACCCTAAATGGCATGACATGTGATCTCTAGAAAGTGACTATATGATGCATGAGATGGAATACCCTCATCTCATCGGGTTGCAACAGAAATAGAAACTCAATGATATAAATGATAATGGCACAAAATAAGTGTGCCACCCAAAGGTGAAATCAAATCAACTATAAAAATTGAAAAACTAGTAAAATAGAAATATTTGAGGCAACATGGATTTTCCTAATACATGTATTATCTACTCTTGGGAACAACTTATTACCAACCTACTATTCCTTCTTATCCATATCCATAGGCTTCAAAAAGTAAGTCAGAGAAGAAAATAACCTCCTCTGATACCACATTGTAATGTCTGAGTTATGGGTGCCTCCCAAATGTGCCCCGTACCCGATTGGTCACATGGCCTCAAGTGCACTTCCATAAACTCCAAAGGCTTCCAACTAGTAGTGAGGTCCTTGGGTGTGATAGTGGGGAAATTATGCCCACATTTTTAGAGTAACATAGTGGAAAAAATCGAATAGTTACTGAAGCAATAATACTATACAACAAGGTAAACAACAAAAAAATGATAGTAAAATCAACAACCACAGATATATATAAATAAATGTGTATTTAACATGTGTCTAGTAAAGTATCCAAACTAGTCACAATGCTGGAATACAAAACAGAAAAAAAATTACTGAAAAGTAAATAAACTCCAACAAAATCCCAAGCCTCAGGTTGGTCCCATGCTCCCTAGCTCCACAACAATCAAGTACCTGACACAGAAGAGATCTTTCCCTTATCTACAACTACAACCATATAATCTATTTGGGTCCAAAATCATGACCCAAATAGGTTTTGAGATGAATAACAGTAGGAGACCACCAAAAGATCTATTCCTAACTATCAATGAATATATATTGCAGGCAATATGAATAATGAAGCAATAAACTAGGAAGTACTAAAAAGTAAACAATCCTACAGTTTCAATTACATTCATTTACATTTATAAATTAATCAAACCATTGAATAAGGAAAACCCTCATATCTATCCTAATATCTATACCCCCTGTATAATAGTAATAAAAGACACTTCAGAAGACCATCTAAACAAAACAAGCAAGACAAAGTCCAAGCTTGTGCTTTGGCTTGGTAGACTCTTCATTTTCATTCAATTATTTATAAAAAAACCCTCTAGGAAAGATATCATGGTCTAACCCCTTTTGTTTAACATAGCACTAATCAAAATACAAACAACCACCTGGGTAGCTCTCACGGTCAATACCCCTGGGTCAGCACAACATATCAAAATTATAGATGACCTCTGGGTGGCTCTCACGGTCAACACCCCCTAGGTCCACATAGCATAAATAACCATAAACAACATTCCGGTAGATCTCATGGGAAATACCCCTAGGTCAAAGTATACACTAAGGATCTCACAATACTTTGTAAATAAACTTGGAAACCCCCACAGTTTTCCTGGTCTAGGTCTCTCACGGTCCAAGGAAGATTAGTGCACAAAAAATTCATTAAAGGATCTACATGAAATACAAACTATTACATGGATCAACATTAATCAAATCATAAACACATGCATCACATATAACAAATAAAATCCTGCCTAAACAACTCAAGGCATTGAAACAAGTTATGCCTCATAGGAAAACTAGGCCAAACATCCAATAACAGTCAAACAAGGGAACACACCCATGGGGTGTCCCATAAACAAGGGTATATAATCTTATACATGGGAAACAACCCTTAAAAAGTCAACCAAACCATAGAATCTATTAAACATGTTCAACATCTGAAACACTCAATACCCCAAACATGGGTATTTGGAACTTTAGTCATATATAATTCAAAGACGATCATAGAAAGTCACAAACCACCTACCTTGATGTTGTACGATAAACACTCTTGAACGTCGACCCTTGAATCAGCCTAGAACGTCATAGATATATATAAAAATAAAAAATTATCATCCCTGTATATCTCATGAGAGAGAATAAATGAGGAAGAGAGGCTCTAGGGGAAGACAGAACTCATCAGTGTGAATCCAACACACTCGGTGACGTCTCAATCAGAGCTCAGATAAATAATCAGTAGGTGTTCGTAGTTCGCGACCATTTAATCGCTCTTCTATATGAACTGAGGGGAGAAGAAGATGGTTCTAGATGTGAGAAAAAAACCCACACTAATATAACAATTAAAAATAAAAATACATGGCATGTTCATTTAATGTACACACCGAGTATTAGCCTCAACTGGTTCCCACTTTATGCAGTCTTCATGGTCACCTACACAGCCATGCACTCGGTCGTTACACAACCAGTACATGGCTACATGTAGCAATCAGGTACACAATGTGTACTCAAAAGTACATGACATGTACTTATAAAATTCCCCAATTCTCCCCCTTCCTAAAAAACAACCCAAAATAAATATCCATACCTGGAAAGAAGATTCAGGTTCGTACACTTGTTGATATAAAAAGAAATAAAATGGATATGTCACACAACACACACTTCACACACACACACACACATATATATATATTGTAAAGGAAAATAATTTTTCAAAATGAATCCTTTATATAGTGTTGTTATTCTTCTATGTCACTTCTAATGCATTCATGAATCTTGGATGCACAAATCCCCAATTGAAAATTCCTATCCAATAACTAAAAAAATTGATTTTGTGAAAAACCCCTTGGAAGAATATAAAACATTTAATACCTAAATGGATCAATGTGAAAAAATAGGATAGTATGATCTTGGTTTCCCCTATTCCTAATTATAGAAAAATCTCTATCATAAATGATTGATTTCACTATACTCTAGTGAAATCAATGAATAACCCTAAAACAAACACTTTTGAAATAAAAAATTCTACCTTTATGCACATCTTTAGGATGACATGTGGAGTGAAGATTTTTCAGGGGAGGGGTGAGTGATGACTGCTAGTGCTCGATATGGGAGTAGGGGAGATGCAAGCGATGATGAGCGGGGAGAGTGGAGTAGTGAGTGGAAAGTAGGGAGCAGCGAACGAGAGTTGGAATGGGATAATGGGTGTGCGAGGGGGATAAGAGCGGCGACGAGGGGGTTTGGGATGGGAGCGGTGGAGAGGGGGGTTGGGAGGAGTATTGCTATAGGGATTAAGAATCTAGGAATCAGGGGAAGTCTAGATGGGAGAAGGATCGCGATAGAGAGAGGTTTTAGGTAGGTCTATCTCAACAGTTCTTATGAATCGTGTGTATTGAGGCATTTTTTTCCCACGGTTTACTAAAACCATTGGGAAAACCCAACTTATATTAGTTTACACCAACATTTTTACAGAACTGTTGGTATAGATTCTTTATCCCAACGATTTCTTAAAACCATTGGGAAATAAGTGTCATTATATGTGAGATTTCCACCAATGAATGTTAATAGTATTCGATAATACTTGGTCTTGTGTGTAACACAAAGTAAATTTGTGTTTCTTGCATTTAAATATATTTAATTGATCAAAATTATTTAAAACAATAAATATATTGTAAATTATAGGGATATTATATTCCCTTATACTCTTTTATTGCATTTCAAACATTCTATCAAATGCAATGTAATTATTTTAAAATCATGGGGTGTTATATTCTCCCACCTTAAATAAATTGTGTCCTCGTAATTCAAACATGATCATAGTAATCAAGGGATTGATATTTTAGAATACCTTTATCTAAATCCCAAATCATGAGATTGTTTAATAAAATATCCTATTAATATGTGATAATGGTAAGTAAAATGATAATATGGATTAACACATACCAAGGTTTCTACGTAGGAGAATATTAGTGGTAAATAAAGATATGGTCTTGGAGGAAAAGTTTAAATAATTATAGAGAGTGACTGAGGTCAATGGTCATAAGAAATTGAGTGATCAATGTAATGTTAAGGGCCTAAAAATCATAAATAAAATTTCTACAAAAATTTAAATGGTATCATCAGAAATTATGGCAATAGGATAAAATTTTATTTCAAGATCCTTTTACTAAAATTGTTGAACTTACCATTAATCCCACCAACTACATATAGTAGCTCCTAATCATCACGAAAAAACTATGTGAATAACTTCATCTTTTATTCTCTTAAAACATGGTAGTAACATGTATTACAATAAAAGATTATTGAAAACATGAATTCTTCCTTATTCCTTAAAAAAACATATATTATTGGATATATTCCTCAAATCCAACAATGTTGTAAACTCCATCAATTACATCATAAAGAAGTCGTTAATTAGTTCCAAGTTAGTCAATATTATCCAATTTATTTTATCTATATAAATAATATCTTTATACAACCATCATTATCTCAATTTTTGGAATATATTAAGGGTTCTTAATCATTTTTTCCCAGAAGTTCAACTTATCATGGAATCATTTTTATTATTCATCGGTATAGTACAAAATATTCTGTCAAATCCATAATGAAATAGTAATTCAATAAAATCCTTATAGATTTCATAATCCTTATGATTATAATATCATAAATAAAATATTTATACGACATATTTATTGGATCCAAATACAAAAAAACATAAATTATTTTACTTTGTTTGTATCAATAGAATATGCTTGACCATAAACCCTTAACTTCCCTTGATTTTTGAGGAATTAATTTGTATAGTAACCCATTTCAGTAGAGTGAAAACATTGAATATCAGTATTTTATTTTTTACCTTTTCAATCTTTTTTCTAGTGACCCTTTTCTCCACATTTATAACAAACTCTCATCCCATTAATGCAAGTACCATGGTGTTTCATTCAACAATTATCTTATGTGAAAAAATCCTTCTTTACCTTCTTCCCTTTTCCATTATTTTATCTTATATACTCTTGTTATATTTCATACATTTAAATCCATTAGACATTGAAAATTCTTTCTCTGTATTAATAGAACACAAAACTATTTCATCATATAAAGGGAAATTCTGAGATACCAGTGCCCTTTAGAGACTTAGTTAGGTAATTCAAATAAGTGATCAGTATTATAATCCTTATTTCATATTTAATAAGTGGAATACATATATAACCTTGTAAATGTAGACACATACTCTACAACACTCTCTTCTTCCTTTTACATTAATCTAAGTAACATTCTCTTCATCTTAGTTTTTTCCCATAAGGGAAATATTTTTCAAAGACAATCTCTATAAAGGAATCCCATTCCATGAGTTCTATTTCATCTTCCTCCCTATTATTCTAGATCAATGACCAACACTAATCAGTATCAATTGTGATATAGTATATTAAAAATCTAACAATTTCCTTTTCACCACATCCCAACGCCATAAATATCTTATCTAGAGACTTAATACATTCCTCATATATAATTGGAATAGTAGTACCACTGAATGACGGGGGATTTTCTCACATAAATTTATCTAATATAGGATAATCTCATTGTAGAATAGGTTACTCCATCCAGAAAAGTTAATTTTTCACAACTTGATTAAGTTACCCTAATATATCTATAATTTTCTTTATTACAATACCATTTGTATTAGTTTGATTAGTAGGGAAATCAGTATATTGTTCATGATTATAGATAACCTTCTTCTTTCAAGCACCATTTCATGATAAGGGTATATACTAGATTAGATTATATCATTATGAAACATAATGTATAATCCAAAAAATCATTAAATACTTAACATAAATTGAAAATTTTATGTGTATATAATCTAATAATAATAACCATTGTTTCTTTGTGTTTTTATTCTACAATTATTTTTAATGTCCATCATAGGGTAATGTTTGATAATCTATGTTTTCCTAAATCAATTTCCAATATTTTCTACTATATTTCATTTGATTCCAACTATAGAAACCCTGACCCCAGAAGCCCTGAGCTAGTGACTTTCATTATTACATTGACATGATTACAAGAAATCAAATCCTAAAGGACTGATCAGTTTAGTAATTTTGGAAACCATATTACATACATCATACCCATTTTAAATTGAGAATAATAAAATGAAATACATAATGAAATAAAATTATCAAAATCCTTGAAAATCATTCCATGAATTCATCTTCATACCCTGGGGATGGAATAGAAATAAGGGTGAGATCAAATGACTATTAAGTGTAAAGTACAATGGAAGAAATAAGGAATAAATGATCATAATCAATATGGAAAGGTAAATAAATAATCACACATTCCATGTAATAAATAATCTATGATGGAAGTCCATAAACAATATGGCAAGGTAAATAACTGAACACACATGCCATTTAGTCAAAAAATTGAGAATAGTATGTCAATAATAAAATATTATAAAATAATTGCATATAAATAATCAAATTATCATGACTGTGGATATTCTAAATATTGTCGAACGTCTAAAATATCATGATATATTCTAAAGATAGTTAATATAAATATCTATCCTAAAGACAGTTTAAGTCTTCAGGTGAAAACCCATTTGAACTATTAAGATCTATCCTCAAGATAGTTTCTGTCAATATATATCCTCCCGACAGATTTAAAACATCTTAGAAATAAATCAAAAAGGGTTTTCTCCAACCAATTTCATCCCATGAGACCATCGATGCATCGAGGGTATTTTATTAAATGACCCCAACACATTTTATACATATCCAAAGAATTCCTTATATATCGAATAATCGATTTAATTCGTAAACAATGTGCCTTATCAAATATACCTATTAAGTAAAGAATACTGATTTATCAATATTTCCCTAGATAATCAAATAACTGTCAAAGTAAACACCATATATAAAATGGTATATGGTTTAGTAAATAACCATATCCATGATATGTAATGTGGATAAATAGGTAAATTTAATGTCTAATGATCACATGAAAGTGAATATTTCAAGGGAAAGTAAATGACTACATAATGAATCAAAAACATAAATTTAAACACTATCCTTAGTGAAAATAATCATAAACCATCCATGTGAAGAATAATTATGGTGTTAATAAAATGTATACCCATTCTAGTGAGAATAAAGTTTGTTGTTATTGGTGAAATAAAATCGTTAAAAACATTATTGATGAAAATATCCTTTTAATTTTGAGAAATATTTTGAAAATAATTTTCTTTGAAATCACATTCAAAAACATATTATTTAAAAAAATATTCATCAAATTAAAAATTAAGCTTCAACAAAATGATGATAGTTATACCATACATGTAATACAAGGTGAAAATAACATGCATTATATATTTTAAAAAGTTTAGAAAGGTTCATTGTTCGGAAAGTGATGAGAAGATTCCTTTGAAAAAATTTGTAAACCAGAAAAATGGGTAAAAATTTCTTTTAATAAATCATTTAGAAAAGGTTAATGGAATCATTTTTCTAAACATTTTTAGAAAACATGGATTTTGAAAAAAAATTCCCAACTGAAGAGAGAAATGAAGTCGAGTTTTCTTGATATCATTTTATAAAACATTTTATGTAGAAGAAAGTATAATAATGGTATTATTACTTGAAAAAGGTCATGAATAAAAATAGGTGAAGAAAATTTAAGTGTTTACTAGGAAATTATCATGTAATTTCCTTAAAATTATATTCAAGAATAAATAATCTCAACTAGAATGAGATTGTGAAATTAACCCTTAAAATGATCATAATATTGAGGTGAGAATTAGTATATGAATAAATTATTTTTATCCACTATAAATCCACATAAATAACGTTTAAATTAAATATAATATAAGTAAAATTCAATATGGGCATAATAATTGCAATAAATAATCAATGATGTAGAAATTTAACCCAATGAGTGGAAATTGAGTTAAGAAATCCCTTGCCTTACACATACTTTAGTTGAATGTATTTTAAAATCCTATAAAATGGTTTAAATAATTTTATTAACTGATACTTTAAAAATGTTAATATATGTGTGATCATATATGATACTTTTATAACATATTATTTTTTGTGTGTTAATAATATCTCATTATATTCATTGTTTCGTGTAATAATTACTTTATTTTTTTAGTATGTTAAGACTTGTAATTTTTATGTTCCTCTTACTTAGATCAAAATTTTATAATGTCAAAGATGTAAAACATGATATTAATATCATATATATTCAATATATATGTTTTTATATTAATCCATAAAATTTATTGATAGGAAATGAAATGCACTGTTAATGGAGACAGTAGGTCGTACATACGGATGAACGCTACTTCCATTTTTTTATCATATTAAAAGAATAAAAGTAAAGTATATATATGTATATTATAATTCCAGTATCATTTTTATATAATATAGATCACATATTCTAAATTAAACCATCCTTAATACATTCCATGTAAAGAGTGAATGAATCACATGACATTAATGAGGCAGTAGTCTACATGTCCACAAACGTTGTAATCGTATTCTCACAAAATGGAAATCATGAAGGTGTGTGTGATATAATAGTTAAATAATAATATATACATATTAAATATCTTAAATATTATATCTAAACTATAAATAAATCATTATTACGAACCATTATGGGAGGTAATGGAAGAACTAACAATATCAGTTCGCAAGATGGTAGTCCGCCGTACAAACAAACGATGATTGCATATCCCATTTAATGGAAGTGTATGAATTTGTGGGTAATAACCTTAAAATAAAAACATATAAGTATATTTAGTATTATTAGGTTATTATATAATCATTATATAAGGATAATTTAATGATGTGGATAAGGAAATAAAATAAAAATGCTTTATGAAAAACATTACAACTTCTTCGAGTTTGTTCCTTATATTGTCACAAAAACATTGAAAGGTTTTATTTCTACCCAATATAAGGATTCTAGTATGATGTTATAGATTTTTTGAATTTAATTATATAGGTATTTTAAAATCATAATTGGTTTGATATGTTTTAATAAGTTTGAGAGTGGGTGGTCTTTTATAAGTGGGGGAAATGACACACTTGGAATTTTTTAAAAGAATTATGTGCTCCGCATGTTTTGACCTATGAAGAGGCTTCCATAACACACATAATTTTATAAATGATGTTTTAAGGTATAAATGTTTCTAAAATAATTGTTTTTTTCATGTTTAGGTTCGTTTTTACACCTTATATTCTATGTTTAGTTATTAAGTAAGCTCATTTTTACCTTAATCACTGTAATTAATTTTAAACACATTCACTAATAATTATGGTAAAATATTAATTTGACCCAATTATACTTTATAAATTATTATAATTCCAAATATTGAATCCATTTTTCAAAATTAAAACCACATATGTGGAATAAAACAACCTAAAATTAATCTTGTAAACGCGGTAAGACATCAGGTTTTTAAAGCGAAAATGTTCAAAAGTTTGAAATATTTTATGTCATAATTAAATATAAAATTGATCCTAATGATCTATAAAGTATTAATATTTGTAAAATTTAACTAATTAAACTTTAAAATCAATTTAAAATTTAATTTTACCTTAAAAATTATTTAAACAAAAAGTCAGTTTCATTTAAAATTCAGTATTTATTTACTATTCATCCAAAAAATGAACCTTCTATAAAAAATAGAAAAAATTATATATAATATAATATTGACATTACTATTTCAAAAATGAATTTTATTTTTTCCTATAACATTTATAAAAGTTTCAAAATTTAGGTTTAAAACAAGTGTTCTATTAAAAGGCGACAAAACTTAGTTTAGAAAACTACAACTTTTTATGTATAAAATTGAATTTATTATTATATAATGAACATAAAGTATATTTTATTAATGTAAAAACGATTTATTGGATATATAATATATAAATTTCACTATGATAATTTACTAATATTAATTAATTTAACTTATTAAGAAAAAATATCTTTGGGTGCATAAAAATAGTACTTTATAAGAACATTTTCTTTATATTCAATTGGTTTTTATATTAATATTTAATTAATTGATAACCAATAAATTAAAAAATATATTTTCACAACTTAGTAAATCCTATTTATAACAACCAATTTAATGGTTAGGAGATCATTGTCATTTTAAATAATAATGTTAATAGTAGTTTTTAAAACTTGATATTGCATGTAATGAAAGATAACTTAATGTTGAATACAGTGCAATCTATATCATAGATTGAATTTATTTAAAATAGTAAATATATTGTAATGTCATGGGATATTATTTTCCCATATATTATTTTTTTGTGATTCATACACTCTATCAAATACAATGAACATTTTTTAAAATAATGAGGGGTTCACTACTGGAAAACTAACCTATACCAACGTTTTGGAACCATTGGTATAGGCCTCGAAACCGTCAGTATAGCCTATACCAACGGTTTGGAGAACCATAGGCAAGTAAGCCATTGGGATAGGTCTATACCAACGGTTTTTGGAAAACCGTTGGTATATACCTATACCAACGGTTCAAAACTGTTGGTATAAGTAATATGAAAATCTATACCAATGGTTCCTTAAAACCGTTGGTATATGTATTTCCAAAAAAAACATTCGCTGGGATTTGATCCCATGAACTCCGTTTTATCATTGAACGACCTAACCACTAACCTAACTTGACTTTTGTGAACATAATTTCAAAAATATATATATGTATTATCATAATTATTTTAAATTTTCATTTATAGAATGTTCTGGTTAAGAGGATCCGATAAAAAATCAAAGGACCTATACCAACGGTTTTCAAAACTGTTGGTATAGGTCCTTGGAATTTAGGAAGTGATGTTGAAATATTGGGGACCTTTCCCAACGGTTTGGCCAAACCGTTGAGAAAAGTGGCCACAAATTGGAACTTTCCCAACGGTTTTGGCCAAACCGTTGGGAAAGGGTAGGCTTTCCCAAAGGTTTGGCCAAAACCATTGGGAAAAGTGGACACAAATTGGACCTTTCCCAACGGTTTTTCCAAACCATTGGGAAATCCTATCCAAACCGTTGGGAAAAGTGGCCACAAAGTGGACTTTTCCCAACGGTTTAGCCAAACCGTTGGGAAAGCCTACCCTTTCTCAACGGTTTTGGAAAACCGTTGGGAAAAGTGGCCATAAAGAGGGCTTTCCCAACGGTTTGGCCAAACCGTTGGGAAAGGGGGTATAGAACTGTTGGTAAAGGTCACATTTCCAGTAGTGTTAGATTTACCCATGCAATCTAATAAACTAGATGGAATTTTTTTTAAAAAGTAGACCAATTTGAAAAAATATCATTTTCAAATACAATATTAAGATCCCATTGGTTTTCCATTTCAAATTTTTTTTCCAAAATAGTTCCTAATAGGGTTCAAATAAATAAATAATTCTCTATCCTCAACAAGCTCAACATATCAAACAAGGCATTATAATAATGAGCACAAACATCAATATTATATAACAATATCAATGTAAATGAACAAATGAGAATAATATATCACATCACTTCAAAATGTCACTAATAAAAGTCATAATCATATAATCAAAACCATTGTGGGTAATTTCCTCATAGGGGATATAACAATAAGGCCTATCGTGAGTGAGTAAACAAGTATACATGCTAGATCAGCAAAATAGAATCTCTCGCGGTCTTCACCAGGCCCAACAAAGCTGAAATTGTCATCCTACCCAAAGGGACTCATGGTCCCTTTGAAAGTATGTTTGAGTCTTGGAAACCCCTCTCTTGAATGGCTCACACATCCACTCGAAAACACTGTAATGTAATCTTTCATATTCTTCCCTCTGAAGGATCACATGGTCCTTCGAACAAACCCCTCACTCACACCCAAGTTAACCCATGTGATAATCAATGCCAACACATCCAAAAATAAGAGACCATATCAATCAAGATATAAAACCAGACATTTCACTACTAAACAATTCCATTTTATCATAACACCATTCCTTAGGAAAATCATTTCTAAATTCAATTTACAAATCCTTCAAAACCTATAAAACACTTTGAACCATTTTATCAAATACATGATGTGAATATAGACCACACTCAATTGGAAAACCCTCTTAAAACACACAAATTCACAAAAACAATCCATGAAAAAACATAAAACATATATTGAAAATAAATCATAAATCATTTAAATGTAAATTTAAACAAAACAAACATAAGGTGATTATAATTTTAATGGTATTCCATGGAAAACACCCTTAAATAGACACACCTACCTCGGATTCAGTCCAATGCTCATCACCCATGATGAATTCCACCCATAAGTGGAAGAAAAAATTCACGCACACCTATACCATAAGGAAAAAGCACAATCACAAACCATATATTCATCTTACATAGCCACTAGGGTTACACCCATCTATGAAAATGGGAGAAAAAGGCTTGAAAAGGGGGAAAGAAGAAGAAACCATGAATAAATAAAAATACCTCAATCCAAAACAACAATATATCCAAGAGAAAACAACCAAGGATGAGGGTTTGAAGCTCCAAGCCATGTGAGAGGGGATTCACTTTTTTTAGGAGTAAAATGAAATCATAAAACCCAATATGGGATAAATGGTAAAAATAAACTTTTTAAGTGATCTAGATAGGGCCACAGGGTTTGGCTGCACAGTTAGGAAAACCATGCACCAACCATACGGGGATACTATCTACACCAACATGGTTTTCCTTGGGTATCACATGGGTTGAAAATAAATTATAAAACTATTGAAAACTCCTTTGTCACAAACTAAAGCACCCTCGCACGGTTAGAAAAAACCTACACTAACTATTCACCATGGTGTTTCTTCACAAAAACTCCTGATTTCAACCCTCAGAGCCTAGGAAATATAAGAACACATTAAAAAATAAAAAATACTCAAAATTAGATCTACTAATGGTTTGGTGGGTGTCACAAACTCCCAACCATGAAAAATTCTTCCCCCAGAATGTCCTAAATATTTGCAAGAAGAAAACAAGTGAGGGAATTATTTCCTCACCCAAGATTCCTGCTCCCACGTATCATAGATATCACATCCATGCATCCAGAGTTCGTGATCCAATGGGATCAATTTTCCACAGAGAACCTTGTTTGAACCTTCCATGAAATGAATAGGCTACTCCATCATGGTAATATCAGGACCTAAATCCATATATTCCCACTTCAACACATGAGATGAGTCTGGATGGTATCTATACAGCTAGGAGACATTAAATAATTCATGGATCAAGGTTATCCATGTAGTTACCTACAACCAAAAGGCTACCTTTCCTAGATTCTCCACAACATGAAACAGCCAGACATAATGTAATGCTAGATTCCCCTAATTAACCAAGAAACAGTTTCCCAACTGAACATATACCCAGAGAAACCCCAGAACACCAAACTGAAATTCCAACAGATGATGATGAAGGTCATAATATGACTTGTAGGGAATTTGAGATTTCTCTAAAAAATTCTGAACTAGTCTCACTCTCTCTATCATATTCTATATGAGGATCGGCCCAAACAAGGAAGAGTCTCCTACTTTAACCCAATAAAAATTGAATTGGAACGGCCACCCATATGATGCCGTATACAAGGAAATCCTGATTGAGGTATGGTGAATTTTATTATAAGAAAACTCTTCCAAATACAGGATCCTTTCCCAAAAAATATCCTCGAGTATATGGATGGCCCACTTAGAATGACCATCTGTCTATGGGTGATTTGTGGTTCTCAACACTAGTTGAGTTCCCAAAGACTCATGGAGTCTCTTCCATAAAGGAGATGTAAAATGGGTATCTTGATCTGGAACTATGTCTAAGGGAACTCCATGAAGTTGAATGACCTATCGGATATACATGCACTTGAGGTACTCTATCATTATCAACTCCTTAATGGGAATAAAGTTGTTTGATTTCATAAGATGATCAATAATAAACCATATGAAATCCTTCCCACATAGAGAATGAGGAATCCCTATCCTGAAATCCATAGAGATCTTATATGAATTCCACAATGGAATGGGTAGTGGTTGCAACAACCCGGTGGGTCTCTAATTCTCACCTATTATCCTCTAGTAGGTCAAGAAACTGAAAACAAAGTCTACCACTAAACATCTCATACCAAGCCACCAATACAATCCTATCAAGGTATAAAAAACCTTTTTCTCCATAAGGTGAATGGAACAACATGAATGATGCACCTCATTTATCTCGTCTTACCTCAAGATCAAAGGAAGAACCAACCACTTCTTTAAGGAGAGAGAACCATTAAGAGACTCAGACTAATCACCTGAGGTCCACAACTAGACATTCAGGATATATCCACGGTTTAAAACCATGGCTATAGGTCATCAAACTATGGATATAGGTAATAGCCATGGTTTGAAGAACTGTGGCTATGTTTGGAGTGGATATAGACCTAGACCTATAGCCACGGTTCCAAACTATGGCTATAGGTATAAAAACCATGGTAATATCACTATATCCATGATTTATAACCGTGGTTATAACAAAGGATGGACACACTTTATTGCCACAGATTCTAACTGAGACATTAGACCAATAGCCACAGTTAAAAATTATGGCAATAGACCTATATCCATAGTTAGAAACCATGGAAATAGGGTATGAAAATCCATAAAAAAATTATCCCTCCTTCACAGACCCCCCACTCCCCTTGCACCCCTCCCCCCATGCAACCCTCCCCTGAAACCCCCCCCGGACAGCCCCCCCTATAGCCCTATCCCCCTAAAAATCCCCCCATGGACAGCCCCCCTCCCCTACAAATCCCCCTGGATAGCCCCCCCCCCCCAAATAGCCCCACCCTCTCCCCTGGACAGACCCCCTTCCTAGACAGCCCCCTTCCTGGATAACCCCCCTCCCCCAAAACATATAGCCCCCACCCCTGCAGTATCCCCCCCAAATAGCCCCCCTATAGGCCCTTCCCCTAGAAAAGCCCCTGGAAAGCCCCCCTGCAACACCCTCCCCTACAAATCCACCGTCCTAGGAAACCCCCTCCTGCAAAAACCTACCTCTTGGACACACCCTCCCCCTACAGACCCCTCCCTCCAAGACACCCCATCCCTCCTGGACATTGGACACACCCACCCTACATAATTCCCCTCCCCCTAGACACCCCACCCTACCTCCTGGACACCCCCACCCCTAGAAACCCCACCCTCCCTCCTGGACACCCCCTCCCCACCTACACCCTCCCACCCCTTCCCCCCTGCATCCCCCCTCCTCCTACAAAGCCTCCCCTAGAAAACCCCCTCCCCCCAACAAAGCCCCCCTGGATCCCCCCCCTAGAGCTCTCCTTCCCATTACAAATCCCCCTCCTGCAGACCCCCCATCCTAGACACCCCCCCCCCCCCCGCAGAGCCCTACCTCCTAGACACTAGACACCCCACCCTACATAAATCCACCTCCCTCCCTCCTGGACACCCCCACCCCCTAGTCACCCCACCATCCCCACCTGCACCCTCCCACCCCTTCCCTCCTCCACCATGATCACCCCCTTCCCTCCCCCTCTCCCTGCCCCTCCCTCGAGGACACCCCCTACAATAGCCTATTCATTCTAGAAAAAAAACAGGTCACCTGCATATTCAAATCCTCTCCAGCAAAAAAAAAAGTTCCGACATAAAATGAGAGGAAGTCTCAGGGTGGAACAACCAACTCATCACCTGCTGAAGTTGGGTGTCAGTGGTTTGGGTCATTGTAGACGCCGGAAAAGTCCGTAGTTACTAAAGGAAGATTCTAAATGATGAAGTGAAGTCTTATTCGGACCCAGAGGCCCAGTCAGGGGGTCCTGGAGGTGTTTCATGAAATAAAGGAGGATGCACGTGAAAAAATGGGGGCCATGCGAAAGGAGTCCCAGATGCGCGAAGAGTCCCCAGCACCGGCGCACAATCATTGCACGCCCGCGCCTGCGTGACTACCATTTTGCACCTCTGTCTCTGGCATGCTAAATTTTTCGCGCCGCCCAGATTCCGCGATGCTAGAGGCCTATAAATAGAAGGCGAACCCTTCCATTCCTGGGTTGCGGAATTTGAACTGGCTCTCGTGTGCGAAATAGGACTTCCGTGCACGCAAGATGAATTCAAGTACTGATCCTTTTCGTGCCACTTTGCCCTGGGATCCGCCTTTGCGCGCAATCCCACTGGGTTAACCAAAATTCCAAAACCCTCGGGGTTCCTCCCTTGTGCTCAATCCCTTCCATTGCGCGCAACAAGGTCCAATTGCGCGCAATCTCTTTGCCGGGTGTGGCCTTGCCTTTGGGTGCGGCCTGTGCCACTCACGCGCAATTCACATCCCTTGCGCGCCATCCCCCTTAGCTGCGTGAAATCCCTTTGCCCCTAATTACGCTCCATCCTAGTGTTTTGCACGCAAACCATTCCATTGTGCGTAATCCCCAAGACCCCTCACCTTGATGCCCCCCGGGTGCCTCCCTGCGTAGGCTCCCAATGTCCTCCATACCGGGCATGGGTGCCATGTGCTGTTTTCCCGTACGGCCCTCCAGGATCGTACGAAGTAACCTCAAGGTCCCTTGGGTGGGGTTTTCCATTTCATTGCTTTTCCTCATGCTTCTTCGCATAGGCAGGCTAATGGCTATTGCTTTTTTGCATAGCCACGCTAATGTGGACCCCTTGATGGTTTGCTCTACGAACCCCTTCACCACGGCCTTGTCGGTGCCTTCCCTTCCCCAAGGGGCAGAGGGTACTGGTTATGTAATTCCTAGGAGTGTGGAGTGAACCCACCTCGTCTGAGCTGCAGGACGTTAAACTGCCAAGAACCTCGTCCTCAACACATTACGTTAAACTGTGATTCGACCCTGTGCCTCGCACGCAGGGTCCCCCCGACTCAGACATTCTTTACGCTGCTCGTCTCCACGGGGATGGGATCACCCTCACATGGGATGATATCCTCCCTCTCAGAGTGGTATTTGTCCATGGG
Source organism: Viscum album (assembly GCA_963277665.1). Lineage (NCBI taxonomy): Eukaryota > Viridiplantae > Streptophyta > Magnoliopsida > Santalales > Viscaceae > Viscum > Viscum album. The sequence goes on from OY728167.1 coordinate 723,400,761, forward strand.
GGAAGGGAAACCACCTTAGTGTAATCCCCTAGCCTCTCTTGCGGAAGGTAGCACCCGTGCACCTTCGTACTTCCCCACCGCCAAGGCCAGTGGAGGGTGTGATAGGGAACGAGGCATCTCCTTTGTTCAGTCCCAAATCCATCTCCCTCTGCACTTTGTCTCCATTCGGGCCTCCACCCTGGAGTAAGTCCTAGCACCATGGTACGCTCTATGCGTAAGCCCCACTCCACTCCTCACGGACACACCTTTCGCGACCTGATCGTCTGGTCCCTGCTACCTCTTGTTTCTCGCACCGAGCATGACTCACATGGGCTTAGAGTGATAATCGACCATGACATCCTCTTATGGTCCACCTCAGAGCGTAATCCCTATCCCAACGAACTACGAGGACTTTTATCCATGCTAAGGCATGGTACGTAGGAAGCCTCCATGAGGTTCAAGCCCACCACCCGGTCGCTCTGACCCATTCACGTCGGTTCGCCAGCACCTTGGGCTGCCTCAGAGCATAAGCCCCAGATGCCCCGTCCAGCACGACGTTAAACTATATGCCTCATCCAGCATGAAGTTATACTGTATGTCGTCCAGCATGACATTAAACTGCCTACCTCGTCCCGCATGACGTTAAACTGCACCACCCGAACTACGTGGACTTTTATCCATGCTAAGGCATGGTATGTAGGAATCCTCCACAAGGTTCAAGCCCACCACCCAGTCGTTCTTACCCCTTCACATCATTTCACCAACCATTGTGGTCCGCCTCAACGCGTAAGCCCCATATCCACCATCGTGGGTCGCCTCAAAGCGTAAGCCCAATATCCATCATTGTGGGCCGCCTCAACGCGTAAGCCCCATATCCACCATTGTGGGCCGCCTCAGAGAGTAAGCCTCATATCCATCATCGTGGGTCGCCTCAGAGCATAAGCCCCATATCCATCATTGTGGGCCACCTCAATGCGTAATCCCCCTATCAACCATTGTGGGCCGCCTCAGAGCGTAAGCCCCCATATCCAACACCCATGTCCCATCCTGACCTCTCCCTTGAGCCCACATGCCTCGGAAGCTCATGACATAGCCCAGAGGCCTTACTCCCTATGGGTCCCTTCCATGCGCTCATTCTCATGGGTCTCCTTTTCAGGTGTCCCATCGTATCATCAAACTACGTGGACTTTTATTCCCTACCATGGGGATACGTAGGAAGCCTCCACGAGGTTAAAGCCCCTCCACTTCATCACCCATCCTAATTCTTACCTGGGCCGCCACATCCCGGTGGGATCGTGCCACCTCATCCCACTCCACAGTATCTGGGAAGCCACCCACGTGCTGGCCCCAACATCGGTGTTCCCTCAAGGGGGTTCATCAATCTGATTTACTCTCAGTGTTCCGATCAGTCCGATCTGTCTCCACTGGACGTTAAACTTGCGGCATACCCCGTGTTAAACATGGTAAGCTGAGGAAAACCTCAGATACATGCTTATGGCATAAAATTCCCCGCGTTCGATGTGGGATGCCTCGGGCTTCCGCGCCCTCGAGAAGCCCTATAATAAGGGACAGAAGACAGACATGCCAATCCCCCAGCATCAAGACATGCCAACGATGCCTCAGCATGAACACTCTTCTCACCGAAGGTTGCTGCCCCGACTAGACCCCTTGGAGCGTCTTGACGGAAGAAGCGTAATTAACTGGTGTCCATGAAGATATGGCACCGAGAAAGAGATTCATGAATACGTCTTAAATTTATGAGGGAGACCCATACTAGGTGCCAGCAAGCTCCGAGGAGGAATCCACAGAAGGAGAGACCGACATACCATCATCCCGGTTTCGATCAAGGAGCAGACGTCCCTGAACAAGGAACGGATGTCGCCCGCCTTTGGAAAGAAGGAATGCGGCCCCTGTGTGAAGGATGTGCGTGCGCCCCCGGTGAAAGCATTGGAAACAGAAAATGGTGAACCCGACGTGAATGTCTTCTCCTCAATACGGAGACTGGTAGCGTTCGGGGTGTCAGAAGACTAGAATGTCACCAGGTCCGGGCACCCAGCACTCAGACGTGAAACCCGCCAGGGGTTGGGGCAGTCAGGACATTGAGCACTCCGTTCTGCAACGTTGTCAGTGTGGATCCCTCTTACCGACCGTGGAAGATGGAATGGCACTGGGCTACTAGTTTTCGATTTCTTTTCCTATTTGTGTTAATGGACTCATCTCCCTACTTTCAGGAATCAGATCGTTGCATATGGAGCTCGATCACCACCTACCCACCAGTGTGGGGTCAAGGGTAGTACCAACGCGGCCTCCCCGCATGGTTCCACCTTTTCTACAGCTGCTCCGACCTCCGCGACTGCTGGGCACTCACTCCCCCTCCCTCCGTCATAGATTATCCAATGAAGGGTGATCAACGACCTTGTACATAGGTACGAGGAGGAAGGGGTCATCACCACTAGGGACATGGCCCGTTTAGACCTCGAGGTAGCTGCACCTCACCATCAATGCCGCCCTCGAGGGCCGCACAGGGAGCTTTTTCTCCCCACCTCGACGTTCAACCATTTAGGGAGCTTATCCCCAGAACGCCTTGACACCTCTCTCCCCTACGCCAGTGAGGTAGGGGATGTCCAAGTTGGCCTATTCGGAGACCCGCTTCAAGGTTTCACAGTTAGGGACCCTTCCAAGCTACGTCGACACCGCCGCCCGACTCCCCTGGCCAAGGATCAGGCAATCCATGTGCCCGCACCACCGGCTCCAAACCATCTAACCCGACTCCAGTGTCGGGTGCGAGCGGAAGAGGATGCCCGCCCTGGGGCATCAACGTCAGCAGCAACTGTGGCCCGAGCCACTGTTGAATCCTATCATCAAACCCTCGCACACGTTGAGCAGGGGCAGTTACATGCCCGACTCGGATCGAGGCCCCGACCACCCCACAGGCAGGTTGGGTCGAATCTCCTGGTCGCCGGCATAGGCAATGACTACCTCAGACCAATTCGTGGTAAGTGCCATCCAGCGTGAAGGCCTACTATGTGCCACCATTTTGGAAGGTACAATCCCTCCCTCATTACAACCTTAGCCCGAAGGCTTGCCTGGCGCCACCCTCGCCACAGGTAAGGGGATTCCCCGCGACAACAACACTCCGAGTGGGGCTCTTTTTAGCGCTCACTACACTGGGTTCGGGGTCACTTCCCCTACCATAGGCTGCGAGTATGGAGCCATTTCATATTAGGTCACTCACCCACATGGAGGTCCTCCCCATGTCCCTTTCGACATCTGCCCCAGTGCTCCTCGCACCTCGGCCTTCAATCCTCCCTGCCCCAGCATCAGTGCGGCCAGAGGACTCCACGATGGAAATCGGCCTCGTCCCGAGGAGCCACCCAGGGGCAGGAAGGCAGGACGTCGTCACCGTAAGAGAAATTCTAGGGAAGGCCGAACAAAAATTAGACCGGTCCGTTTCTAGGACTCTGAGGCCGAGTACGATTCAGCGATGGAGCCTCCCCCCCAGTCTTATGATTCAAGGGAAGGGATAGGGACGCGATGCTTCAGCCTCGTACTCCCCGAATACGAGATCCATATGATCCTTGTCTCCCTTCGAAGGTATATCCAGGTGGATGAGGACTCAATGTACCCCCAGGGATCGAACTTACAGTCACCATAGGCCTCTCTGGGATCACTTTCCTCATCAGTCAGAGATGATGGATACCTTTTATGGGAGTCGATGGAGGAAGATCCGCGACATAGAACACCCTCGGCAAGCACTGACACTGTGGAAGGAGGCTCGTTCGCCGGCCCATCCTATTCTGACATGGCAGCCAGGACACTGTAGCCCCTGGAGGGCGACTTAGGATTCGGCGGTCAATCGTCCTGCTCATCGTATTCTCCGCCGGCCATCCCACCGGCCCAGCGGCCTACCTCGGCACCAATTCCAGTTCCCCAACCACTCCAAGTTGATGAGTGGAGCCATCAAGGGGCGGATCCTGAGCCTGAGTCGTGGAGCTTCTGGACCGTCCTCGCAGCAGGCCACTTCCCCGAGAAGTTTTGGCCGGTCGCAGGATCAGATTTTGATACACCAGACTTGCTCACCTCGGGAGAGTTTGAATGTTTCCGCTAGACCCTCCGGGCGACACATTTCCATCTTCACCACCAGCAAGTTCCTTATCCAGGGAGTCAAGCACACCTCGGGGACATCGGCGAGCAATGTCTTCAGGTCGACCTGGCCACGCTCCCCACGGTCCGGCACCCCGAGTCACTTGGCCAACAAAAGGCCCTCCAACAAAAATGCGTTCAGAGCTTTTGAGTACTCCGAAAAGTTATCGAGGAGGCCACCCCCCATGCGCACGTCCGTGGATGGGGTAGTACGCTGCCCTTCTCTTCAGTGCGATTCGCCGGTAGCCAGACTCACTGGGTGGCTCTGAGGACATGCCCCCGGGGGTAACGATGGTCAACATGGTCGATCTGTCGGGAGAGGGGAATGGTCTGGAACTTCTCGATGGGGAATCACCCCCTGAGGGCATGCCACTACTAGACCCATCAGGGAGGATTACTCGTCAACAGAGGAACCTCCTAGGTCTCCCCGCACCCAATGAGGCATTAACACTAAGACGGAATATCATCAAGGGAAAAGAGCACGTTGGGGCTATCAAGCTCTCTGACCCATCTACCTCAGTGCAGAAGGCAGATGAAGATCTCGAGAAAGCCACGTTGTGCCAACAGCTTGCTGAGCAGAAGAGGTTGGTCGATGAGCTTTTGGATGAATGCATTACGGTGCAGCGACCCGATTACGGTGATCCTAGGTCGGGGTAGCAGGGGTAGGAACAACTACCCTTCGGCGAGATTCCCCTAGGAAACCTCGACCATGCTGTGTTTGTTGACATAGGAGAGGCCGAAGATCACGGCAAGAGGGCGCGATACGTTTTGCCAAACCCTCCTGAGCGGTGTGATCATCCGAGGGATCCCACTCGGGTTCCTCCCGCCATACCAAGGGTCGCTTCACTAGCTGACCCACGAGTTGCTGAACTTGTATACCGGATTGAAGAGCTCGACAATGCACTTGTTGTTAGGGATTCCCGTCAGGACAGGAACCCGCATCCAGACGATCCGATGGCTGCACTCATTGCCCGCTTAGAGGATTTGGAAACTCGACAGGTGGCGATCCCACCGGACGACAAGCCATACCCAACATGGGTGGGTGATATGCCAGCACCTCCAAGATTTGGGAACCCCACTTTTGCCACCTTTAACGGGACATGAGACCCACCACAACACCTGGACCACTTCAAATCGAGGTGTGGGCCTATGTTAGGGACTCCGGCGCAGCGGGAGGCCGCCAAGATTCGTTGCATTGTCCAGACACTAGAAGGGATGGCATTCGTCTGGTATAGCCAGTTCCCTGTCGGATCTGTGACTAGCTGGGAGGACCTTCGCAGGAAATTCCTCTACCAGTTCAGTTCCATTACCCGAAAGATGAACATCACAGACCTCTTCAGGTGCAAGCAAAGGCTCGATGAGCGAGTCATAGACTTCATCGCCCGATGGAAGGGGCTCACATACTCCCTTGACATTCCACTAAATTAGGAAAAATTACTAACAATGTGCATAGGGAACGTCAAAGAAGAGCTGGTTTCTTCTCTGATCACTCAGAATTACCCCTTAGGGTTCCAGGACTTCTCAGACAAGGCTCAGTGCCTCGAAGAAGCCCTGCAACAGGCCAGTCAGGCACGCCCACTGCCTCCTGTAATCCCTACAAGGAGAGATGCCAAATCCGATCCCACTGTTGTGGCCCAGATAGAGGCCCCCAGGCAGCTAGAGTTGCTACCAGTGAGACCAGCTCCACATCCCCATAGGGGTCCGCCTCCACGGGCACAGCTTCCAGCCCAGCAGTGACTACCTCAAAATCAGAAAGTGTCGCCGCGTAACGCACCACCACCGCCTAGGTGAGATAATCAGGTTCCACCCCCTCAGCATGCTCCTCTAACCCCCCGTCAGGGTCATCCTCCTAGATCCCCCTTTCCAGAAAGAAGGAATAGTACCTACTCGTTTGACGAGGCTCAGGTCCCCAGTTACTTCCATAGTGCCTTGGAGCATAAGATTATGCGGCTGCCTGAGTGCCGGAATCCAGAAGAGGCACATCTCACTGATCACCCAAACTACTGCCCTTATCACCAGACCCTGGGGCACGCCATCCAGTGATGCTACGTGTTCAAGGACTATCTCCAAGACCATATTGACAAGAATATATTCAGGTTGGGCCTAGCCCCAGCACAAGTGGCATGTGTCTTTGTGAGATCAGATGGCAGTAGCGATGACAAGGATGAATGGAAAAAGGTTTCCGACCATGATTCCCAGAAATATAACGACTAGATGGCCCACAAGACGGTCACCCGCACCCATGGCATAATCCGTGAATGCCTGAATCATCTAGAGCCCTTAGAAGTTGCGGTTACTACATCGGCATCGTCATCTCAGCCAGCCTCTTCTCAGAAGAGTAGGCAGCGACGACGCAAGAAGAAAGAACATGCCCTGCTGATGTCATCTTCATCCCTCACTCTTGGTGACTTTATGCCCTTAGAAATGGGGATCCCTCCGAGACTCCACCCGATAGTGGATGACTTCTCAAGTGGTAGTCTGGGGTACACTTCGGTTAACACCGTAGAGTTGGTAAATCTCTTTTTGACTCCTGATGAAGAGGAACGCCAGGTGGACCTTCCCAATTTCTCCAGTCTTCACCAACGTCGGCGGAGTGGTGGTTACATGAATTGCTGGGGCTCTTCAGTTGGCACTTCTAGCCAGGCCGTGCACACTGCTGAGACCAGATAGCAGGCCCAGGGCAGAGCTCAGCACATGCATCCCTTCCATTCGGTGTCGACAGGTCCGCCTCCACCACCGTTTGTGTTACTGGATCAGGTGAAACCACCTTGCTCGTGCCGCGACCAGCTCCGACATGCCACCTGCTGACCTCATCCTTCTGGTCCTCATCTGACAGCCACTCTCCGGGATTCGACTAGTGAAAGGCGAGATATTCCCAGTACCAGTCAGCTGTCGGCCCAGCCGGCAGGACCCATCACACCCCCAATCATAGAGCGGCCTTCTATAAGCAGAATATCACGTCTGGTCAGGAATTATGATGTTATGAAGCACCTCGCCGTCATTCCAAAGAGGCTTTCTATCCTTGAGGCTCTTCGCCTGTCGTATGAAATGCGTGAGGAGCTTGTTGAGGGCCTAAGGAGCCCCCTCCAGTTTGAGACGGAGGTATCAGCTACATAAGCCTTCCACACTGAGGCAATTGAGAATTCCGAATGCTAGGTAGTTATCACATTCTCTAGTGAAGATGAAGACCCTCCTATACAGGGGAACATTCACCCACTGTACATCACTGGTTAGTTCAATGGTGTGGAAGTCCTCCGTTGTCTTGTTGACATGGGTTCTGGGATTAACCTAATCCTGACTCAGACACTGCGAAAGATGGGTCTGTCTGAGGATGATTTAACTCCCTCTGACCTCAGAATCCAGGGATATGGCAGGACCAAGCAAACTCCAGTCGGCAAGATACGCTTGAATACCCAGTTCGGTGGCCTAATTGCCAGCACTGAATTCATGGTTGTCTCCCAGGACACCGCGTACAACGTGTTGATGGGCAGGCTGTGGCTCCACCTTCAAGCGGAGGTCCCCTCATCGTATCACCAATGCCTCAAATACTCTCTTAATGGTCGAGTAGGTGTACTCCAAGGAGATGCGTCTCCTTTTGCCTCTTGTGAAGCCCGTTATCTGGATGCCGACTATTACAAGAGCAAGGATAAGCAGATTCTGACAGGTGAGGTTGAGCCTGCCACTGTCACAAGTGATCCCTGGGTAGGTCTCGATGACTGTTACATATTCCCAATCCATCGGTTTGAGGCCACGACCCCCCGACATGGAGAAATGCTTTGTTGTTTCGAGTACAAAAGGAAGGCATGTTCACTACAACAAAAATCGGGTTTAGCGGCGGTTTTGTGGCGGTGGTTCACAAAACCGCCGCTAAAGGTTTTCGCCGAAAGGTTTCGTGGCGGTTTTTAATAAACCGCCGTGAAACCCGAAATTCATTTTAACAATCCTGACCCTTCTTCCCCCACCCTGATCGTTCCCCCAAACCCCCGCACCCTCCCTTCTTCCCCTAACCCCCTGGCGACCTGCAACCCTTGACCCCCAACCGTCCGGAAACCTGCGACCTCCGGCGACCCCGCGACCTCCATCTCCGGCGACCCCGCGACTTCCATCTTCGGCGACCCGTCTTTTCCAGGTATGTATCCATTTAACTAGGTTTGAAGTATAGAAAATTTTGATAGACTTCACGCATATGTCCACTAGATTTAGTTTTGATATAAACATTATGTTTGATTTAAATACTAAAATATGTCCACTAGATTCAGATCTGGATTTAGTTTCACTGAGGATTTTCAGATCTAGTCGAATGATATTGGAATTCATTCTTTTGGTGGCTGTAAACTAGAATCCGAGTTGATTTACAGCAAACCCGTATGTGCTTCATGTGCCCTGCGCACCCCAATATATCCATGACCAGTTCATAGATCTGTGACTCATTCATCATTTTTTTGCAGAACTGGTGGTACGACTAGTCTTGGTACTGCCCTGTAATGTTGAACTGGGAACGTAGTGTTCAATAAGTAAGGAACATGTAGCAATTAGGTAGATAATAACCATAAACCAATGTTTAAACACTATTAACCAATTGTTCTAGTCCAATGATCAAGAACATGCATTTAGGGTTTAAAAATCAATGATTAAACAATATAAATCTAGTACATACACTACAACAAAAACCGGGTTTAGCGGCGGTTTTGTGGCGGCGGTTCACAAAACCGCCGCTAAACGTTTTCGCCGAAAGGTTTCGCGGAAGTTTTTAATAAACCAGCGTGAAACCCAAAATTCATTTTAACAATCCCGAACCTTCTTCCCCCACCCCGATCGTTCCCCCAAACCCCCGCGCCCTCCCTTATTCCCCTAACCCCCCGGCGACCCGCAACCCTCGACCCCCAACCATCCAGCGACCCGCGACCTCCGGCGACCCCGCGACCTCCGTCTTCAGCGACCCCGCGAACTCCATCTCCGGTGACCCATCTTTTCCAGGTATGTATCCATTTAACTAGGTTTTAAGTATAGAAAATTTTGATAGACTTCACGCATGGTGATAATATTGAGAATGATTGGTAGGTGATCGTTTCATTGGAGGTTTGAACATGGATTCAATGATTTATGACACAATAGGTTAATATTGAATAGTTATATAAATCCTAGAGTATAGAGGAGCATAGTTGAAAAGATTAAATGGGTGGTATTATGGAATAAAATTGAGATTATGGATTGTGTAGTGGGGATATTTCCTCCTTTACATGGTTGAAAAGAGGGAATGAGTCGGTTGTTATGGGACATGACTTGGTTATATGAAAAATGAATGTTTGGTAGTTTACTTATGGAATGGAATATAGTTTTTAATCCTGATCATGTCATGGGGTTTTATGGAATTAAAAAAGATCATGGGTAAATATTGAAAAAATAAGCCTTTTAATTAATGGTTAATAGTTGGAAAAAATATGGGTGATGGCTGCATGGTTTGTCATTAAATATGATTAATATAAAATATAAATAATGTAATATGGTTGGTGAAATGAATCTATAAATGGGATAAATGATGAGGCATGATGGTAAATTATTCATCTTTATTGTGGATCTCTGTATAATATGTGGGGATGGTCATTGTGTTATAGTTGGCAGTGATGGTAATGTGAGGTAGTAATAGTGTGGTGATTTTTACTAGCTATAGAAGTTCTATTTGTTTATTTATGTCTTATGTTGGTCTTATGTGTGTCTATAAATATACTTAAATATTATTATTTTTGGTTTTTCAATACATCCCACTTGAGTTAGATACCCTTCTCGAATCCCAACAAGATCTGGGTACTAGGTTGTTTCCCCTAGCATTCGGGTTGGTGAGGGAATGGATGCATGCCTACTCCCACATCCCCACTCCCCCTTCTAGTTTTAGAATTATCTTTGATTTATTGAGGTGGGTAAGATCATATTTCTAAAGTATATAGTGAAATAGAATACCCTAATGGTTATTTATGTGAAGGTACATTACGTATTAGAAAACCCTTTGAGTCATTGATGATGATTATAAACTAGGTGCACTATAAGTCCCTATGGTGTATTGAGATAATGATATGATGTAAGTAAAATAGTGGACTATAAGTGGTATTTATGGGATGGGATATTGTGGTGTTGATGTAAGGATATATATTAGAGGCTGTGCATGGTAGGTGGAGGGAATTAGGTTAATGTCCTTCATGATTTTGATTCCCAACAGTACTGGTTTTGAGAAGTGTTGATGATATGTGATATGTGATAGAGGCTATTGGCTAATGATGATGTTATGGATAAGGTTTGTGGTATGGTTGTAATATGAGATATAGTATTCTATGGAATAAATGTTAAAGATATTGGGAGAATATGACATTTGATATTAGGGTGCGATAGTGAAAAAAATAAGAAATTGGTTTTAGGGTGCCTTTGTGTCATATTCATCTGATATTATTTTACTATGCATGATTATGATATTTAGTAATCGAGTCTTGGTGAGTATTTTCAATAGTTTACCTACTAGGTGCTTACTAGTTATGTTGTTTGTTCAATGATGTGTTATTATACTCCTTTAACTTTTTCATTGGAGGTATTGTGTATAATCATACTAAGGATACATATTATGATAAACCCCATATATATAAAAAATTCCAGATTCCTAGGATATTTTTTGTGACTAAGTTGGGTCGTACTATCTTTGTGCTTGGTTTTTGTTGTGAAATCACTAACGTGGAGATTTATTTGGTATTTTTATCTTGGGGTTTTTATTTTTTTTACGTATTCATTATTTAAAGTATTATTGTTGATTTAAATTTTTATATATATATATATTATGATGTTGTTCAATGTTATTCTTTTTTTATTATTGGTACATATGATGGTAATTCCTCTCATCCTTATTTTTTATACCCCTATTCTACTCATCAACCTGGGGCCTGTGGGAGGTTGGATATGGGGGTCACTCTCATCTTTAATTTAATTCTAGGAAGAGTTTCCATTGAGGTTGTGTATTGAATTGACTCGGGTAACCCTCAAACGTGGTAACTGACCCATTCTGTTACATACCCGAAGGTTATTCCCAATCCTTGTGGGTTGGAGGCAAGCACCAATGCATCAAAAAACACAACAAAGGGAAAAATGTATCCCAACATGATCAAACACATTGCATATATGTATACACAAAATGAAAAGGAATGTGGAATACTAAAGGAATATATATACCATAATAGTCAAAAGACAGTAGAAAAGAACAATTAAAAAAGTAGTCAACGTTTCGAAAACAAGACTAACTACATGGACTAAAACCAAAAACTACTCCATGAGATGGTGTGGATGAACTCCCTCCATCTCACCACCAGCTACCCAAAACCAGCTACCACAAACCTCACCACCTCACTTTAGCGCCTTTCCCTTCCCAGTATTGAATACATACAAATGTCTACGTACCCCTAAGGAGGTGCACAAGGTGTGAGCTAACAACCTCCATAGGATCCCACCCGGGTGTTCCATATCAAGCCTCTATATAAATATTCATGTATTATTATTTTAAATATAACATGGAATGATAAGCAGTAATGAAATTTTATAGAAAACATGGGTAAACATTTCCCTTTTTCCTAGTTCTAAACAAAAGTAGGTACAAAATGTATATCAATTATAACTCAGAAATCCAATCAGTACAAAATAAAATAAGCATTAGAGGCCTAAGTACCAAGGAACACTATAGTTTATACTAGAAGAATACTTATACCATAATAAATCATGTGCAAAATCCAATTCCTATAACACATTCCTAGGAAGAAGAGGAATACCCCATGAGTAAACCCCCCCCCCCCCGAAAATGCTAATAGTTGTCCCCTAGAACAATGGGACTAGGAAACCAAGTAAATACCCATGATAAAACCTCCTAATAATAAAAAAACATGGATGATGGACTCAAGATAAACCTTCCACCTAAGTACCCAAGGTAACCTAAGTGCTCATTTTCACAAATCAATTTCAATATTTTAAAAGTACCCATTTCATTTTCATTTATCAAAAATCATGGAAAAACATTTCTCTCAAAAACCCCTTCTTAAACAAATGAAAATAGTCATTCCAATTTGATATATCAACTTATAAATTAATAGAAATTAGGCTAATTATCATAGGCTAGAGATGGAACCACCTACCTCAAAGCTCAAGTCACACATTCCCGTAATGGGATCCACCAACAATGAAAACCCAATGATGAAAACGAAGGCCCTAGAATATAATAAAAACATTAATATTGATATAAATTAGAAAAGAAGGGGTTGGTGGAAAGGGAAAACACCAAATACCTCAAGAAAAGACATCCGCCGCACCACAACTAACCAAGGAATGGCCTCCATAATGAGATCTCCCAAAGGATCTAGAATAATACACAAGGATTGAAAAACTTAGGCCACCAAATCTGATAATGTTACCCTAGGGTGCCACCATTATCAAGAGAAATGAAGAATCAGAAATATTTATTACCTAGAGAGATGTACCACAACTATAATAAAAGATCCAATGTTGAATGGATCAATCTAGATGGAGCATAGTCTCCCAAAATAACCCGATAAGATCTCTAGGTAGGGATCCAAGGGCCTGGAGAAAAGAACTGAAACCAAAATAGCCACTCGCCTATTTTAAAAACTACACGAGGTCCATTTGATGATGTGTAATACTATTACCTACTATGAAATCCATGGTGTTCTAGTATGTTGAAAAATCCTTCACCTCGAATTAAAAATCCATTATTTTAAAATTTACGATGTGAAACCACTCTTCCCGAGGTGTAAAATTTCACAGCATGAATACCCTTTCATGACTTGTATCTAGTAATAGTTACACGATGTGTAACCTAGTTATATAGTGTGAAAGACTTTTGAATCATGTAGGAAAAGATGGTTAAAGATGAAAGTACAAAAAATATCTGACTTCACCATTTTAGGAATCTTACCAATTCCTTCCTAGTCCTTTACAGACAATGGAAAAAAGAAAAACCATGAAGAGGATAAAAAAATACCTGATAGATCAATAATAGGATCTTACAAACTCCCCACTATAAATAATTTTTTTCCTCAATAAGTCATGTAAAAGATGTAATCCATGGAAAAATATGAGTTCACTGCTCCTTCATCAACGACTCGTGCTCCCAATTCTCATGATAATTTGATCCTTGTTTCCATAGAACCCTAACCAATGGAATAAAATTACCACCAAATACTTTCACTTGAGAGTCAACAATCTCAATTGGTTTCTCCAAAATAGAAACATATGGCTCAAAGTCAATTTCTTCCCAATTTAGAATGTGAGCGGGATCAGGATGGTATTTCTTGAGATGATACATGTGGAAACAATCATGAATACCTATCATAAAATCCAACAATACTAATCGATAAGCAACCTATATGAGCTTATCAGTGACCTCAAATGGTCTAACTAATCTTAGAGCCAACAGAAAAGAAAAAATATCAATTCAAGAGGTCTAACATATCTCTGTCTCTAACTCAACGACACCCTCATGAGAAACTCATGGAAGGTACAACCATGTAATATATATGGATAATAGATATATGAATATTTTTCTTCGGTTTATGAGGATAAATGGGACATAACCATTTAATTATTTTAAAAAAAGTATCATCACTCAAAATAAAAGATCACTTGAACCATATGCTTATTATATAAATAAAAGGTACTTGATTATATGTAATGAAAAGATAATAAACATAATACAATGAGGGGAAACTCTAGAAATGGGAACCCATGCATTGGTATTCTATATTAGTGATTTTGGATGGATGTTATAAATACCGACTGGTATCCCATTTCTAGATATGGAAAATAAAATAAAACATTTAATTGAGATGACCAAGAATGTGAGTATATGAGATGTTCAGGAAATTTGTAGTATTTTTTGTGAGGGTGTGGAAGTAATCTGAGTGGACCAATGTATCTCATTAATGTAGTGGGGATAGAAATTTTTTGAGGCAACATAAATGTTTGATTGACAGTGTTATGATAATTGTGTAACCCGATATTATTACTGCTCCTCAATGAGGTGTTCACGCTGTCTCCTAGGGACCAAACTTGTTTGGTTTGTCTGGGCATTCTATGTAAGTGGTAAATGTGATCAATGAATCATCTTTATTATATTATGCATACTTTATGATCAATGGTTCATCTTTATTATATTATGATTCTGCAATCTTACACTATTGTATATTTTGTGTAGGCACATTGTGATATACATGGATAAAAGCTGGATCACATTACCGAGGAACACACCTCAGTATGTTAAGGGTTTCAATGAGTTTTTAGATTTTGTGATTTCTAATCGATCCGTTGAAGGGAGAATAAGATGTCCATGTCCTAAATGTAAATTTAGAACATGGTTGAAGAGAGATGAAGTTTATGAACATTTAATACTGAAGCAATTCCCTGGTCAATATTTGTGTTGGAATTGGCATGGAGAATCAAACAATACAGAAAGATTGAGCACTGATGTTAATCCACATAATGAGGTCCCAAGTTCGTCGGCAATGGAAAATGAAATGAAAAACCTCATAAATGATGCATTCGGCACTGTAAGACACCACTATCAACATCAAAACATATCAGAACAACCAGAAGAGGGTGATACAAATTGCAACGTGACAAGTGATGTTTTTGAGACTGTAACACAAGTAGATCAAGATTGGAACATATCATTGGATCCTCCTCTTGATTCTATAGATCCAAATGTAACGGAAAACTTCACTGAGAAAAATGTGTTTCATGATTTAGTTGATGATGGAAATCAAGAGTTGTATAGTGGGTGTTTGAAATATTCAAATCTTTCATTTCTGCTGAATTTGTACCATATCAAATGTCTATGTGGAATTATAAATAAGGCAATGTCCATGATATTAGAATTGATTCGTGATGCATTTCCTGAAGAAAAAATCCCAGAATATTTTTATGATATGAAAAAAGTTGTTAACAAGCTTGGTCTGAATTATATAAAAATACATGCGTGTCCCAATGATTGTATGCTTTATTGGGGAGAGGATTCAAGTAGACAGAATTGCAACAAATTTTCTTCTTCTAGATGGCAGTCAAAGGGTGATGTTGGAAGTCTGACTGAAGATAATTTCATGAATAAGAATAAAATGAACACACCTGCAAAGGTTTTGTGTTACTTTCCTTTGAAGCCACGATTGCAAAGATTAGTCATGTCATCAAAAACCGCCGAACACATGAAGTGGCATTCTGTAGATAATAAAAATGATGGGTTAATGAGACATCCACGAGATTCCCAATCATGGAATAAATTTGATTCATTACATCCATATTTCTCAGCTGATCCTAGGAATGTTCGATTGGGATTGGTTGTCGATGGATTCAACCCATTTGGAACTTTGAGTACAAGTTATAGCATTTGGCCAGTTGTTTTGATCCCTTATAATATGCCTCTGTGGATGTGTATACAACAATCATATTTTATCATTTCAATGATTATTCCTAGAAAAAAAATTCCTGGAAATGATATTGATGTATACTTGCAGCCTTTGATTGAAGAATTGCAGGAGTTTTGGAGTAACGGTGTTGAGACATTTGATGTTTCTTCTAAAAAAATGTTCAAAATGCATGATGATTTACTGTGGACCATTAGTGACTTCCCTGGGCTTGGGAATTTATCTAGTTGGAACACTTATATGGGTTTGGCTTGTCCCGTTTTTAACTTTGATTTTGAGCCCAAACGGCTACCTCACAGTAGAAAATGGTGCTTCTTATGCCATCGAAGATTTCTCGATGCATCTCATAGATTTCGGCTGAACAAATCAAAATTTAATGGTTTCATTGAACGTAGAACACCTCCAAAGTTGTTAACCAGTTCTGAAATATTGACACAGCTTGAAAATGTTGAAACAAAATTTGGGAAGGTTCATCATTTGAATGATAGCGGAAAATGGGTCTGAAGTGCATCGTCAAGTGAAATCAGAATGCAACAATGGAAGAAAAAAAGTATATTCTTTAAACTTTTGTATTGGGAATTTAATTTGTTGCGCCACAATCTTGATGTGATGCATATTGAGAAGAATGTCTATGATAATTTGATTTTCACATTACTTAATGAACATGGAAAGTTGAAGGATCATCTTAATGCTCGCAAAGACTTACAAGTAATGAACATAAAACGCGATCTCTGGCCAGATGATAATGAAAAGTATGCTCCGACCATTTTCGCAATGAAAAATAGGGATAAAGATACGTTCCTTCGAATTTTAAAGAATGTGAAGGTATTTGATGGGTATTTGAGTAACATCTCGAGGTGTGTTGACTTGAAGAATCGTAAGTTACATGGATTGAAAAGTCACGATTCACATATTTTGTTACAGTAATTACTACCATTGGAATTGCGTACATTATTACCTGAAAAAGTTACTGCTGTTGAACTCCAATTCTGCACATTTTTCAGGCAATTATGTGAGAAAGATGTACATCCATTTCAGCTTGAAAACCTCCAGGAGAGGTTTGTATTGACTCTTTGTGCAATGGAGATGATCTTTCCTCCATCGTTTTTTACTATCCTGATGCATTTAACTGTGCATTTGGTTGAAGAAGCTAAATTAGGAGGCCCCGTTCATTATTGATGGATGTATCCAATTGAGAGGTATTTTATTTATATGTTTTCTAGTTAAGTAAAAAAAATTTACATTTAAATAAATGAATAATATTATTATTTTATTTCACAGATATCTTGGGCATTTGAAATCATACGTGAGAAATAAAGCTCAACCAGAAGGCTCTATTGCTGAAAGTTATTTGGCTGAGGAATGTCTTACCTTTTGTTCTAGGTATTTAGATGATATTGAGACAAGATTTAATCAAGTTGGACATGTTGACGACACATCAACTCAATCTCAAATGCATCATAAATCAAAAATATTTCCTGCTATTGGCCGATCAGTTGGGAGGACCTCAAATGTGACACTGACAGAAATGGAATTATTACAGGCACATAGATATGTGCTGCTGAATAGTGAAATTGCAGATCCATTTATTGAAGAGTTGAGCATACAAACAAAGAGATGAATGAGAGTCCGAACATGAAATGAGAAAGATATAATGAAAGTTGTGAATAAAGAGCTTGTAGAATGGTTTTCACGACGTGTAAGTTCATAAATATTGCAATAAATAAGAATATTAGTTTGACACATACAATTTGTAAATCTATTAAATTATATTTCTTTTTTCAGATCATGAATACTAATACTCGAGTAGACTTGTCAGAAGATTTTAAGTTTCTTGCTAGAGGTCCTATAAAGAAAGTTAGAAAGTTCGACGCTTATAATGTGAATGGATTTAGATTTCGTATAGTTGATCGAGAAGTGGGTTTGAAAACACAGAATAGTGGTATATTTACATTTTTTGAAGTGGGATACTATGGAAAGCTGCATGATATTATTGAATTAAACTACCATGGACATTTTTCTGTTGTTTTATTCAAATGAAAATGGGTCGATATTATCAGAGGTGTTAAAAGAGATTCATTGCAATTTACTTCTGTGAACTTCTCTCGGTTGATGGATGTTGGTGATTGTGAAATGCATGATCCATATATCTTAGCATCGCAAGAAAAAATGGTATATTATGTGAATGATGTTGTGGATTAAGGTTGGAGTGTAGTTACTCACATAATACAAAGAGATTTGTATGATATGGGTGATGAAGTGGAAGATTTGACCTCTGAAATTGAATGTCATCAACAACAGGAAGCGGAATTATTTGTCCATCATGATATTGAAAATATTAGTCTTGCAAGGATGAATGAAGTGGATGAAGAAATGGAGCAAGAAACCGACATGATTGAAGGGGAAAATTATTGTATGTACAATTATTCATTCATGCAGCAACCACTTGTTTCATTTCTGCAGTCATTCATTATCATTGTTATATATATTTTGTTTGTTAGTAGTGGGCATCTATTATCATTTTTAATTTTTTTTCTGCATAATTTTTTTGAAATATATATTCTAAACTTAATTTTATTTTATTAAATGACAGGAATTCCAAGGAGGAAGTGGTATACTATTTCTTCTAGTTCTACGACGGATTCTGATCCATCTGGGTCACTCCCCATGACATCTGAGGCACCCGATGCCTACACCCCCACACCATCTCCCCCTGCACCATCTCTCACACCATCAGAGGGCCTCCCATTAGAGGTTGAGTCGTCGAATCCACCTACAGGTGCCTCATCAGTTTGTCGGTGACAGACCCCTTCCAGTTCATCCCGGACATACTGGAGGGTCACAGTCATAGGTATAAATTTTAATTAAATAAATTTATTGCATTTTTATACTAATTGTTTGCTCATTGAAGATGAAAAAAATAAAACCGTGGAGAAACACTTAAAAAGCTCAGATGTTTGGAACTTGAATGGCGAAAAGATATTTGTGCCATTTGATTCTTATGGGGTCCCTACGGATGATGCTACGGGGTTACTTGGCCAGATTATAGGTCAGTTGGCAGCGGATCCCATTTCTCTTCCCATTTCATATGATGATTGGAGACATATGCCTCCAAAATGGAAAAATGAAGTTTTCAATTCTCAAATAAAGGTAATTTTATTACATTATGGTTTAATTGAATGTCATGTTACTAATATGTTCAAAATGAATTTCTGTATACAAATGTTCTTCCACTTCACAGTTGCTGATGTGATAGCATGGAAGTGGACTTTGAAAAATCTTGGTAAAAAATGGAAAGATTTTAAATGGAGATTGTGGTGTGATGTCAACGATACTTCGTTGACCTTGCAAAAAATGTATGACAAGCTACCCAGTGGGGTACCGAAAGAGCAGTGGAAAGTTTTTGTTGACAGGCATCGTGATGAGAAGCAGATGGTATTGAAATATATATTATTATATTATCATCATTTTACATTAATACATGTATATGAAGAGGAGATGACATTGGATACATTACTGTTAAATTTCATTTTATTTATTTCAGGATCTCTCACGACAGAATGCATCAAATAGGGCAAAGCAAGTCATCCCTCACACGGCGGGCTCAAAAAGCTTTTCTAGAAGCCGAATGTCATTGGTAATATTTTAAATAGTTTAAATATTTATAATACAATATTATCTATTTAATATATTGAATTTTTTATTTATCTTTGCTTAATGAAGTCACAGAATTTAGGGCACGAAGCCTCCCGGACTGAAATGTGGTTGGATGTTCACAGAAAATCAGATGGCTCTTTTGTTAATGACCCTACCAAAGAAGTTGGGGTATGAAGTCAAATTTTTATTATAATAACTTATTATCAGTTTTTACTGTGTTAATATGTATTGATATTTGATTTATAGTTAAAAATTAAAGAACTATGGGATTCCAATCCTAGGCAGTCCTACTCAGTCTCCCAGGATGACCCAGTTGCTCAAGTCCTTGGGAAGGAACATCCTGGTAGAGTGCACGGGATGGGTTTGGGACCCGTACCATCTGAGGTCTTTAGCAGGCCATCAGGGATTCCAGTCGCATCTACTCCTGGTTATATTCAACCCATACCTGAAGATGCTCAGAGGGAGATTTCTTCTCTATGAGCCACAGTTCAAGACCAACGGGCTCAGATATCCGCTATGCAGAAAGAGTTGACTGATTTATATCAGCAGATGAGCAGATATGCCCCCAGTGGTAGTGCACCGAGTGGCGGTGAGCAGGTAAATCACAAAAAATAAAAATCATTTAGTTTGAAAACTTTTATTGGGTTTAAGTTTAATTATAAATATGCAACAATATTTAATTTTCAATATGATGTTCTTACAGGTGGCAGCAGGAGATGGAGGTGGAGAGGGTGACTATGCATCATCGGACCATGAGTAGTATTGTTGATGTGTTGAACAAATATGGGAAAGGTTGGTTTGTATATATAACATGTGTGGGGTATGGAACCTTTAAAAACCCATTGGTCTTGTAGGAGCTTCAATGGCTAACCTTGAATGATCACAATAACCTCAGGTGGTAAAGAGAATGATGTGTTTGTTTCATTGGTTAGATGATCTATGGTAATAGGCTCTTTGATGTTTCTGTTGTAAATTCAGCATTGGGAATTGGACTCATTAGGGTGTTGCATGTCCAAACAGCCATGTTGAATGGATATCACTAGATCAAGATGGTTTTCTGAGGTGATTTTCATGATCATTAATAGTTTTTATGAGGCACGTAACCACATCAAATGAAAACCAATGCAACTCCCTTCCCATGAAGCTTCCCTCTTTTCTAACTTTTATTTTATGAACATATTGGGAGATTGTTAGATGACATGTCATATGATAAAAAAGAATAATCAGAGGGGTTTTACATGATTAATTGTGCTATTTTATGGGGCTTCACATGATCAGGAACATATCACATGAATTGCATAACCCCTTTGCATGATGTTCCTGGGGTCATGTGATCATGAGCCTCATTGAAGTTCACATGGTCCTTGTGACCTAGGTGATTAATCTATATGTATACATGTTAGAATTTTCTTTCCTTTGGGTATATATTAATACCTATTCTTTGGGTATTTCTTTGTTCCTAAAATATACAATGCTGATTTGGCTAGCGTCAAAAAATGCCCCCCCCCCCCAAAAGTGATGTTCGAAGGAACAAGGACTCAATTATGAGGTAGGAAATGACTTCATGAGTCTCTTATGCTTTCTATGGTTTGAATTCAAATCATCTTTTGGTCTTATATAAGTCCATTCATATTCCTTGAGGTTCCCTATAAATAGGGGTGAGAGGCTGGTCATTTGACCGGTGACATGAAGCTCCATAGCTCTCAAAACCTCCTCTCTCATGCGATTTTTTTGCAAGAAAACTTTTCATGACCTCATCAAAAGAACCATACAAGAGACCTAATCATGTGATAATGTCACTTGACCTCTTTGTGTGATCACCTTTTCTAAATATCTCACTTAATCAATCCATGAACTAATCAATGGTAATTTATTTGAACTTTGATGCACACCCTTGGCCATTAGTCTATCTTATGTGATTCAGTTGTCTCTTGAGGATTTTTTCATGATCTACTAATCTTTATGTGATTCATGTGACCTTCACATGGTAACATGATTATATGTATTAAGAAAAATCATGTGATCAAAAGATGTTTTATGGGTTATGTTATTTTCGTGACCTAGAATGGATCATGTGGTCCATGTAATGTTTTCCATGTTATGCACTTATTTTGTTTGATTAGCAAAACTGATTCTCTCTTAATGGTTACATATCTTCTAATATATTCTCTATTCTCTTTAAATATATCCTCTATTTCTCAAATGTCTTCTTATGTGGTAGACTAGAGAGACCTTATTTCCTGGAACCATAATGTCAGTCATCGATACAAAGTATTTTATAACAATGATGTTTTAAAGGTTCTTATTCTGACTGAACATCAACCCATTTAATCCTCGTTCCTCCTCCTTATAGGACAAACGATTATTAGTGATCCCTCCCCTCTCTTATTTGGCACATTTTGATCCATACACTTTAATCCTTTATGGAATCAAATATTTTCAATTTTGATCATCTCTAAACTATAAGTATAAATCCATGTGACCCCCAATCTCTTGTTTCATTTGATGTTATCTTGTGTTTTATTCTAAATCCATAATTTTAGGTATTTTGTATGCTTTAGGTATTCTTATTGAATTGGATCAACTTTTTCATCAACATTAAATGAAAGGGTGTTTATGAATATTGCGTAGGTGGTGCATAAATTTTCTCCTTATTATATATATGTTGTATGTGTTGTTTGATGCACAAGTGTAGAAGGGAAGGTAACAATGGATCAAGATGGAAAAAAATTATATTTCCTCATAGATGAGTTTCAAGAAAGGTTTTTTAGGTTTGTGTAAGGTCCTATGGTTTATAATTATTAATCATGTACTTCCATGAATTAAATTGAAATTGGTGGTAGAACTTGGAATGATAACCAAGCGGGGTATGTATTAATGTGAAATGATAATATCTTAAAATTTATTTAAAGAAATTTCTCAATGATGGTGAATTATATACAACATAATTGATAGTGGATATCTTATCCAAGTAAGAGTGACTTGAGTAAAATGTTGTATATTTTTGGTTGGGTGTAATTAAATTCTTGTTATTACTTGGTGCTTTAGTTGGGTTTCATTCCAATGATGTTTCTATATTGTTAATTAGGTTTTCCATAATGCTAACCATTTCTTTGGAATGCTATATAGGTTGGCTATTTTTTTAACCATGTTGAACACTTTATAATAAGTTGTATAAGATGCCAACTATCATTCTTATTGGTATATGGGTTGGGTGTGATTCCAACCAAATTTTTGTGGTTATGTAGGTTATACATGATTCTGACAATTTATCTTGGTTTTTACATATATTGGGCTTAATTCCAAATATTCCTATGACTTATTTTATGGGTTGGGTGCAATTAAAACTAGTGTTATTGTTAGTTACATGGGTTGAATGTAATTCCAACTATTTTTATTATTTATTATATGGGTTGGGTTTAATGTTAACCATTGTTATCTTCATGTATATATGTTGGGTGTAACACCAAACCTTCTCTTCTTTGATAGTTGTGTTGGGTGTGATTAAAACCATGAATGTTTTTAGTACATGTGTTGGTAGTGATGTTAACCATGTTGTGTGTAACACCAAACCTTCTCTTCTTTGATAGTTGTGCATGTTATTCATCATTACGAGGAGACATATATTTTTTAGTTTATCATGTACCATAAACCATAATTCCATAGTGAGTTGATTAGTTGATGGTTTCTAGGAACAAAAACTATTTATCTATCCCATGGTGAGGTAGAAATTGTCCAATGAAATATTTTTAAGCTTGGGGGAATACTTCTATTAGTGGAAACATATGATGAATTCCTTCCTGTTGAGAATGTTTGGCATGATAAATGGTTTCTTATTTGGTTTGTTTTTCAGGGCAGTGGTGCAGTATAAGCAGAAATGCTATTTTTTTTTGGGTCACCATTTCGTGGCAGTTTTAACCGCCACTAATGTTTTACCACTTATACATTTAGCGGTGGTTTAAACCGCCGCTAAATGTAATCGGAAATACACTTAGCAGAGGTTAAAACCGTCGCGAAATCACGTCGGAATTAGCGGCGGTTTTAACCACCACTAAGCAGGCGCATGACACGCCTGAATTTCGCGGCGATTATAGCCGCTGCTAATTAAATAGCCCTTAAAACCGCTGCTAAATTTACAAAAAACCACCACGAAATGAGGTACTACAACACTTTTCTTTGACCGCCGTGAAATGCATAAAATCGCCGCTAATAGATTTCTGACGCCCAGTTTAGCGGCGTTTTCTGTAAACCATCGCCAAACCATATAGCGGCGGTTTAAACTTCCACTATATGAAAACAAACTTCCGCTAATAGGTGGTTTTACTGTAGTGATTCCCAGGTCCAAGCAACGAAAAAAAATCACCTCATACTCCTACACCAGCCAGGCTCAGGTGATCCCAGAACCTCCTACCCTTGTACGGTATCGGGACATCAGGCTCATGGAAATGGAAATACATCATACATGTCTCTTCCGCTGGGCTGGAATCAACCGGTTCAAGACGACATGCCACAACTATTTTGATGTCATCAGACACGACCCCTTGGGCTGAAGCCCGGATGGGATTGGATCGACTGCCTTCATCGCTATGATATTAGTGGCGCATGAATCTCCTGATATGATGACCACTACTGCCTGAGATGGTACCAGCCACCCATCAGGGTTTGATAGCTCAGAAGAAGCTCCCCTCGCGGATGATCCCTCCACAAGTGGAGAGGAGGACATGGAAGATGCTCCCCCCGCCTTTGAGGAGGGCGTCTCCACCATGGTCGACGAGTTGGTATAGGTGAACCTCGGTAGCGAGGCAGACCTGAGACCCACATTGGTCAGTGATTCCATGTCCCCCGAGGAGCAGCAACGGTATGTGGAATTCCTTAGACATCACCTTGATGTGTTCGCTTGGAGTTACGACGAGATGCCGGGACTAGATCCTCGGGTAGCCGTCCACCGCCTTGGTCTCCCGACAAACCATCGCGGGTTCAAGCAGCCTCCCAGAAAGATGCACCCTTCTCATGGAACCATGGTTGAGGCCGAATATTACAAGCTTATCAATGCCAGATTCATCAAGGAAGTTCATTACCCCAGGTGGATATCCAACATTGTGCCGGTCTAGAAGGAAAACAGACAGATCAGGGTCTGTATCGACTTCCGCGATCTCAATCGCCACTATCTGAAGGATGATTTTTCCCCTTCTAGTGATAGAGTTGTTGACTGATTCCATGGCCGGGTTCCAATCCCTCTCCTCCATGGATGGGTATTCCGGGTAAAACTAGATCTGGATGGCCCCTGAGGACGAGGAGTCCACTCCCTTCAGGGCACCCCAAGGTACTTTCTGTTACCGGGTTATGCCCTTCGGCCTGAAGAATGCGGGTGCCACCTATCAACGGGCCATGCATCACATATTCAAGACGATCCTGAAGTCATTGGTGGAATTCTATGTGGATGATCTGGTGATAAAATCTCGCTAGTGCCAGAACCATCTCAAGGATCTTGAGAATGTATTTGGTTTCCTCCATTCCCGCCACCTAAGGATGAACCCGTTGAAGTGTGCCTTCGGGGTTACCTCCAAAAAGTTCCCTGGCTTCGTCGTCATGTACCAAGGCATTGAGATCGACCCATAAAAGATCAAGGCCATCAGCTAGATGCCTCCCTCGAGCAATATTCAGGGGCTTCGAGGTCTCCAAGGCCACTTAGCCTAAATATGTCGATTCATTGCGAATCTGGCTGGAAAGTGTAAGCCCTTTTCTCAACTCATGAAGAAAGGCACCACCTATGAATGGGATGAAGAGTGTTGGACCGCCTTTGAGGAAATCAAGAAGTCTCTTCTCCAACCTCCGGTCTTGATGCCACCCGTCTCCGGGAAGCTGCTGGTCTGTTACGTGACCGCCCTGGAACGGTCCCTCGGTGCACTTCTCACCCAGAGGAACAACGAGGGAACGAGGAACAACCTATAATACCTCAACCGAATGCTCCGTGATACAGAAATTAGATATTATCCCATTGAGAAGAGCTTCCTGGTGCTCGTATTTTTTGTACAGAAATTGTGGCACCACTTGCAGCACCACGAGGTACAGCTGGTCTCTCGGGTAGAACCACTGAAGTACATTCTGAACCGACCTATGTTGACTGGACGACTAGCGTGGTGGGTGGTGATCCTCCAGTATTTTGACATCATATTTGTGCCTCATAAGGCTATCAAAGGACAGGCATTGGCATACTTTCTAGATTCCCACCCAACCTCCGCATATCAGCCGTTGGACCTTGGTTTTCTTGATGAGGCAATCCTCTCAGTCGATCATGTCGTTCCATGCTGGCATATGCACTTTGACGGTGCCTCCCAGAGCCCCACCGGTAGGAGACTCAACGATCCTAGGATAAACAGAGTGGGCCTGGGTATCATCTTCATCACCCCAGAGCAAGCCGTTCTTCCATATTCGTTCCTGTTGTCAGAGGGCTGCACCAACAATGAGGTAGAGTATCATGCCCTCATCACTGGCCTCGAGATGGCCCTCGAGATCAACGTACCCCAGCTGCATGTGAAAGGGGAATCCGAGCTGGTCATCAAGCAGGTCAATGGTGACTATGTTGTTAGAAATCTAGAACTCGTGCCATTGTTGGAGTGCACCCTCCATCTAATGGCCCAGTTCCCTTCTCGGCCAGAGGTCGTTGATATCCCTCGGTCACAGAACGGTAGAGCAGATGTTTTGGCCAGCCTGGCCGCGTCGCTTGCGGAGCCTGAACAGGATGACCTGATTATCCACGTGGCGCACCAGAGAGTCATTTCTTCCGTTACTCTGGAGGGTGATCACGGCACGCGGGTGAACCATCTTACCACTGGTGCCCCCTGCGTCAGGAGCCTTGGGTCCTTCAGGTGCGGTGATTGAAATAGTTCCTGATTGTAGGATAACCTTGGTTGAATACCTCCAACACGATAACCTTCCGTCAGACCGGGCCGAGCGCGAGAAAATCTGACACCGCGCACTGCAGTTTACCCTTCAGAGCGGTCCCAGCCTTGAGAAGATCCTTTAAAAATGCGGATTTGATGGTGTTCTCTTCTGTTTCCTTCAAGGAGTCGAGATTCCACAGGTCATGCAAGAGGTTCATGCTGGTTCCTGTGGCGCCCATCATGCCTGGTCGAAGTTGTCTCACTAGATTCGGAGGCTGGGATACTTCTGGCACTCCATGATCTATGACTGCATCGAGTTTTCCAAGATGTTCCATGCATGCCAAGTTCATGATAACTTTGTGCATCGACCACCAGAGCCTCTCCACACTACCAAGTATTCTTGGCCATTTTCAGTCTGGGGTTTGGATGTCGTAGGACCTTACCCACCAGAAACGGATCGCCAATGCCGGTTCATTTTGACCACTACAAATTTCTTTTCCAAGTCGGTCGAGGCAATTACACTCAAGGAAGTCAAAGCCCGTTCTATCACCTACTTTGTGAGTTCCAATATCATCTATCGATTTGGAGTACCTCACACTATCCTCACAGATAACAGAACCAACTTTCGAGCGGCCAAGCTGAAGAAATTGTACGCTAAGTACAACATTCTCTATAACCATACCTCCTGCTATCATGCATAGGCGAATGGACAGATCGAGGAATTTAACAAAACCCTCTCTAACATTCGGAAAATGATGGTCAGAATAAGAAGAGTTGGCCGGATAAACTCCCCAACGACCTCTGGGATTATCAGATGACGACTCTTAATTCCACCCAGGTGACCCCGTATTCCCTAGTGTACGGAGCTAAGGCCGTCCTACCCATCAAGATTCAGTTTCCCTCATTGCGCACGACAGTCAACGACCAGCATGCACCAGATAGAGTTTCCGAAATCCGTCTAGCTGAATTGGAAGAACTGGACGAGAATAGGATTCATGATTTTCACAACCTGGAAAGGCATTAGAGTAGGATGGCTCGAGCTTTCAACAAGAAGGTTCTCTTATAATCCTTCCTGCAAGGTGACCTAGTACTGGCCCTCAGGGCGCCAATGATCCCCGGTAGGAAACCACCCAAGTTGGAGCCCAAATGGGGGGAGGGACCTTTCATTGTCCATATGATTTATCCCAATGGTGCATACTCCCTGGTGACCATGGATGGTGAGCGTGTAACTCCTCCCACCAATGCCAAGTTCCTTAAGTAGTATTTTTCCTGACCATCTCAGTCCCCCATGACCTTAAACTGGATTACGGTCCCACATGACCCTAAACTGCATTTGTTCTTACACGTCCTTAAACTGCATTTGGTCCAATATCTGGGCCCCCTTGGTCCGAGTTCCAAGACCTTAAACTATGATCCTTTCTCGGTCCCCCACGACCTTAAACTGGATTATGGTACCACATGACCCTAAACTGCATTTGGTCTTGCATGACCTTAAACTGCAATTGGTCTATTATATGGGCCCCCTTGGTCTGAGTTCCAAGACCTTAAACAAAGATCCTTTCTCGGTCCCCCATAACCTTAAAATGGATTACGGTCCCACATGACCCTAAACTGCATTTGGTCTTGCACGACCTTAAACTGCATTTGGTCCAAAATCTGGGCCCCCTTGGTCTGAGTTCCAAGACCTTAAACTAAGATCCTTTCTATGTCCCCCACGACCTTAAACTGGATTACGGTCCTGCATGACCCTAAACTGTATTTGGTCTTGCACGACCTTAAACTACATTTTGTCCAATATGTGTCCCCCCTTGGTCCGAGTACCAAGACCTTAAACTAATATCCTTTCATGGTCCTACATGACCCTAAACTGTTGGGTCCTCCATGACCTTTAAAACTGATCAGGCCTTTCTGAATGAGGCCCAACCCTAGGTCCCTTGGCCTTCTAGGGCCCTAGACCAAGATCTTACCCGGAGGATACGATGCAGTGTGGGATTATGTCCACGTTCATGTCGGGTTACTCTTCGTGTCGTACAACTCCCCTGTCTAGGTAATCCTTTTCCCCGACGCTCGTCCCGCAAGACGTTATACTACAAACCGGTCACGCCTCCCTGACCGAGGCTAGCCTTGGGCCCTGGCCCAGGCTCACTCCAGTGGAATTGTACGATGTGGTGTGGGATCATGTCCCCATTCACGTTGGGTTACTCTCCATTTCATACACATTTTCGGATGAAATTCCCCCCATCGTCCTACATGACGTTAAACTATGCTTTTAGAACTACGTGTGTCTTGATTCCCATCATTATGGGATACGTAGGACTGCCTGAACACCAAGATTTCAAGTCCAACCTTGTTTGTTAAGAGATCCCACAATCTCCCAGTCACCTTGGCCTCTGGGAATACCCCTCTCCATGAGGGAGATATATAGGTGTGGTACAGGGTTTTTGGCACCATGCCCCCTTCTCCCGGGAATCCTCTATCTTTTGGCCGCTCTCAAAATGAGCCCTTCGACCGTTTTCAGTGATCCGCTAATGTGTTCAGAGTAATCTGTACTAGGACCTGGAGTGTCAGATTCAACTTAGGAAAGTTACATCCACTTTTCAAGCTTCGTTCTCCCCTTCCTTCGGGCCCCCAATATTTTTCACACCCGAAGGGACCCCCAAGAATAGCCTAGATACAACGCCTAAGGGATGTCCTACCGTCACGGGCCAATGCCCCAAAGGGTTTCAGACAAAAAATTGATACAAATCCCATGTTGCGAACATGGTCGACGGTTGACGCTCATTTTTTTGTCCCCATTTTAGGCTAACACGACAGGATGCTGTGTTGCGAACATGGTCAGTAGTAATCCTTTATTGTCATGACGAATCCTTCAGGCCCTGAATGTGGGTTGCATGATTCACATTATGTTCCATGCCATCATGTCAAGGTGGAATCTTGACACTCCTTGCACTAACCCTTAGTTCACTTCCACACTTCATGTAGACAAAGCTACGTTATGGCGTCTCTCGGGGCTCCCACGATCTGAGCGCCAAGATTATAGGCTTGGGAATTCTCTAATATCCATGCACAGCTTCACCTTCACCCCACGGGATATGAGGGGTCACCGAGACATCACATTTTGGGCCCATCTCAGCTGGAAGCTAGTGTCTCCTGCCCCTTGATCTTTAACCCTCGCCGGCCTCTTGGCCCGAGGCTCAACTCCCGGAATCGCGTGCGGTGATGGTGTGGGATTATATCCTCAACTGCATCGGGTATGCCTTATCGCATCATGCACATTCCCCCGGGTCCAAGCCATATGACCTTAACCTGTGCTGGTTCGTCCTACCACATGACCATAAACTATGATGATATCATCCTGGCCACATGACGAAAAAACGGCACCGCATTATGATGACCTCTCTATAGGGGACATCACTCCGGGTATTGGTCAATTACCATACCATTTTTCAACGCCTGTATATGGCTTGATTATTTTGGCGATGCTAGGAATTTTTACCCTAGGTCGGTCACTCCACAAAAGAAAAACCATTCACCTTCAAGGACAAACAAGATACATCAAATTCCACTTCTTTTGGTGCGAGGTCTAGACCTACACGCCCCTTTCATCCTTTTCACAGGTACCATGTCGTTCCGTGTCACCCCTTCCAAGAACTACGTATGGATTGATCCCCATTCTTATGGGGTACGTAGAAACACCCAGACCTCTTGTCTATAGGTCTAGCTTGAGGATTGCTAATTCATCATGTTTGTCCCACCTTTGGGACCTCTACTACAGGGCCGCGTGGCGTGGTGAGTAGGACCTCGTCCCCATTCACGTCGGGTTTTCAATAGCTACCTCGCCTGCACCCCGTTATAAGAATTAGCCCTCCTATTTCCTCTCCTGCACGACATTAAAAGGCACTCCCAAGAACTACGTATGGCTTGATTCTCATCCTTATGATATATGTAGGAGCGCCCAGGAACTTCCCCATGGGACCAACCTAACTCTCATGTTCGATCCCTTGACCGGAACACTTTTCCAAGGAACACATGGTAGGCAGGACCTTGTCCTCATTCACATCGGGTTTTGTGATCACCTTACCATGCGTCTCCTTCCCTCCTTACTAATCCTTGGAACGAGTTCTAAGAATTTAAACTAAGACCCTTTCTAGAACTACGTGTGGATTTATTCTCATACTTATGAGATACGTAAGAATGCACATACATTTCATCTTGGGTCCAGCCCTAGGGATAACCAAACCTCGTGCCCCTACTGTCGGCCCCTTGGCCTGACTTCTCGGGGAGTGGTGTAACTGCAGCGTCTACACCGAGTAAGTTTGGGATTCCCCATAGTGATTGGGAAGAGACAGTTCTCTCACTAGAGAGGTCCTGTCTAAAATTAGGGATGATCCGTGATCAGATTAATACGACTGCCTAATGTGACTTCACCACGGTGGCATAATTTTGGGAGTGTTGGATTCTGTTTGAACAAACCACCACTTCACTTTCCATGCTTTGTGTTCCCCTTTATTCAGATCTTCATCCTCTTTCATGTCTGATGGGACCCCCTAACAGTATGGATGCTCGACCTGTGGTCCGCCTGTTGTAACAATATGGATGATAGACCTTTGGTCCGCCTGTTGTAACAGTATGGATGATTGACCTATGGTCCGCCTGCTGTCCTGGGCCAACGTTTCGAAAGACTGGTCATGTTTGATTGGACCCCCTAATGGTATGGATTATTGACCTATGGTCCACCTGCTATCTTGGGTCAATGTTCTGGAAGACTGATCGACGATATTTGAGTTAGGCCCCGTGTTGCGAACATGGTCAGCGGTCAACCCTCATTTGTTGTCCCCATTTTAGGCCAATGCGATATGGATGCTGCGTTTCTGCCACGGTTAACAGCTATCCTCCATCGTCACGCCCCCCTATAGTGTTCTGAATTTGGGTAATGTGCTTTACCTTTTTTCATCTCCCTATGTTCTAATTGATTTCAATTCCCCCGACATTGCCTTGCTCGTGCGTTAGAGCACATTGAGGAGACGATACATCGATCAGTCTGAGGTCCCCCCTTTTTTCGGTGGGACCTCCCTCTCCTCCTCAGAAATCTGGGCCCAATTTCGGATGCCTAAAGATTGGTTAACGCTCCCACAAAGTGATAGATTATGGTTGATCGTATTAAAACAAAGGTACAAATAAATAGATTGTTCCATACATTGGATCGAAATGATTTTCAGTTAAAGCAAGAAGTTCATGAGATGGCCAAAAAAGGGCCCTTAAGGATCAATATTTTGGATTGATCTTTCCAACGCCGCTACCCTTTGGCTGGTGTCCTCCAGGACTGTTTATCTCTCCCTGAAGACTCTCTCTTCATCGGCAGCCGCAGAGCGTAGTTCGCCAATCCTAGCTTGTACATGCACCAGTTCCGTTTGAAGTACGGTCATCTGGTGACTCGCCTCCATCAGTTGTTCTTGGGCATCAGCCATTTGGGTCGTTAGTTTATCCATGAGCTCAGAGCATGTTTCGATGAAGGCCTCTTTCTCTGTCTCTTGCCCTTCGAGGCGCCAGATTTCCTGCTCCTCCCTCAAGAACTCTTGGGTGCTCACCGATATTTCCGGAAACTGGGCAACGTCGGTGCGCCAGCTGCTCTCGCGTATCTTCTCGGCCATGTAATCACGAACCGTCAGATGAAGGCATTGAGAGTCAGCCCCTATGGCACACAGGAAACACAGCCAGGTCTGGAGTGATCCCATCTGCCTCAGCCAATCCGTCTGAGGATGCCTGAGAAAGCGCTGGATTCACTTCCACCCTTTGCATCATGTCATCCGGATCTCCTCCACCACTTACGATTCTGAATCATATATCTCCTCGGGATCAGTGAGAAGGTATGCAAGAAAGACAACCAGTAGGTCAGCAGCAGTATCTGCCTCTGGGATGTCTTCACAAGGAATAGGATCCTCGACATCCGCGCGACCTTCCCCTCTCGCCCCGACAACAGCAGTGCCCTCGTCAGTTTCCGGCCTCACTCCAATGACAGCACCGCTGATGTCCGCCACCCCCTGCTCACCAATTTTCGGGGCCGACTCATTTTGGGAGGTATGTTTTGGAGGAGGTTGTAAATTTTCCACTAATCCACTCACGGACAGCCCGGTCTCAACATCCCAACGAGCCTCCAACGCTGAGATCACTGTACAAGGAGCATCCTGATTAGTTGGGTTCTCTGACAGTAATCACTGGTAGCGAAGCAGGGGACTTACATGAACCCAGAGTGACAGCCTCTAGTTTTCTGGCTGCTACATGAGTTGTCGTGGTAGGAGACCCCTCAGCGCTTGTCAGTTCGATGATGGGCGTCGTAGCCCCACCCTGTCCCACCAATGCCTCTTCTCCTTCCTCTATTTAGGACGCCTGATCAGCTCCTATATTCTCCTGAGTGAGATAGAGACATGGATTAGGAATTGAAGATAGATAATGGAAAAAGAAGGAGGATGAATAAGGATAGAGACAGACCTCGAGCAGTTCGGTTATTTCTATGTCAGAGTCGACGATCTCTCCACTCTCCTGCAGGCTCCCTTGGCGGGACCCTCCCAGAGTTCCTTCATCTTCTCCTGTTTCCTCCTCTTCCTCCAACTCTTCGTCACTGTCACCTTCTCCTAGCAGCATAATTTCCGGATCATGCTCTTGGTCGAGCATCACTTTCACCAGGAAATGTGGCTCCACATTCCGACCTCATTGACACATGTATGTGTCCATGGCCGTTATATATTCATGCCACCGATTAAAGTTTACCCGGTCGGTAACCCGAATGAGCCCGACTTCTGGCAGTGGATCATGTCATGCATTATCTTCTTCCAGAGGGCTTCGACTCTCACTGATTAATGCAGGGTCATACAGGCTGACCACAATGCCGGGAAGATTGCATCATGGGATGATTCGAGCAGCTACCTTATCTGCTTCCCGGGCATCTCTTTGGCCGCCTCATGTGACCCCCCTCCGGGAAACGAGGTCGTAGCAACACCATGCGATGTCCCCGTTGCTGAGGTCCCAGCCTGCGTAGACCTCACTACCTAGAGCGCCCCTGGTCCCCCCTTCTAGAAGCACCTTTCTTGCTCTATCTTCGCCTGGGTTCCACGCGGGTAGTCTCGAGTTTTCGAACTCTCTTGCATAAAAGCCCCTTAGGGTATGCGATAGCCCAATGCTCGGCATACTCAGTTGATAGGCCAGCGTTGACCCCGGTGGGATGAAGGGTAATGACGTCACCAGAGCCATAAGTGGTGAAAATTAAACACATCTGGTGAAGGACGCATAGATTCCTCTCCTCCTAGACATCCATGAATACCCTCTTCGGCATTCGCTGGAGGCACCTGAACTGTCTGGAAAATCGGTACAACACGTAAGGCTCACAGATGATCTTCCTGTCAATCCGAGCCACAAGCACCCCGCCTCGGATGCTTTGGAAGTATTCTTTCTGATCCAGTAAGCCTTGACCATTCTCTACCATCTAGCTGACTAGGGTGGGTAATGGGCTAATGTTAAAGTTGGCATGGTTACTAATTATGATCCTTACCCCCTCCTCGTTGAGCGTCATTAGTGCGACCCCGACAATGTTCAAGAGAGATGGTCGTAGGCCATTTCCCGGAGGATGAACAGAGTTTGGGAAAGTGTACCCACCAAGATGAGCCACCACCCAGCCGTCAAAGATCTGGAAGGGGCCACACACCCTTCAAGGTGACCCCCCTCATGAGAGGCATCCCATAATGTCATACAACTTAGCCAGCATGGGGACCCCTAGATTGAACCTTTTCTTGGCGGTCATGGTGCCCACCATCACCAGGGTTGTTGGACGGACATCCATCCTTGCGTCCCGCACCAGTAGGATCCACCCACCCAGGAAGGTGGCGAGGAACCCGGCATATCGGACGTTCAGGTCCCGTGCCTCAATGACGCGGTAGCCCCATTATTGGTATTTCCCCGCCTCTAGGATCCTCCAGTATGATCCGTTCTTGCTTCTCTGAGCCGCAGTTGGGCACCGTTTTCCCCATCCTGGCATCTTGACCGCTAGGTCCTTCTCCAGGAACTGGAGGAACTAGTCCTTGTAGGTGATGTCCTTCAGTAATTCCTTCACCTTCAGCCTCTCTTTGTCCAGATCCTACAGGTGACACGTTAGTATGGGGGTCTATGATCTGTCCTCCCAGGTGTTCATTGGGGGTAGTAACTCGTCGTACTGATAACCATCCAGTGGGATGCCGACGATGCAATGTAAATCCCAAAAACTGATACCAACTTCCCCATGGTGAAGATGGAATGTGTTGGTGTCAGGGGACCATCGGGTGAACAACTCCGGCCCAAGTTCAGGTTGATGGTAGAAGTGGAACTGTGACGTCCACACCACCTCGAATAGAACAATGTACCACAACTCAGCCCCGAATTGGTCACATGTATGGAGAACCCTGTATGCCCAGGCCCACTCACAGGTGAAGTTGCCCCTGGACCACAAATCCCAATCTTGCAGCTATCCCTTAGTGTCGTCCATGATGCTCTGACGGAACGTGCTTGCGGAGAGGGATAGATAGATATTTACAACCGGATCACCCCCATCAATGGTCGTAGTCTTCGGGTTTAGGACATACACATCCATGTGTCTGGTCTCTCTAGAAGGATGACAATTGTTGGTAATATTGTATCAGAGAAGGTCATCCTTCCGGGTCACCCCTGATCGCAGTGTGTCCACCTCGAAGCCCGACATGGGAACCTCCTCCAAGATGCCGGAGTTCCATAACGGGAGGTTGTTGGATAGAGGATACTCCTTCTGGGCGGGGGTTAGCAGGTTAAACAAGGTATGGTTGTTGGAAACAACCACCCTGGTGCCATAAACCTCCTCCTTCGCTGCCATTTCAGCTCTACGAGTGGTGGATTCCCCCTCATCGACTTGGTTTGCAGCCATCTCAAGTGATTTGAGAGAGTTGCGCGGAAGCCAGATGAGTTGCGCAAAATCTGGATCAGTGGCGTGAAATTCAGGAGTTGGGCGCGAAATCGAAGCGGTCGCTGCAAAATATCCCGATTTGCGTGAAAATGCGGCCGAAACTCAGAAGGAATTACGCGCTAACACAACGTGTTTTCCGCGCAGTCTCCAAGGCAATTTTGAGCACGATAGCTTGGAGCCTATCGCATGAGAAAACTCGGGTACGGCTCCTAGGACCCATGGCCCCTTTTATAGTCAAGGCTAATGTTCTGCACCGCGTGGAAATAGAATTACCTTCCAAACCGGAGTTTTGCGCACCGCAACATTTTTTGCGCGCAAGGGGCCCTTGAAGACCAACCCTTCGGTGTTTCAGCGTTTCCCTCGGAATCCGATTGTTGCGACCTCTCACCGATCCAATTCTGAGGGGGGGAATTTTTAGATGTCGTAAAAGTCCATAGTTACTAAAGGAAGTTTCTAAATGACGAAGCGATGTCATATTCGGACTCGTAGGCCTAGTCTGGGGGGCCCGGAGGTGTTGCGCAAAATAAATGAGGACGTGTGCGAAAAAATGTGGACCGTACGAAAGGATTCTGGGATGCGCGAAGAGTCTCCAATGCCGGTGCGCAATCATTGCGCGCCCGTGCCCGCACGACTACCATTTTGCACCGCTGTCTCTGGCGCACTAATTTTCGCACGCTTCCTGGATTCTGTGATGCTGGAGGCCTATAAATAGATGGCGACCCCTTCCATTCATGGGTTGTGGAATTTGAACTGGATCTCATGCGTGAAATAGGACTTCCGCACGTGTAAGATGACCTTCAAGTACTGATCCTTTTCGCGCCACTTCGCCCCAGGATCCGCCTTTGCGCGCAATCCCACTGGGTTAACCAAAATTCCAAACCCCTCGAGGTTCCTCCCTTGTGCTCAATACCTTCTATTGTGCACAAAAAGGTCCAATTGCGCACAATCTCTTTGTTGGGTGTGGCCTTACCTTTGGCTGCGGCATGTGCCACTCACGCGCAATTCACATCCCTTGCACGCCATCACCCCTAGTTGTGCCCAATCCCTTTAACCCTAATTACGCGCCATCCTAGTGTTTTTCAGGAAAACCTTTCATTTGCGCGCAATGCCCATTACCCCTCACCTTGACGCCCCCCCCGGGTGCCTCCCTACGTAGGCGCCCGATGTCCTCCATACCGGGCATGCGCGTCATGTGCTGTCTTTCTATACGACCTTCCAGGATCGTAAAAATTAACCTCAAGGTCCCTTGGGCAGTGTTTCCCGTTGCGTTGCTTTGTTTCATGCTTCTTCGCATAGGAACGCTAATGGCTATTGCTTTTTCACATAGCCACGCTAATGTGGACCCCTCGATGGTTTTCTCTGCGACCCCCCTTCGCTATAGCCTTGCCAGTGCCTTCCCTTCCCCAAGGGGAGGAGGGTACCAGTTATGTAATTCCTAGGGGTGTGGATTGAACCCACCTCGTCCGATCTGCAGGACATTAAACTGCCAAGCACCTCATCCTCAACACATGATGTTAAACTCTGATCTGACCCCATGCCTCGCACGCAGGGTCCCCCCAGCTCGGACATTCATTATGCCGGTCATCTCCATGGGGATGGAATCACCCTCACATGGGTTGATATCCTCCCTCTCGGAGTGGCGTTTGTCCACGGGGGAAGGGCATCCACCTTGGTGTAATCCCCTAGCCTCTCTTGTAGAAGGTAGCACCCGTTCACCTCCGTACTTCCCCACCTCCAAGGCCAGTGGAGGGTGTGATAGGGAACGTGGCATCTCCTTTGTTCGTTCCCAAATCCCTCTCCCTCTGCGCTTTGTCGCCATTCGGGCCTCCACCCTGGAGTAAGTCCCATCACCATGGGCCGCTCTATGCGTAAACTCCACTCCACTTCTCACGGACGCACCTTTCATGACGTGATCGTCTGGTCCCTACTGCCTCTTGTTTCTCACACCGAGCATGACTCACATGGTCTAAGAGTGAGCATTGACCATGACATCCTCTTATGGGCCGCCTCAGAGCATAAGCCTCATCCTAGCGAACTACGAGGACTTTGATCCATGCTAAGGCATGGTACGTAGGAAGCCTCCACAAGGTTCAAGCCCACCACCCAGTCGCTCCGACCCATTCACGCCGGTTCGCCAGCACCTTGGGCCGCCTCAGAGCGTAAGCCCCAGATGCCCCGTCCAGCACAACGTTAAACTATATGCCTCATCCAGCATGACATTAAAATGTATGTCATCCAGCACGACCTTAAACTACCTACCTTATCCCACATGACATTAAATTGCACCACCCGAACTATGTGGACTTTGATCCGTGCTAAGGCATGGTATGTAGGAAGCATCCATGAGGTTCAAGCCCACCACCCGGTCGTTCCGACCCCTTCATGTCGGTTCACCAACCATTGTGGGCCACCTCAACACGTAAGCCCCATATCCACCATCGTGGGTCGCCTCAGAGCGTATGCCCCATATCCATCATTTTGGGCCGCCTCAATGCGTAAGCCCCATATCCACCATTGTGGGCCACCTCAGATCGTAGGCCCCATATCCACCATCGTGGGTCGCCTCAGAGCGTAAGCCCCATATCCATCATTGTGGGCTGCCTCAACGTGTAAGCCCCATATCCACCATTGTGGGTTGCCTTAGAGCGTAAGCCCTCATATCCAACACCCATGTCCCATCCTGACCTCTCCCTCAAGCCCACATGCCTCAGGAAGCTCATTCCCTAGCCCAGTGGCCTTACTCCCTCTAGGTCCCTTCCATATGCTCATTCTCATGGGTCGCCTTTTCAGGTGTCCCACTGTATCATCGAACTACGCAGACTTTGATTCCCTGCCACGGGGATACATAGGAAGCCTCCATGAGGTTCAATCCCCTCTACTTCATCACCCATCCTGATTCTTACCCGGGCCGCCACATCCTAGTGGGATCATGCCACCTCATCCCACTCCACAGTATCCGGGAAGCTGCCCACATGCTGGCCCCAACATTGGTGTTCCCTCCAGGGGGTTCTTCAATCTGATCCACTCTCAGTGTTCCAATCAGTCTGATCCATCCCTGATGGATATTAAACTTCCGGCATAACCCTTGTTTAACATGGGAAGATAAGGAAAACTACAGATACATTCCTATGGCATACAATTCCCCGCGTTCGATGTGGGATTCCTTGGGATTCCGCGCCCCTGAGAAGCCCTATAATAAGGGACAGAAGACAGAAATGCCAATCCCCCAGCATCAAGACATGCGAATGATGCCTCAGAATGGCCACTCTCTTCACTGAAGGTTGCTGCCCCAACCAAACCCCTTGGAGCGTCTCGACGGAAGCAGTGTAATTAACTGGTGTCCATAAAGATATGGCACTGGGAAAGAGATTCATGAATACGTATTAAATCTATGAGGGAGTCCCGGACTAGGTGATGAGCTCCGAGGAGGAATCCACAGAAAGAAGGGCCGACATCCCATCATCCTAGTTTCGATCAAGGAGCAGACATCCCTGAATAAGGAACGGATGCCGCCCGCCTTTGGAAAGCGGGAATGCGGGGCCACATGTCAGGCATCCTCCCCAGCGTGACGGATGTGCGTTCACCCTGGCGAAAGCATCGAAAAATGTCATGTTATAATGGTATCAATGTAGTCTATGTCCTAGGTATGTATTTTAGAGTTTAATTTTATATTAGGATTGGTTTCGAAAACCAAAGGCAATAGAGTTGGGGGGTTAATTGTTGGTTTATCAGCCCAGATGACCCAATAATGGTTTGATGGCTAATGTATCCATTCACACACCCTTCTGTCTTCCCCTAGCTCTTCCCCCCACCTGCACACCCCTACGCCTTCCCCCATAACATCCCATGCCCCCTTCCATCCCACCTACACACCCCCTCCCCCTTCCCCTAGCACACCTCCTTCCCTAACCTGCACACCCCCTCCCCCTCCCCCCACCTGCACACCCCCTTCCCCCTGCCCCCACCTACACACCCCTCCCCCTTCCCCCATAACACCCCCCGCCACCCTGCCTATACACCCCCCTCACACCCCCTGCACACCCACCCCCTACCAACCCCACACACCCCCTGAATGAGTTCAGCATGAAGAAAAAATTATTGAGACAACTGTTCTTATTCCTGAATAATGGACAATTGTGACAATTCCAAGTGTTTAAACAACAGAAGGAAGAGATAAACTGGAGGTGGAGAATCTGTAAATGGATCCAATTATCCTTGGATCACTTGATGATAGAGATCTAATTGATTATGTGGTTATGGAAACTATTTAACATTATCATACACCACTTATACCATCACCACCTCCCATTGTGCATGAAGAATCACCCTCTATTAGTATGATCTCATAACGTTATAAAATGTATTAGTTTTCCTCTGATATTCTAAATGAGTTTGATAATATTTTAGGAGATTATAATTAGCTGAAAAAGGAGTTAAAATGTACTAATGATGATATTAGAGAACTTAATAAGCCTTATATTCCCAAGTTTGATTTTGAAAATTTGGTTGGGTTAATATCTACCCAAAAAAGTTGATTAGGAATCTCCAATAATTCTCTCCTTTTAAAAAAGTTTTTTCTGAAGTAAGTTTCAAAGATCGTAAGGATGTGAATGGTATAGTTAGATATTTGAAGGATGATTATACTACCATGTCTGAGTTAAATGATCTTGGTGTTATGGTTATATCTCAAAGGTACATGTTCCAAAATCTTTCAATGGTGAAATTAGACATGTCTCAAGATGTTATTGATGGGGTTAATTCTTTCAGGAAAGAAATGAAGAGAATCCTACAAAAGTTATAATGTGTTGCATTAAGCAAGTTTGAGTTCATCAAAAGGTTTTAAACTTATATAAATACCACCTCAGAACCTTCAATTGTTCTACTTTTTTAGAGTGAAATTGATCAATTTCTATAAAAATTGAATTATGTGTCCTTACAGATTCAGTCCCTATAGTGTGATATGTTCACACCATTCCTTATGCAATATTTAAAGAGGAATATTATGGGTGAGTTCCATGATACTAGAGAAGATGTTAGGAATCTTGGTATTAGAACTTATAGATCCATAAAACTAAGTAGTGGTCTTTTATGATGTATTTTATGGGAAGTTGAATGAGATCATGAATGTCTCTAAGGATGATCAATGTATAGTTTTTATATCTCTTGTTCTAGTATCTAGAAACTACTAGAATTTGTTAACCTCTTTGAACAAGGTCTATAAATAAGGTAAAGGGATATATTCATATTCTTCCTTGACAAAGCTAGTGGTTTTTAGAAAACCAATTTTAAAACAATAAAGAAATTATGGAAACAATTATTTAAAACAATCAGAAAATTATAGAATTCAAATTAAAGTTTTAGGCAGAGGGAACCTAACTCAACCTCAATGCGTGTTACTTTTGACAATGAAAAATCGAATCTTCCTTTATTCCGCTTGAATGCATATGCAACATCACATATATATAAGGACACCAAGACCTTATGTACATATTTTCATGGCCAAATATGAACAAGGGGGTCCTTATATATATGTTTATACTTTCATATAACCCTTTACATGTAACACCCGATATTTTTATGAGAAATATTTTGTTTTTATGTTATATACATCATCAAAGTAATCTTTCACTACACACAACACTAGATTGTCTTACTTTACATGCAATCACGACCTTCCTCGATAGCTTTCGTTGTACGCAATACCGCGTTTCACTAAACAATGATATGCTATTAAAATATTATTAAAACTAGCCATTATGAATAGTAATACCCACCTCCCAGGAGAGTTTGAAAATTTACATAAAACTTAATTTTACCACTTCTGTGAGTGGAATTTCTAAAATCCGAGAGACATGGTTAATATCAAGGAGTAAAATTTGGTTCAATAAGATACAAATAATTTTTGGTGAATAGTAACTTTTTACTTTTTTTTACCACGGTTAAAAGTAAATAGGGTAATTAAGGGTAAAGATGATATTATTATTACCTTAACACATGCCTTAATTCTATTGGATAGGTATAATTCGACCAAAAACAACCTTAGTAATAAAATATTACCCTTTAGGTCCACATGGATTAGATTAGGACATTTGATATTATTTTATTTAAAGAAGAGTTAAAATAGTTAAAATCAAAGTTTAATAACTAAAAAATTTTTAATATAGGGTTATAAATAATATAAATTCGACTATAAATATCCATTAGAAATCTAAAAAGATTTCCTACATAATTGTATTTTATATATATTTTTTATACTTTAAATAATTTAATTTATTTATGACAGAATGATGACGTAGTAATTACCTTATTAAGGAAATGTTAACATAATTTATATTATAAATACCCAAATAAATGTAATTAGAGACTTTTTAAGAATTACACTAATTTTATAGGTTAAAATGACATATTAGTATTGATTTAATTAATTTTTTTCAAACTAATAATGCTGTTATGATTTTAACAAAAATCAATTACCAAATAGTGTCAAAATTGACATAAAATAGTTTTAAAGAAAATATTATATTATTAATTGTTATTTTATTCCTAAAAATCTAAGGTTAGGAAAAATGAATTAGATAAGGTTATATATATTAATAACTAACAACTTGGGTTTCGTTTGACTTGTTATAGTAAGTTTACTAACCATATAATGTAA
The DNA here is from genome assembly GCA_963277665.1 of Viscum album. Taxonomy (NCBI): domain Eukaryota; kingdom Viridiplantae; phylum Streptophyta; class Magnoliopsida; order Santalales; family Viscaceae; genus Viscum; species Viscum album. The sequence continues at coordinate 723,442,497 of OY728167.1, forward strand.
GAAAACAAGAAGACACGGTAAAAGTTAAATTATTTAACTTAGAGTTAAATCTAAATGATACGGTTAAAATAGTAACCTAAACATGTCTAAAATCTATTGGTTGAGAGTATTTGAACCCATACCCACCTTAGCTTCTAAATAAATCAATTTGGAGATATTAAAAATCGAATGTGACTCTATAATAAAATAATATTTTATGTTTTTCCTAAGGTGCCCCTCTCCTCCCTTATAAAAGGGCGCCTCCTCCCTCTCTTCCTCACACCACCTTGAGCCTTCAAGATCAGCCAAACCCTACAAATTTCTCTTCTAAAATTACCTATAAACATCTTAGAGGACCTGGTATTCTTCAAAGACAATTTTTAGTGTAGAGACCTGAAGCTTGACGTACATAGACATTACATTACTTTTGCGGAATACTTAGTACATAACAAAAATAGACACATACGGACCGTAATAGTTTAGTGTCTTTGGAAACATGGAACGTAATCTTCTAATCATGGTTAAAGATCTTCAATATCTCCCATAAAGATCTTCCCTTTTTTTTCTTACCTAAAACCTTTCTTTATATCTTGGGGAAAAGAAAACATAAAAGGGTGAGCTCAAATGCTCAGTAAGGGTAAACAAAAGAAATATCAATCACATCATATTCATAAGAACAAAACATTTTGGAAATATTAACCTGTAAAAGAGATCATAATATCATAACATGGGATAAATCATAGTAGTGAAATGTAATCCCAATAATCAAAACTTAAAACATGAAACTTTGTGGCATACACACATAATCATAGAGAATAATTTCTTATTAGTCAAGACTCATTGCCAAGACTATCTTAGTGGACAAAGTCTATTTCTGAACCGAGTTCACTCCTCATTTCAGTCCTGTTTCACTGAACCGACATAACTTTCCGTTCCAGCCATGTCTATATCATGAGATATAAAATCTTTAAACAATGAATTGGAGTGAGATATAGGTCCCACCCATCTCATAATGATACCATTCTTATGTGTGCCACAAAATCATAAACCATACATCATTGCATAACCCATGTAATAAAAATGGGATTCTTAAACATCGTGACATCATAAAACAATTCATATAAGATAAATGAATTCATAAAAATAATTCCATCAAAACATAATCAAATCAATGTAATAATAGGGATAAAAACAGAACCCTTTATTATCTTAGATGGAAAATAATTTTGATAAGACACTTGAACTCCATTCTTGAGGAAAATATCATTTCTACTTCAAAAACACTTTTCCTTTCTTAACATGTCATACAATTCTAAACTAAAATAAGTTTATTAAAAATAGACTTGAAAACTTGTAAAGTAAGCTTCTTTGAAATAATTTTTTAAAAATCCATTCATGTCGTATAAGTTAAAAAAACATTCTTCTCGTACTTTTGTCAGAAAAGTCAAAAAGTACCTCGTACGAAAAACGACAAAAGATTCATTTCATATGTTTTACTAAAAACTAAAAGAATGGTAAAATTGGATTTGAAAAATTGTAGGTGGATGGAAATAATATTACATATTGAGGAAACATGGATGTGGATGATAAAATATACCCCAGTAAATACTAAAGTATAAACAATCTCGGATAAAAATGAGATTGTGATATTTCCCTTACCTTAGGTCCGATTTGCTTTGTAAGTGTCCGAACCTACTGTATAATGATTTAACTAATGTCATTTACTTATTCCAGAATCATACTCATTGTTATGATATCATATATGGTTCACTTATGACTTAAAATTACCCGTTCTTTTGTAAATTCCATGTTAAAGAGCGTTTTGGGTAAAATTGTTTCATTTGTCGTCCGTGTTTTGACTTGTAATTATTCATATGATTACTTAGATCATGATTACTTAATTCCAGAATATAAAACATGATTTATATATAATATATATTCATAATATAAATATATATAATAAATCAGTAAATGGAAAGAAATACACCGTTCATGGAGACGGTAGGTCGTACGTACACATGAACGCTGTTTTCGTTTCCTTATTGAGTTGAATGGAATTAAGTAGATGACATACATATATATACACATAAATCCAGTATCATTTTTATGTCATATATTTCATGATTACTTATTATATATACTTTATAATCATTCATGAATGGTTAACGTGGAGAATGAATCTCATCGCGTCGTGGAGACGGTAGTCCGTACGTACGCATGAGCGATGATATCGTTCTCATGATCGTGGGACTGTATTGGAGTGTATGTATACTATTTAAGAATAAATATCACTTTAAAATAATCATATATAGTTATTACTTATACCATTATACCCATCCAAGTAAGGTGGTGGTGGAAAATAGATTACACCACGGCGTGGAGACGGTATTCCGTACGTACGTACGCGCGGTGATTTCGTTTTCTGTAGGATGGATAGATGGTTAAATAGGGTTGTTTCATACTTATAATAACATATCAGTATATTATTGATACTGATGTTATTAATTCATAATGAAACAACCTAATAAGAAGAAGTGGAAGAAGAAATAAAGTTGAAAGAATCGGTAACGGACATTACCTCTTCTTTGAAGCGCCTCTTTGAGACCTCCTTTTAGGGCACTAAAATTGGTCTTTGAAGAAGACCAGGACCTATAGGATGTTTCTAGGGAAGTGGAGAAGAGAATTTGTCAGGGTTTTTCCGAGATTGAAGGCTCAAAGTGGTGTGAGGAAGAGGGGGAGGAGGTGCCCTTTTATAAGGGAGGAGAGGGGCTCCTTTGGAAAACTAAAAATATTATTTTATTATAAAGTCATATTTGGTTTTAAATAGCTCCAAATTGATTTATTTAGAATCTAAGGTGGGTATGGGTCGAAATATTCTCATCCATTAGAATTTAGACAAGTTTAGGTTCCTATTGTAACCTTATCATTTATATTTAACTTTAAGTTAGATAATTTTACTTTTACCGTGTCTTTTTGTGTTCTTACACTATAAGATTAATAAACTTACTATAACAAGCCAAACGAACCCCAAATTGTTTATTATTAATATATATAACCTTATCTAAGTCATTTGGCCGAACCTTAGATTTTTAGGAATAAAATATCAATTAATAATATAATATTTGTTTTAAAAACTATTTTATGTCAATTTTGACACTATTTAGTAATTGATTGTTTTGAAAATCATAACAGAATGATTAGTTCGAAAAAAGTTAATTAAATCAATACTAACATGTCATATTAACCTAGTAAAGTAGTGTAATTCATAAAAAGTCTCAAATTACATTTATTTTGGTGTTTATAACATCAATTATGTCAATATTTCATTAATAAGATAATTACTACATCATCTTTGTGTCATAAATAAATTAAATTATTTAATGCCTAAAAATTACAAATAAAATACCATTATGTAGGAAATATTTTTATATTTCTAATTAGTATTTATAGTTTAATTTATCTTATGTATAACCCTATATTAAAAATGATTTACTTATTAAACTTTGATTTTAACTATTTTAACCCTTCTTTAAATAAATTAATAATAAATGTCCTAATCTAATCCAAGTGGGCCTAAATGATCATATTTTATTCCTGAGGTTGTTTTTGGTCTAATTAAACTTATCCAATAGAATTAGGACATGTGTTAGTGTAATAATAATATCATTTTTACCCTTAATTACCCTATTTACTTTTAACTGTGGTAAAAAAAAGTAAAAAGTTACTATTCACCAAAAAATATTTTCATCTCATTGAACCACATTTTACTTATTGACATCAACCGTGTCTCTCGGATTTTTGAAATTCTACTCACAGAAGCGGTAAAATTAGGTTTTATGAAAAATTCATTTTTTTTAACTACCACTTAGTGGTTTCACTATTCATCAAAATTTGAAAGTTTCTAGAAAAATACCAAAAATTAGGCCTAAGATATATTTGATATTATAAACTCAAAAATGATGTCTATTTTAAAAAATTCAAAACATATCAGTTGCATTAATTAATTTAAAAAAATTAATTCCCGTCGTCAAAACAAATAGCGTGTTCTTAAGAGATAATAACTATCAAAAGATTGACACTTGTTTATGTCTGGTTTAAATGTGAAATTACATCCAATGACCAACATTATATTAAATTGTAAAAATATATTCTAAATATAATTTAAAAACACTCAAATTAATAATTTATCACTATTAATTATTTCGATTAAAAAGGTTGTTTTTAATTAAAATTTAGTAATTTTCACTATTCATCAGAAATTGAAAGTTATCTGAAAAGTACCAAAATTTCACCCTAAGCTAATTTCGATATTACGAATCCAAAAATGAAGTCCATTTTGAAAAATAAAATTTAAAAAATTTCAAAAAGTGGTTATTGCTATTCATAACGGCTAGTTTTAATAATATTTTAATAGCATATCGTTGTTTAGTGAAACTCAGTATTGCGTACTACACATGCTATCGAGGAAGGTCGCGATTGTGTGTAATGAAAGGCAAGTAAAAGATGCGTGTTGTGCAAGCTCCTTTTGGTGTAGATTACAACACAAGACATTAATGAAATTAAAAAGAATATTTTTCATAAAATCTCGGGGTGTTACATTTAGTGCCCTAAGAGGAGGTTAAAAAGAGGCGCTTCAAAGAAGAGGTAATGTCCGTTACCGATTCTTTCAACTTTATTTCTACTTCAACTTATTATTATTTAGTTTTTTCATTATGAATTAATAACATAAGTATCACTCATATACTGATATATTATTATAAATATGAAACAACCCTATTTCACCTTCTATCCAACCTACGGAAAATGAAATCACCGCCCGTGCGTACGTACGGAATACCGTCTCCACGCCATGGTGTAATCTGTTTTCCACCACCACCTTACTTGAATGGGTATAATGGTGTAAAGAATAACTATATATGATTATCATAATATTATATTGATTCTGAAATAGTATACATACACTTCAATACAATTCCACTATCATGGGAACGATATCATCGCTCGTGCATACATACGACCTACCGTCTCCACGATGTGATGCGACTCATTCTACTTGATATTCAATGATTAATGATTATATAAATGAATTGAATGAATAAATATGATATATATTACACTAATAACTTTCTGGAAATGAGGTATCTATAACCTAAAAATATGAATAAGAATTTATTCGACAAAACACACATAAGAACAAAAAGCAATAAACACTCGAATAACAAGTAGCAATGAAATATTACTAATAATAAGCTAAGAATATGACCATATATGATATCATAACAATGATTACGATTATGTAATAAGACAATAACATTATTTAAATCATTATACAGGAGGTCCGGACACGTACGAAGAAAATCGGACCTAAGGTAAGGGAAAATATCACAATCTCATTTTTATCCGAGATTGTTTATACTTACAAATTTATTGGAGAATATTTATTATACACATCCATGTTTCCTCAATATGTAATATTATTTCTATCCTCCTACAATTGTTTAAATCCAATTTTACCCTTCGGTGAGTTTTTAGTAAAAAATATGAAAGGAATATTTTGTCATTTTTCGTACGAGGTACTTTTTGACTTTTCTGGCCAAAGTACGAGAAGAATGTTTTTTTAACTTATACAACATGAATGGATTTTTAGAAAATTATATCCATGAAGCTTCATTTACAAGTTTTCAAGTTTATTTTTAATCGACTTATTTTAGTTTAATATTATATGAAATTTTAAGAAAGGAAAATGTTTTTGAAGTAGAAAGGATATTTTCCTCAAGAATGGAGTTCAAGCATTTTATCAAAATTATTTTCCATCTAAGATAATATAGGTTTCTGTTTCTATCCCAATTTTTACATTGATTTGATTATTTTATGATGAAGTTATTTTTATAAAGTTCTTTTATCTTATATGGATTATGTTATGATGGCACGATGATTAAGAATCCCATTTTTATTACATGGGTTATGCTATGATGTATGATTTATGATTTAGTAGCACACATAAGAATGGTTTCATTATGAGATGGATGGGACCTATATCTCCCTACAATTAATTGGGAAATGATTTATATCTCATGAGATAGACATGGCTGGAACGGAAGGTTAATCCGGTTCACTGAAACAGGACTGAAACGAGGAGTGAACTCGGTTCAGAAATGGACTTTTTCTGCTAAGATAGTCTTGATAATGAGTATTGACTAATAAGAAATGAGTCTCTATGATTATGTGTGTATTCCACAAAGTTTCATGTTTTGTGTTATGATTATTGGGATTACATTTCACTAGTATGATTTATCCCATGTTATGATATTATGATCTCTTTTGCAGGTTAAAATTTTCGAAATGCCATGTTCTTATGAATATGATATTTCCTTTGTTTACCCTTACTGAGCATTTGATCTCACCCTTTTGTATGTTTTCTTTCCCCAAGCCAGGAAGAATTTTATTAAGTAGGATATGCCAAAAGGGACTCTAGAAATAAATGGGAGTCAATGTAGATGCTTTATGAACCAGTTGTTTATGTTTCCCAATTTCTAAAGACACTATACCTATACGGTCCTTTCATGGTTTTGTTATTTTTCGTAATAAGTGTGATTCAATTTTGAAGTATGAACAATGTATGTAATGTATGGGTTGTTATAGTTGGTATCAGAGGAAAGGTATAGTCAACATTTGGAAACTAGGATGTGAAAGCCTTAGTAAGAACCCTAAGGATAAGTCTAAGCATAGAACAAAATCTTAGTGTTTTAGAAATGGCCATGAACAACCTATGATAAGACCTTAAGTGTGAAATTTTATTATGTGGTTTTCCTATTATAATTAGTGTTTCTCACACTATTCTTCTTGGATTTAGTTAATGGCTGGAACCTAAAGGAACCGTGTTAATGCTAAATGCAATGGGGAATGCAATGATTGTCCCCCTGAGCAACCAAATGTTATGGGAGCTGGAATGAAAAATATTGTACCCATGCTCACACAACTTTCTCAAGCTATGAATCATGCATGAATTCCAAACAAGAAAAGTAAAGAGAAACATTATGTTGAATACTTCATGAGGCAGCGTCTACCTTCATTCAACGGGTCTACTAATCCATTAGTGGATGAACAATGGATCAGTACCACTAAAAATATATTTTTAGTTCTTCAATGTTCTGAACATGATAAAGTCATCTTAACAGTTTATTGTTTGGAAGGTGAAGCTGATCAATGGTGGAATATTATCAAGAATACGAGGCCAAGAGATGAAATTGAGTCCATGTAATGGGACGATTTAAATAACTTATTTTTCAATAAGTACTTCCCTCGTATTCTTCGAACAAAGATGGAGAATGAGTTTCTTGAACTAAAGAAAAAGGATGATGAATCTGTTGGATCCTGCGAAGAAAATTTTACAAGACTTGCAAGGTATGCTTTTGGTATTATTATCCAACCTAAGAGTAAGATCGATCGATTCTTTAGTGTCTTAAAACCAAGTCTTCGAAGGGCGTTAGACATAATGGACTTCAATAGCTATGAGGAAATCATTCGATGTGCTCCCAAGGATGAGATGGAGATTGGAGTAACCCATCAGTCATATGCATTTGATAAGAAGAGGAAAATGGAATTCAAAGGAAAATCTAAAGAGCACATTGAAAAGAAGACGAGTTTTCCCTTATGCTCAAAGTGTGGAAAGAAACATGGAGGGAGTTGTCTTAAAGGGACAAGTAAATGTTTCAAATGTGGAAAGGAAGGTCATCGGGCATTTGAATTCCGCAATGATGGGAAAAAAGATGTCTAGTGATGTGAACAAAGAAAAGGCTACACAGAGTGCACCTCCTACACTTCAATGTTACAAGTGCAAGGAAATGGGGAATTATGCTAATCAATGCCCTAATCCAAGGGTTTTTGATGATGATCGACGTCAACAAACTCTTAAGGCTAAAGACAAAGGAAAGTCACTTGCAATTTCTATCAACGATGTGGAGTATGATAACGAAGTGGTTAAAGGTACACTTACAATCCACTCTAAAGTAGCAAATGTTTTATTTTATTCCGGATCCACCCACTATTTTGTTTATGAAGAATTTTCTAAGGGTATCTCCATATTACCTCAGCAGTTATATATTGAGTTAGCTGTGACAACCCCTAATGGCACAACAGTTGCATCAAAAGTTTATAATTCTTCTCCGATTGAAGTTTGTGGGAAAGTTCTTCCTTCAAATCTTGTGATTCTTCCTATAGTGGAATTTGATGTGATTATTGGCATGGATTGGATTTCTTTATATATAGATCATATCAATTTCCAAAGAAGGGAAGTCACATTTCATATTCCAGATCAATCTATGATTATCTATCGATGCAAGGATGAACATAACCTTCTAGTGGAAATTTCTTCCATCTTATGGGTCTTGATTCCACTAAATGAAGGTTTTTTTATCTCAAATGGTTGGAAAGAAACTCACGATTAAAAATGCACCCATTGTATGTGAGTTTGATGATGTCTTTCCGAAGGAATTTCCAGATCTTCCACCAAATCGTGAAGTTGAGTTTTCAATAGAACTCATACCGGGTGCTATTCCCATTTCAAAGAGACCTTGTAGAATGGCCCCAATTGAGTTGCAAGAATTTAAGAAGCAACTCCAAGAGAATATTGATAAGGGATTAATACGCCCTAGTGCATCACCTTGGGGAGAACCTGTTCTACTTGTTAAGAAGAAAGATGGATCAATGAGACTCTGCATTGATTATCGAGAACTTAACAAGATCACGATCAAGAACAAATATCCTCTCCCGCGCATTGATGACTTATTTGAACAACTATGTGGAGCTCAATACTTTTCCAAGATTTATCTTCGTTTAGGGTATCATAAATTAAGGGTCAAAAGGGAGGATATACTAAACATGGTTTTCCGTACAAGGTATGGACACTATGAATTTATAGTGATGCCATTTGGTCTTACTAATGCCCCTGCTATCTTCATGGATCTGATGAATATAGTCTTTAGAGACTATCTTGATCAGTTTGTGGTAGTCTTTATAGACTATATTATTGTCTATTCAAAGGTCAAGGAAGAACATGAAGATGACTTGAGAATTATATTGAAGACCCTGAGAAAGGAGAAGCTTTATTCCAAATTTACCAAGTGTAAATTTTGACTTAAAAAAGTTGCATTTTTGGGTCACATAATCTCAAAAGAGGGGATATCTGTGGATCCATCAAAGATGAAGGTTATCGAAAGATGGTCGAGACCAATAATAGTAACTGAGATCCGGAGTTTTCTTGGTTTGGCTGGATATTATTGAAGTTTTGTGAAAGATTTTTCATGATTATCTAATCCACTCACCAGGTTGACTCGAAAAAGAGTTAAGTTAGTTTGGAAGGAGGAGTGTGAAGAGAATTTCAAGGAGTTAAAAAGAAGGTTATCCAGTGCACCTGTGCTCACACTACCTTGTAGTGGAGAAAGGTTTGTGATTTATAGTGATGCATACAAGAAGGGATTGGGGTGTGTTCTCATGAAAAACGATATGGTGATAGCTTATGCCTCACGATAGTTGAAAATCCATGAGCAAAATTACCCAAATCATAATTTGGAGTTAGCTGCGGTAATCATTGCATTAAAAATATGGAGGCATTATATTTATGGTGAAAGGTGTGATATTTATATTGATCATAAAAGTTTAAAGTATATTTTCACACAAAAGGATATGAATATGAACCAAAGAATATGGTTGGAGCTGATTAAGGATTATGACTGCTCAATTCATTACCACCCTGGGTAAGAAAACAAGGTGGAAGATGCATTAAGTCGACAAGACCATGCTAGCTTATCCATGATGAGGATCACAAAAGATCCTATATTTATGGATTTACAAAGGATGGATCTTGGAATTATAATGGAAAGGGAAAATCGTATCTTTCTCAAATGAATGTTCAACCATCTATACATGTGAAGATTAAAGAGGCACAAAAAGAAAATGTAGAGTTACAAAAGAAGGTGAGAAATGTTCTTGAATTCAACCTTGATTGTAATGGGATAATAAGGTTCAGGAATCGGGTTTGTGTTCCTCCCATCCCAGAATTAAAGAAGGAGCAACTGAATGAGGCTCATAGTTCTTAATTCTCTATTCATCCTGGAAGCACGAAGATGTATAGGGACCTGAAAGAGTACTTCTGGTGGGATGGCATGAAAAGAGATGTTGTTGAATATGTCTCTCGATGCTTGGTTTTTCAGAAAGTTAAAGCTGAGAGATAGAAGTCTAATGGGATGTTACAACCATTACCCATACCCGAATGGAAATGGGAAAACATCACTATGGACTTTGCCACAGGACTTCCTAAAACATCCAAAGGAAATAATGCTATCTGGGTCATAGTTGATCGTCTTATGAAGTCAACACACTTCAGTGCTATTAGAGAAGATTTCTCTCTGGATCATCTTGCCAGGATATATGTAAAAGAAGTGGTAAGATTTCATGGAGTACCACTTTCCAATATATCTGATCGGGATCTGAGGTTTACCTAAAAGTTTTGGTGAAGTCTTCAGCATACTATGGATATAGAGTTGAGTTTAAGCACTACTTATCATCCTCAGACAGACGTTCAGTCTGAGAGGACAATTCAAACTCTAGAAGATATGTTAAGAGCTTGCTCTATGGATTTCAAAGGTGGTTGGGATCAACACCTACCTTTGGTGGAATTTTCTTATAATAATAGCTTTCACTTTAGTATTCAGATTTCTCCTTATGAAGCCCTCTATGGAAAGAAATGAAGGACTCCATCTTGCTGGGATGAAGTTGGGTAAAGAAAGCTATTAGAACCTGATCTTGTTGATGAGATGGCAGAAAAGGTCAGATCTATTCAACAACACATAAAAGCAGCTCAGAGTCGACAAAAAGGATAAGCTGATAACTGAAGAAAAGACCAAGAGTTTGAAGAGGGTGATAAAGTGTTCTTACAAATATCTCCTTGGAAGAGAGTAATGAGATTTGGAAAGAAGGGAAAGATGTGCCCTAGGTATATCGGTTCTTTCGAAATACTGGATCATGTAGGGAAGGTAGCTTATTGATTAGAGATTCCACCGAATATCTCTCAAGTTCACGATGTGTTCCATGTATCTCTCCTGAGAAAGTACATACCTGATCCTTCACATGTACTCAGCTCAGAAGTTGTACCGCTGGAGAAAGATCTTTCTTACGAAGAAGAACCGATAGAGATTCTGGATCGTAGAAAAAAAGTTCTACGGAACATGACCACTCGCTTGGTGAAAGTTTTATTGGGGAACCACTAATTAGAAGAAGCTACATGGGAGCTTGAGGATATCATGAGGGAGAGGTATCCTCATCTGTTTGTTACGAAGTGAAAGAATTTTAAGGGCGAAATTCATTTTAAAGGGGGTAGAATGTAACACCCGAGATTTTTATGAGAAATATTTTGTTTTTATGTTATATATATCATCAAAGGAATCTTTCACTACACACAACACTAGCTTGTCTTTCTTTACACGCAATCGCGACTTTCCTCGATAGCTTGCGTTGTACGCAATACCGATTTTCACTAAACAATGATATGCTATTAAAATATTATTAAAATTAGCCGTTATGAATAGTAATACCCACTTTTTGAAATTTTATAAATTTTATCTTTCAAAATGGACTTCATTTTTTGGATTTGGAATATCAAAATTAGCCTAGGGTGAAATTTTGGTATTTTTCTGAAAACTTTCAATTTTTGATGAATAGTGAAAACACTGGGTTACAATTTGAAAACCGACTTTGTATTTAAACAATTATTTATTTTATTTAAATTTATTTTAGGTCAAAATTAATACATAATACCTATATAAGTTCAATGTTATTCATTGGAGTCATTTTATAATAATTTTAGATATATAAAAATTTTATTGAACTTTTCACCGTCTTTTACCCACCTCCTAGGAGAGTTTGAAAATTTACATAAAACTTAATTTTACCGCTTCTGTGAGTGGAATTTCAAAAATGTGATATACACAGTTAATATCAAGGAGTAAAATGTGGTCCAATAAGATAAAAATAATTTTTGGTGAATAGTACCTTTTTACTTTTTTTACCACGGTTAAAAGTAAATAGGGTAATTAAGGGTAAAAATGATATTATTATTACCCTAACACATGTCCTAATTCTATTGGATAAGTATAATTCGACCAAAAACAACCTTAGGAATAAAATATTACCCTTTAGGTCCACTTGGATTAGATTAGGACATTTAATATTATTTTATTTAAAGAAGAGTTAAAATAGTTAAAATCAATGTTTAATAACTAAAAAAATTTTAATATAGGGTTATAAATAAGATAAATTCAACTATAAATATTCATTCGAAAGATAAAAATATTTCCTAAATAATGGTATTTTATTTACAATTTTTATACTTTAAATAAATTAATTTATTTATGACACAATGATGATGCAGTAATTACCTTATTAAGGAAATATTCACATAATTGATATTATAAATACCCAAATAAATGTAATTTGAGACTTTTTAAGAATTAAACTAATTTTATAGGTTAAAATTACATATTATTATTGACTTAATTAACTCTGTTTGAACTAATAATGTTGTTATGATTTTCACAAAAATCAATTACCAAATAGTGTCAAAATTGACATAAAAAAGTTTTTAAAACAAATATTATATTATTAATTGTTATTTTATTCCTAAAAATCTAAGTTTCAGAAAAATGACTTATATAAGGTTATATATATTAATAATTAACAACTTGGGGTTCTTTTGTCTTGTTATATTATGTTTCCTAACCATATAATGTAAGAAAACAAGAAGACACAATAAAAGTTAAATTATTTAACTTCGAGTTAAATCTAAATGATAAGGTTAAAATAGTAACCTAAACTTGTCTAAAATCTATTGTTTGAGAGGATTTCGACCCATCCCCACCTTAGATTCGAAATAAATAAATTTTTATCTATTAAAAACCGAATATGACTTTTATAATAAAATAATATTTTAGGTTTTTTCTAAGGTGCCCCTCTCCTCCCTTATAAAAGGGTACCTCCTCCCTCTCTTCCTCACATCACTTTGAGCCTTCAAGGTCGGAAAAACCCAACCAATTACTCTTATACACTTCCCTAGAAACATCCTATAGGTCCTGGTCTTCTTCAAAGACCATTTTTAGTGCCCTAAGAGGAGGTTAAAAAGAGGCGCTTCAAAGAATAGGTAATGTCCATTGCCGATTCTTTCAACTTTATTTATTCTTATTCTTCTTATTTAGTTGTTTAATTACGATTTAATAACATTAGGATCACTCATATACTTATATGTTATTATAAATATGAAACAACTCTATTTCACCTTCTATCCATCCTACGGAAAACGAAATCACCGCGCGTGCGTACGTACGGAATACCGTCTCCATGCCGTGGTGTAATCTGTTTTCCACCACCACCTTACTTGGATTGGTATAATGGTGTAAATAATAACAATATATGATTATTTTAATGTGATATTTATTATGAAATAGTATAAATACACTTCAATACAATTCCACGATCATGGGAACAATATCACCGCTCGTGCGTACGTACGGCCTACCATCACCACGATGTGATGTGACTCGTTCTACATGATCTTCAATGCTTAATGATTATATAAATGAATTGAATGAATAAATATGATATATATTAAACTAATACCATTATGTAAATGAGGTATCTATAACCTAAAAAGAAGAAGAATAATTTATTCGACAAAACACGCATAAGATAAAAAAGCAATAAACACCCGAATAACAAGTAGCAATTAAATATTACTAATAAGAAGATAAGAATATGACCATATATGATATCATAACAATGATTAAGATTATGGAATAATTCAATAACATTATTTAAATCATTATATAGGAGGTTTAGACATGTACGAAGCAAATCGGACCTACGGTAAGCGAAAATCTCACAATCTCATTTTTATCCGAGATTGTTTATACTTTAGAATTTACTGGGGCATATTTATCATCCACATACATGTTTCCTCAATATGTAATATTATTTCTATCCTCCTACAATTTTTTAAATCCAATTTTACCCTTCGGTGAGTTTTTAGTAAAAGATATGAAAGGAATCTTTTGTCGTTTTTCATACGAGGTACTTTTTGACTTTTCCGACCAAAGTATGAGAAGAATGTTTTTTTAACTTATACGACATGAATGGATTTTTAGAACATTATTTCCATGAAGCTTAATTTACAAGTATTCAATTATATTTTTAATCAAATTCTTTTAGTTTAATATTATATGACATTTTAAGAAAGGAAAATGTTTTTGAAGTAGAAAGGATATTTTCCTCAAAAATGGAGTTCAAGCGTTTTATCAAAATTATTTTCCATATAAGATAATATAGGGTTCTATTTCTATCCCAATTTTTACATTGATTTGATTATGTTATGATGGAATTATTTTTATTAAGTCCTTTTATCTTATATGGATTATGTTATGATGACACAATGTTTAAGAATCCCATTTTTATTACATGGGTTATGCTATGATGTATGATTTATGATTTTGTGGCACACATAAGAATGGTTTCATTATGAGATGGATAGGACCTATATCTCCCTCCAATGCATTGGGTAATGATTTATATCTCATGAGATAGACATGGCTAGAACGGCAGGTTAATCCAGTTCAGTGAAACAGGACTGAAACGAGGAGTGAAATTGGTTCAGAAATGGACTTTGTCTGCTAAGACAGTCTTGGAAATGAGTCTTGACTACTAAGAAATGATTATATATCATTATGTGTGTATGCCACTATGTTTCATGTTTTGTGCTATGATTATTGGGTTTACATTTCACCACTATGATTTATCCCATGTTATGATATTATGATCTCTTTTGTAGGATAAGATTTTCGAAATGCTATGTTCTTATGAATATGATATTTCCTTTGTTTACCCTTACTGAGCATTTGAGCTCACCCTTTTGTATGTTTTCTTTACCCAGGTCAGGAAGAAGGTTATTAAGTAGGATATGCCAAAAGGGACTCTAGAAATAAACGGGAGTCAATGTAGATGCTTTATGAACTAGTTGTTTATGTTTCCCAGTTTCTAAAGACACTATACCTATACGATCCTTTAATGGTTTTGTTATATGTTGTAATAAGTGTTCTTCAATTTTGAAGTATGAAAAATGTATTTAAAGTATGGGTCGTTATATTACACTTACACATATATGCATTTTTTATATCTATATATAATCACACCTATCCCCAATATATATATTCATAGAAACATGAGTGAATATATATATAAAGGGGGTCTTATATATGTATATGCCTACCTATGCATACACATGTAAGACTTCATCAAAAATGACTCTAATCCACCTCAATGAAATAAAAAACGCACTGAAAAAATATAAGTAACTCTAAAATCAGAAATTCCCTAATTAAAATTGGGCCAACGAATAAAAATGGGATAAACCTTACCCAAATAAGATGTTGAACTCATTGTCATCGATGGTGATTGATAGAAACGACCTCATCATAAAAAACCATCTATAATAAAATAGTGGGAAAAAATGAGATACAATGACTTATTATATATATGTGTGTGATTAGTGTGTCAAATGTACATGATAAATGATACATGAATCTATAACCAAAAATTAACAAATAATATTCATATTGATATGTACATCACAATAGTAAATAACATGATCATTAAAAACCCTCTTTATTTTTCCAACATCACCTTAAACTAAAAAACATAGGAGGTGTTTGGTTATAATTGTACATTTACCACTTCCCCTTAAGACATTTCAAAAGTGGAGTGAAAGTCACCATGAATAAGTCACTATTTATTTCATTCCATCCAATTAAACTTTAGAAAGGATTTATAACCATTACATAATTCACTATATGAGGCATTACCTCTCATGTTCCAAGTTAACCATGTTCGGTTCCATTTAACTCATTCAATTCATTAAAACATGGAAATTTCATTTATATGATCAAAGGGGGGTCACTTAGTTGTGACTTGGTCATTAAACTATTTTCCTACTTGGGAAATTCCATCTTAAAAGTCTAACGACACTTAAAGGGTGTTTTGGTTCAAAGAACCACTTTAATAAAAAGAGGGAAACCCACATCAGGGATATAAAAAGGGCCAAGTATGATGTGTTCTTTATGACTAACATTGAAATCAAGTATAAGGAAGACATCAATACAATAATGTCAAGAAAACGATATAAGTATAAACTACCACTGTGAGTTTTCGCAGACATCGCACTTCCATTAGAGGGGTTTTCTTACAAAACCATGGCTTTTTTATCAAACGAAACAATTATTTTAATGAACACTTGATCAAGAATTGAAATTTAATATAAAATAACAGAATTAAAAAGGTTGCTAAATGCAATTTAAATTCTTTAATTAAAGATTATAGGAGAGGGAATCTACCTCAAAGGAGTCACGACACACTAGGTGCTTAACAATTTTATCATCAACAACTCTAAAATGATCCATCCATCCTTCGGGCATATTCACCTTTGTATATACATAAGGACTCCCTAACCACTATTTATGTGTCTTCATGGCCTTGAACACGCACAAGAGGATCCTTATATATATGCTCACATGAATAAGCCTGTTATCACCCACAAATAAATGCATTTTCCATATATATACATAATAACACTTATCCCCCTATATGTAATCATGCTTCCATGGGTTAATATACATATAAAGGGAGAAAATATTATATATATGATTACCTATGCATACGTGGTGAGTCTCCTTTGACTCAGGTGACTCGAAACTTCATCAAGGATGATCAACATGCTATAATAAAATTACCAAGGGCTCTAAAATTAAAAAACCCCAATTATAAGGTAAAAGACATCAAAGAATGAAGGAAAAACTCACCATAAACTGTTGGCGGCGAACCAAATCGGGCCGAACCTCTTCACCTTCCACGGCGGTTGCCGCAACACACACAAATGGGTCCCGGGAGACTTCAACAAAATTCATGTGATATGATGAATCATCATTAATTGAACATAAAAATTGATGTGGGAGGAACATGATTAGTGAGAAAGGAAATAATGGAACTGGTGATGATGAACAGTTTTTTATGTAATTGAATGAACTATAAATCTCAAGTGCATACCATTGGGGTTCCATCCGGTCTAGATAACTGAACTCAGGAATTCTAAAACACCATTATTTTAACATGATGTTCCAATACCGATATGCACATGGTAAGAATTAAAAGATACCATAAAACCAATTAGTATGGTTTGATCTATGAAAAATATATAATCAAAATAGCATACACAAATTGAGTGAATCATACATGAATCAAGATGCAGTACTAAGGATTATGTGGTTGGATAAACTATTATAATGCTACTATAATCTATCTACCATACTAGTTTTGAAATGAATACTAATGTTATATTTTCCATAATAAAGGAAAATTTCCCATGAAAGGCACTATAATTTTTTCCCAAACCACTAAAGTTGTGTTCACTTCAACCTTATGCTCCCCACTTGTGTGCCCAGTTGTTGCATACTGGTTAACCATGATTGATTCAATTTCTTCAAAATGTATAGACATTACAAAATTAACCTTTTTTCCTCATTCACTCTTCAACTTAAATTACCTCTTCCATTATGAATAAAAAATACAATATAGGAATAAGGATGGTCCTCTGTAGATATTTTGTTAGAGAAACTTGGCTGAGAAATGGATCTCAACCCAAAAAATCCCTTACATATAACCCTAAAATGTCTAGAACCCTTAATTATTTCGTTATATTTATATTTATAGATATAAAAATCTTTAGGCAGTATGAATTTCTATTTTTCTTTAGCTTTATTCTTATAATGAATATGAATCTTTACTTGAGATAAAAAGGTACATTCAATTTTCTCATCTCAATCCATCTTTTTATCTATTTCCAACTAAAATGGACATATTATTACACCCCCCCAGCAGTAGCCCCCCCCCCCCACACGCATACCCCCTACCCCCCATCCCAACCCCCACCCCAAGCAACAACAACCCACCACCACAACACCCCCCTCCAGCATCCCCCACAACACCCTACCACCCCCCAACAACATCCCCCTGCCCCTGCCCACCCCTACCCCACCCCCTGAAGTAGTACCCCCACACACACACCCATACCCCATGCCAACCCCCACCCCCAGAAACCCCCAGACCCCCTACCCACCCCATCCCCACCCATTTAAGCAGCACCCCCACACACTCAGACCTCATCCCAACCCCCACCCCCAACAGCCCCCCCCCCCCATACCCCCACCCCTGAAGCATCCCCCCACACCCAGACCCCCTTCCCCCATCCGAACCCCCACCCACCCATTCCCAAACCCCTTGAAGTATCCCCCCACACCCATACCCTTTTCCCCCATCCCAAACCCCACCCACCCCTTCCCCCTACACCTCCACCAAGAACCTCCCCCAAACTCCTAAAGCATCCCCCAACACCCCCACCCAGACACCCTTCCCCCATCCCAACCCCCACCACCCCTTCCCCCACCTCCACCTAGACCCCGACCCCCACACCCAGACCACTTCCCCCACACACCCAGCCCCGACCCCCACACGGAGACCCCATGCCCCCATCCCAACCCCCAGCAGACCCCCACCACCACACCCCCTGAAGAAACCCCCAAAACCCCCTTCCACCCCCACCCCTACAGCAGCCCCTACCCCTTCTCACCCCCCAGAAGCAACAACCCCGACCCTCTATTGAGGGTGAAGTTTCACAATGGGAAGCTGAGGAGTGGGTTTATTGTATCTAGTTTCATCTACCCTTTCTTATGCACTTTTTACACAAAAGTTTCCACTTATTTTATTTCTAATCATCTGGTATCTTTATTGTGATTATAAGTGGATATATCTCAAAACCTCAGGAGTGTTAATAATTTATTGGGTGAACAGTTGGATATGAGTTAAAAGTTTCGTTCATCTTCTCTAGTGATAGGGTCATTTAGAACAATTTGGGTCTTTTCCACTCTTGGAAATGGAATATTTTCCTTTTCTCAAAACTAAGAAAGTATGAAACCTATCCTACTCTTGTGGTTTTATTTCATGAAATAGAGTTAGTGGTAGAGGGATCTATTATAGACTAGCATATTAGTATCATGAACAAATTAACAAGGCTCTAATTAAATCAATGTAATCCAACCAAATTGATTCAATAAAATAAGAACCTAAAGTTATAGACCTAAACTAAACCAATTAGATTTGGCCTAATCCAAATTAAATGGAACTAAACTAACACTACTAGAATCAAGACAACCCAACTTAAACTAAACCAATGAAAATAAAAATGAAATGAAGTTACCTAAACTAAATCTTTAAGCAAGACAACAAATTCTCAAAACCAAGCATTATCCCTCTAGGTTACACGATCCTTAGAGTCCAAAACCAAACAAGTAAAATGAATTTCATAATAAATAATATTTTTGTTAATAAAGATAATAAAAAATAGTAAAATGTGTTCCTTAAAAAAATATATATCTAAAATTTATATTACTATGATTCCAACCATACTTCCCCATGAACCCCACACCCCCATCCCTACCCCCACACCCATTGCAACCCCCCCCCCATGCCCCCACGTCCCCCTGCACCCCCACCTCTTCCCCCATGCTACACCCCTTCCCCCCACACCCCCTTCACCCACACCCGCCTCACCCCCACTGCACACCCACCACTTCCCCTTGCACCATCCTACCCCCACCCTTCATTATTTTCTATTAAGTTTCTCTTGTTTATAATTTTTCAATCACCAGATCAAACCTAAATAGAATCACCTCTTTGGTTTTGATCCATAGTTTGAGAGAACACTCCTAGATTGAGTTGTAAATTTAAGAATCATTTAGAATTTAGATATAGTTTTATAATATTTTATTAAATTTTTTTAATCCTCGTATACTTATTACATATTTTTACTAAATATTGATAATATGGAAGAGAACCTAGATCAATTAAATCGACCAATTAGAGATTTTTGTGAATTTTTTTTAGCTATTAGAATACCTGATTGGTGTTACCAAATAATCAAGTAGACTTTGAGTTATATCAGGGTATAATACGAATTTTTCCTATTTTTCATGTTTGGTAGGTGAAGACCCCAACAAAAACAAGAATAAATTTGGCATCGTATGAATTTCCTTTAAAAATGAGAGAAATTTCATAAGCTCAAAAAAATGGAAGGAATTATCATTCTCTCTAGAGGCCTCAAAAAAGGAATGGATGTAAAATATATAATTTGGAGAGGTCAAATCTAGTATGAGCCCTAGAGATCCATTCTTTAAAAGTTATTATCTGATTCAAGGATCACATAGTAAAAAATGAGATTTACGTAATAATGAAATATATTAGGGAAGCTCTTTATGGGTATTGGGACAGGTTCTAGAAGTTTACTGCTAGTAATCCACACAAAACCAACATATATGATCATAATTTCGTAAAATTATTATATCCAGGCCTTCTTAATAGTGATAGAAACTTATTGGATTCTTCATCTGGTGGATCTCTCATGAAAACTATTTTAATAGGGTCCAAGGATTTGATAGATAAGGTTTCTTAGAAATCTCGAAGTTTTCATACACGGACCACTACTAAAAGTGTGCATGAGGTAAAATTTTTTAACTCACATTTACTTGATTCTATAATTAATGAATTGAAATCTACTATGAGATAATTAGTCCTGAGAAAAGTGAATGAAGCACGAACTACACCCCCATTGGTCTCTCAATTGTTTATTTTCTTAAGAGTTTTTTGTAGACTTTTTCCCTTAAATGTATAACACTAAAAGGTGCGACACTATGAACTGAAGATAACTCTAAACAATGAACAACCAAGATTTCAAGGAGTATTCAATAGTATGATATGGATATGGAAGTAAATATCAATCCAAGTCACCTTTACAATAGATTTTATAATATATTTATCATCCCCTACACTTCCATTAGGTATATAAAAATTCTCAACTTTCAACAGGTTACCAAACTTAAGGAAAAATTCAAGATCCCTACATGAAGGACCTGTAGAGATAGATGGAGTACTGAGGTAATCAAAAATCTACTTTGAAAACACTTGGTTCTGAGCTTAAGGAGTTAAAAATACAATATGGAAAAATCCTTATTATTTCAAATACATTGATAAATCAAGGTTCATGTAAAAACTTAACTTAAAGAATTATTAACCCAAAGATTTATTTCTATAAGAATTGGTATGGAGGTATAGGGTAGTGGGGATTAACCTCTTGAAGAAAAACGAGAGACTAAACACCCAATGGAAAATGAATAAGAACCTATGGGTAAATAGTCTCTTATGAATCTATCACATCATGGTTTCGGAAAATACATGTTCTATGTGACTCATCATAATCTGTTGGGACCAAGTTGGATGGAGAAGGATGTTTGAAGAGTTTTATTTTACATAGTATTGTCTTTTGTTGTCAAAGAGGATAAATAAATTCACTTTGTAAAAGAATTTTAAAATCAAACAATTCTTTACTGATTTTTATTTAAAAAATATCATAAGTTATGAGAACTTATAGTGCAAGTCTTATGAAGGAAAGGGGGAGTAAAGGTGGTGCCAGTCATATTCAGTTTTGATTGGAAAGAAGGGCGATAGGGGAAGATAGGGAAGTTTTAGTACTTTCCATTGAAAATATGACGATTTTATAGGTGTTTGATCAAATAAAATATATCAATATAGATATGGTTCATGATGAAATCAGTTGTTTGTTGAATATACCAGATGATAAATATGCATTATTGGTGTTCTTGCCAAAGCAGATTTTATGGTGGTGTTGTTTCCCAGTGTCTGCCAAATTTTTTGGGCTGAAAATCGGGAGATGGAGAAGTGTGATTATGGAAAAGGATGATGCTCGAAAGTTTGAATATGTCTTGGTATGTTGTGCGCAAGTGGAGTCCCAAGATCTAAACATCAAAATCTGGAAAAGGAATGAGACTCTCGAAAGATTGGTTTTTGTGTGAAAGATTGAAGGGAGTTTGGAATGTTGCGTGCAAGGAATGATTGGAGGTAAAAACATCGAAAAATGGAAAAGGCATGAAGTGCGTGAAAGAATCAAGAAGTGCATGAAATATTCAAGAATTGTGTGAAATATCAGGTTGTCACAAAATAGACTTATGCACCCAATGTGACATCAAATGGGGTTTTGCGTGATGCATTAGGATCTTGCACGACACATCAGGGTTTTTCTATGCGGGGGTCGACAAGGTCTATAAATAAGAAGTGACCCCCTTAAATTTAACATGCTCGAAACTGAGAGAATTACTGATCTCTGAAATGTGGAATAATTAAATGTAAAGGTACGTGTGTTAATGAAATAAAGTTTTGCATAAGAATGAGTGGTTCCGTGCAAGATTGAAGTTGCGCACAAGAGGTGTTTCGAGACAAAAGTCAAATCTAGAACACAAGTCATTAAATTTTCACACAAGACACCTAAAAGGGTGTATGAAATATTTGGGTTCTTTTCACATATTCAATTGTGTGTTAGATAATTCTTACCAACTTCTGGGTAGGAAAGTGAAGACCCATACTTCAGAGAATACAATTGTTCAATTGTAAAGAAGCACCCTATATACTGTAATTTCCTATTTTTTCTAAGAGGGTGAACACGCTCTTGAGGATTGTTTTATAAGTGGTATAAGAGTGTAAGGGTATATCCTACTCATTGTATTCCACATCAAAGGATTGTTTTCTAGTGGATTGTGTGGTACTGGATTATTTCTGTACCATACCAAGGATGTAGCTACTCTTGTTGAGTAGTGAACCTTGTAAATTTTATGTTCCTATGGTTGTGTGTGTTGATCAGGGAAAGAACTCTCTAACAGGAGGTGAAAGTTTTTTCAAAAGAAAGGAAACATAAAATAAAAAGATATCAGTGATTCACCCCCTCCCCCTCTCAGTAATACTTGGATCCTGACTGGGTAACTTCATAATCATATTGGATTTTATTTCTATGGGAAAATTATTTTCTATAATTTTTTTTGATAACTCAGCATTAAATTTAGTAAAACCTCCATATATTAATTCTAATCAACAACTTCAATAATATCCTGTTATGTCATATATCCATCACTATGAAAAATAGGTTTACATTAACCAAAGTAATAATAATCAATGAATACTATATATTTATGAAATTTTATTTATAAATCACCATTGACCATTCATCCTTCTTAAAATTATATCATCATAACTTATGATTTCCATCATTTTTATATTAAAAATCTATAAGAGAATCAAACCCAATGAAAATAAGAACAAAAAATCAAAGAAATCATACTTGAGGAAATAGTTGAAAACAAATAAACCTTATCCAATACAAATGTGACAATTAATAAGATAAGAAATTAAAACAAATAAATCTTAAAAAATGAAAATTGAAGAGGAAGTGGATATGAAATCAAATAAACCCTTCTTCATGGAAGAAATCATAGGGACTGTTAGGAATTAGAACCATCTGGGTTAATACATATGTAGCTGTGTATTGAAGAAAATAAGAGTTAATTGAAACACCAACAACTTAGATCAAATATATATTTGTGAAAATAGAAAACAAACCCTAACACACCCTACAACAGGCCACTCAGAAGCTGTGAGTTATGGAACGCCCACTGGTGAGATGTGGAGGGGTGACTTGAATGTGTGAAGACTATAAATACATTATACAGTGGTGAGTTGAGGAGGAGGATGGCCCAAAGGTGGAGGCAGAGGCGGAGCCTCATTGGAGCCATGGCAGAAGAAGAGAATTGTAGGGAGGTTGGGTGGTCGCGTTGGATGAGAAGGATCGTCCTGAGGTTGGGTGGTCATGTCAGAGGAGGAGGATCTTCCCAAGGTGTCTGTGTCATCGTCAGAGGATAGAAGGAGTTCAAGTGGCAGTATCAAGTGAGGAGGTTTGCTGAATCATAGGGAGGAAAGATCACGATGGGAAAAAGAAGGGGTGGAATTTCGATAAGGGTGGGATTGGAGTTGTACCTCCACAGTTATTTTATGACCCATGGGAATATTTTAGTCTATATCCATGGTTCTTATAACCTGTTTCTATATAACTGTGGCTATAGCCTAAAATTATAGTAGTGGTCTCCTCACCATTTAAGGATCTGTTAATATGTTTGAACTTGGGGTCAGATACATGTTCAATCATCACCCTATCAATGAGAGAGGGATTAACCTACACACTAGATAAAAATTACTACCCTCTATAATTCTACACATCAATCATCAGATAACAAAACAAACTAATCAAACCCCACTAATCTACTGACCCCTAAATAGAATATACTAGAATATTCTTTCTCAACACATCGGTAACCACATTTCCCTTCTCGGGCTTATATGAAATCTCGAAATCCAAAGTGTAATGGTACTCCACCTAGTATATCTCTCTGAGGTTTAGGTCTGTTTTAGTTAAAATATACTTCAGACTATTATGATCTGAATATACAGTAAAATCACTCACGAAAGTGGTAATTTCACCATGTCTTTAGCACATGCATTACAACTACCAAATTCTAGTTCAAGGGTGGGATAACTCCACTCATGTGGGAATATTTTTCATTATACAAAGGAAACCACATGGTTTTATTACATCAACACACACCCCAAACCTACACTAAAAGCATCACAAAACACTACGTAATTACTCCCAGGCTCAAGGAACTACTAAAAATCACCATGTCACCCATTATTCCATTTAATCTTAACCCCTTTTCTATACAAAGACATCAAGGGATATGTTATATTAGAGAAGTCCTGAATGAAGTATCTATAATACCCAGAAGGGCCCAAAAACTATAGATCTTGAACAAATTTTTGGGCCGCTCCCAATACATGAAGGATCAAATATTCTTTAGATACACTGAAAATCCTACTTCAGAAACCATGTGGACTAAGAAATTCAATTCTTTAATAAAAATCTGGATGATGGGAAACATGAAATATAGATGATTCTCTGTAAAAAAACCCAAAACAAGCCCCATGTGTTTGGATTGATCCTCCTCCATCTTGGAATACAACCAGATTTCATCTAAAAACAAAACTAAGATGGAGTCTAAAAATTGGTTGAAGATCCATTTCATAAATTACATGAAGCCTATATAATCATTGGTAAGACCAAATGGATTAATAAAAAACTCAAAGTGTCTATACCAGAATTGAAAGGTGTAATTTGCAACATCCTATTCACAAACCATCAATTGGTGGTACCCTAAGCATAGATCGATCATTAATAACCAACAAGCCCCTATGTGTTGGTCAAACAAATCATAAATTCTGGGAAATGGGTATTTATTCTTTTATATCACCTGGGTAATCTTATGATAGTCTATGCAAATTAATAGACTAACATCTACAATATATGGAAATATAATTGAAAAAACCCAATGGTGACACACTGGGACAGATAAAACTCTTTCCATTGAGATATGTTTGCTAAACATTCATTTCTTTTATCTCATCCAGACCCATCCAATAAGATGGAATGGAAATCAGGCTCGTTCTAGGGAGTATATCGATGATAAAATCAACCTCTCTTGGGGCTAAAATCCCATAAAATCATCTAGAAACACATATGGGTGTCGTGCCATATCCACATGGAGCTCTTAAATTGAGATATTCTCAATATACTTAAGAAACAACCCATTCAGCTGGCACGAGATCATCCCCAACTCCAAAGTAACTAGTCCTTACCTCCTTTAAGATGGATCCAAATCACCTTAAAAAACATGGGTACTCCCGTTGGGCATAAGGAACTGGAACATGTAGTTATAATTGTTGACCAGTGCCTTGAAACTGATAAACCAGTCTATACCGATAATAATTCAGAACACATCTAGGTCCAAGAAAATGAATTCCATAACAACCTCCACACCAACTACCATGACACAACAGTCAGGGAACATGAAAACTCACTCCTACTTTAGACACAACAAGGTTGAAAATCCATAACATATGAAATAAAATGATCTCATATACCCAAGGAATCAGTCAGGTTATATGAAATTAAATAATGTGATGCGCCAGTTTCCAATAAATTGGATTCCATATATTAAGAAATAAACATCGAACCTATAATTGTGTATGGACTAGAATTCAAGTCTTCTAGAATAACATCTACTTTGTGGAGATTCCCTTTCTTAGAACATGACTACATCTTCTTCCCCTAGTAAGAATACCCCTTACCAAGAGTACATGATCCTCTACCCTTGGAACACAATAACTTCTCCTAGGATCCCTTCGGAAAAGTGGAGACCACACTACACCCATTCCATGCTGACTAAAAGAAGAGATGGATATTCCATGACTTCCCACACTGATGGAATGTCCTCAGAGTCTTAGGGAACTTCATCCGGGTGTGTCCCAATTTCCCACACTAATAACAAAAAACTAGTTTATACCTTTTAGAAGTCATAGAAACTAATTTGGTCAACTATTGGACATTATTTCTAATACCTTACTAAGACTCATCCCTATTTCATGTCATTCCTAAATGATAGATCTATATCCCACCCATAGAAGAAACACCATTTAGACCTATTTGTCATGTCAAATTTCCAAATTATATCACTACCCTATCGACCACCTTTGAATGGGTTAGTAGACATAGAATAATGAGCATAGATATGATCTCTTCCCTAAATCACATCTCAAAACACCAAGCCTTGAGGTATTCGTTTTTAAGGAGATCCATAGAGTCATGAACTAACTCATAAAATCTAGTATCATATTCTGTCACTGAACAGTCAACCTGGTCTAGCTTCATGAACTCAAGGGACTCAAACCCATATCATAAAAATTTTCAATATACTCCATTACAAAAGAATGAGAATATATCTAATCTCTAGCCTCATGATCATCTTATAAAATTAGGAATCATTCTCAGGGTAGACCATCCAGTTAAAGTCCACATTAAATGTCATCCTTGTGATATCCATATGATTTCTTGAGAGAAACATTGACTCCAACCACTTTATACCTAGTCTATCTAGCACATACGTGGAAAATATCACTTTATAGGTTGCATGGGTCTTCATTAACTCAATGATATTATCGATATGATCCAACCAATCCTCATGATAATTGGGTCTCTTGTTAGCACATAAAATCAGGGGATTTTTCCCTGAAACCACCTGAGAGTGGCCCATCGTTCTTATCTTCCCATAACCCCCCACTTTACCCAAGGTTTGGATCATATGAATCACCAACTCCACCAAATCTAGTTCAAGAGGAGGGTTCACCAATGTGGTACTTTCTAATGCACCATATCAATGCATGGACAAGGTCCTTTTGGGAGGCATTTTCTATAAGACAAAAAATATAAGCTTCATAAAGAATAATTTTACCTCAAACATCTCAAAATATCCAAAAAAACACCCAACATGGGTATAAAAAAGAAACACAAACATCCCATGCAACCCCAAATTAAAAAGGAGTAAAAACATAAAAAATTCCATGTATTTCCCACTATTCATGGTTTGGACACACAATTTGAAAATTTTGATACCAACCATGTGGTTATCACTGTAGTGGGAAGAAAAGGATTCATGGGCTCTGCATGGTCTCTACTAACCATGTGTACTAATCACGCACCTCCCATGGACCTCCTTGTTTCACCCACCAAAACCTAAAAAAGCCCCCAGGAATACCCTAGGACATGCCACAAATAATAAAATATCTTAAAAATTCATCAAAATCACACATAATTGGGCTCAAAATGCAACCACAATTCCAAACCACCCATAGAAACTCAAGGTTCATAATGAAGAAGATTTTGCCTGACACTCCCCCATTTATATTTCTCTAGACTTGATAATCCTAGATCAAGTATACCACTCACCTAAAAATAACAAAAAAAAACCTTCTCTGATAAGCTTTTTGTTAATGAACCAATAAGGGTTGACAAGACCCATCACCCAAGATGTCCCACCACACAACCCAAAACGCATTCTTGATCACCATAGGCTGGAGACAATCACCGAGAATAATTGACTATCAATTGGTAATGATTTCACCCTTGGTAAAATGACATAACCCATTCATAAATTGGATGTAAACACATAAACCATCGGATTCAGTAGCACAAGGGAAGAAGATACTATAAACAACAACATATATCCATATACAAAAATTCCAAAACAAGACATAAATATGGTATCTCAAAATAAACATGAAAACAAAATAAAGGGGAACCATTCCAAACAAGGCTGAATTTCATCTCAATGGATACAAAATACCAAAAAAACAATCCATGAGATCCAATACCCACAATACCACATATTCACCACAAAATAGTGGATGAAAGTATTCTAGAAGAGCCACCCTGGAACACAGTACCCTTTCCTTTACATATGTCTTGAAAACAAAGATCTATAAATACTGAAAGTCCCAAATAGGATGTGAGGAATTAATCCTAGTAGGATACAACTATGAATCCATTTAAGGATTTTTCCCATGAAAACTAATTAACTAGTTTGAAATCATTCTCAAAACTATACCACTTTGAAAACATTAAATTTTTAAATACACTTTTAAAATACCAAGGATTTCCATTTAAAACAAAAAAAGGTTTTACAAAAAATACTTTACAACATGGATCAAATAATGAAACAAAGCTCCAGGCTCTACATGTTCAACATATCCAAAAATACATAATAAAAAGGATCATAAAAATTAACATCATATAGCCACATAAATGGAAATGAACAAATTTGAATAATACATATCATTAAATCAAAATGGAAATAATCAAACACATAAGCATATAAGAAAAAATTGAATCGGAAATATTCACCTAGGGGCTCAAACTATCAGACCAATAATGATTAAATAAACTAGTATGAAAGCTAGATTAGAAAAATGAAATCTCTTAGGGTCTTCCTCGAGCCTATCCTAGAACCTCACATGGTCTTCTTTCCCAATGTATCTCATGGTCCCATAGAATCTAACTTGAATTCTTGAACAGTCCTCCCTCTAATGGCTCACACATCCACTTGTAAATACCATACTAGAATCTCACGTAGTCTTCCCTAAATATTTCACATGGTAACTTGATAAAACCCCTCACTCACACCTCGGTTAACCCATGTTCTACTCTATTACAACATATCCACAAACATGTTCCCAAATCAATAAATCTATAACACAATTCATTTCAAAATAAAACATGACTATTTTTTCAAAAAACACTTCTAATGGTAAAATAATTTCTAATACCACTTTATAAAGTCATTGAAACCCAGAAAACCCTTTGATACATTTTTTTGAAATACATGGTGTGCATATAAGGCATGCCCATTTGGAAAACTTACTTAAAGCACTCAATTTTCCAAACTAATCCATGAAAAACATAAAACATGGAATACACGTCAATCATAATTCATTTAAATGTCAATTTAAACAAAAAACTATGGGTTATTGTAAATCTCATGACATGCCATGGAAAATTCCCATAAATAGAGAAACCTACCTCTGATTTAATCCAAATATCATCTTTATTGATGTCTTCCACCTGGAATAGGATGAATAATTCCTCACACACCTATTAAGTAATAAAACAAACCAAATCCCCTATCAAAAACCCTATATTATACCAAAACCCTCACTAGGGTTACACCATTCCATCAAAATGGAAGAAAAAAACCTGATAAGGGTAAAAGAAGGATAATCTATGATGATATCAAAATACCTTGATCCAGAACCCCAATATTAAAAAAAAAGAAATACACCATATTAGAGGGGACAAAGATCCAATAAATGTGATAGGGGATACCCACATTAGATGATACAAATGATCCCCAAAATAAACAAAATAGTACAAGGTCTTAATTGTAATAATCCAATATTTAAGTGAGATGGACTGGGACACACAGTTTGGCCGCATGGTTAGGAAAACGCCGTGGGGTGAATTTCTCCCCCCAAAATAAACCACATTATTTACCCTAGGTATCACATGGTTTTAAAATAAATTCTCAAACTGAGTAAAACCCATTTTCCAAAAACTACAGTACCCTCGTATGGTTACCTGTATTCTTAGACAAACCATGTGCTAACCATGTTACTGGGTATTACTTTCCAAAAAACTCCTATTTTTGACCCCTAGCACCTAAGCACTACTGGAATTAATGAAAAGATAAACAAGAAAAAAAATTAAATGTACCAGTGACCTGGTGGGTGTCACAAATATAATGAGTACTCATATTTTGAATAAATCATCCCATAGGCAAGGAATATGTGTTGCAAGAATAGAAAATTACTTGGGAAGAATCAATAAGAAACTTATATACTTTTAAGGGAAGAATGATTTGGAACACTCATTGTGGTGGTAAAGGAATTTTGAACACCTGTTTTAACTTAAAAAGATCTTGGATGATATGAAAGTTATGTTGGAGTAAATTAATATCAATGACTATGTAAGTATTTGGTGGGATTAATTATAAATCAACAATGTAGCGAGGAAAGGAAAATTCAAAAATAGTAACATATAGATATTGTAATGTACAACAGGTGGATCTCTAGTCATTACTATATATATATATATATATATTAATTTGAAACATATTGATCAAGTTTACTTGTGTGTGGAGGATTACTATAAGGAAATGTAAATACCAACAATTATATCATGTTTGGAGGAGGTTCGAGAAGTTATGATGGAAAGGGTCATCAATGGATTAAATCTAAAAATTATTAATATGGTGGATTTAAACCCCTAAATTGACTTGGAGGAGTTTCTACATAAGGTAGTAAAGATTAAGAGACAATTTAAATCCTAATGAAATCAAGTATGTTCATCCAATTCATTGAAATATAATTCTAAAGAATCTAAGTAAACCTTAAATTGGAAATATTTAAAAACATGGTATTTTAAATGTGATCCAAAACAAAGGAAAGTGGACAAAAAAAATTTCACTTATGATTCTAAAGGTAAAAGTGACATGAAATTTCCCTTTAAATATCTTAATATTAATTATTTTAAGTGTCATATATTTAGGTATATAAAATCTGAATAACCTAACAATAGGAAAATTATTATTTTAGATATTAGTGACATTTTGAGTGATGACTCTAGCAAAGATGAAATTCCATCACTAAAGGAATACAACAATGTGGAAGTTGACGAATGAATCCATGGAGTTTAATTCATGTTAATAAGAACACTAAAAATTTAGGAAAAAGATTTTCATAATTAGGAGAAACATGAGAATATTTTTCATACTAGATATATCATCATGGAAAAGTCATTTTTCATAATCATTCATAGTGGGATTTCCACTAATGTGGATAGTACCTTGTTGGTGGAGAAGTTTAGTTTTCCTATTATTAAGCATTCTAGACCCTAAAAGTTTCATTTTTTTAATGTAAGTTGTGTGGTGTGTGTAATAAAGAAATACACAGTTTTTTCATTAGGAAATGTCATTATGGGGATGTTTGTGACGTTTCTCCAATGCAAGAAAGAAATTTTAACACAGGGGACCATGCTTACATGATAAGAGGGTTATATACGATGGACACAAAAACAACTTATCCTTTTCTCAATGGAATAAAAATTATAATAACTTTAGAGACGCAAAGCTTGATGTACATGGACATTACATTACTTTTGCAGAATACTTGATACATAACGAAAACAAACACACAAGGACTGTAATAGTTTAGTGTCTTTGGAAACTCGAAAAATAATCTTCTAATTTTGGAGAAAGATCTTCAACATCTCTCATAAAGATCTTCCCCTTTTTTTCTTACATAAAACATTTCTTTAAATACTGGGGAAAAGAAAACATATAAAGGGTGAGCTCAAATTCTTAGTAAGGGTAAGCATAGAGAACATAAAACAATCCATAAACATTTGAATGCAAAAACTTGAACATAAAATCTAAACATCAAAATCATGAGCAATGACATAAATCTTGGAAGTACACAAGGCATAGATCATAAAGGAAAATTACTCATGATAAACTAGCATACTAATAAAACATGTAATTGTGGCATCTATTAAGCACATGTTATGATTTCCATAGTAGCCAAGGCATTGCTGCCAAGACCATCTTAGTGGACAAAGTCCCATTCTGAATCGAGTTCACTCCTCGTTCTAGTCTTGTAACACTGAACCAGATTAACTTACCATTCCAGCCATGTCTATCTCATGGGATATAAATCTTTACCCAATAAATTGGAGGGAGATATAGGTCCCACCTATCTCATAATGAAATCATTCTTACTTGTGCCACAAAATAAACTTAAAACATTCATCATAACCCAAAGAATAAAATGGGTTTCATAAACATCATATCATCATAACATAATCCATATAAAACAAATGGATATAATTTCATCATAAGATAAGTGAAACCATGTAAATAATAGAGACATTATACTTGAAACATACACATTTGAAATAATGTCTTCTTAGATGGAAAATGGTTTTGATAAAACACTTGAAATAAATTCTTGAGGAAAATATCATTTCTTCTTCAAAATCATTTTCTTTTCACAAAATGTCATGAAATTTTAAAAGAAAATGACTTTGTTGAAAATATTCTTGAAATATTGTAGTGTATTCTTCTTGAAAATAAGGCGTTATGAAACTGTAAAAACCCGTTCATGTCGTATAAGTTAAAAAAACATTCTTCTCGTACTTTTTCCAGAAAAGTGAAAAGTACCTCGTATGGTAAACAAAAAAAAAGATTCCTTACATACCATGTATTAAAAGTAAAAAATGGGTAAAAAGTACTTTAAACATACGTGAAAACATTTTTATAAAACTTGGACATGGATGATAAATATAACCCCAGTAAATACTTACATATAAGCAATCTCGGATAGAAATCAATTGAGATTGCAACATTATCCCTTACCTTAGGTCCGATATGCTTCATATGTATCCGAACCTCCTGTATAATGATTTAAATAATGTCATTGAATTATTATAGAATCATATTCATTGTTATGATATCATATATGGTTCAATTATGACTTTATATTACCTGTTCTTTTGTAAATTTCATGTCTAAGCAGCGTTTTGGGTAAACTGTTTTATTTATCGTACGTGTTTGGACTTGTTGTTCTTGATATTACTACTAATTATATCATGATTTAATTACTTCATTAATGTAAATCATGATATATATATATATCATATATATTCAGTATACATAAATATATATAATATATAGATAAATGAAATGAAATACACCTTTCATGGAGATGGTAGGCCGTACATACGCATGAACACTGTTTTCTTTTCCTTATTGACTTGAATGGAAGTAAGTAGATGAAATATATATATATATATATATATATATATATGTATAGATAAATCCAGTAGCTTAATTATGCCATATATTTTATTGTTATTAATTATATATAATTTATAATCATTCTTGAATGGTTAATCATGAAAAATGAATCTCATCGCGTTCGTGGAGACGGTAGTCCGTACGTACACACGAGCGATGATATCATTCCCATGATCATGGAATTTTATTTAAGCATATGTATAATATTTCAAAATCAATATCACTTTACAATAATAATATATAGTTATTTATTTACACCATTATACCCATCTAAGTAAGGTGGTGGTCGAAAACATATTACACCACGGCGTGGAGACGGTATTTCGTACATACGCACGCGCAGTGATTTCATTTTTTGTAGGATGGATAGAAGGTGAAATAGGGTTGTTTAATATTTATAATAATATATCAGTATATAAGTAATACTTATGTTATTACTTTTTAATGATACAATTAAATAATAATAATTAGAAGAAGAATGAAACTTGAGAGAATTGGAAGAAGAGATTACCTCTTCTTCGACGCACCTCCTTTAAGCCTTCTCTTAAGGAAGTAGAGTTGGTCTTTTGAGTAGACGAGAACCTCTAGAATGTTACTAGAGTAGTGTAGAAGATAAATGGGCAGGGTTTGGCCGAGCTTCAAGGCTCAAAAGTGGTGTGAGGAAGAGAGGGAGGAGGTTCCCTTTTATAAGGGAGGAGAGGGGCACCTTTGGAAAAACTAAAAACATTATTTTATTATAAAGTCATATTCAGTTTTTAATAGCTCAAAATTGATTTATTTAGAAGATAAGGTGGGTATGGGTCTAAATAATCTCATCCAATATAATTTAGACATGTTTAGGTTTCTATTTTAATCTTATAATTTATATTTAACTTTAAGTTATGTAATTGTACTTTTACCGTGTCTTCTTGTTTTATTACACTATATGGTTAATAAAATTACTATAACAAGCCAATAGATCCCCAAGTTGTTTATTATTAATATATATAACCTTATACAAGTCATTTGGCCGAACCTTAGATATTTAGGAATAAAATAACAATTAATAATATAATATTGTTTTAAAAAACTATTTTATGTCAATTTTGACACTATTTGGTAATTGATTTTTGTGAAAATCATAACAGAATTATTAGTTCAAAAAAAGTTAATTAAATCAATAATAACATGGCATATTAACCTATAAATTAGTTTAATCCATAAAAAGTATCAAATTACATTTATTTGGGTATTTATAACATCAATTATGTCAATATTTCATTAATAAGATAATTACTGCATCATCATTGTGTCATAAATAAATTAAATTATTTAATGTCTAAAAATTATAAATAAAATACCATTATGTAGGAAATATTTTTATCTTTATAATTAATATTTATAATCGAATATATCTTATGTATAACACTATATTAAAAATGTTTTAGTTATTAAACATTGATTTTAACTATTTTAACCCTTCTTTAAATAAATTAATAATAAATGTCCTAATCTAATCCAAGTGGACCTAAATGGTCATATTTTATTCCTAAGGTTGTTTTTGGTCGAATTACACTTATCCAATAGAATTAGGACATGTGTTAGGGTAATAATAATATCATTTGTACCCTTAATTACCCTATTTACTTTTAACCGTGGTAAAAAACCGTAAAAAGCTACTATTCACCAAAAATTATTTTCATCTCATTGAACCACATTTTATTCTTTGATATTAACCGTGTCTCTCGGATTTTCTAAATTCCACTCCTAGAAGCGGTAAAATTAAGTTTTATGTGAATTTCCAAATTCTCTTAGGAGGTGGGTAAAAGACGGTGAAAAGTTCAATAAAATTTTTATATATCTAAAATTAATATAAAATGACTCCAATGAATTACATTGAACTTATATAGGTATTATGTATCAATTTTGACCTAAAATAAATTTAAATAAAATAATTAATTATTTAAATAAAAAGTCAGTTTTAAATAGAAACCTAGTGTTTTCACTATTCATCGAAAATTGAAAGTTTTCAGAAAAATACCAAAAATTCACCCTAGGCTAATTTCAATATTCCGAATCAAAAAATGAAGTCCATTTGAAAAGATAAAATTTATAAAATTTTAAAAAATGGGTATTACTAGTCATAACGGCTAGTTTATATAGCATATTGTTGTTTAGTGAAACTCAGAATTGCGTACAACACACGCTATCGTGGAAGGTCGTGATTGCATGTAATGAAAGCCAAGTCAGGGATGAATGTAGTGCATGATCCTTTTGGTGTATCGTACAACATAAGACATAAATAAAATTAAAAAGAATATTTTTCATAAAATCTCGGGGTGTTACATTCTACCCCCCTTAAAATGAATTTCGCCCTCGAAATTCGTCAGGGTTATAAATGGTTTACTATTTGAAAGTTTCTTTAATAGAAACCCACATCGTAAAAATTAATACCAAAACCAATATTTAAAAACTAAAGTATGAAACGTAACGGTTACCCAAATTAACTAATCACTGGGTTTCCACATAGGTGAAACTATGGATATGGAAGAGAAATCTAACCATCATGTTCTGATGGAGAGTGATAGAGAACATGGATATGGAAAATCCAACAATCACAAAGCCATAGATTTGTGATGATCTATGGTACCATCTGATTCATCGGATATAAGGGCACTAGGACAACATTTTTGGTTTTCAAGATCATTTCCCTAAAGTTGAAGAAATTGGAATTAGAAGAAATAATTTCTTGATTATGGTACAGTCTCACCATTGGTCATTCCTTGGACAATTTCCACTTCATCTATTAAAGAAATGAAGTTGAATTTGTCATTCGTGAAGTGTTAGAAGATCATGTGATAGAATGATGGGTCATTCCATCTGTCTCAAACAAAAGGTTAGAAAAAGTTATCAAAAATACATAAGTCCATCTATAGTGAGATTAATCATATATGGTTCCTAAAATGGACTTATACTTCTTATATCATACTGCTTAATATAATAAAACTGGTTTCTACTAAACAGGGACTTCCTATAGGCCATTGGTAGGTGATAAAGGCCTGTCGCACTTCAGTTGTGGGTTCGATTCCCACAGCCTTTTCTAACGTGACAGGTTGTCGCCCATCCTGTAGGTTGTCCTTTTTCTAGAACTACATTATTATAAATTTCCATCAATAATATCGAAAATGTTCTAGCCTTAAACAATACTAACTTATGTCCAACACAATCCATTCCAATCTTTAGGCTTATCCAAAATACTGTTGTCCAATCTCATATTATAGTGAAAACGATTACCAGGGAGTTCATATAACAATAATGTTAATACCATCGTTGATCCCCATATATCATAAGATATGTCTTGTTGGTCACATTCTAAACATTCGAAGGTCGTAATCATGTATTCTCTTGAAAAATTAATACCCATTGAACCTTAGTGAAAACATGAGTGCTGTCAAAAGTAAATTCTTTCCACATACCAAAATCCCAAAATTCTGTATACTCAAACCATGATATCACTTAATCCTTATAACAATCATGAGCTCATGAATACTATCAAACAATTTATTTTCTCTTTATCCCTTCATTATGCGCATATCATCTGCTTTCCAAAATATTTGAATCACTTTTCATGGTTACCGGTACCATATTCTTATAGAAAACCACAATCGACCAATACATAGATATTTCAAAATTCCACGATACTATAAATGAGATTCCATGATACTATTTTGAAATCCCATTACATAAACACTTAATCATTACACAACATCATTTTCATACTTAACATCACAAATAGTGATTGCATGTGACTTCCCTTTATCCTTTTCCTTAAGAGGTTGCTCACGTTGATCATCATTAACCCTTGGATTAGTGAATTGATTAGCATAATGCCCCATTTCCTTTCACTTAAAGCATTGAAGTGTTGGTGGTGCGTTATCTGCAGTCTTTTATTTATTCACATCATTAGCAACCCTTTTTCCATTACTTCGACACTCAGCTACTCGATGACCTTCTTTTCCACATTTAAAACATTTTATAGTCCCTTTAAGATAATCTCTTCCATGCTTCTTTCCACACTTTGAGCATAAAGAAACATTCATCTTCTTTTCACCATCATTATGAGATTTCTCCTTGAACTCCATCTTTCGTTTCTTGTAAAAACCATGAGATGGATATGTTACACCAACTTCCAGTTCTACCTTGATAGAACAACGCACAATTTCTTCATAGCTACTGAAGTCTCTTATAGCTAATGCCCTTCGAAGACTTGGTTTTAAGACACTGAAAAATCGATCAACTTTACTTTCAGGTTGGATAATGAAGCCAGATGCATACCTTGCAAGTCTTGTAAAATTCTCTTCGTATATACCAACAGATTCATCATCCTTCTACTTAAGCTCAAGAAACTACTATTCCATATTTTTTCGAAGAATACGAGGGAAGTACTTACTGAAAAACAAGTTCTTGAACTCATCTCATTCCATGGACTCAATTTCATCTCTTTGACTCATATTCTTGATAAGATTCCACCATTGATCAGCATCACCTTCCAAACGATATACTGCTAAGATGACTTTATCATGCTCAGAACATTTTATAACTGAAAATATCTTTTCAGTGGTACTGATCCATTGTTCAGCCACTAAGGGATCAGAAGTCCCGCTGAATGAAGGTGGACGCTGCCTCATGAAGGATTCAACAGAATGTTACTCCTTTATCTGCTCATTTTGAAGTAAAGAATGATTCATATCTTGTGTAAGTATAGAAATAAGATTTTAAACTCCATCTCCTATGACATTGGTTTGTTCAGGAGGACAATCATTGCATTTTCCATT
Source organism: Viscum album (assembly GCA_963277665.1). NCBI lineage: Eukaryota > Viridiplantae > Streptophyta > Magnoliopsida > Santalales > Viscaceae > Viscum > Viscum album. The sequence goes on from OY728167.1 coordinate 723,480,628, forward strand.
ACATTGATCAACATGGTTCCTTCGGGTTCTAGCCATCGTCTAAAACCCAAAAATAATTGTGTGAGAGGCAAATACCATGCTAGGGAAAACAACATAATAAAGGGGGAGTACCTTCAATATATAACATCTTAGGTTTAATTCTAAGATCGTTAGTGCAATTCTAGGACTATAACCTATACGTATCCTTAACCTTAGGGATATCCATAGACATAACTTAGAAATATCTCTAGGGATTTCACTAAAGTTTTCTCATCCTAGTTTCCAAAGGTTAACTAAAACTTTCCTTTGATACCAACTGTAGAGACCCAAAGATTGACGTACATGGACATTACATTACTTTTGCGGAATACTTGATACATAACGAAAACAGATACACAAGGAATGTAATAGTTTAGTGTCTTTGGAAACTCGGAAAATAATCTTCTAATCGTGGTGAAAGATCTTCAACATCTCTCATAATGATCTTCCCTTTTTTATTTTCTTACCTAAAACCTTTTTTTTAAATCCTGGGGAAAAGAAAACATATAAATGTTGAGATCAAATGCTAAGTAAGGGTAAGCATAGAGAACATAAAACAATCCATAAACATTTGAATGCAAAAACTTGAACATAAAATCTAAACATCAAAATCATGAGCAACGACATAAATCTTTGAAGTACACAAGGCATAGATCATAAAGGAACATTACTCATGATAAACTAGCAAGGTAATAAAACATGTAATTGTGGCATCCATTAAGCACATGTTATGATTTCTATAGTATCCAAGGTATTACTTCCAAGACCATCTTAGTGGACAAAGTCTCATTCTGAATCGAGTTCACTCCTCGTTCCAGTCCTGTAACCCTGAACCCGATTAACTTACCTTTCCAGCCATGTCTATCTCATGAGATATAAATCTTTACCCAATGCATTGGAGGGAGATATATGTCCCACCCATCTCATAATGAAATCATTCTTACTTGTGCCACAAAATAAACTAAAAACATTCATCATAACCCAAAGAATAAAATGGGTTTCATAAACATCATACCATCATAACATAATCCATATAAAACAAATGGATATAATTTCATCATAAGAGAAGTGAAACCATGTAAATCATAGAGAAATTATACTTGAAACATACACATATGAAATAATGTCTTTTTAGATGGAAAATGGTTTTGATAAAACACTTGAAATAAATTCTTGAGGAAAATATCCTTTCTTTTCAAAATCATTTTTTTTTCACAAAATTTCATGCAATTTTAAAAGAATAGGATTTTGTTGAAAATAATAATGAAATATTGTAGTGTAATCTTCTTAAAAATAAGGCGTTATGAAACTGTAGAAACTCGTTCATGCCGTATAAGTTAAAAAAATTATTCTCGTACTTTTGCCGAAAAAGTCAAAAAGTACCTCGTATGGTAAACAAAAAAAAATATTCCTTACATACCATGTATTAAAAGTCAAAAAAGGGTAAAAAGGACTTTAAACATACATGAAAACATTTTTATAAAACTTGGACATGGATGATAAATATAACCCTAGTAAATACTTACATATAAGCAATCTCGGATAGAAAACAATTGAGATTGCAACATTATCCCTTACCTAAGGTCCGATATGCTTCATACGTATCTGAACCTCTTGTATAATGATTTAAATAATGTCATTGACTTATTACAGAATCATATTCATTGTTATGATATCATATATGGTTCACTTATGACTTTATATTACCCGTTTTTTTGTAAATTTCATGTCAAAGCAGCTTTTTGGGTAAAATGTTTTATTTATCGTACATGTTTGGACTTGTTGTTCTTGATATTAATACTAATTATATCATGATTTAATTACTTCCTGAATGTAAATAATGATATATATATCATATATATTTAGTATACATAAATATATATAATATATAGATAAATGAAATGAAATACACCGTTCATGGAGATGGTAGGCCGTACATACGCATGAACGTTGTTTTCTTTTCCTTATTGACTTGAATGGAATTAAGTAGATTATATATATATATATATATAAATAAATCCAGTAGCTTAATTATGTCATATATTTCATTGTTATTCATTATATATAATTTATAATCATTCTTGAATGGTTAATCATGGAAAATGAATCTCATCGCGTTCGTGGAGACGGTAGTCCGTACGTATGCACGAGCGATGATATCATTCCCATGATCATGGAATTGTATTGAAGCGTATGTATAATATTTCAAAATCAATATCCCTTTACAATAATAATATATAGTTATTTATTTACACCATTATACCCATCTAAGTAAGGTGCTGGTCGAAAACAGATTACACCACGGCGTGGAGACGGTATTCTGTACGTACACACGTGCGGTGATTTCATTTTCCGTAGGATGGATAGAAGGTAAAATAAGGTTGTTTAATATTTATAATAACATATTAGTATATAAGTAATACTGATGTTATTACTTTATAATGATACAACTAAAGAAGAAGAAGTAGAAGAAGAAAGAAACTTGAGAGAATTGGAAGAAGAGATTACCTCTTCTTTGACGCACCTCCTTTAAGCCTTCTCTTAAGGAAGTAGAATTGCTCTTTTGAGAAGACCAGAACCTCCAGAATGTTTCTAGGGAAGTGGAGAAGAGAAATGGGTAGGGGTTGTCTGAGCTTCAAGGCTCAAAAGTGGTGTGAGGAAGATAGGGAGGAGGTACCCTTTTATAAGGGAGGAGAGGGGCACCTTTGGAAAAACTAAAAATATTATTTTATTATGAAGTCATATTCAGTTTTTAATAGCTCCAAATTGATTTATTTAGAAGCTAAGGTGGGGATGGGTCGAAAAACTCTCATCCAATAGAATTTAGACAAGTTTAGGTTTCTATTTTAACCTTATAATTTATATTTAACTTTATGTTAAATAATTCTACTTTTACCGTGTCTTCTTGTTTTCTTACACTATAAGGTTAATAAACTTACTATAAAAAGCCAAACAATCCCCAAGTTGTTTATTATTAATATCACTAGTACAATAATGAACTTTAGCGGCCGCCAAAAGCCGTCGCTAAAGGCCTATAGCGGCCGCCTAGCGGCCGCCAAACGGTGGCCGCTGTTGCCCCGTTGCTGTTACTATCAGCGACCACCATATGGTGGACGTTGTAGGAAAGCCGGGATGGGCTTTATCAGCCACCAATTGGCGGCCGCTATAGCCCGGACCTATAGTGGCCGCCAAATGGCAGCCGCTAAAGGTGTCCATGGAGACACCTATAGCGGCCTCCATATGGCGGCCGCTATTAAATTTTAATATTTTAATAAAAAAATCAATTATACATTAATATACAAAATAAATCCCTGTTGTCATCTTCCAAGCTCCGCATGCATCATCACATATAACTGCATAACACAATTTAATAACAAACTTAGTATCGAATAAAACCTAGAAAACAAATATTTAACTTCAAACTTACTGTAACAGATCTAAAGTATTTGATTTTCAAAATAATATTCATAAATTTGATTACTGTTTTTTAAATTTAAAATCATTAATTCTATTGTTCTAATTGGATTGTTGTCCTATGATTTTAGGTCAATCTGATGTCGTCCGCTAAGAGTTTGACCGTTAGACGCCAGTTTTAGCCGTTTATGACACCAGAACGGCGTTCTCAGTCACCACGGGCACAAGACACATCTGATTGACATGAAGTATGCTCGACCACATCACAATTCACTCATCCTTTTATGTCGTCCGATTTCAGGCCATTCGGACATCGTTCGGCCAGTTTGGACCCCCCCACGCCCGTTTATCAAGAGTGCACAACTCTTAAAGAACGCATAATGAGCCCTACCGCACATAATGCACGTCCAATTGACGTTCCGTTTGTGCGTTCATGTCGCTAATAATAATTGGATTGTTGTCCTATGATTTCAGGTCAATCCGATGTCGTACGCTATGAGTTTGATAGTTAGACGCCCGTTTTGGCTGTTTGTGACACCAGAACGAAGTTCCCGGTCACCGCGGGCACAAGGCACGTCCGATTTATGTTCCGTCTACTCGACCACATCAAAATTCACTCACCCTTTGATGTCGTCCGATTTCAGGCCATTCGGACATCATTCGGCCAGTTTGGACCCCCCACGCGCGTTTATCAAGCGCGCACAACGCTTAAAGAACGCATAATGAGCCCTACCGCATAGACCGCAAGTCCGATTGATGTGTCGTCTACCCGTGAACGTCAAGAATAATAATTGGATTGTTGTCCTGTGATTTCAAGTCAATCCGATGTCGTCCGCTAAGAGTTTGACCGTTAGACGCCCGTTTTGGCCGTTTGTGACACCAGAACAGAATTCCCGGTCACCGCGGGCACACGGCACGTCCGATTGACGTTCAGTCTTCTCGACCACATCACAATTCACTCACCCTTTGATGTCATCCGATTTCAGGCCATTCGGACATCGTTTGGCCAGTTTGGACCCCCCACGCGCGTTTATCAAGCGCGCGCAACGCTTAAAGAAGGCATAATGAGCCCTATCGCGCAGACCGCACGTCCGATTGATGTGTCGTCTCCGCATGCACGCTGTGAATAATAATTTTATTTTTGTCCTGTGATTTCAGGTCAATCCGATGTCTTCTGCTATGAGTTTGACCGTTAGACGCCCGTTTTGGCCGTTTGTCAGACCAGAACGGCGTTCCCGGTCACCGCGGGCACACGACAAGTCCGATTGACGTGTCGTATGCTCTACCACATCACAATTCACTCACCCTTTGATTTTTTCCGATTTTAGGCCATTCGTACATTATTCGACCATTTTAGACCCCCCCATGTGCGTTTATCAAGAGCGCGCAACTCTTAAAGAACGCATAATGAGCCCTACCGCGCAGACCGCACGTCCGATTGACGTGTCGTCTGCGCGTGCACGTCGCAAATAATAATTGGATTGTTGTCCTGTGATTTCAGGTCAATCCGATGTCGTCCGCTATGAGTTAGACCGTTAGACGCCCGTTTTGGCCGTTTGTGACACCAGAACGGCGTTCCCGGTCACCGCGGGCACACGACACGTCTGATTGACGTGCTGTCTGCTCGACCACATCACAATTCACTCAACCTTTGATGTCGTCTGATTTCAGGCATCGTTCGACCAGTTTGGACCCCCCACGCGCGTTTATCAAGAGCGCGTAACTCTTAAAGAACGCATAATGAGCTCTACCGCGCAGACCGCATGTCCGATTGACGTGACGTCTACGCGTACACGTCGCGAATAATAATTGGATTGTTGTCCTGTGATTTCAGGTCAATCCGATGTCGTCCGCTATGAGTTTGACCATTAGACACCCGTTTTGGCTGTTTGTGACACCAGAACGGCGTTCCCGGTCACCGCGGGCACACGGCACGTCCGATTGACGTGATGTCTGCTCGACCACATCACAATTCACTCACCCTTTGATTTCGTCCGATTTCAGGCCATTAAGACATCGTTCGGCCAGTTTGGACCCCCCACGCGTGTTTATCAAGCGCGCGCAACGCTTAAAGAACGTATAATGAGCCCTACCGAGAAGACCGCACGTCCGATTGACGTGACTTCTACGCATGCACTTCGCGAATAATAATTGGATTGTTGTCCTGTGATTTCAGGTCAATCCGATGTCGTCCGCTATGAGTTTGACCGTTAGACGCCCGTTTTGGCCGTTTGTGACACCAGAACGGCGTTCCCGGTCACCGCGGGAACATGACACGTCCTATTGATGTGGCGTCTGCTCGACCACATCACAATTCACTCACCCTTTGATGTCGTCCGATTTCAGGCCATTCGGACATCGTTCGGCCAGTGTGGACCCCCCCACGCGCGTTTATCAAGTGCGCGCAACGCTTAAAGAACGCATAATGAGCCCTACCGCGCAGACCGCACGTCCGATTGACGTGCTGTCTATGCGTGCACGTCGCAAATAATAATTGTATTGTTTTCTTGTGATTTCAGATCAACCCGATGTTGTCCGCTATGAGTTTGACCGTTAGACACCCGTTTTGGCCGTTTGTGACACCAGAACGGCGTTCCCGGTCACAGCGGGCACACGGCATGTCCGATTGACGTTTTGTTTGCTCGACCACATCAAAATTCACTCACCATTTGATGTCTTCTGATTTCAGGCAATTCGGACATTGTTCGGCCAGTTTGGACCCCCCCACGCGCGTTTATCAAGAGCACACAACTCTTAAAAAACGCATAATGAGCCCTACCGTGCAGACCGCACGTCCGATTGACGTTCCGTCTGTGCGTGCATGTCACGAATAATAATTGGATTGTTTTCCTGTGATTTCAGGTCAATCCGATGTCGTCCTCTATGAGTTTGACCGTTAGACGCCCGTTTTGGCCGTTTGTGACACCAGAATGGCGTTCCTGGTCACCACGGGCACACGGCATGTCCGATTGATGTGCCGTCTACTCGACCATATCAAAATTCACTCACCCTTTGATGTCGTCCGATTTCAGTCCATTCGGACATCGTTCGGCCAGTTTGGACCCCCCACGCGTGTTTATCAAGAGCGAGCAACTCTTAAAGAACGCATAATGAGCCCTACCGCGTAGACCGCACGTCCGATTGACGTGTCGTCTGTGCGTGCACGTCGATAATAATAATTTGATTGTTGTACTGTGATTTCAGGTCAATCCGATGTCGTCCGCTATGAGTTTGACCGTTAGACGCCCGTTTTGGCTGTTTGTGACACCAGAACGGCGTTCCCGGTCACCGCGGGCACACGGCACGTCCGATTGACGTGTTGTATACTCGATCACATCACAATTCACTCACCCTTTGATTTCGTCCTATTTCAGGCCATTCGGACATCGGTCAGCCAGTTTGGACCCCCCCCCACGCGCGTTTATCATGCGCGCGCAACGCTTAAAGAACACATAATGAGCCCTACCGCGCAGACCGCACGTCCGATTGACGTTCCGTCTACGCGTGCATGTCACGAATAATAATTGCATTGTTTTCATGTGATTTAAGGTCAATAAGATTTCGTCCGCTATGAGTTTGACCATTAGACGCCCGTTTTGGACGTTTGTGACACCAGAACGGCGTTCCCGGTCACCGCGGGCACACAGCACGTCCGATTGACGTGTCATCTGCTCGACCACATCAAAATTCACTCACCCTTTTATGTAGTCCAATTTTTGGCCATTCAGATATCGTTCGGCTAGTTTTGACCCCCCACGCGCGTTTATCAAGCGCGAGCAATGCTTAAAGAACGTATAATGAGCCCTACCATGCAGACCGCACGTCCGATTGACGTGTCGTCTACGCGTACACATCGCGAATAATAATTGTATTGTTGTCCTGTGATTTCAGGTCAATCCGATGCCGTCCGCTATGAGTTTGACCGTTAGACGCCCGTTTTGGCCGTTTATGACACCAGAACGGCGTTCCCACTCACCGCGGGCACACGGCACGTCCGATTGACGTGTCGTCTGCTCGACCACATCACAATTCAGTCACCCATTGATGTCGTCCTATTTCAGGCCATTCGGACATTGTTCGGCCAGTTTGGACCCCCCCACGCGCATTTATCAAGCGCACGCAACGCTTAAAGAACGCATAATGAGCCCTACCGCACATACTGCATGTCCGATTGACGTGTCATCTATGCGTGCACGTCGAAAATAATAATTGGATTGTTGTCCTGTGATTTCAGGTCAATCTGATGTTGTCCGTTATGAGTTTGACCGTTAGACGCCCGTTTTGGCCGTTTGTGACACCAGAACGGCTTTCCCGGTCACCGTGGGCACACGGCACTTCCGATTGATGTTCCGTCTACTCGACCACATCACAATTCACCCACCCTTTGATGTCGTCCGATTTGAGGCCATTCGGACATCGTTCGGCCAGTTTGGACCCCCCACGTGCGTTTATCAAGAGCGCGCAACTCTTAAAGAACCCATAATGAGCCCTACCGCGCAGACCGCATGTTTGATTGACGTACCGTCTGCGCGTTCACATCGCGAATAATTATTGGATTGTTGTCCTGTGATTTCAGGTCAATCCTATGTTGTCCGCTATGAGTTTGACCGTTAGACGCCCGTTTTGGCCGTTTGTGACACCAGAACGGCTTTCCCGCTCACCGCGGGCACACGGCACATCCGATTGACGTGGCGTCTGCTCGACCACATAACAATTCACTCACCCTTTGATGTCGTCCAATTTCAGGGCATTCAGACATCGTTCGGCCAGTTTGGACCCCCCCACGCACGTTTATCTAGAGCGTGCAACTCTTAAAGAACGCATAATGAGACCTACCGCGCAGACCGCACGTCCGATTGACGTCCGTCTGCGCGTGCACGTCGCGAATAATAATTGGATTTTTGTCCTGTTATTTCAGTTCAATCCGATGTCGTCCGCTATGATTTTGACCGTTAGACGCCCGTTTTGGCCGTTTGTGACACTAGAACGGCGTTCCCGCTCACCGCGGGCACACAGAACGTCCGATTGACGTGTCGTCTGCTCGACCACATCACAATTCACTCACCCTTTGATGTCGTCCGATTTCAGACTATTCAGACATCGTTTGGCCAGTTTGGACCCCCCCCCCCCCCCCCACGCGCGTTTATCAAGCGCGCGCAACTCTTAAAGAACACATAATGAGCCCTACCGCGCAGACCGCACGTCCAATTGACGTGCCGTCTGCGCGTGAACGTCGCGAATAATAATTGGATTGTTCTCCTGTGATTTCAGGTCAATCCGATGTCATCCTCTATGAGTTTGACCGTTAGATGCCCGTTTTGGCCGTTTGTGACACCAGAACGGCGTTCCAGGTCACCGCGGGCACACGGCACGTCCGATTGACGTTCCGTCTGCTCGACCACCTCACAATTCACTCACCCTTTGATGTGCATGAAGATGTCATCCACAAATATTAAAACAAACTAATCTAGGTAAAAAGGAAAATTATATTCATCAAGGATATAAAAAATTCTAAAGAATTCATCATGACAAATGAAATTACCTCATGCATGGGGTTCATTCTCATCTGGATCACCAATATCACTGTGATGTCCACCAGATGTATTCGGAGCCTACAATATATATCAATATTATGTATCTTAAACATATCAATAAAATTCAATCTGAGTATGGTTTGTTTTATTGTTTACCTGTGGCGCCACTTGTTGCGTCGTCATTTCATCGATATGTGATGCATTTGTGACCACCTCTCCTCATACTCTGCACGTAACTGCTGAAATTGTGAATCAAAATTGCGCTGCATATCCTGCATGGAAGCATCTATCTCAGCCTGTGTGCACATCCCTGACTCTCTGCATGCACTCATCACATCTTCTCTAACAACTACACGTCTTGGGACACCGCCGCCATAAGTCAAAGAATAACCATGACCGTCACGCCCCACGACATGGTAAAATATTTCATCTCTACGCACAATACTACGACGTTGCTCCTCTGGCAACTCTGCTAACTGAGCGTCAAACTGATCCTGTAGCATATAATGAATCAATGAACAAATATGCATAATTTATATAAAATAAAAAATACATTTATTAATTAGTAAATAATTTTCTTACTATAACACCAGCAACATCAGGATCACCCGCCCTACGAGCCCTCATCCATATGGACATCTGATCGATTGTCTCACCGCGTTGGTGTAACTATAATAAAGGGGTTCACCATGTTATAGTACAATATTTTTAAAATATGAATGAAATAGTGAATTATGAACTTACATCATGTCTGAGCTGTGACACATGTTGAGTGCCAAGTCTGGAAGGTGTGGCCTGCATCACCCGATTATGTGAATGACGAGCAGACTCGGTCTACATTCAACGTATTTACTTAATAGAAATTTGAAAAATTAGTCATTTATAGATTAAAAGTAATAAATCTTACCATCACTGCCTCACTCGACCAAAACACAACCAAATCCTACCACTGTGTAGGAATAATGCCCGGAGGGACTCGCTGTAGAATTTCTGGCACACCCGCAAATGGTGTCCAGTGATCTCTCTTCACCCATGACTTGTAATCCTTCCATAATTTTCTGCATTTCGACATACAAAAAGCCCGAAACTCATCTGGACAGGATGTCAAATTATCCTGTTAAAAATATTGTCAGTAGATGGGACAATAATAATAACAATATCATGAAAAATTAAACATTGAATTTACCTGAACCTCCCTCCATAATCTGTCCATCGTATCCTGAGGGAAAGAACTCCAGTAACGAGTCGTCAGAGGGAATCTGTGTGAGTCTCGTATCATATGTCCAAACTGACGACTCAATGCAGTAGCACCATCTCCAAATGGATGAAATGTGTCGTCAAATAACACATCCAATCGGGCTCCAGAGTTCCAGGATCGAACCCCTCTACCAGGACCCCAGCATCTGCTGGAAGAAGAAGTAGATCCTGATAAACATAAATACATAATTCAATTACAATATAAATTAATGATTAGAAATAGTTAGGGAAATATAAACAGAAAATTGAAATCAATTAATTTAGAAAAATGAAAACATACATACCAACAACATCAGGTGAACCACTGTGACCACCCTGTGACATACCTGCATTAAAAGAAATTATAGTTAAATCAATCAATTTTTATACATATATAACTGATAAATATTTTTACAAATAATAACTAGGAATATAATTACAATTTCCACTAATCATGCAAGTCTATCGTATCTCCTTAAACTGTCTCTCCGGTCCATTTTATATCTTTATCTCGTACAGCTACTGTTGTTTGGTCAAGTGTTTGATCAGGAAATGCGACAACTTTAGGTTCCTCTTGGTCAATCAGAAAAACCCCTCTTCTAGACATTTTCACCACAACTTTCCAATCAGAATCAATGCCGACAAAGTAAACTTGTTCTGCCTACGATGTCAGTATGAAGGGCTCATTGCTAACCCGATCATCTTTATATAGCATATTGTTAAAGTTTACTAATGTAAATTGGAAGTTATCAACTTTCGTTCCATGAACTGGATCGACCCAATCACACCTTAACAATATGTGTTTTTAGCCACGACCATAATCCATAATAATAACCCACACCAACAAAAGAACAACCAACACCACTATTTTTTGTGGCTCAGTTCATGTCAATATCGCTAATATGAAATCAGAATTTGTTATCATCCAAAGACTTGTAGCGACGAGCTGTAATAAATGTACCATCAGCTAGTTGGTTGAGTTCTTCGCTCACATGCTGGGTTAAATCACATAACTTTTGAATCTGCAAATTTCACATATATAGTTTAATGGATAAAGGATTGTGAAAATATAACTTAGTTGCGCTATAAAAATATTAAATCAATTATACATACATGAGTCTTGAACCACTCATGAAATGTGTTGAAATGATGTTTTTGGATTTGATACTCAGTTGCACGGGGCCTTTCACATTTCAACTCAGCGATATGCATCCTAAATCACAACACAATATAAGGTAAGCAATAAAATAAATATAGAAACAAAATACACATCAACTATGAAACTTACTGTATCAATTGCATAACTGATGGAGTGTTGAACAACACATATCGATGAGCTTGAACCCACTCATCGTTCCGCATATCAAATGTTATTCCTTCTCCAATTGGACCCTCGTCAGTCTGGGACGGTTTATCTATCTTTGTTTCAACCTCATCAATATATGAAGCACAGAAATTAGTACACTCATCCATTAAATATCCCTTGGAAATTGATGATTCTGGACGAGTTTTGTTGCGCACATAGCGTTTCAATGTATTTAAGTATCGCTCTATTGGATACATCCACCTGAATTGCATGGGACCGCCAGCAATGACTTCACCAGTTAAATGCATGGTCAAGTGAACCATGACATCAAAAAAAGATGGCAGAAAGAGTTTTTCTAGGTGACATAGTGAAAGTAAAATCTTATCCTGTAGCTTTTTCAAATCACTCATGCGATGATTCCTAGAATAGAGCTGTCTGAAAAAATTAGAAACTCCAATCAACAGCTCAACAACCTGGGAAGGTAAGCAATCACGAATTGCTATAGGAATTAACTGTTGAAGTAGAATATGATTATCGTGACTTTTCAAACCATGTAATGTCATGCTCGTCATATTCACGCGCTTCGAAATATTAGAGCAATAACCATATGGCACCTTAACAGTCTTCAAAATTGATAGAAATGTTTGTTTCTCTTTTTTACTCATTGTGTACTGTGCAGCAGGCATGAATGCCCGATTACCTTCACCCAGCTGTAAATGTAAAGGTTTTCTCAATCCCATTTCTTGCGAATCACGTCGAGCATTAGCATTGTCCTTTGATTTCCCCTTGACGACTAAAATGGTGCACAAAATATTATCACATACATTTTTTTCAATGTGCATCACATCTAAATTATGCCTTAAAATATTATATTTCCAATAAGGCAATTCAAAAAAAATACTTCGTTTCTTCCAATTATGACTTCATTGTCTATTTGCAGTAGGAATAGAAGGCAATGCAGGAACCAATAAATCTTGAAAATCATACATTGTACAGATATTTTCTTCATCAAGTTGTGCACAAATTTCAACCCCAGATAGTATTTGTGGTGATGGGTAAAACTCTCTATTCCCATTAAACGATACACGGTCTTTTCTGAACCTGTGCAATGGAGGAAGAAAGCGTCTGTGACCAAGATATGCCCACTTTCTACAGTGCTTAATCCATATAGATTTCTTACTCTTATTACAATAAGGGAAAGAAAATTCTCCTTTTGTACTCCAACCTGATAAGTTAGCATATGCTGGGAAATCATTAATTGTCCATAACAAAGTGGCCCTAAGTCTAAACATTTCATTTGCTGCCGAGTCAAAAGTCATTACACCATAGAACCACAATTCTTGCAGCTCATCAATCAAAGGTTGCATATAAACATCGATTTTATCACTAGGTCCTCTCGGTCCATCAATTAGAATTGACAATAACAAAAAAGGTTTCTTCATACATACCCATGGGGGAATGTTGTATGGAACCAACACCACTGGCCATGTACTATGTGTCGCACCAACCATAGACCTAAATGGGTTAAAACCATCTGCTGTCAAACCCATTCGAATATTACAATCATCTCGGGAAAAGTCTGGGTGTCTCTGATCAAACTCTTTTCATGCCAAAGAATCTGCCGGGTGAGTTAATTTATCAACCTATTTCTTTCTCTCTGAATGCCAAGTCATAAATTTAGCAATTTTAGTGGACAAGAAGAATCTCTTCAGTCTCGGTTTTAGTGGGAAATAATGCATCTGTTTAGCGGCAACTTGTTTCCCTTGATTCAAGACTCTCCCAGGAAGAATCTGACTACCTTGATTAATCTCATTGGTCTTCCACCTGGATGTATAGCAAACAGTACAATTATTTAATTGCACATTCTCTTTTCTAAACAACATACAATTATTGCGACATGCATCAATTGTATCATATGTAAAACCAAGATCATCAATTAACTTGCGAGCTTGATAGAATGACTCCGGAATCTTCGCTCCAACAGGGAGTACCTTCTTCAATAATACCAACAACATGTCGAATGAGGTGTCTGACCACTGGTTCAAGCCCTTCAGGTGTAACAATTCAACGATGAACGATAGTTTACTAAATTTAGTGCATCCAGGATATAATTCAGTATGCGCATCATCAAGAATTTCAAAGAATTTCAATGCTTCTCCATCTGCAGAAGAACGAGGATCACTCAATCCAACGTCGTCATTTACGACATTACTGTCTTCAGATTGAAACTGACGCATCATATCATTCAACATTATGTTCATCGGATCAACTGTTCCCAAATCAACATTCATATGAATATTTTCTGAGCGATGACATGAAACAGAATCTTCTCCATGATGCGTCCATGTCTTATAGTTTTTCAAAAACCCATTCAAAAACAAATGTTCTCTAACACTATCTCGTTTGAAGAGATATCTATTTGCACATTTTCTGCATGGACAACTAATCATATCGCTTGGAAATTTGTTGGTGAAATCCATAAATCGCTTAATCCCCTCATAATATTCATCTGAAAATCTATCTTGTATATCAATCCAACTCCTATCCATATCGGTATTTAATAGAAATCAAAAGTGAAATATCTTATTTAAATTCTAAAAAAAACACATATCATTAAAATTTAAAAACCAAATTTGGATAAAAGACATTACCTGCGGAAGACTCGACCGCGGGTAACGGGGTCTGACTCGATTGTGGATCCATGACGGCGCAGTGAATTGACGACAGAGGTTCGACAACCGGACTCGAAAGGAGCGGAACCGTTGGACCGCATGGAGGGTTCTACACGGCGGGGCACAACGGACCGGAAGGGTCCAACGGAGGTAGGAGAAATTGCCGGAGGGATGCAACAGGGTCGCGAGGGGACGGCGGCGGGGTTGTCCAAAGGTGCAGCGCGGGCAGGGGTGGGGGTTTCCGGGTCGCGGGGGTGTCGGGGTCACGGGGGCGCAGCGCGGAGGCAAGGCGGTGGGGGTCGCCGGGGTGCAGCACGGGCTGGGGGTGTCGAGGTCACGGGGGCGCACCGTGGAGGCAAGACAGTGGGGGTTGCCGGGGTTGCCGGTGGCGCAGCACGGAGGCAAGGGGGTGGGGATCGCCGAGGGTCGGGGTCACCGGGGGTCGGGTCGCCGGGGGTTGCCGAGGTCACCGGGAGGTCGGGGGTCGGGGTCGATGGGGGTTGGGGTCGCCGGCGGGGTCGGGGTCACCAGGGGTCGGGGAGGGTCGCCGAGGGTCGGGGTCAGGGAGGGTCGCCGGGAGGTCGGGGGTCGGGGTCGACGGGGGTTGGGGTTGCCGGCGGGGTCAGGGTCGTCGGGGGTCGGGGAGGGTCGTCGGGGGTCGGGGAGGGTCGTCGGGGGTCGGGGAGGGTGGTCGGGGGTCGGGGTCGGGGAGGGTCGCTGGGGGTCGGGGTCCGGGTTGCGGGGTCGGGGAAGGGGGGGTCGCTGGGTCGGGGAGTGGAGGGAGGGGAGGGAGGGGAAATTAGGGTTTTTTTAGGAAAAATTGCAGCGGCCTCCATTTGGCGGCCGCTATAGATGCCCCGCCTCCAAAACCAGATTTTATAGTAGTGTATATATAACATTATCTAAGTCATTTGGCCTAACCATTTATTTTTAGGAATAAAATAACCATTAATAATATAATATGTTTTTTAAAAACTATTTTATGTCAATATTGACACTATTTGGTAATTGATTTTTGTGAAAATCATAGCAGAATGATTAGTTCCAAAAAAGTTAATTACATCAATAATACCATGTCATATTAACCTAAAAAATTAGTGTAATTCATAAAAAGTATCAAATTACATTTATTTGGTTATTTATAACATCAATTATTTCAATATTTCATTAATAAGATAATTAATGCATCATCATTGTGTCATAAATAAATTAAATTATTTAATGTCTAAAAATTATAAATAAAATACCATTATGTAGGAAATATTTTTAGCTTTCTAATTAATATTTATAATAGAATTTATCTTATGTATAACCCTATATTAACAATGTTTTAGTTATTAAACTTTGATTTTAACTATTTTAACCCTTCTTTAAATAAATTAATAATAAATGTCCTAATCTAATCCAAGTGGACCTAAATGGTCATATTTTATTCCTAAGGTTGTTTTTGGTCGAATTACACTTATCCAATAGAATTAGGACATGTGTTAGGGTAATAATAATATCATTTTTACCATTAATTACCCTATTTACTTTTAATCATGGTAAAAACAGTAAAAAGTTACTATTCACCAAAAATTATTTTCATCTCATTAAACCACATTTTAGTCCTTGATATTAACTGTTTCTCTCATATTTTCAGAATTCCACTCACATAAGCAGTAAAATTAAGTTTTATGTGAATTTCCAAATTCTCCTAGTAGGTGGGTAAAAGACGGCGAAAAGTTCAATAAAATTTTTATATATCTAAAATTATTATAAAATGACTCCAATGAATTAAATTGAACTTATATATGTATTATGTATCAATTTTGAACTAAAATAAATTTAAATAAAATAAGTAATTATTTAAATAAAAAGTCAGTTTTTAAATAGTAACCCAGTGTTTTAACTATTCATCAAAAAATGAAAGTTTTCAGAAAAATACAAAAAATTCACCTTAAGCTAATTTCGATATTCCAAATACAAAAATGAAGTCCATTTCAAATGATAAAGTTTATAAAATTTTAAAAAATGGGTATTACTATTCATAACGGCTAGTTTATATAACATATCATTGTTTAGTGAAACTCGATATTGCGTACAACACACGCTGTCGTGGAAGGTCGCGATTTGCGTGTAATGAAAGCCAAGTCAGGGATGTGTGTAGTGAATGCTGTTTTTGGTGTAGCGTACAACACAAAACATCAATAGAATTAAAAATAACATTTTTCATAAAATCTCGGGGTGTTACAATAACACCCTTGAAGGTCATACAATAATATTAATATCATGTGAGGATAGATAAAGAATACAAAAATACAAAATAAATGTCTGAAAAATAATATGGGAAAAATAAAAAAGTGAGTGACATAAAAAGTGTATTGCGTTAAGAAAAAATAATATTAAAAGAAAAATAAAAGTGTTTTATGGAAGAAAAAATTCAAGAGAATAAAAAAATAGATAAATTAATGTGATTTTATTTTCTAGAAAAAGTGAGGTGAAGATAATATTTTTCATTAAAAATGTATTCTTACTCAATATTAAGGATTCATACCTTTAAATTAATGAACATCATCATTATTTTCCATCTTGTTTTGATTCATTGTAATAGGAATATCATGATTGGTTTCTCGATGAAACATTCTATGGATTTCCCCCATTGAGACTCATTGAGAATATTATTTTATTAATCCCCAGAGATTAAATTCCTACTAATAGTTCATATAGAACTAATCCAATGGAGACTAGAGAGGTCCATCACCAAGTTGAATGTATCATTAAAAAATGATTCAAGAGTGAAAGCATGGGTGCATGTGTTGTTTTGGTGATCCTAGTACCTAATAAATATAGAACATGGAGAATTTTCATGGATTTTCATGCCATAAAAAATTTACAATTATGTACTAATATCTCATCCATCAACTTTTTGGCATGCTTGCATTACATGGGGATGGTCTATTTTTTTCTAATTGATATTAAATGTGGCTACCACAAAACTTGAATTAAATAAAGAGATGAATGTGAAACATCTTTTATTACTAATTTTGGTTTGTATAAGTGGTTATTTATTACATTTTTGTGCCCAAATCACCATGTCCATTCATGATCTTAGTGAACCATGTTATTAATTAAATCATTAAAAAATCATTGTTTTCTATTTTGATGATATCTTAATATATACAAAAACTATATATAACCATGTAGAGAACTTTGTTTTGGTGTGTGAAACTCTTAAGAAAATCCAAATTTATGAAAATATTCTAAAATATTCTTTTATATGTATTATGTTTTGTTTCATGTTTTTTTTGTGGGAAGAATGGATCTATATATATGGATAAAAGGTCAGAGAAATTAAAGTGCCTAAAGCTAAATAATTCAAATGAGGTTAGAAGTTTTCATGGACTTTAAATCTTCTATATGAGTTTTCTAAATGAATTTTCATCCATCATTGCACCTCCAAATTGTTTTTCAGGAAACATGTGGTTTTTAATTGGGGTGAAAAACAAGAAAAATATTTTAACACACTCAAAGTATAATTTTTCAATTATTCAATATTGTTTCCATCAGATTTTACAAAAGTGTTTAGTTTGAGTGTCATGCATTAAGAGTTGATATGAATTCGGTTTTGAGTCAAGAATCACGCCCAAATGATTAATTTAGTGATAAATTGAATGCAGAAGCATTAAATTATTCAACTTTAGATAAATAACTTTATGCTGAAATAAAACATGAAAACATAGAAATAATATTTATGGACTAAAGATTTCATTATGACCATGAAATTCATAAGTATTTGAAGTCTCATGGTATTTTAAATAAGAGGCATATATCCTAACTAGAATTCTTTGAGACTTTCCACTATGTTATCAAACACAAAAAAGGTAAGGAAAATGTGTTTTTCAATTATATTTGTTGAAGTTTTTTACTTAATTCTATTCATATTAGATTTATTTGACTTCAGATGTTAAAGGGAATGTATAAAATTGATGGAGATTTTTTTTCAGAAATTTAGAAATCTTTTGAAAACCATTTTTTAAATACTTTTACAAAAACGCTTAGTTTTTTTAAAATTGAAAAATTGTAAATTCTAAATTGTTCAACTCAAAAAATTTCTTATAAAAGAAACTTATAGGGGTGTATTGATGGAAAATTTTGGTGTTAATAAAACATTATAATATTTTCATGAAAAAATTTATTATCCAAACGTAAGAAATGACGTTGTTGTTATTTATACAAATTGTGTGACCTATAAACCTAAAAAGTCAAGGGATTTGACTTTTCATCAAATTTTGTGTTGTGATTACCTTGATCAAAATTGATAAATAATATTATCTTCATTTTCATGTATAGATTTAGTAAAATGGCACATTTAATTGAATACTATAAAACCAATGATGGTGTTCATATTATAGACTTTTTTTCCAAAGAAATTCGTAGATTTCGTGGACTACCAATGAAAATTATAAGCGATAAGGATGTGAAATTCATTATCCACTTTTGGAGGACATTTTGAAATAAACCTGGAACAAAATTTTTGTTCTCAATTATTTCACATCCTCAAAGGGGTGGACAAATTTATGTGATGAATGTGACTCTTTCAACCCTATTGTGTGAAATTATTCAAAAAATTATAAAAAATTAGGAAAAATGTTTGACTCATATAGAGTTTTTATATAATCTAGTTTTACTCTACTCTACTCACTTCTTACTATTTGAAATTATATATGTATTTAACCTAAAGATATTTTACATTTTCTTACTAATGAGGTTGTTGATCTTGTATGTGATCAAATGGTAAAAAATTAGGAGGTTCATGTTGGAATTTGAATCTAATTATTAATTCCATAGTTTTTTTTGATAAATTAAAATCTCCTATCATTTATTAAATACAAGTTTTTTAAAGAAATAATCATTTCATATTTACATGTTTTAATTTTTAATGTTGTCATAAAATCATAATTTTCTATGTTTTTCATCTATATATCTTATAACATTTCTTGGTGGCTTATAGTAAAAAATTAATGGCCATCCAGGGCTAACTTAGGCCAAACCTCAACCACATAGTGGGGATAAGGGGTCATCCCCCTGTGAGAACATTATCAAGTTCCATCCATAGTGGTGGTAGTGCGCCTATGTATAAGGCCCAAAGGACCACACTCTTGAGTGCATAAATTTGGTAGGCTATACAGGTAGGTCAAAGCCCAGGTGAGTGGATAGTGGTGTGAAGGTGATGATCCCTCACTGGAATATTGATGGTTCTATGGGAGTATTTAAATGATATACTAGAGGCTCAACATTGCAGAGATTCGATGTGGTATGACAATGCGTGATACCAGTGTATGGCAGTAGCTTGTCTGAAGCTCAACCTGGTCTAGCAACACCTAGCGGAACCAAGCAGCAGCAACATGCTTTCATCATGGTATGTAACCTTAACATGAATAATCCTTCCACTTTACGGTGAGTGAACCTACCATGTGACTGAACTTACAATGATAGTTACTTGACCATACTATGATTTTTCTACTTACTGTAGATCAACCCACCTTACCATGAGTATGAAGGTGAACTTACCATGATTATTTTATCTTGTCCGCCTTTTTTACTGATTGTATGTTTGCTTTAAAATTTAATGTGATGTCATGATCAGTATACCGATAATGAGGTGCATGTTAAGTATACCAACAGTGACTCTAGTTCCACACACAGTCAGTTCTACACATTTTTTATTTTATAGAAAAATTATATTTTTACGACACTCTGTTTTAGTGAAATTTTTTATAAAATGTTTTACTGCAACATTGTTAATATTTTTTAACTATTTTATTGATTTGTAAAATAATTATATATCATAATGTAATTTTTCATAAATTTTTGAATATAAAATATGGTTCAAATTTGTATTTAAATTACAATTTTCATGTCATTAATTTTACGCTCTTTTTTAGTAATATTTGAATTATTCTTTTAGTATAAATATATAAGAGAATTTTTTTTAATTATATAAAATAATCTCACATTAAAAAATTATTACATATTTTTTTAACATGTTTCTTGAATAAATAAATGAATTTTTGAACTATTTGTTAATGAGTTCTAGATTTTCAAATTATTGGTAATGATAATATTTTTTTGGTTATTCACTCACTAGTGGCATATAGTGATTGGATATCTTGATGGACAAATAAGATCTATCAAATAAATATGTGGTGGGATTAATTTATTATATATGTGATCAAGTAATATAAAACAACTACACACTAATTATTTGAGATTACTTTTCAAAAAAATACAATGGTATTGTACAATTTTTGCTTCCCTCATGAAATAAAGAATCTTCTATGACTTCTTTTACTTTTCTATGATCAAAGAAGAAATTAAAAAACAAAAATTCTTCCATTAAAATAATCGATGATCATCATGATTCATCATATTTCACATCTTTTTATAATATTTTGGGTTTTCATTGTATTTTTTTATTTATATAATTATTTTTTTCTATTTATAATCTCTTTGTGTCTGGTTTATGATTTCCCCTATCAAAAGTAGGTCTTGTTTGTTTTGGTTATTCATTCACATATATGGATTTATGGGTTGTGACTTCAGGAAAAAGATTTGGTTCACAGACTTGGTTTAGTATCCTATAAAAATAATAGGTTGTTCCTCTGGGTATTGTAAAAGTTATGGTTTATAATAGGTTATCACTCCTTTAAAAGTGAGTTTCTTAGTCAGTACCAATCTTCTCGCATATTATATAAGGTTAAGGAGTGGACTAGGATATTGGTGATCTGAACCACTATAAATCATTTCAATATTTATTTTTTTTATTTTTTCTGCATTTCATTTCATAGAAATATATATCACTATAGAATATTTAATTAATAAAACTATGTTTTTTTTGTTATTATTTTTTGAAAATGAACACTCACCCCCTCTATTTTTAATTATTGCTTTCGATCAAAAAATGTATATCAGAGGAGGTTATTACATGATAGGATATTTACTATCTCTTATTGTTTCTATTGTTTATTTGTAAATCTCTGCTAAATTTATATCCCAAAAATTACAATCTATGGAATAAAATAAAATTTTATTTTATGAAGGAAGGTATCATTGTGAATAGTGGATGGATTCCATAAAAACCATTATTCCTTGATAGAAGTGACTACATATACTAAAAAGATATAATAGAATCCTACCTAAAACATTCATGTGTGGATCACCATACTACAATTGATAATCCACATGAGTTACCCAAATTAGATCTCGAGACACTTGTTGGTAATGACAGGGTAAAATATGTTTTTAAATATAAATTTGAAAATATTTTTTAATATACTATATATATAAGTGTTTATTTCCATGTCTTAGATTGTAAGATATCCCATGATATATATAGAATAATTTAATTGACTCACTGTGGGAATAAAAATCTCAAGAGAACCAAGCTAGGAATGCTCTGAGAAGAAAACCAAGACTTCAATATGGGAGATGAAGAATTAGTAAACCAGATGTTCCATTAGTTTAAATGTTTCATAAATGGTATGATTTCACTTAGTGATGTACTAGAAAACATAGTTCAAGTTAAAAGAGTACTGAGAGATCTTCCAAAATGATGGAATTCAAATAAGGTGTCCATCGATGAGTATAATAATTTTAAAGATCATACAATAGATGAACTAATAGGATCTCTGATAAATTATAAATTAGAGTTGAAAAAAATTCCGTTGAGGAGTATATAATGATAAAAGGTATATATTTTAATTATAATTTTAATAAAATATATAAAACATATGAATCTATGTTCTAGGAAAGTGAAAAAGAGACAGCTCATTTTAGTAATAAGTTTTTACAGTTCATGAAAAAAAGGTGGTAATAGAATGTTCAAAATAAAGTTCACAAAGGATTATAAGAAAAGTAATTCTAATAATAATAATGTTGTTTCTGAATTTACTTATTATGAGTGTATGAATAAATTTCAAATTAGGAAATAATTCCCCAAACTCAAACATCAAAATAAGTAAAAGTAAAAAAGGATAAAATAATGGCTAGAAATTTTGGAGGCTGGAAAGACTCAGGCAGTTCTGGCTCAAAAAGTGATTCTGGAAGTGAATTAGATATTAGGAACCTTGATCTACTGGGTATATAATTTTAGTTAACTAAATCAATTTTCACTAAATTAATTACTCCTACTAATTTAGATCATAATTATTTATCTGAAAACGAAAATTAAATTGACTATGATTCAAGTTCTTATTCTGATTCAATGAATTTCAAAGTTAAACAACTATTTAATAAAAACAAATAATTAATAAATCATGGAGTCAAGAAAATATTAAAGTACACTAACATAAAAAATCAAAAAAATAAGTTGATAAAATAGAATGATAAAATTAAAAGATAATGTGAAAAATATAAAAATATATCATTCCAAGAATGAAAAATCTAAATGGAATTATGATTCGGAGTTATAAAAACTGAAAGAGAAAAATGAATGTGTTAAAGAAATTATTGAATTAAATTAAAAAGATCAGTGAAGAATATATAATTTAGTTCTAGATTATTTAACTAAATATGAATATCATTTTCAGAGACTTAACCAAGAGAAAAAGAAATTAAGAAACACAACTTCTAGAACTAATGTGAAAGTTTATACAGATTTAGTGACTATTCAAAAGAAGAATATGAATTAGAAAAATTATGTTGTCAATCTTAAAGGGTGTTTATCTACATTTCTTCAAGATAAATAAAAATATGATAAAATTATTTCTTTGATGAAACTAATCATAAATAATATTGGTTTTGGTTATAATAGTTTTTCTCCATGGATAAATAAGAATAAAACTATTAAAATCTAAAGGAAGTATTTCTTGTGTAACCTATTTTAAATGGATAATGAAAGGGAATTATGCCCATTTATTTTCAATAGTATTTACAAAATCATTTGGTTATACTATAACATTAATTTCATGATATTAATTTTCTAAACATCCCACTAATAAATGATTTAAATCATTTTTTGTTCCAAAATTTTCTACTACTAATCTAGTTGGACCAAAGTATTATTGGGTACTAAAACTACATGTTTGACTGTTTTATTTTAGGAAATATTCCTTATATATATCAAAGTCTCATGGTATTTAGGTAGTGGCTTCTCTAGGAACATAAATGTTGATATTTCAAATTTTATAATCTTTCAATTCATGTGATGGTGGCCTTGTCAGATTTAAACAAAACTTTAAAGGTTATATTAAAGGTATTGGTAATGTTGGTTTTTATAAAACTATTATTATTTAAAAATTATTATTTTTAGTTGGCTTAAAACACAATATAACAAGTATATCAATGTTTTTTGATGATGGATTAAACTTATTTTTGAAAATGATAAATATACTATTTTTAAAAATAAATTTTTTTTATTTTCTAGAAATAGAAAAGAGAATGTTTATACTATTGATTTATCTGATCTAACCAAACAAAAGGTTAAATTTTTTTTATGTTTTATAAGTATATGAATTTTTTTGGAATACGGGGATTGGTAATGAAAACATTAGCATATTTCAAAGATGGTTAAATCCTGAAAAAGAAATAGAATTTTCAAAATTACATACAAGTAAGTACTTTATGTGTGATTCCTATTTAAAGGGTAAGTATCACAAAGAAATGTTTAAATATATAAATGATGTTTTTAGTACTACATGTTTAGAACTATTACATATTGAATTTTTTGGACCTCTAAAACCTATTAATCTTGGTGGTAAAAAGTATATATTTTTAATTGTAGATGATTACAGTAGATATATCTGGATTTATTTCTTATCACATAAAATGAAACGTTAACTAAATTTCATGATTTCTATAAACTTATTAAGAAATTTTAAAAAATAAAATCATCTCTCTAAAAATTGATAGAGGTGGTGAATTTTATAAATTATAATTTGATAAAGTTTGTGAATAAAATGGATACAAACATTATTTTTCAACCCTTAGAACACCACAATAGAATTGTGTGGTTGAAAGAATGATTATATCAATATAATCAATGGTTAGATCAATACTTAAAGAATTTAATGAGCCTAGATATTTTTGGGGAGAAGATATAAATAAGTAATTTCATGTTTTAATCAAACTATATATTATTAATTTTTAAAATAAGACCCATCATGAACTGCTTAAATGTTTTAAACCAAAAGTTTGATATTTTAGGGTATTTGGATGCACATTTTTCATCTTAAATAAAAAATACAATTTAGAAAAAATAGATTCTAAAAGTGTTGAATGGATATTCATAGGATATTTTAATACTATAAATAATTATATATTTTTTAATAAAATAACATTATTAGTTTAAGAGTCTATACATGTTATGCTTATTGAAATTATTAATAACAAGAAAAATTATATTTTAGACAAGGATTATTATTAATTTATAGAATTCAATTTTAGTGTGGATAATTAAAAAGATAAATAGAATACTTATATTTAGGGGAATTATATCTCTTCTAAAACTTATCCTAAAGAATGGAAAAATCATAAAGATCATCCTATTGAAAAAGTAAGTGGTAATGTAAATTATAGAATACAAACTAGAAAATCGGTTTTAATTTACTATGAAAACATTAATTTTGTTTTTGATTATATTATTTTCAACATTTAAAATACTATAATTGATTCATGTTGAATTAATTATATTCATGACTAATTAAATCAATTTTAAAAAATAAAATGTGGAACTTTTTTGATTTTACAAATGATAAACCTATAATAGGAATTAAATGAATATTTCATAATAAGCTTGATGAAGATGGAATTAGTGTTAACAAAAAAGTAAGACTAGTAGATCAATGTTATTCCCAAGAAGAGGTCATTGAATTTGATGATTATTTTCTCTTTTTTCTAGTATGGAAGCTATTTATATTTTATTAGCGTATAATTATTTTTAAAATATAAAATTATTTCAAATGGATGTAAAAATTTCATTTTAAAATGGAATAATTTATAAAGAATTTTATCTTAAATAACCCCCTTGATATGAAAATGATAAATTTAAAAATCATGTTTTAAACATAATAAAGCTTTATATATTCTTAAGCAAGCTCCTTGAGCTTGGCATGAAAGACTAACTCTTTAATTTATTCGAAATTATTTTTGTTAAAGGTTCATCCAACCCAATTTATAAGGAGTGTTTTAAATGAAAAATTGATTATACCTGTTTATATTAATGATATAGTATTTAGTTCAAAAATTTATTTACAGTGTAATGGTTTTTCTAATCTAATGAAAAGTGAATCTGACATGAGATTAATGTGAGAATTGAATTTTTTATTAGATTATAAATTAATCAATGAAAAGATAGTATTTTATTAAATCAAGGTAAGTAAACTACAAAACATTTAAAAGTTTTAGACTTTATTCTAGTAATACTTTGAAAACTCCAATGTGTACCAACTTCAAATAAGACATGGATGAATCTAGAATGACAGTAAATATTAAAATGTATAGAGGAATGATAGGGAATTTATTGTATCTCACTAATTATAGACTAGAAATAATGTTTTATGTTTGTTTATGTTCAAGATTATTGTCCAACCCTATGGATAGTCATCTAAAGCTGTTAAAAGAGAAATAATATATATTAGGTGAACTATAAACACTGTTTTATATTATTCAAATCATAATTTTTTTGATTTATTTTCTTATTCTGATTCTAACTTTGGAGGTTGTAGTCTTGACATGAAGATAACAAAATGTATGTGTAATTTTCTATGTAAAATTTTAATTTCATGGAGTTCTAAAAAATAAATATCAGTAGAATTTTCTACAGCTTAGGTTGTATATGTTGTTGATGTAAGTTTTGTTTTAGAATTTATATGGATGAAAAAAACATTAGGTGATTTTAATATTTTTTTTTTGATAAAATCCCTTTATTTTGTGATAGTTCTAGTGTTATTTTAATTTATAAAATCCCTCTATAACACTATATAAAAAAACATATATGTAAGATTTCATTTTCAAATTGATCTTTTAAATAAATGTAATTTATCTTGAGAATTTGTTCCTACATAAAAAAATTTGAAGAATTTTTCACTATACCTTTAGATTCTATCAAATTTTATAAAATGAAGTTTGAACTGGGTATTCTTTAAGCTTAAATTTCTATTTAGTGTAATTATATCTTTAATTATACTTGTATCTATTTTCAAAATCTGTTTACCTATGTTGTGTAACTAAATGATACTCATCTTGAAATATTTATTCTTTGTGAATTCAAATAATTTTATAATATTTAAGAGGAATAATTCATTAATGATTTAATTTTAATTTACTTTTTTATAGATTTCAAAAAGGGGGAAATGTTTTTTGAAAATTTATTAAATGTATTTTTTTTTAATTTATGAAAGGGTAAGATTGTTGGAATTTGAATATGTGTATTAATTCCTTAATTGTTTTATTTTGATAAATTACTATCTCAAATCATTTATTAAATTCCAATTTTTTAAATAAATAATCAATTATTATTTATATGTTTTAATGTTTAATGTTTTATTAAAATCTTAATTTTCTATGTTTTTCGTTTATATATCTTCTAAAATTTCTTGATGGATTGTAGTAAAAAATTAAGGGCCAAATAGGATAGCCTGGGTTTTCCCTCAACCACATAGGGGACCCAAGGGGTCAACCCCATGGGAGAGATGCAGAAGGGCCTACCACATCAGAAGTAGTAGGCATGTTTATAAGGCCTAGATAAGAGTTCATGTGAGTGAATGAATTAGGATAGCTATGTTGGAAGGCTAAAACTAAGTGAGTGGATAGAGGTGTGTAGGTGATGATCCCTCAATGGAATCTTGATGGTGTTCTGGGAGAGGTTGAATGATATACTAGAGTCTTAACCATGCATAAATCCAATGTGTGATTATAGCATGCGATTCCATCATAAGGTAATATCTTTTCTAAAGCTCAGCCTAGGTCAATGACACCTTGTGGCACCAAGAAATATCAATATCCTTTCCTCAAAATAAGTGACCATTTTTAAGAATCCTTAAACCTTAAAATTAGGGAACCTATGGTGTGAGTGAATATAATGTGAGAGTTAACTTATTTTACTTTGAGTCTTCAACTTATTGTGTATCAACTCACCTTACTAGGAGTATGAAGGTGAGCATACCATGAGTATTTTATTATGTCCACATATGTTTTTTTAATGAATGCATAATTTTTTAAAGGGACTCTTATTCCATGGTTAGTATACTAACTTTGAGGTGCATGGTAAGAATACTAACCATGAGGTGCATGGAAATAATACCGACCATGAGGCTATTTCCTAACACAGTTAGTTCTACACTTTGTTTATTTTTTAGAAAAATTATCTTTGTACAATATCCTGTTTAGTATCATTCTTTAAAAAAAATAATTGAAAATTTCATTATATTATTTTAACTAGTTTATTTATTTATAAAATTATTATATATCATAAAAAAAATATTATAAATTTTTTAATATAAAATATTGTTGAAATTCATATGAAAATTATAATTTTTATCTTCTTCATTTTATTCTATGTTTTCTCTAATATTTGAATTATTGTTTTACTGCAAGTTCATATGAGAAATTTTATTTATTTTATTTATGTGAAATACTATAATTTACTTTAATTAACATATTATAAATGGTTTTCACATGTTTCTTGTTGAAATATAGCAATTCATAAACATTTTGTTAATGATGGCTTCATCTTCAAATTATAGGTAACAGTGATATGTTTTTATTATTCTCTAATAAGTGGCATGCAGTGATTAGATCTATTGATGCTCTGAGTAGGTATTTCAATTAATTTGTAATGAATCATATTTTATATGTATTATTCTAAATATTATATGGATTAATTTTGAAAACATGAACTAAGATGGAGTGCGATTCCGAGGCCCGGTGTACTAGGAAAAAATGTTTGAAATCTATTAAAATATAAAATAGGATGTACGTGTGGTTTTCCTAAAAAAGTGTAATAAATTCTAAATGGGTGATTGGATTAAAAATATGAGTGTACTATTGTGTTTAAAATTATGTTTTTACACTAGGTATGGACATACATTTTTTGGCATGGGTCAATTTTGAAAAAGTTATTGCAGGCCCAAAACGAATACAATAATTTAATAAAATTATTTTATTTCATTTTGTTGATGCATCGACTGGTGAATATTTAAATAAGTATTCTTGTCAAAGATCCATGGTTAGCCTCATGAAACTAGAATCTTCATGAGATGTTGGAGAGAGAACCTCTAGAGGATCCTTTCGACAGACGACAACGAAACCATGGATCGACGATCATTATAGATCTCACCAATGAAGATGTTGTAGAAATCATTATTCATCAGAAATTGTTCCAAATTGAGGTAGGATTCATTATTTTTATTATCTTTCCCATTATTTTATTCCCACAGTGAACATGGATCAATCCATGAGCATATTGGCCCGCCGATTGACCCTATTTATGGGATGGGTTTTTTTAGAGGTGTTTTTCAGGAGTTTGATATTGTGATTCTTTTTATTCATTTATCATTATAAAGGTGATGAAACAAGATCGACATGAACATCAATCGAGGTTTTTCCCTCTCAATTTTTTTGTTCTTTTCTCCCTTGATTCACAAATTCATCATCAAACATTCTTTGTTCTTCCTCATTCTTTGAAACCCTTTGTGAAAATTCAATCATTGTGCATTTAATTCCAAGTGCAATGACATGAAATCGTAGATTAGACATTGGAATGACTCATTGTAGGTGAAATTGTGGTGGAATAGGTATATTGAATTATGGTGGGTGTTAATTTTGTGCTCTTCAGTGTGTAATGAAGAACATTGATGATTTGTTTTCCAATATAATTGAAAGCTCGAATCCTACCAATTTAGTGATGGTGTGACCAAATGACCTCAGATCTACAGTTTCATGGAGAACCAACCACTAGAATGGAATTTGAGAAATTGATTGCATCAGAGAGATAAAGAATACAAGGTCTGTAATAACCTAATACACACGGCGTGTAGTCTCTGACTACACGGCGTGTGTCTCCCTTGGACGAACTCAGAACGTACCGTGGGAGGCACACAGACACGGGTGGAGTACATGGGTTGCTTACACGGTGTGTATTCCCCTATATGGCATGGATTAGACTATGTACATGGGATACACCATGTACTGGTACACGGGCACAGATACACATGATGATGTCGTGTACTGGCACACAGCTGGGTACACGGGAGAGACAACTGATATAGGGACACAGTGTGTATTCCCCCTTATACATAATGCACTCCTCCTATACATGACATGGGTTGAATGAAACAGAACTTTCTATAAGAGAAGTACATGGGGTCAAGGGACACAACATGTTCCCTTACTACACGTTGTGTACCCCTTTCTACATGGATTGAACTTCTTGCCCTTTGTATCTTGGGAAAGTTTCAGTCGGGTTCTTTCCCTTTATCATTTCCCTAAAGGTTGGTGTGAATCGTTTCCTACTCCTAGGGTTATAATCACTTCAGTATAAAATCATGGATAGCATTTTTGGAATCCCTCAGGATTCCTGTAGTAGGATCCTCTTTTAATATTTGTTCCCTAGCTAGGGTCCTTAGTATTGACCTGAAAAATACTTATGGACATCGATCCTATACTTATAGGGTTAATCTATATGGAGTTTTTGGTATCACCTTATGTCCCTAGTTGTGATCCTCATCTATTGAATTGTATTCTCTTCAGATATATCAGTGTATCTCTCTCATTATAGTACCTGATGAACAATACATCTCAAACGGATGCCATTAGTGCTATCAGACTCAGATGTGTGTTCTCCCAGATGAGTGCTTCATGGAAACTTCGAACTGAAGTCATATGGATGGTTTGAAATGGTTGCGACATAACTTTAGATTGTGTGTCTGGGTTTTTGTGTGTCTTTATATTCTTGTTATATGTATTGTAGACATATACCTATGCAGATATGATAGTAATTTCCTTCATTGTATTTAATTTTAGTTTTGGGGTGTCCTATTGAGTATTGTTATACTCAACCATGCATGGGATTTTACCTCACATGTCATGTCATGTGTAGATGATTTACCTTTTGATGTAATCCTTGTTGTACTAGGACTATACGGGGCTTTTTGAGACTAGACAGGTCGAGGTGTGTTCTTACAGACTACAGACAGCATTCCCAATACCTTTTTCCATATAGGTTGTACTTGTGTTTACATTGTATTTGTGGTGTTCTTGTATTTGGCCTTGTTTACTTTACTATACTTCCTATTATACTTTATTTGTGGGATGTAGTTTTATTCATGCATCAGTTACTTAGTGGTTTTTACATTGCAGCATTTTCTGGGTTTGGAGATGGTGTGTGCGTATATGTACATAGGCAATTCCTCCCATGTTAGTGATATGTCTACTCGGTGCAAGTCACCAACCCCTAGCCTGTTGAAGGTGGGCTTAGAGAGTCATGACATGGGCCCTACTAGGACAGGTCATGAAAAATTTGTATTAGAGTAGTCTTTTATACTTTAAGACCAGGATTTTGTGATATTAGTTTTGAGAAATAGTATAAAATGTTTCGAGTTCATATTTTAGGGCAGAGACTCTAGTGTTGGTGCGTCGGCTGACATATCTATACACCATGACTCTGACCACCTTTTATTCAACTTGATACATGAGAACATGGTTTTCGGAAAAAACAATGGTACTTTCATCATATAGGAATAGGTTGTGTTTTTCATTTCCTTCTTCAATAAGCTCTCCAGATATACTCATTGACTGCGGTACATCTTTTTTAATTATAGGATGCCTCTGTAATTCATTCCATCTAGGATTTAGTAGCTTGATCGTGAGTATTAAACCCCCAATGATGAGGCTTAATCATAGGGACCAGTTCCCCAGATGTTACATATTGGGGGTCCACCATCCACACCGCGACCTATATTGAAGTACGTGGTACCCATAGTACCAGCAGATGAGGACTACAGGCTGGGTGTGTTTCATGAGTTTCAGCAATAGAGACCCCTCTGGTTCCAAGGATATCCCCACCCATTGGCAGATGAGGATTGGCTTGAGGCAGTGACATGAGTTTTCTATCTAGTAGGATACTGGAAGATCAGATGGTGGTCATAGTGGAGAGCCTTATACATAGATCTGAAGGGTGATGGTTGAGTTTGGTTACCAAAAATTATGATGAGGAAACTCTTTCGTGGATAGAGTTAGATTCCCTCATCAAAGAGGAGTTCTCACTAGCTATGCTGAGGGTTGTTCATATCCAGGAGCTTTTGGAGCTCTAGCAAGGCATCATGTCAATGAAATAATATTCTTCAAGGTTTACCAAAATTTTCAGATACTTGATGTATAATGTTTGAGATCAATACTTCAGGTCTTGAACCTTAGAGTGAGGTCTTTATAGGGATATCTAATCCAGTGTTATCCCTATTTTAATTCCTAAATATGTTGGGGTTCTTGAGTAGGATTTGGTAGTTGAAATCTTCTTGGTTGAGCAGGTACAACCAATGATAGTCGGTAGTGGGAAAGTAGGAGAAGAGACCTCAGCAGTAGGGAGATGACATTAGTATCAAGGGCCTGGATGTGGGAGACGTTTCAGGAGGAGGTACCAAGATAGAGTATCTGCAATTCAAGGCTCATGGGGTGGGTCCAATCATCTTAGAGAGAGGAGATTCTATTCATGTGACAGAACAAGAAATATTACTTGAGATTTTCCAACCTGCCATATTACTGGTAGGGATACTATGGACGGACCATTGAGGTAGAGACAATGACAGGAGAAGGCACATACACAAGGTGGAAGACGTGGAAGATGAGTTAGGAGAGCATCGTGAGGTGGTTGATGTTTTGACTTGTTAACATTACCACCACCATGAGGTCCACGCCAGGCTCAGGGAACTAGAGGATAGGGGTAGGTAAAGCTATATGCGGTTTAGGATTATGACCCAGGGGCTCCAGGAATGACTCGAGGTAAAATCTATGTCTTTTCTATTTTAGTTTCTGTACAGATAGAAATATGTTCTATCCATTCCTTTATTTACACATATCTTGTATGGGACCTAGAAATTTATATCAAACCATTTTCTCAACCCTTATAGTTTGAGACATAATACTAGAGGAGACTCAATGATCACACACCCATTTCAATAGTGTGGCACGTCCCTTGGAGGTGAGAGTTTTGGTTGGAACCCCTTGTTGGAAGCATTGGGGCCTTATGATATCATTCTTGGTATGTATTGGTTATCTATAGTCAATGACTATATTGAATATTTTAATCCAAGGTTGTGGTGTGTCCGCCGTGATGGAACCATGTTTTACTTTGTGAGAGAAAAGGAAACCCATGCAGCACATGATGGAATCATGCAATGTAGGGTTCAACTGATTAATCATCAGTTGGCTAGCCTGACCCTTGGTGTAGAGCATGTTATGAGTTTCTAATTCCCTACAGTAGTGGCTGAGTATGAGGAAGTCATTCCAAAATATGTTCTAGGTTTACATACCAGCTAAGAGATAGACTAATAAATTGATCTACATCATGGGAAAACACTGATATCTACACCAGCATATTAGATGGATCCCTTAGATCTTCGAGAGAAGAGGGTGATGTTGGAGGAATTATAGAGGAAGGTCTTTATGAGACCCAATGTTTCACCCTCAGTATCCCCAGTTTTGTTTTCCAAAAAGGTAGATAGGATCTTGAGCTTTTCTATGGACTACCAGTACTTGAACAAGGTAAATGTGAAGAACAAATATCCATGAACAAGGATCAATGAACTATTCGATAAGTTAATAGGGGCCTGATGGTTCTCGAAGGTTGACCTCAAATCAAGCTATCACTAGCTGTGAGTATGATATGAGGATATACCGAAGAAGACCTTCAGATTTCATTATGATCATTATGAGTACATGGTGATTCCCTTCGGTTTGATGAACTCCCCAACAGTGTTCATGGGACTCATGAAATGGATCTTTCAGCCATACTTAGATCGGTTAGTTCTAGTCTTCATCGATGATATCCTTGTGTACTCGGCGTTCGAGGAGGAGCACACAAGACACTTAAGGATACTTCTGTACATACTCAGAGAGAACCATATTTATGAAAATATCTTGAAGTGTCAGTTCTGGATTCAGTTGGTCCACTTCCTGAGACATGTTATCTCAGCAGATGGAGTGTCAGTGGACCCAAAAATGGTTGAGGTAGTGTTAGCATGTGAGCCACTTAAGAGCGTGACAGAGGTGCCGAGATTCCATGGATTTACATGCTATTATTATAGATTCATACATGATTTTTTGTAGGATATCAACAAATATATATACTTTTACTTGAAAGGGAAATCCTTTCATGTGAAAAGAGAATTTCTAGTAGGCTTTTCAGTAGTTGAGGAAGAGTTTGACAAGCACTCTGATCTTGAAATTACTGGAGGAGGGTGTAGAGAATGTACTGTTCTGCAATGTATTAGGAACCAATCATGGTTTTTTCATGATGCCGAGAAAAGTATTTATTTCCTATGGTTCACACCAGTTGATACCACATGATAAGAACTTCATGACCCATGATCTTGTGTTAGAAGTTGTAGTCTTTTCTTTGAAGTTGTGGTGACATTACTAGATGGGTGAGCGATTTATCTTCTACTATGATTAGAAGAGTATAAGTATATATTCTCTTAGAATTATATCAACTTGAGATAGAGGAAATGTCTATATTTCTTCGAGGATAATGAATTTAATATTTTCTATACTCTTGGAATGGGGAATGTGGTAACAGATGATCTTATTAGGAGATTTAGTTTGTAGTTTCTGAATGAGGAATTAGAGTAGGTGGCCTCATTGTAGTTATCCCTTGTTGGGGAAGACGGATAAACTTACCTTTAGTAAATGGTTTTTCACCCCACCACTCTTAAATTGGGTCAAGGATTCATATCTTTTGGATACCAACTATGAGAATCTACATGCTCAGTTATCCATAGGGTATGCTTCTGATGGATATTCAAATGTTTGGGATCATGTTGTTCTTTTCAGAGGAAATATAGTAGATCCATTTATGTTATGGGAGGAGGTTTTTTTATAGTTTCATACATCTCCTTTAGTGGTACATCAAGGTGTGTCAAACATGTACCGCGACCTCTGATGTCAGTTTTGGTGGACATGGATGAAGAAATGAGTTGTATAGTTTTTTTCCTAATGCCTTACATTCCAGTAAGTGAAGACTGAGCCCCAAACCCTAGAAGGTTTGGATCAACCTCTTGAGGTTCCAAAATGGAATTGGGATGAGATATCTATGGACATCATGAAGGGTTTACCATGTATGTACCAGGGAAATGATGCTATCTGGGTGATCGTTAATCGAATAACCAAGTCTTATCACTTCCTAACTATCCAATAATAATGTTTAGTAGAGAGATTGGGACACCTCTACATTCAGAAGATAGTTTGACTCCATGGAGCTCCATCGACGATTATTTCATATCGTGATGCTTACTTTACATCCTAGTTGTGTAATGGATTATATGATGAATTTGGGACCCAGTTTCACTTGAGCACAACATTTCAACTGCAAACTGATGGCCAGCGAAAGTGGACCATTCAAGTTATAGAGGACATGTTGTGAGCGTGCATGTTAAACTTTGGATGTATTTGGGGGTATCTCCTACCATTGGTGGAGTTTGCGTACAACAAAAACCACCATTACAGCATTTTTATGAAACATTTTGAGTATTTTTTCAGGTGGCGTTATAGGTCACCACTTTTCTGGACTAACCTAGGAGAGTTATCCCTCATGGTTCCGGAGTTGGTGTGAGCTATAAGAGAGAAAGTGAAGATCATCCGAGAGTGGATGAAGACTACATAGAGCTGTCAAAATTTTTATGGTGACATGATATGGAGGCCTTTATAGTTCTAGGAATGGGACCATGTGTTCCGAAATATTTCACCTCAATGTGGATTATAGAGATTTGGATGGGGTGGAAAAATATATCTGAGGTTCATTGGCCCTTTCCAAATACTATATAGAGTTAGCGAGGTGGTGTATTGCATATCTCTAACTCCAAAGATAGATAGGATACATGATATCTTCCACGTGTCGCAACTAAGGAGGTGAATTCATGAACCATCACACATCATTGATTAGGGTGATATGGACATCGAGGATGGAAAAAAAAAATTCGAGTACCTAGTGTAGATTGAGGATAAGAAGGATAGGATCCTTAGTGTGTGACCGATTACTTTGGTGTGTGTCTGATGGAAACATGAGAATCTCCAAGAGAGTACTTAGGAGTGGGAGGCTCAGAATCATGCTCATTACCCTCATCTTTTTTATTATCCTTTTTTCGGATTTTTAGGTATGTAAATCCCAAAGGTGGGGATAATGTAATGAAAGGATATTCCTTGTATTATTTTTTAATATTATTTGGATTAATTTCAAGACCAGGAATTGAGATGAAATGATATTCTGAGGCCCGATGTTACGGGAACAAATGTTTGAAATATATTAAAATATTAAATATCATGCATTCATGGTTTTCTTGAAAAATTAGAATAACATATAAAAGAGATCCTAGATCAGAAATCTGAGGGCACTTTTGAGTTCAGAATGGTTGTTTTACCCAAGGAACAACCTAACATTGGTCGGCATGGGCCGTTTGTGAAAAAATTACCTCAGGTGAAAAACTAATAAAATACTTTAACAAAATTATTTTATTTCAATTTTGTAAGTAAAATACCATTAATTATTTAATTATGTCTTATTTTTAGAGATCCAGGGTTATACTCATAACCTTGGAATCATCTGGAGATGTTATAGGGAGATCCTCTAGAGGATCCTTTTGATGGACGATGATGAAACCTTGGATTGATGATCAGCACACATCGATTTTTACAGATCTCGCCAACAACAATGACACAACAATCATTCATCATCATAAACTGAAAAAATCAATGTAGGATGCATTATTTTGATTCCATTTACTGTTCTTGAATTTGTATGAAAAATGTGGAACAATCCACGACCATATTGGCTTGTGGATCAATCATATTTGCGGGATGTGTTTTTTTAGGGTTTATTGGGTGTTTGATCTTTTGATTATTCTATTTAATTTATCATTCAAATAGTGAGGAACTGAGTTTAACATGAAAATAAATAGAGGTTTTTCCCACCCAATTGGTTTGTGCTTTTCTCTCCCAATTAGTGCATTCTTCATCACACATTCTTTGTTCATCCCCATACATTGAAAACCCTTATGAACATTCGATTGTTGTTACTTAAATACTTCACAAAATTAACCAAAACTATAGATATAGAATCATAAAAACATGACAGAGGTTCAAAAGTGGTTCATGCAGTGGATCGAATGACAGTGGGTACTGATTTTTAATTCTTCAGTGTGTATCAAAGAACTGTGATGATTTGTTTTATGAGCCAATTGAAGGCTCAAATCCTACTGATTTGGTGAAGGAATGAACAAAAAACCACATATATTTATTTTCATGGACAACCAAACAATAGAATGGATGTCAGGATATCAATGTAATGAGTAGGAGGAAAAATAAATGGTCTAGAAAATCCCGATACACACAGTGTGTAGTCCCTAACTACATGGAATTGATCGCGTTGTCGAGTGTGTCAAATTATTTGTTTAGTTTTAACTAGAATTTATAAAGTATAACAGAAACCCTATGTCATCTCTCGATGGAGCCTTAGATAATTAATTGAATGATAGGGTTTTGATTATGAAAATATAAAGGTAATGGGATTTAATATAACTTTTGGTTTTATGATAAAATATTATAATACAAAAACAAAAGAAAAAAAAGTAGAAATGAACAAGATTAATTAAACGTGATCAATCGCGGGGAGTATCGTGATGCTCATCCTTCATAAATTCAAGAGAAAGGTTATATATATTTTAATCTCTGGTTTGTAACACCTATTACCATAATGCTACTGAGTTTATACTAGGATACCTCTCAGGGTTCAGTTGAAAACACACAATGATTCACTAGACACCGTTGATGATTGGGTGATTTGTGTTCGAATTCATAACCAAAACTCACCAAGGCAACACACGAGGAACTCAATGTGATGTCCGGGTTTGTATGTTATTCATTTGTGATACCATGACATAAATGTACATGTCCTGTATAGTGCTTATGTGAGTTCAATTGACCAATATGAACCATATGAACACTGCAATTAAATGAGGGAGGAAAAATGGATGAACGATGTGTGAAACATCACATGAAAGGGTACCCCAAAACATCATCATTTGAGTTTGAGTATAACATAACAGTATATAACTCAATTAAATAAAAATATAGGATGAAGAGAATAAACATACAACCTTTAATTAAAAATATCATTCAAAATAATACAAGTATGAAGCTCAGTATTACATCACGTTCCTCCCTGGGTGATCACAAGGGGTTTAGAAACCCATGGGAGGAAAGGAAGAAAAAGATGTTGAAGTAACACTTCCCATATCCTCCAGAACTTCTAGTAATGATGGGGAGACACCTTTGGGACTCAAAAATGGAAGCACCTTACCTCCTGGTTGAACTCCAAAATGGGGTGCCCAAGGTGACAATTTATAGGCAAAGTGGGAATTGGTTTTGGGCACCCTGATTTCACAAATCCTATTAGTACATTATTTTATACGGTCATACAAAGTTGTTGAAAAAAACCTTTTATACCTCCATGTCAAATTTGGCAGCCTTATATAGACTATAATAAGAGATACTTCCTAAATACAGAGGCAATGTTTTGACCCCGGGCAGATCCACCTTATTGGATAAATTAGTTTTTCTGTTCTTGTAATGGACGAATTGGGCTTAGAATCCTTCATATGAAATGGATCTCATTAAATTTAAGACCATAAAAAAATTTCCAGCCCATATGAATGCACGTTTTAGTAGAAGCCTGCATTTTAGTCCACTAGTGTGCTTGGATCATGTGCAGATTGGCCCATTTTTCTTGGACTTCATCATGAGTCCTCCAAATCATGTCCCCAACAATATAATTATCAAAAAAAGTAACATTTAACTTTTTAACAGTGTTAAAAACAAAATAATTTAATAAAACATGGAGTCAAATTTGTTATTATAGTTGTTATTTTCAATACAAAACCAGTTTAATACATAGATATAAGGGTGAAATAAAATAGTGAATTGTGGTATAATCACACACCCACACCTAATCATTTGCACTCATGGAAAAATTATAATATCCTAATCATGTACCATTCATAAATAAAAGGTGTGAAAACATCCAAGATACTTTTGAAATGGAATTCATCATGTATTTTTTATGGAATCAATTTTTCTATCATTTTTCCTTTCTCACATTCAAAGCTATTGAACTTCATTTGTTCACCCATGCAACATGTCGCAACCTACCTCACCTAAAAATTTTCCCTCTTCACTCAAGGAACATATGAAAGTGGATTTATGATCTTTTCTCATAGTTCATGCGATATTACCATATACTTTCCAAGATTCGAAGTTCTCGATTGGTAGAAACTAGTGTGCTACTCAAGAGGACTTCCAACAGGTTGTTCTGAAGTTCAAGGGTTGGTATGATTTAATGTTTAAAAATATGAGGCTGAAGAGGAGTGTTTAATATCTTATGTACAAAACATGTCAAAATTAATCAAGTGTTCAAAATTAATGTTCACACTCAACACCTCACAAATTATATTACCTCCCACTCACTATCCCCATTGTCCATTTGTGTGGGTCACAACCATGCAATGAATAATAATGAGTAAATGTCCTCTTTTCTCCATTTTATTCTTTTGTTCTATGATTTTTTTCATATGTAAAAAAAAATATTTTTTTAGTTTTTTTGGATATAAAGAGGGAAAATTGTATAATACAATGATTCTATATGGATTATAAACCCATTTCCCAAGGAAAATGTAGGCTCCCTTTATATCAACCCATAACAATGATTCTCTTCCAATAATTCCAAAGGAAACACCCTCTCTCCCAGACTTCTGATAATAAAAAAAGAATATACCCAAGATATGGGTAGGTAGGGATAAATTAGCTTTTAATGTGGCTACCTAACAGGCATTTAATTGTCTCTAAGTATTAATAAGGATAAAATGTAAAAGTTTCCAAAAATAGAGGATAATTGTAAAAAGGTATTTTTAATGAATGATTGCCTCTATCATGAATGTAGAATACTTGAATATTATGGCTTCAAACAGAATCAAGGAAAGTTATATTTTCTCTACATGACCTGAGACTCTCAAGAAAGTGATTAAAATGAAGAATATGCAATAAAGGGATTAGAATGTCTCTCAGGAAAGCGATTAAAATATTGGCCAGTGCTAATGAGGCAGGGGATTCAAAAATCCATTAAACAACTAAGAATTATTTGAAAATACAAATTATATAAAAAGATTCCATATCAACATTCATTTGAAAAACAATTTTCCAAAAAACAATGGAATATTCCACACAATCGACTCAAGCATGAAAAATGATTTTGGATATTCTTTTTAAGATCAATTTTTATCTAAAAACACAAAATAAGGAAAAATAAATCAAAAATGAAAACAAATTTTTTTTGTTTTTTGTTTTGTTATGTTTAATGATAACTATGACATGTCACACTCCCCCACACCTAAAAGTTACATTGTCCTCAATGAATGTATTTTAAATAAATAGACAATTAAATAAAGGATGGGAGAAGGTAAAACCTGCTAAGTGGTGTCATATGTGGCATCTATCTATTAGATTTACTCCATGAGATTATTTGGAAAATCCTCATAGAAGTTTTTGAGCCTCTTCACATTAATAGAAATCCTCTTTCCACTCTTCTCATGAAAAACCTGTATGGCACCAAAATTGTAAACATTAGTAACGGTATAAGGACTGGGCCATCAGGAACGAAGCATAGCTGGGCGGAGTTTTAGCCATGAATTGTACATGAGAAAATTCTCACCAATATGAAACTTCTTCTGATGAATCATGCTATCATGGATAGCCTTTTTCTTCTCTTTATATATCTATGAGTTCTTGTATGCATCACATCAAATTTCTTCAAACTCTTGAATCTGCAGCTTCCTATGCTCACCTGCATCTGAAAGATTCATATTATATTGTTTAACAACCCAATAGGCATGGTGTTCTACCTCCATTAAGAGATGAAAATCCTTTTCAAACATAATTCTATATGGTGACATTCTGATTGGGGTTTTAAAATATGTACGGTACGCCCAAAGTGCATCATCCAATAGAAAATTCCAATCTTTCATGTTGGGTTGTACCATTTTTTCCAAGATTATATTAACTTCACGATTTGAGATTTCTGTTTGTCCGTTAGTTTGGGGGTGATGTGCTGTAGAGACTTTATGAACAACCCTATACTTACAAATAAGATTTTTCATGATGCGATTGCAAAAATATAAACCCTGATCACTAATGATGAATCTAGGTAAACCAAACCTACAAAAAATTTGGGACCTGAAAAAATCAATAACTAGTTGAGAGTCATTAGTCCTAGTGGAATTTTCTTCCACCCATTTATATACATAGTCAAAAACCAATAATATGTAAAAAAATCTAAATGAATAGGGAAAAGGCCCCATGAAGTCAATGCCCCATGAATAAAAAATTTCACAGAATAACATGGGCTGTTGGGGAATTTCATTCCTCTTGGAGATATTCCCTATGAATTGACAATGAATACATGACTTGAAAAATATATGGGAATCCCTATACAATATTGGCCAATAAAGTCCTGATTCAAGGAAATTTCGAGCTATAAGTTGAGATCCAAGGTGGCCCCCACAGGACAAAGTGTGGAAGAAGGTCAAAATAGAGGTGAAATCATGGTCAGGGACACACCGATGATCTACTTGGTCACCAAAAATTCTCCAAAAATTATGGGTCATCCAAAATGTACCACTGATAATCATTCTCATGTCTCTGGGATTTTGAGGTGCTAAAATCAGCAAGTACCCTAGATGTTTCAATAAAATTTACAATGTTCGCATACCAGGGGGTAAGGTCCACAACATCACCAAGGTTCTCGTGAGGGAAAAATTATCCAATGGGGAGGGTTGAGTTAAAATTATGGTCCAATGGTGGGGAAATCATACTAATTTGGTCAACTACCACATTTTCCAATCTTCTCTTATCTCTAATCTCATGGTCAAACTCCTTGAGTAGCAGTATCCATCGAACGAGGTAGGGTTTAGCTTCAGGTTTCTTTAAGAGAAAACAAAGGGCAACATGATCATAAAAGACAATGATTTTTGACCCGATAAGATATGAACAAAATTTTTCCAAAGAAAACACAATAGAAATAAGTTCTTTTTTAGTGGCTGTTTAGTTTTTCTAGGCCGGTTCAAGGGTACATAAGGCATACACAATGACATGAGGTGTCTTCTCAGCCCTTTGTGATAAAACTACCCCAACCGAAAAGTTAGAGGCATCACACATAAGCTCAAAGGGGAGATCCCACCTTGGTGGTTGAATTAAAGGAGGTTATGTAAGACTCCTTTTTAGTGAATTGAAATAATCCTCACAATTTTTATCAAACACAAACTCAGAATCCTTTTGTAATAACCAGGACAAGGGAAGTGTGATCTTACTGAAGTCTTTAATGAATCAGCGGTAAAACCAGCATGAACCAAGAAATATTGCACCTCATGAACACATTTTGGATATGGAAGGGTTGAAATTAATTCAATTTTTGATTTATCTACTTTAATTACCTCTTTTGAAATAACATTCCCATGAACTATCCCCCGTTCAACCATGAAATGGAATTTCTCGTAATTTAATACAAGATATTTTTCTATGCATCGACGGATGATATATCCTAGGTGAGCCAAAAAACTAATCAAAGGAAGTTCCATAAACCTTGAAATCATCCATTAAAACATACATGAAATTCTTTGGGTACTCTGAAAATATAATCAACATATAAGACTGCAAAGTACCAGGAGCATTACAAAGACCAAAAGACATCCTTCTATATGCAAATGTGCCAAATGGATAGGTAATTGTTGTATTTTGTTGATCCTCAGAGGCTATATAGATTTGAAAATAACCCAAATAGCCATCAGGGAAACAATAATGGGACTTACCATCCAATCATTCTGACATTTGGTCAATGAAAGGTAGAGGAAATTGGTCCTTCTGTGTGTCCTGATGCAGTCGACGGTAGTCAATACAGACCCGCCAACTGTTTTGCACACGTGTTGGAACCAATTCATTCCTTTCATTTGACACAACTGTTATTACTCTTTTTTAGGAACAATTTTCACTGGGCTAACCCATTTACTATCAGATAAAGGATAAATGATCCCCACAATAAGTAATTTACTAACTTCCAATTTTACCACTTAAAGGAGAGTGGGATTCAACTGGCGTTGAACCTTCCTTATGGGCTTATCCTCATCATCCAAAAGTATATGGTGCATAAAAATAGATGGGATAATCCCAGGAATATCAACCAATTTCCTTCCAATTTCCTTTTTAAACTATCTCAAAATATCTAGCCTTTTTGATTCCTACTGTTGAGAGAGGTTATTGTCAATAATGACAGGAAATTGGTTAATACCCTCAAGATAGGCATATTTTAAATTAGATGGAAGTAGTTTTAATTCCAACACTAGGGGTTTTTGAACTGAGGGAGGGGATTTATGGGGAGTGAGGTCCATTAAACTGTCTATCTACTCATGTTTATTTTCTAAAGAGAGATAATCTATTGAAATGAGATTTACAGAATCCTTGACGGTCATGGGTACCTCATAATGAACACACTCATCAATTAAAACAAAACATTTACAATTTTTAGAACCCACGCAACACTCAAAACATTACTCAAAACTCAAATCATCCAAGGGTGAACAAGAGGAAAATGAATTGGAGTATGGGTTGAGGAGAGAATAGTGTGTGTGTGCATCATTTGAGAGAACTTCCATTGAATAGACTGGAAGAGTGGAGTGCTCTTCAACGAGG
Source organism: Viscum album (assembly GCA_963277665.1). Lineage (NCBI taxonomy): Eukaryota > Viridiplantae > Streptophyta > Magnoliopsida > Santalales > Viscaceae > Viscum > Viscum album. The sequence goes on from OY728167.1 coordinate 723,523,785, forward strand.
TGTTTCGTAGCCTCAAGAATATTAAAACTTACCTTTTATCCACCGAACTCCATGGACATCGTTCCATTGTGAACATTGATGATCGTCCTTTCTATTTTGAGGAATGGACTCCCATGTATGAGAGGGTAATTTCCTTGGGTTCGGGTATCTTCCATATCAAGAATGTACAAATCAACGGGGAAGATGAGATTCTTCACTCTGATAAGAACATCCTCAATCACTCATGTTGGATGCATTGTACTCTAGTTGGAAAGTTTCATGAAAATTCCTTTTGCTTAAAGATATCCAACCTTATGATAAGTATACACAGAGTGAGGAATTACATTAATGGAAGCACTTAAATCTATCATAACATCCTAAAATATGGTATCCCCTATGGTACACGGTATCGTGAATGTGCCCGAATCCTTGCATTTGGTTGGGATTTCTAGTTGAATCATGGCCAAGACTGTCAAATAAATGACTTTTTTTAAAGTTATTTTTCATTAAATTTCCATTCTTACTTTTATTTGGGGGTTTTCCATGCATTTTGGTTGAAAATGGTGGGTTTTCAAAATTTGGGACAAACCGTGAGCCCATTTACAGATTTAAAAACAAAATTTTATTATTTTATAAATCCTTAATTTTTCAACATTTTACACCATTACACTTCCAAATTGGAATAAATAGGTATATTAAAACCACAATATCAATTTGGACCCCATATGAATCCATAATAATGATGGATTTGAGCTTTTTATTAAGGTGTTGGGCCAGCCCGAAAACCCATTTCATACTTTAGAATATTTTATTAATTTTTCAATATATCATTCATGTTTTACTTATTTTATATGATTCCTCCTCCCAAACAAATCCAAAAACTTGAGGCTCACTCTCATTATCTATTTATCCACTTTGGAACTCATTTGGATCGCATATTAGGGCGAAACTTCTCAGCATTTCTCAAATCATCCAGATTTGAGAAGGTAATTTGATTCTTTCATAAACCTTCCAATTTTCACTCTTTATCAACCATTTCAGAACCCACTTAACCTAATCAGCCTCATTAGAGCCTAAATATCAGTTTTGTTTTCCTGGAGACTCATACTTTGGTGGATTTGGTGTGATTTCTTCAAGATTGTTCAAGGTAAGTGATTCCTTCTTGGTTTCTTCCATTTTCCTTAGGGTTTCCTCCCACTTTCATGAAGTTCTAAAATATCCAGAAGTTAGGGTTCTAAGCTAGGGTTCGATTTGTAATTTTTTTAGTGAAATTTTGTGGTCTAGGAATGGATTTATCTCCCTTGTGATGCGGCAGAGGTGTGATTGTGGGTTCGCACCAAGATTCAAGTGTTTTGACTCAATAGGTAGGTGATTCCATGTATAACCATTTATTAATGAGTTAGTTTTCTTTTTTTACTGATTTTTCATGTTCCTAATATGTTATTTGTGGTGAGAAAACTATTTTTTCTAGATTTGGTTAAGCATTTAATTCTATAGTTGCATTTGATTTAAAATGGGTGTATTTCCATGTGAAACTCTTATGGTATTATTTGGGTTATTCTCTAACATATACAAGATGTTTAGTAAATGTTGTTTGGGATTCCAATTATTCTTTGGTTGGTTTTCAGTGTGATTTTGGGTTTTAAAGAGTGTCTTTGTATGTGTATTATGTGTGAAACCATGTAATGACTCTTGAAAGCGTTTTATGAAAATGTGTATTTTTCATGTGCATCTTTTGTGGTATTATTTGAGGTGATTTTATAATACTTGAGATTGGATAAATAAATATCTCTACGGATGTAAATTATGTTTTTGATTGGTATTGGTGTGATTTTGGCTTTGAAAGAGGATTTGGAACTGGCTTTTGTGGGAAAAACCTAGTTATACCACTTGGGTTGGTTTTATGAAAATTGTAAATGATTTAATGAGTTACACAAAGTGTGAAAATGATTACAATATACTGTTTTGGTGGTAGTATATTCTTAAAATAAGTTTTTGGAAGACAGAGTGGTTAGTTATTAGGTCAAGCGTTTTGGAAATGTTTTTTAAAATTTTGAGGTGATTTATGAAATTTTGATGTTGGTGTGAAACTTGTTTTCTGGCTATTTTGTGTGAGTGTGATGTGAAAAATGGACTTTGATTATGAAAAGGGTATTTTGTAACATGTGAGTGGGATGTTATGTGATGTTTAGAATCTTGGGAAAGATTTTATAAAATTATTAAAGGATTTTTTGAATTGTGAAGGAAATGAAAAATGTGTTGTGGGCTATTTTGGTGTGAGTTGGATTTCAAAACCAATTTGAATAAAAAGGTGTATGATGTGACTTGTGTGATATAAATGGGGGATATTTGGTCAATGTGTGATGTAGAAGTTCTATTTTCATTTAAAAACTAATTTTCTTGGATTTTTGAACTTGTTTGAGCACAAGAGGGAAGCCCGAGTATCTAGGTGGGTGGACATGTAATAGTTTGCTAGTGATCACGTGGGATTTTGCCTCAGTTTCACATAGCAAGATTGAATCTTACAACACTAAATAAACTATGATGATGATGATGATTGGGGAACACGAGGTTATGTGTATGTTCCCAACTAGTGGATCATTCACGAGAATATATATTTGTGATGGTTACTTTCACTGAGATACGAGGTGCCTGGGACCCACAGGGAGCTAGTGCCTAGGGGTTATTCGCCACTGCTTTTTCTCAATATAAAATTTGTGATTACCGTCGGTGTATGGTATGGTTAGTTGTAAAATTCAGTAGCATTTTTATTATTTATAAAAGTGTTGAATCTTTAAAATAGCCCACTTGAAAACTGTTTTTATTTAAAGTTTCATCTTTTTGAAATTGTAGCAGGCATTTCATGTTTTGAAAACTTACATGATTTTTGTATCTAAATGTTCATAAAATGGAATCTATTAGTGGTGGTATCCTACTGGGATTTTGATCACACCATACTTACACCTTTGTGTGTAAGTATAATTGATTATTTTTGTCACAGGTTTGGGTACAGTTTTTAGCGCCAGTGGTTTGAGATTCTAGCAGGTCCTTCGTGGTGATGTCTTGTGAAGATGGCTGAGGGTGGTGCCTATTTCCATGAGGATGGTTCTTGGGCTGTCCATTATGGGTTTATACAATTTTTAGGCTTTTATAAATGTTTAAAACTATTTAATTCAATTCTGGTTTTTTTAAAACATGGTTTGTTTTGAAAAATCCAGTTTTGTCATATTGAATTTCTTTGTTGTTTAATGTTTATAAAATTGGGTAAATCATTCCCAATTTTAATTTTATGATACCCGGGCACTTTTTCCAGTCCATGTGGATCTGGAACACCCTTTGGGCCTTACCACGGTCTGGGTTGGGTGCCGGTTTTGATGGAGACCAGATTTGTTTCGTGACAAAATGGTATCAAAGGAGGTTCATGTTGACTCTTTGGGTCATGTTATTTGGGGAACCGTCATGACAGTCTAGATTTAGGATTTTCAGGACTTGGTATTCTGATTATGGGTAGTGTTCCTGATCACCACACCTCATGAAGGGATTCAAGTCGCCAGGGGACATCAGGGTTTGTCAGAGTCCTTTGGTTTTCTTGGATTGATGATGATTAGGGGAAATGAAAACAGAGTTGGGTTAATGGTCTCAGTGAGCCTGTAGGGCTTGGAAAGCCATGTGGAGTCAGGGATCTTTTCTTAAAACAATATATTTGATGATGAAGTGATTGTAATATGACCTCTAACCATATGTCAAAGTCACTAATCAAAATTAGTTTTCCCTTGCATTGTCTTGTGTCCTTTAGTTTTGAAATCATGAAAGTTCAGTTTTAAAGGAATAATTTCCTGGTTTTAAGAAGCATAAAGTTTTGAGAAATGGTTTTCTAATAAAGAGGGAATGGTTTGATTTATGAAATTGTGGAACTGAATTTTCATAATTGTCTTGAAATGGAAAATTTTGTGCTTACAATCTTCTAAAAGGAGGAACTATATTGAAGTTGTTTTTGAAAAAGTGTTTCCAATAGAGTTTTATAAATAGTTTAAAGGTGTTTTAATGGGATGAGATGTTTTGAAATTGATGTGAATTACTAGAAATTGAGTTCTTATTTGAATTGTTGTTTTTTTTCTGAAATGTTTTGGAAGATGTAAACTGGGATTTTGATCTCGTGGTTAGCTGTCTTTAGAAAAAAGCTAGTATTAGTTGATTGTATTGGTTTTGAAAAGTGGAAATAATTTTTGTTTTAACACTTGGTTTATCTGTGAGTGACCACATGCATTAGGTTATATGGTATGATGGATGGTTAATGGGACAACTGGATGAGTTCCATGATGGATATGAGGAGGGTGCCCGGTGTGGCACAGAAACATGCATGTGTGAGATCCATGGGGTACCATTGGTGGATACGCTACCTGCTGAATAGTTTTTTTTCAAAGAAATGTTTTTAAAAGAAAAAATGATGTCTTGATGAATGATTTGGGATGGTGTGTTTTATGAGTTTTTGAAAATTTTGTTGTTTTGGGATGTTTTGAGTCCAAAAACCCCTCTTCTTGAACGGAGTTTTGGGTTTGGGTTTGGTCGGTAAGCTGGGTTGAAGGGTTGGTTAGTGATCTCTTAAGAGAGAAGTTTCAGGAATCTTTTGTGGTGGTTCCCCTCATGTGTTCAGTTCTGGTTTGTTGCACGTTTTTACCAATGAACCATATTGTTTGTGTCCTTGGGTTTTCTCTTTGGATAAGGTACGCCCCCATTAAGGGTTAGTTCACAATTGAAGTGCATCCTAGATTGTTTCGTCGTTGGAATACCCTCCAGTTGATCAATATAAAGAATATTTTTCTCGACGATTAGAGATTGAGTCTACACCATTTACTTTTAGGGTTTTGTGGATCCTATTACAGTAGGAGAGTTCTTGTGGAAGGTTTAAAGAGACCTTATCTCCTCAAGTTACCCGATTCATCTAAGTTGGAAGTGTTCTGTGGTTGTTAGTGCGGATGAGTATCTGAATGGTGTCTAAGAGGGCCTCTAGGTCCTTCATAGTCTCTTCGAAGAAGGATTTCACATCAAACCACCAGTGTGTGAAATTTGGTCATGAGAGGCTGTTATGCCCACTTTCTGTAATTCTGGATGTTTGGGGATGTTGTATAAGGTCCCCCTCCATGTATTGTTTCTATCAGTTGAAATGGTCATGTTCGGTGACACCATGTGATGTTTGGTTCTCATTTGACTATAATGGTGAAGGTTGTGCAATCCTCTGAGAGTCTTTGTTATGTTTGGAGTATGTCTCCCTTGGAAAAATGTATAAATCCTCAATTTTAGAGGAAGGTGTTTATATGTTTCATTTCCTTCTGTTGTTTCTCACCCAACGAAACAAGGTGTGATGTGTGTGCATCTTCTAAGACCTTGTTTCAAGGGAGACATACTCCAAAAATAAGTTCTATTTTTGGGTTTCCAAAGCCTAACTACGAGGCTGAATATGCTTCAATACTTAGAGCTGCAACCATAGGTCCTGGAGAGAAGCTGGCACATAGTCAGGGGAAATCCCAGGGTAGTTTAAACCCTTGTACAAAGTCTTATCCTCAGTATGATAGATGGGGAATATATTAAACCTCTATTGTTTTCATATTTCTTTTGTTGTTCTCTTTTGATGGAAAGAGGTGGGAGGACCTCCTGTCCATGATATCACGCAATGTCATCCCCCCCCCTTTGGTTTCCATTGAGTATTTGGAGTATGGTTGGGAATATGGCTAGGCAGGTTGAGGGCACGATTTTTGTGTGATTAGTAGTGATCATGTTCCTATAAGACATGTAGATAGAATGATCCCTATGGTTAGCACATGTTTTCCCAAACTGTATGGACTAAACATGCGACCATCCCAACTCTTTAAGTTTTAGGATCTTTCCATACCGGCCCGTCCTGTTCGGTTAAGATGGTTAGTTCTTATGGTGGGGAGACCCACTATGAGTCTCATGTATGTTCTTTTGGAAATCTCAAATATAAGTATACCCCTTGTACTGGGGAGTCTGCTCGGGCCTCCCCCTGTTAGTGTCCTGATCCTGTCTTGGGAAAATTTGAGTTGTCTCTTATGGTGGTAAGCCCATCTATTTCTCCCCATAATAGTAACTCATATTGGTCCTTGGTCTTGGCTTGGTAGTAGGTAGTCTTGTTCGGATCTATCTAACTTCCTAAATATTCCATGGGTAAAAGTTGGGAGTGGAGAATACCCAACGGTCTGGATAAAGCAAGTTAAGTGTAACCTTGTTCGTTGTTGTTATTGTTCGTTTGGGTAAATTGTTGGAATCTTGTTCGGATAGTGTTTGATGGGTTTTCTTTTGGGATAAAATCTCAAAATATTTGATCATTTCAAAAAGAAGTGTATGTTTTGTTTGGTGAGATTATTCCTTACTTTATTGATCAATTGGAGGTGTTTTTCCCTTTTGGGGTGGGCGAAACTTGGCAAAGAAGTCCATTTCGGCATTTCTGTTTGGTTAGTTTTTTTGATTTAGGTCTTTCTGTGGATTTTCGGGGGTAGGAAGATTTATAGTGTAGAGAATTTTCACATACATGACTTATTTTAAAGTTATTTTTAATTAAATTTCCATTCTTACATTTATTTGGGGGGTTTCCCATGCATTTTGGTGGAAATGGTGGGTTTTCAAAATTTGGGCCAAACCGTGAGCCCATTTCCAAATTTAAAAATAATTTTTTTTATTTTATAAATCCTTTATTTTCAACATTTTACAGTCATTCCACTTCCCAATTGGAATACCCTATTATATTAAAACCACCATATCAATTTGGACCCCATAGGAATCCATAATAATTATTTATTTGAGTTTTTTATTAAGGTGTTGGGCTAGCCCGAAAGCCCATTTCCTACTTTAAAATATTTTATTAATTTTTTCAATATCTCATTCATTTTTTAATATTTTAGGTGATTCTACCTCCTAATAAAAATCCAAAAACCAGAGCCTCACTCTCATTATCTACTTCTCTTCTTTAGAGCTCATTTGGACTGCAGATTAGTGAGAAACTTCTCAGGATTTCTCAAATCATCCAGATTTGAGAAGGTAATTTTATTCTTTCATAAACCTTTAAATTTTCACTCTTTTTTTCAAATTTTAGGCCCCAATTAAACTAATCAGCTTTAGTATAGCCTAAATATCAGTTTTTTTCTTGAAGATTCAACCTTTGGTTTATTTGGGGTGATTACATCAAGATTGTTCAAGGTAAGTGATTACTTCTTGGTTTCTTCCATTTTCCTTAGGGTTTCCTCCCCCTTTCATGAGGTTCTAAAATTTCTAGAAGTTAGGGTTCGAACCTTGGGTTTTATTTGTTTTCTTTTGTGTCAAGTATTGTGGTCTAGGGAAGGATATATCTCCCTTGTGGTGTGGCATAGGTGCGGTTGAGGTTTCACACCAAGATTCAAGGGGTTTCACTCAAGAGGTAGGTGATTCCATGTTTAACCATTTATTGATGAGTTAGTTTGCTTGTTTTAATTATTTTCCATGTTCCTAATATGTTATGTGTGGTGATAAAATAGTTTTTTCTATATTTGGTTAAGTATTTAATTCTATAGTTTCATTTGATTTAAATCGGTTGTATTTCCATTTAAAAGTCTTTTGGTATTATTTGGGTTATTCTCTAACCTATGCAAGTTGTTTAGTAAATGGTTTTTGGGATACCAATTCTGATTTAGTAGGGTCTATAGTTTAATTTGATTTAAATTGGTCGCATCTTTTATGGTATTATTTGAGGTAATTTTATAATACTTGAAAGTGGATAAATAAATATCTATAGGGATTTCAATTCTATTTTGGATTGGTATTGGTGTGATGTTGGATTTGAAAGAGGATTTGGAAATGGTTTTTGTTGGAAACACCTAGTGATACCCCTTGGGTTGGTTTTATGAAAATTGTAAATGATTTAATGAGTTACAAAAAGTGTGAAAATGATGCCTATGCACTGTTTTGGTGGTAGTATGTTCTTAAAATGAGTTTTTGAAAGAAAAAGTGGTCAGTTTTTATGTCAAACATTTTGGTAAGGTTTTGTAATTTTTCGAGGTGATTTATGAAATTGTGATGTGGGAGAGAAACATGTTTTTAGGATATTTTGTGTGAGTGTGATGTGCAAAATGGACTTTGTTTATGAAAAGGGTATTATGTAACATGATAGTGGGTTGTTATGTGATGTTTAGAATCATGAGAAAGATTTTATAAAATTGTTAATGGATTTGTTGAATTGTGAAAGATATGAAAAACGTGTTGTGGGCTATTTTGGTGTGAGTTGGATTTCAAAACCAATTTGAATAAAAAGGGGGATGATGTGACTTGTGTGATATACATGGGTATGTTTGGTTAATGTGTCATGATAAAGTGGTATTTTTATGTGAAAACTATTTTCCATGGCTTGTTGAACTTGTTTGAGCTCAAGAGGGAAACCCGGATATCTAGGTGGGTGGACATGTACTATTATGCTAGTGATCCCGTGGGGGTTGTCCTCAGTTTAACATAGTAAGATTTAAACTTACAATAATAACTAAACTATGATGATGATGATGATTTGGGAAAAATATTTTATGGGTACATTCCCTACTAGTGTCTCGTGCATAAGAACAAATATTTGTGATGGTTAATCTCACCGAGATACGAGGTACTTGGGACCCACAACGAGCTAGTGCCTAATGGTTATTTCCCATTACTTATGACCATTAAATAATTTTTTATTACCATCGTAATATGGTATTTTTGGATGGAAAATTCCATATCATTTTCATTATTTTAAAAAGTGTGGAATCTTTTAAATGTCCCACTTGAAAACTGTTTTTATTTAAAACTGAATCCTTTTGAAATTTTAGCTAGCATTTCATGTTTTGAAAAATTCCATACTTTTCATATCTAAATTTTTATCACATTGAATCTATTAGTGGATGTATACTATTGGGATTTGGCTCACACCCTACTTACACCTTTGAGTGTAAGTAGATTTGGTTATTTCTTTCATAGGTTTGGGTACAGTTTTTAGTTCTAGTGGTTGGGGATTCTAGCATGTCCATCGTGATGCTGTCTTGTGGAGATGGCTTGAGGGTGGTGCCTCTTTCCATGAGGATGGTTCATGGGCTGTACATTGTGGGTTTCTATATATTTTGTAGTCTTTTATAATTTTATTAAACTATGTAATTCAATTATGGTTTTTTTGTAAAAGATGGTTTGTTTCGATATATCCATATTTTTTATATTGAATTTGTTTGTTGTTTAATGTTTATAAACTCAGGTAAATCGTTCCCAATTTTTAGTTTATGATACTCGGTCACTTGTGCCAGCCAGTGGGGATCGAGAAATCCCTTCAGTACTTGACACGGGCCGGGTCGGGGGCTAGTTTTGATGGTGACCAGATTCGGTTTGTGATAGAGACATTCCTTCCTAAATTGAATCTCTCATTCACCTTAAGTATCCTTCTATGGGTACAAAACTCTTTAATAAATTTGGCGTATCATGGAATTTTTTCAACTGCATCCAATAATGGAATATTAACTTGTATCTTTTTTAATGTATCCATTATTTATTTATCAATATCGCTATCAAAATTCTTCATATATTTAAAGAGTCTTTGGGGGAAAGGAAGAGGAATGGATTGTTAATTTGAGTCATCAATAATAAATTGATTACCCTTTTTGTCTTGTTTTTCATTACATGAAATTTTTTAGGGTTAGGAAAGAGTATTTTCAAGAGGGGGACATATCTGTTGCATATAATCATTAGAAGGAGAAACTTCTTTACCACTATGAAGTGTAATTTCACATACATTACCTTTAACCATCAGATTGGAAATGTTTTGGGATGGTAGTTGTCTGGAACCATGAATCTTAAGCTCATCAATGGTATTCAACAATTTCCCCACTTGAGTTTGCAGGTATTGAATATCTGGTTGTGTGGTTTTTTGGAATTTTAGGTTTTGGGTTTCCATTTTCTTCACCATATCCTCGAGGCGTGGTTCAGATTTGGGAGGAGGAGGATGGTTGTTTTGAGAAGTTGAAGGATAAGAAGGTTTCATACCTTGGCCTTGTTGAAACCAATTATTATTGGGGTAGCTTGAGTTTCCTCCTTGTTGGTACTGGGGATGTTCTTGGCACCTGGGGTTTGGATATGGATTTAATGGATATTTCTTGAAGGGATTTTCTTGTTGGTTTGGACACCCTGGGAACACAGCTACACAAGACTCAGGTGAATCTTGAAGTTGTGGGCCCTGGTCAGAAAAATGATTATTGTCAGAGAAAATAGAACAATGTAATGGAACTGAAGAAGAGTGTTAGTTACCTTGTGCTTGAGATAACTTCCTTACAATTATATGAATCTCATCAAGTTTATTATCTAACTTTTGTTCTAGGGATGGGTGACTCACCTCAAGAACTCCTTGGGTTGGTGCAATTGCTCATGTACCAAATTGTTGTGCATTTTGAGCCATGTTGTCTATTAAGTAACAAGCGACAGAAAGAGTTTTATCAACTAGGGAACCACCAGATGCAGCATCAATAATTCCATAATCCATGGGGATAAGTCCCTCATGAATGTATTGGATTAATAGTTGTTCACTAATCTAGTGATGTGGACAGCTTGAGCAAAGTCTTTTGAATCTCTCCCAGTATTCATGAATGGTCTCCCCTTGTGACTGCCTAATTCCACATATTTCTTTCCTAATTCATGAAGTTCAGAAGGAAGGGAAGAACATCTCTAAAAAGAGTCTTTTAATGTCATTTCATCCCCAAATCGTTGTAGGAATATAGTATATCCAATCTTTTTCTACACCATCAAGGGATAAAGGGAAGTACCTAAACATAATTATGTCCTTAAACACATTTTTGGGTTTCATGGTGGGGCACACTATGTGAAAATCATTAAGATGTTTATGAGGGTCCTCACCAAAAATACCATGGAATTTAGGAAGTAAGTGGTTAAGGCCTGATCTCAGCTCAAAGTTGGCTGCTTCCTCAGGATATTGGATGTACGCAGGTTGGTACTACACATCCGAGGTGGTAAGTTCTTTTAAGGTTAGATTATTTTCAGCCATGTTTTCTTGTATTTGAATGGGTTAAATTTTTTATTGGTTTATGAACAATTGAGGTTCCACAATTTGTTCCTTAGTGTTACTTGATTTACCTTCTCTAGATGCCTTGATTTGTCTGTGAAGTGTCTTTTCAATTTCAGGGTCAAATTCAAGCAGTTTTTCTTTTTCTGAACAGGTCATGAAGATATGTTGTGAAGTTTGTTCTTTTTATGATTGAATATGGATAAAATCACTTAATAAGGGTGAAAGTATAATATAATGTTATACTATATAATTTTATAAATAGATATGGAGAATAAGAAGAGAGAGAGAGAGAAAGAGAGAGAGAAAGAACACACAAAAACAACTAAAAATAGAAACAGAAAACCAATACAAAAACAATCAAATGGGGGATGGGGTATTGAAAGGAGTACTAATTAATAAGTAAAATAAATAAATAAAATTAAATAAATAAAATAAATTGTCTTGGATCTCTGTAAATGGAACTCAAATTTGATCACGTTGTCGAGCGCGTCAAATTAGTTGTTTAGTTTTAACTAGACTTTTTGTAGTACAAAAACCCTAGGTCGTCTCTCGACGGAGCCTTAGATCATTAATTGAAAAAGATATTTTTTATTATTAAAATAAAATGGTAATTGGATTTAATAAAACTTATGGTTTTATGATTAAATATTACAATAAAAAAACTAAAGCGATAAAACAAAGTAGAAATGAACAAGATTAATTAAACATGATCAACCTAGGGGAGTATCGCGATGCTCATCATTCATCACTTCAAGAGAAAGAATATAGATATTTTAATACCTTGTTTTTAACACCTATTACTATAATGTTACTAATTTTATACTAAGATACCTGCTAGGGTTCAATTGAAAACACAAAATGATTCACTGGACACTGACGATGATTGAGTGATTTGTGTTCGACTTCATAATTGAAACTCACCAAGGAAACACAAAAAGAACTCGATGTGATATCCAGGTTTGTATGTTATTTCTTTGTGATACCATTAAATAAATGTACATGGACTTTATAGTGCTTATGTGAGTTCAATTGACCAATATGAACCACACAAACACCACAATTGAATGAGGGAGGAAAAAGGGATGAACTGTGTGTGAAACATCACATGAAAGGGTACCCCTAACATGATCACATGAGTGTGAGTATAACATACCAGTATATAACTCAATTAAATAAAAATACAGGATGAATAAAAACAACATACAACTTTTAATTAAAAAGATCATTTAAAATAATACTAGTATGAAGCTCGGTATTACATCACGTTCCTCCCTGGGTGATCACAAGGGGTTTAGAAACCCATGGGAGGGGAGAAAGAAGAAGATGTTGAAGTACCACTTCCCATAGCCTCCAGAACTTCTAGGAATGATGGGAACACACCTTTGGGACTCCAAAATGTAATCACCTTTCCTCTTGGTCGAACTCCAAAATGGGGTGCCCAAGGTGCCAATTTATAGGCAAAGTGGGAAGTGGTTTTGAGAACCCTGATTTCACAAATCCTCTTAGTCTATTTGTTTTAGATGGTCAGAAATTATTAAATAACTTTGGGAAAAACTAATTTGTTTTTTTCCAACACCTTTTCTACCTCCATGTAAAATTCGGCGGCCAGATATGGAATATAATAAGAGATATTTTCAAAATATAGAGGGAAAGTTTGGACCCCTTGCAGATCCACTTTATTGGAAAGATCAGTTTATATGGGCCTATTAATGGAAAAATTGGTCTTCGGTTTCTTCATATGAAATGGATATAATTAAATTTAGGAACATACCACAAAGTTACATACAATTTTAATGCACGGTTTAGTAGAAGAATTCGTTTTTGTCCACTAGTGTTCTTGGATCATGTGCAGATTGACCCATTTTTCTTAAACTTCATCATGGGTCCTCCAAATAACCTCCACCTACAATATAATTATAAAAAAAGTAACATTTCCCTTTTTAATAGTGTTAAATGAAAAATAATTGAATAAAACATGGAGTCAAATTTGTTATTATACTTGTAATTTTCAATACAAAACCAGTTTAATACATTGGTATAAGGGTGAAATAAAGCAGTGAATCATGGTACGATCAAGCATGTGTCCCCCTTGGATAAACTCAGTGTGTAGCATAGGAGGTACATGTACATAGGGTGGAATACATGGGTTACCTACATGGAATGTACTCCCCCACATGGCATGGACTGGGCCATTTACATGGTATATACCCTGTATTGGTACACGAGCATGGATACATAGGATGACGTTGTTTACTGGCACACGACTGGGTACACGGGCGAGTCCCCGGATACAACGACAAGAAATGTAGTTCCCCTTACTCATTGTGTACTACTCTCATACATGACATTGGTTGAATGTGATAGGTTCCGGGGCCCGCATCGGAAGACGATTGGCTGGGGATTTTAAAATTTCTTATCGAAGGGATGACAGAAGATGTCGTCGCCAATGATCTGAGCCCCGGTAAGGCTCGAGGATCTCTCATAAATTATAATGGGTGAAAAAATAATCTAAAAACACACCTGTTTCAAATCTAAATTAATGGTCGACTACAACTAGACGATGGTGATCTTCGCTTGAAGGATCAATAGCAATATCGCTATTGATCATCCACATGCGCTTCTAAAATCCTCTGTAATGGCGATCGTCGAATTATGGGTGCTAGAGTGGAAATATGACATTGTCTTCAATGTCTCGAAGATCACCACATCGAGATCCTTTAAATTATTGAGGGAGATCTTGATCGATACTCTTGGATCAACTGATTCTCTCTCTATGAAGTGAGAGGAGAGAGATGATCTCAGTTTTCATTCCTTGAAATGAATGAATCGTTACAAGGAGAGAGATCCTCCCTTTTATTTATAGTGGAGTTGGTAAAATACCTAGTTGGGCTCCCTGACCCCCATTTATTTCAACATCAACTAAATAAATATTAATGATGAACTAAATAGCGCCAAAACTATTTATTATTTTATAAAAAACCTATAATATATATAAAATATATTATGTGCTAAAACTCGATCCATTTAACTCCACTCACTGCCCCACTTTATATTAAACAAACCTTGAATACTAAAATAGTATTCGTTTGATTAATAATATATCATATTTACTTAACTTGTAAATAATTTAAATAAATTCAATCCAAATTATTTATAACTTTAATAATAATTAATTTCTTTAATTTTTTTGGTGATCAAAAACTTGGACAACACTCGGACCCCGTGGTGGGGCCCACAATGTTCATATACCTATTTAACTGAATAGGGTGGATTATTGAATACACTATTGTGTGTGTCCCTCTAGGCCCTTATATCAATAGTTATGAATAAAATCCAATGACCAAGAGAAGAGTCTAGAAACCCATCATGGACCCTAAAGAGATATGGATTGTCATAGCAATGACAACAAACCTATGAACACTGACTTTGTATTGTAACCTCTTTGTCATTAAATATCTCATAAATCAGGACGTACACTTATGTCATCGTCCTTTTCTTACTTTATTATTTGTTGTTCTATCCAAATGGATTTTCCTTTCGACTAATTTGTCCAAAGACTTATTAAGGTAGCACCATCCAGATCAACCAGGCTTGAGATATACAACTTCCTAAACATGGAACCGATATATCCTTTCTTGACCATTCAACCAATGTCATACCTCCAACAACGCACCAAACCCAAGCTACCTCTCCATGATTTCAATACTTTTTTTCCTTGCATCAAAGTACGTAATCAAATGATACACATTGGTAATAATCTCAAGTTAGGAGACCAATACACATGTCCGTATATAGTAATTACCAATTACACCCAAAACATGTGGTGTTCCTATTGGAAGGTCTGTCCTCATGATCTCATTACTATAGATCACAAATTCTAAACTTCATGAGAAGAAGTCTCAATTATTATGATCCCCAAACACTTGATAGTAAAATATCTACTGTGTCCAATCAGTAAGATGTATCTAGACCACAAAACATATATTTAAGATTAATGTCATAGTATCTCAATGTTCTCATTATATCCTGGGATCTGTTATACTTTAGACATGAAAAGTAATCTTTGGACATTACCATATCAATAATGGACATAAAAAAGTATACAGGATAATGGAAAGATGACATCATGTATAACTAAATGTATATATGATATGGTAATCAAAAGTACTGCATAGTTGGGTATGGGGCACCCACTTTTTCAACAATCCCACTTGCACTAGATCCAACTTGCTAACCAAACTTGTTAGCTACTCACATGATAAAAATCATCCTTGTTCTCAGTTTTGGTTTTACCTACTGGTTCTGCCACATTTTCACTGTGTGGAATATCTACTGTTTACAACCTCATCTCCTTGAGTAACACTTCTCAAGATAATGTATCCCCCGGTATATCAATTTTTTCCATTTTCATAACATGACACCTTGGCTAGTAAGAATATCATAATTTACATTATCATAATCATTTTCTCACTAGGTGAGATTCCAAGAACTGAAACAAATCATTTTATTTAACTGCTTCTTATCTCCCATAGAAGCTGCAACATAATAAGTATTTTTAGATATGGCTACCACTATCTTTTATGATATTTAATTGCTCATCACCTTAGCCTAACCATGGAACTATATCAAATTGATCTACTAATTACTAGTTTGTGTCCCACAAAAAAACTAGTATACCTTATTCTTCATTTACCAGGTACATATCATTTGTACTCACCGAAGTACAAGATGATAGTTCTGATTGCATAACTTGAAGTGCTCCTGGATATAATTGATATCTTCCTATTATAAAGTATATTTTGGAAATATCACTTATTGTACATATTATGGAATACTTGATTGATCCATCGATGAAGCATATGGAACTCAACTCACAACATTAATCTCTTACCATGTTCTGAACATGTCGACCTGAAGATATTAAGCCATGTGACATTGGCAACAATTATGAACTAGAATTGTTCCAACTTGTATTTTTCAATACAATGTCACTTTATTTACGATTGACTAGGTCCAAGAAAACATTATATCTACCTCAGTACATCATGTTCCCTAGAAGTTAGGTAGATACTTTTAGTCAATCACTAGATAATTAATTTTATCCTAATATTATGTAATAGTAAGTCCAATATATGTTTTCCATATGATTCCAAACATATTTCTCTTGGAAAACATCGGTTCTCCCACTAAACTTTGGTAGACACAAGGAAAATATTCAATTGAAATGAATGCTCCAAGATCTTGTTTCTTACTTTAATACTATACTGGATTTCAGTAACTTACAACCTTCATTGTCATTTGATGATGTCATCATCCCTTTCTGGTTGTGTCGTATAGACACCTTCAATGAGAAATGATCTTAATATCCAATGACCAATAGAATGATCTTAGAAGTTTAGCTATGACAAGTAAAATTCTAATGGAATGATTCATACCTACTTAGTATAACCAATCAAGCCTTATGGGTTTTAGGCTTGTACCGTCCATGTATTATCTCATATAAATACCCACCATGGTATTCAATTTATAAGACCCTTTAAAATTTGGTACATGGAATCCATTATTGAATTTTAATTGATCTTATTAATCATAGCTAATTTTCATATACTGCTTATTTATAGGATTTATTATTCATGATGAATAATTTATCACTGGCCATGGTGAATATAAAACCATTACCATCATTTCATTCTTCCTACGTATTATATGTCACTAGAAACCTCTCTTCCACAAGAACTTGTGAAATTTGTTCATATGTGAACCATTTATGCATCTCGAGCATTGAAAAAGTTCATGTAAATTCCACTCCCACTATATCTAAAAGATATGTGCACCCTTATATAGAAATTTAGTCTATCACTTGACCACACCTTTACTATCTTAGGGATTTACATAATATCATAATAAACTTTTAGGATATTTACTTAGATGCACTATGTGTTTAGCTTGATGCATGTTTGTTTATATCTTAACAAACTATTTTAATCCTAACACATCATCCTAACAAAATATTTTCATACTAACTCATTTATTAGTTGGAATATTGGTTATGGGATTTCTCCATTATTTTTAAAGTACATCATGAAATATAATAGAAGTTTATGAAACTTGTAACATTGATACTCCATACATCAAAATTGTGATGCATAAATTGTGCATTTAGTAATTGGTCCACGCTATATTTTTTTGATCAATGTTCATATGTAAGACTCATCATCAATCCTCCTTATGAAAATAAATATCGTTATGTAGATAAGGCAACATGTGTTATGGAATTACTCCACGCCACATTTTCTTGATCGATGAATGTTTGGTTAAGATATTCTTCGGCATGACAATCCGAAGAAACTCTTATCTTCTGACCTTGCATATAATTCACTATTATATTCCTTAATGACTTAATGGAATCTTATGAAGTATCTTTACCTCTCTCTGTGATTTGTAATAGTTCACACTCTCTTGTTGAACTAGCCCTGGAAGCCTTGTGGCATACCTTTATTTCTAAAGGTTTCTTTATCTAAATGAAAGATGTCAATAATACTAAAGTTGTTTAGCCATGCCCAGATTAAATACCATACTGGGTATATTCTTGACATCCAATTTTAGTTTTACTTGACAAAGAATCATCTTCCATAACTAGATATGTCTTACATTTTTATATTCATCATGTGTTGCCTTTGATTCAAGTATGTCTGAACTATTTTTTGAGTATGTTACACCGCAAACAACATTCTTTCCTGAACTTGGAATAATCTCTCATTATGACCAAAAGGGAATGTGAGATGAATGTTTTGGTTATACTCAACAAATTTTTAAATTTGAATCAATCACTTGGAAATTAGAAGTCATGTGTTTCTCACCGCTGACTTAGGAATCACCCTTTCTCAGCTTCATGGAGAATACACCTTACTCCTAGTAATATTTGTCTAATTACTTTATTACTATATTTCAATATATATATGTGAAAATCATATCCTATTTATGATCCAAGAAGAATTTGAGAAACAATAATTTATATTGATGAATATACCTAAACAAGAATAGGGTACTAGCGTCTTGTATTTCAGTTCATTGTGTTTTAAAAATTCAATAAATATATTTCATTATATGTGATGAAAATAACCTTCAGTAAAATAACCAACCACTTTTCTTCGAAGTACATGATGAAGGTGTCTTTGACATAACGTTCCATAGGCATTTTTTCCTTTTCTTTAAATTTATTCTCCATAATAACAAAAGATAATACTTTCTTTAATATTCTTATTACTTGGAAAATGATACCTTAATGGTAATTAAGCGCTTACTCTATATCGTTCGTTTGTATAATTTTAGGGAAACTAGAGTAATTGGGTGTAAAATTTATTAGAATGGGATTACATGAAAGATTATTAACTTTCTTTCACTTTACACAAAACGAGTGCAATCATCACATTCATATCTTGCTTAGCTTTCTCCTTGGTAACATCTTGGAGATGATACTACATGTAATCATCATTCAAGTCATGATGTAGAGACCACAACTAACATTAGACTTTTATGATAGAATTATAATAGAACCATCATATGCTTAATTCATGAGTCTACTATAAGCAATTTTACACCCACACTTATAGAGGTGGATTAACAGGTAGGGACACAATCCCCTTGAATTTCTGTTATAGTAGTATTATGCACAAGCACCTTTACTACACTTGGAATTTCATTCTTGTTTGGACATTAACTTTGTCAAATATTTATCATAGTTTTTTACTTGTGGTATTACTTACCATTTTATAGAGAAAATATTTTCAATTAAATTTAAATTTTAGTCCATTATTTTAAACCCACCAAAGTGTTACTATAAGATGAATTGCTTCATTTTTATGATATTGGTGTTATTTTGAGCTGAATAGTAAAAATGGCCCATTTCAGTTTTTTAACTGTTCAAAATTATTTCTATATTTTCGACATAACATTTTCTAAAATAATCCAAATTGAAATATTATTTCTTTTAAATATTCAAGACATCTAGGGCTTCATTTAAAATCTTTGGATGAAAATCTTAATCGACCATATGGAAGCTAAAAATAATCTCAAATGTTGGCTTAAGAAAACTATTTGCAGGTCTACCTAGTTTTGGTGTGGGGTCCTTAAATCATTCATGGTGGGCCCAATTGTTGTGAAATTCGGTGGGGGGATGCACAAGGAGTTTTGGAGAATCTTTAATGAAGGAAAGTACTTGTGAATTGTCCATTTAAGGGTTAATTAAATCATCCTAGTACGAAGGTTTTTGATTTATAGAGTCTGACTGAACATAATAAATTTTGAGAGTAAAACAGGCATAACTCTCGGAATACTTGTCCAAATTTGTTGAGATTTTGAGGGGAACGCCCAAGAGAATTATTAACAACTTTCAACAAAGCTGAAACACGTGAAGAGGTCATTAGTAGGGCTAAAACTCATCAACATTCGGGGGAAGAATTCTAGCTATAAAAGGAGGAGATCCCCTCCCTCTAAAAGCATATCTCATTCTACATCCATTCCTTCAAGGCACCAAGGAGGATATCTCCACCGAGGGAGGCCGGCCGCAAATCTTCCCCATTTATTTTTAATTTATTTATTTTCTTTATTTTTGGTTATCAATTGTAATTTATATTTCTAATAAATTCATGCATTGTTTTTATTATTGTGTCCACCCATCCACCATCTTTTCTTCTTCCCATATTACCATCGTGAACTATAATACTCATGATCATGAGTAACTAATCCAAGGAATATCCCGAGAGAGTAATCAGGTTCTTGAACCCAAGACCATTTTTTTAATATTCTTTGAGTTAATTCTAAGGATAATTTATAGTGGGTGTAATCCTCATTATGGTTGTCTGAAGTTTAATTTCTTAATCTAAAACCATTTTCCCTCGATTGAGGAGGTAGATGGAGGGTGTGCTTGGTGATCGCTAAGTATAATTTTCATTTATAATTGCGGTATAGTAAGGTGTGCACACATATGATGGAGTGTTTTCACTAAGAATATTCGAAGCTGGTCAATAATGGTGCTCCCAGAAAGTTCTCTCGGGAGAACATCCTTTATTCACTAATTCAATTTTGTTTATAATTTAATATTAATTTGAATTGATTTTTTTGCATTTTAATTATTTTCATAAAATCCATTCCATTAATAGATTACATAAAAACATCCAAAATTAAGTAGTTAAGGTGAATTGGATTAAGTGAGTGAACGAACTGAAAAAGCTCCTCAAGTGAGACGACCCCGGTCAGCCACTGTGTTGCACTAGGAAAACTAAATTTCTTTTGTCATGCCCCACGACAGGAGTGAATCACCATTATCTACAAATAAACATTACCATATTATTAATTTTAATATTGATTACCGAATGTGAAATTACTTATTAATTTAATAATCAAATGTCTCCCAGTATTTTTTCGAATTCTAGGAACCCTCTGTACTAGAATCGGAAAACTCTATCGTTTGATTATTCTAATGGAAAGGATCCCTAAACCACCCTAATAGCCTAGAAGTTATGGCTATGCCACTACTCGGAGGGTTCAAGGTAGGCTTTTGGTTGGGAAACCTCATTAACCAGCAGTTGCTTGATATGTTGAGTGATGTCTCGGATTCTAAAATCATAACCTGATTAACTCAATGCTTGACTCTAAAATTTCAAAAAGATATATATGGATATTTATTTACTTCAATTTTAGTTAAGTCAACCAACCACCCTAATAATAACTCCCCCTTAGTAAGAGGATCCCTTAGTTATGGCATGATCGGCACCCCAAACTTCTGGTTTTTCTCAAACTTGAATGATGGAAGGTTGTGGTGACTTAATATTTCTTTGAGGGTTTTTTGTTCTCTTGAAAAATGTAATCCATTTCTATTAAAAATTTTCATCTATGTTTTCGTTCTCAAAACAAAACCTTTAATAGAAAAACATACGTCGATTCTTATGCATTTTATTATTTATTACTTTATGTATTTCCCTGATGGTTATAATACATAAAATAATAAATAAATACATAAAGGTAAACTACTACCTAAGTGGTCTTGAACATCTAAATGACCTAAGGGCATCGTACCTCAGTCGACACTTGACTCATAATGCATCTTTCCCATTTTTTTATGTTCACTTCTCTTCTAACCTATCACCTCATATTAACGGGGTCCATGTCACGTCTTGGAGTACCACCTCGTCTTGGAGGGATCCATGTGTTGTCATGCACCATTTTGGATAGCGAATACTGCCTCATCATGGAGGGGTCCAAGTCATTCATCGTCTTTATTCGAAGTAAAAAAATACCCATGTGTAGGTGAGGGGGACTAGTGGAATAAATGTACATGTGGTAAAAATTGGGTGTGCAGACCCTTATACAATTTAGCTGAAAATAAAGATAACGTGCAGACCGTAATTTAATTAATTACAATCATCGTACATTGTTAAATAATTAAATAAATAAATGAAAACATACACGGGTTGGTGCTCAAGACCAGCAGGTGGGTAAAATAAAGCGTGATAAAAATTAAATTGCAATAACTAAGTACGAGGGTTATAAATTAAATTAAATGAATTAAATAATTCAAATAATTTAATTAATTATCGGTCCTTTGATTTATATAATTTCATTGAAAAATTAAATTAATCTATATCTCAGGTATTAAAATAATTAACCAAAATTAATTTTAATTAATTTAATTTATATACTAAAATTAAATTAATTATTTTTGATTAATTTAAATTGGTTGGTCCCTGAAACACCACTGCATGGCCTGTGCGGGTCGGGCCAAAACTGCACAGGGCCATTCCTGGCCGTGTAATGCCAAACTGGGCCAAACCAATCCATCCAAACCCATTCCAAGTTGGGATGATCTGCCCAAACCGTTTCATAGCCAATTTTTTCCAGCAAAAAATAACTTGCAGGAAAAAGGGGTACCTCCTTAGTCTAGATCGGATGCGACAGTACCCGAGCTGCGGCGACCAGCGGGCCTCGGGAAGCTAAAGCTGGGTCAAGTGGCAACTTGACGAGGCCAGGGGGCGGATCCTATCTGGAAGGGCAGCACCATGGGTGCTCCGTGGATGGGGAGTCCACTAGACAGCTGTGAGGGCAACCGGAGGTGGGACCATGACTTCCTGAGCTGATAGTGACCGGGTGAAGGGAGAGGGGATGGCCGCCCAGGTGGAGGCTGGTGGTGAGGCTCCAGTCTGAACATAGAGCAGTGACGGGAGGGGGATCTGATCTGGTGGGGTGGCTGCTGCAGTTCTCCCAGGAGGGATCATGGTGGAGGTTCCATCAAGGGGAATGGTGCCCAGCGACGGATCACTACGGGTGCCAGCACAAGTCGAGGGTGGCGGCTCGCAAGCTGGCTGGCGAGGAGACCAGTCCATGGGCGCCCCTGCTGCGTGCCGAGGAAGATAGAACTGGTCCTCCATAGACCACTATTTTTTTATTTTTTTTATTTTCCTTTATGCCACCTCCTTAGGTTTTTTTTATTTTCTGTTTTTTCTTTATGGATTCTTTTGAAGTCTTCACCCTCTTTTATATAGGTCAAGTCCACAATCTTTTTAAAAAATTTAAAGTCTCCTATATGAAAAACCACACCCCGTTTTGTTTTTCCAAAAGGCCACATAACCTTTCAAAATAATAATAATAAAATTATTATAATAAAGTAATAATTTGTTTTTATAATATTATAATATTATTATAATAATAAAATAAATATCATTATAATAATAAAATTATTAAGAAAAATTATTAAATTATAAAATTATAATTTTAAAAATTTTATTTATATTCGATGAACTGATCTTAACATGATCGGTTCTTCGGAATGGATAAAAATTAATACCCATGATCAAACCAAAAATTTGATCCAATCCAAAAATTTAAAATGGCCACAACTTGGCCGTTCGAGATCAGATCGTCGCACAGTTTGAACCGATGAGACAGTTTTTGAACCATCTACTTAATTTTATAAAAATTAATTTTATTTGGATCAAAAAATATACATGATCCCTCTGATAGCACTAACAGGTTCCGGGTCCTGGAGTGAAGCCAATGGTTAGGGGATTTTAAAAAATTTCATCGAAGGGATGACAGAACATGTCTTCGACAATGATCTGAGCCCCGGTAAGGTTCGAGGATCTCTTGTAAATTATAAAGAGAAAAAAATAAATTGAAAACATACCCATTTCAAATCTAAAGTCGTGGTTGACTGCAACTAGTCGATGGTGATCGTTTCTTGAAGGATCCATAGTAGGATCCCTCTATATCATCCAGAATTGCTTTTAAATCTTCTAGAATGTTGATCGTCAAATTACAGTTGCTATTATGGAGATCTAACGATGTATTCAACTTTCTGAAGATCACTACAATAAGATCCCTTTGATTCTTGAGGGAGATATTCATCCATTCTATTGGATCAACTGCTTCTCTCTCTAAGAACCAGGAGGAGAGAGAGGCTCAAATTTTTCATTCCATGAAATTAATGAATCATTACCATGAGAGAGATCCTCCCTTGTATATATATTGGAGCTGGTAAAATACCCGGTTGGGTTCCCCGACCCTCGTTTATTTCCACGTCCAATAAATAAATAATAATGACAAACTAAAATGCACCAAAACTATTTATTATTTTATCACATACCTATAATATATATAAAATAGATTACGTGATAAAACCCAAGCCATTTAACTTGACTCGATATCCCACTTTATATTAAATGAACCTTGAATACTAAAATAATATTCATTCTATTAATATTATATCATATTTATATAACTTGTAAATACTTTAAATAAATTCAATCCCAATTATTCATAACTTGAATAATAATGAATTTGTTTAATTCTTTTTGTGATTGAAAACTTGGACAACACTCGGACCCCATTGTGTGGCCCACCTTTTTTATACACCTATTCAATTGAATAGGGCTGATTCTTGAATATGTCGTTGTGTGGGACCCTCTAGGCCCTTATCTCAATAGTATTGAAAAAAATCTATAGACCAAGAGAAGATTCTAGAAACCCATCATGGCCCATAAAGAGATAATTATTTTCATACCAATGACAACCAACCTATGAACACTAACTATGTACTATAATCTCTCTGTCATCAAATATGTACCACCCCAAGTTTTTTAAAAAATAAATGGAAATAAATGAATCCTTTTTTAAGTAGATATTTATAACTATCCTTTAAAAATAATATTTCCACTTCTATGTTTTGAATTTCAAAAAACTGTTATCTACAATTGTGTTCAGTAAGTTATTTAGAGCCTAATGGAACCAAATTATTTTTTTGTGAATAGTAACATAACCTTATGAATATTAATATGAATAGAAAATTGTACTATTATTTTATTTTCATAATTCTTGAAGATAATGACATTTTGGTTAATTATTCAATGTGATATAAAAGCAGTTATTGTTTTAAAATTATTAATTTTTGAATTAAGTATGATTTTATCTAAAAATTAAATTAATAATATTTATAAAACTATTTTCAAAAAAATGAAATTCATTTTTTAATTATACACATTGAGAAATGGTAAGAGTGGATTTTTGGAATTTTTCTGAAATTCTTAATTTTTTGATGAATTTTGAAATACAGTAAAATACCGTATATTCAAATTATCAGTAAAATACACTATTTATGATATCATAAGTGATTTAATACCACTTGGTTCGAACTCACATGCCATTATTACTATTTTTGTCTCATTAATTATGATTATTCATAGTCTTGAACAAAATATAATAATAATGATTAAAATAATGTAAAATACCCCCTCTCCTCCACTATAAATACCACCCTCATTCCCCTCTTCCTCCCACACCTCTAAAGTCTTGAGAATTACCTAATTTATTTCCAATAATCCAACCAAGGCTCTTCCCCACGTCCTAGAGTTTTTGGCCTCACCAAAAGGCCAAAACCAAAGGCCTTAAGAGGGATCTCAAGGAGAAGAGATCAAGAGGTAATCATCCTCTTTTGTTTTCTTTCTTTCCATTCATTTTATGTTATTATTTTTCATTACCTTTTGTTTATGTTGGGATATTTCATTCCATATCACCATTAAATCCCATATTATGTAATAATTATGAGATACCTCTTTTCTCTCATCAAATTATTTTATTAAAATTTAAATGACGACGTTAGGCTGCCGAATTTTCGTAAGGAATTTCTCAAAATTTCTTTTATTTTGAATTCCATTATTTTCTTCTTATTCCCTCACCTAATATTATACAAGAGGAATTAAATCTATATAATCATTTATATTGTTTATTTTCTCATGTTCATGGAAGATTCATCATCATAATTCTTCTTCTCCCCCACTTATTCAAAGAATTAAGAACATTGTCCGTGATGTGTCGAATTACCGACATCGGGGACAATATGATTTCAATTTCCTTTAATTCCTTCAATTATGGTCATGAAACCATTTTTATCATTGAAATAGGTTATAATATATGAATTATGTCTCATCCATGGTTCTTTAATTCTTTTGTATGCATGGTTTTAAATTATAAAACAAAATTAGGTCATTATTATCAAAGAACCACTAAAATGATCTAAACAAACATCATTAATGTTTTAACTTATGAATCATCCTCATGTAAGAATTAGAAATGATAAATGGTATAATTTATGTTTTAATAAATATTTAAATACAATTCCATTCCAATTATGGAGTTTCAATTTTAATCGACAAGAATAATCCATCATGAACCGATCATGAAAATCATGTAAAGAACTCACCCGAAACAGTGCAAGGAACAAAATACTAACAATTAAAGGGTGAAATGATGTAATGAAATGATCATATAAGGTATTATAAAGATGGATATATTTATGTAAGATATTAATAACACTATTTTAACCATTATACTTTAGGTTTAAACAAGTTGGAAGTAAGAAAAACCGAGGTAAGGGAATTCTTAACCCGATTTCCATTCTTTGGGTTAACCTTATACTTCATTATTTATGTGGTATTAAAATTTTTTGTGTGATTAAAATTGTTTATATTATGATGATTTATGTGTATTTATAGTTTATATACATATTCCATCCTCTATATTAAGTCTCACTTAAATTATATGATTTATGTAAAGGGATTTTCTTTTAAAATACTATTTTAAAAATTCTTTTTTTTAAGATTGAAAAGAAATGTTTTTATGAAATTATTCATGTTGTATGATTATTTTCTGGTTCTTTGAAATTATTTATGATTAAGGGTGGGACCTATATCTCCCTCCAATGGATTTATTATGTGTAAGTTGTAGGTCAGTCGTATGGTTACTCCATGTGTAACTGTGATGGTTACAAAAATTGTAAGGTAGCTGTGAGGGTTACAAATTATAAGGTAGTCGAGAGGGTTACTATATTATTCAAGTAATTCCCCAAGATACCTTTATGGTTATACTTATGTTATTATGTACTGTTGGAATCTTGTGTAAGTCTCATGTTTCACAAAGTAAGTATGTATATACATGTGATAAGTATTTCTTTTGAAAATGATTTCATACATTACAAGTATTCATGGACTAATGTGTTCTTTACTTATCTCTGTATCCCTTGCTGAGATTTTGTGCTCATAACATGTTTTTAAATGATTTTCATAGGTTATAAGTATGTGTAATAAAAATTATGAAGCTAATTTAAATGTTTTACGATTAGTCAAAGAAATCATGTTTTATGTGAAAGTTTTATATTTTTTCATGAAAGGAATTCTATTTTTATGGTATCCACACTGTAATAATGTGTAATTTTATGCATGTTTTATGTACCAATTATCTAAAGATATAAACATGAAATTATTCTCAATGTGAAAGGAAGTGTATTCTTGACTAAATTCAAGATTATAGAATTTAATAAGGTCAGGTCCCTATAGTTGGTATCAGAGGATGGTTTAGATAACTTTAGAGGTTAGGATAATGTTAAAAGAATAAATTAAATGATTTTTACTCTATGAATAATTTGAAATGTTATAGAATTTAAATATTATGATGTTTCTTCATCTAAGATATGTTTGTCCAGAATGGTTTTACGCAGAAGAAACGGGGAACCTGAAGAGGAGAGGTACCGACAGAACGAAATCCTACTGAATCTACAGCCCAGAATGGTAGGGATTGGAATCGAGCAGTTTATGACAGTAATGGCTCAGCTAATTCAGGCGATAAATGGTATTGGAATCCATTCAAGAGAACAACTAGAGGTACCACAATGGAACATGTAAATAGTGGAACATTTTATGAGACAACACCCTCCTACTTTCAATGGATCTTCTGACCCAGTAGTGGATCAAGGATGGATTAAATCCCTTGAAAAGATATTCGATGTTATGGGACGTTCAGATAATCAAAAGGTAAGTATTTCCATTTATCATTTTGAAGGTGAAGCTGATCAGTGGTGGTCAATGGTAAGGAATATCTGGGATAGATAAGATACTGATTCCTTAGAGTTGTATGAATTTCAAAGTATTTTCCTTGAAAAATATTTTCATAAGTTGGAGTGACTAGGATGGAGAAGCAATTCCTTGAATTGAAGAAAAATTAGGAGGATTTAGTGGCTGTGTATGAAGTAAATTTCACCCGACTGGGAAGGTATGATCTAAAAATTATCCTTGATCTTGATAGAAAAATCAACCGCTTTTACTCAGGAATGAAGCCAAGGTATCGAAGGGTGTTGGCCTCCCATGAATTCAAAAGTTATGAGAAACGTTTCCGAAGTTCTGAAAGGGTAGAGATAGAGTTTTCTTATGATCACATGCATTTTGGAAATAAGGAGAATAATAGGTCGATATGGAAATCGATGGGTAAGAATCAAAAATAAAAATTTGATGGTAAGAAAATCCAGTTTTTAGTTCGTGAAAAGTTTAGAAAGAAGCACTCTAGGGAATGACTTACCAAAATTGGGATGTGTTTTAAATGTGGTAAGTTTGGACATATGGCCTGAGATTGTAATGAAAATGATCCTAAGACTAATCTTGATAAGAAAAATGTAAAGTTTTTTAAATGTGGTGAGATGAGTCATTATGAAAATGCCTTCCTAAAGAGTGATCCAAATGATGAAAAGAAGCCAGACTGTAAGAAAAAAGGTGTAGTGAGATCTTTTACGACTACGTCAGCATATACCAAGACATCCAATGAAGTTGTGTCAAGTAATTTTTTTATTACTCAGATTATGCTAATGTTTTGTTTGATACAGTTTCTACACATTCCTTCATCTATAATAATTTTTCAGGTAAATAGGAAATATCACCTCAACAAATGAAACTGTAACTTGTTGTTTAAACACCAGGGGTAAATATTATAGAAAATAGGAATTATAATAATCTTTATATTGTGGTATGTGGAAAGATTTTACCCGTGAAAATTTTTATTCTGCCCTTATTCGAGTTTGATGTTATTCTAGGAATGGATTGGC
Source organism: Viscum album (assembly GCA_963277665.1). NCBI lineage: Eukaryota > Viridiplantae > Streptophyta > Magnoliopsida > Santalales > Viscaceae > Viscum > Viscum album. The sequence goes on from OY728167.1 coordinate 723,552,254, forward strand.
TTTATGTTTATCATGCTAAGATTTATTGTAGAGCTAAAGAAGTTATTTTTCAGAAAGATTTTTAGTTTGTATACAAGAAAGAACCCATAAAATTGAAAACATATCCAGAAGATGAGAAAATATTGAAATATTGAAATGAAAGTTATCTTTCTCATATTGTTGAAAATTATGGAACTGTTTATATTAATGATGTGCTAGTGGTAAATGAAGACCTTGATTTTTTTCCTAATGAGTTACCCAGTGTCACACCTAATCCAATACATTCCTCATATGAAAAGGTTGAAATATAACACAATAATTTGTATTAAAACTAGCATACGAAATGTAAATACTTTAATCATAAACCATGAATGGTATAAAAATAACACAACCACAATAAAACATATCACAAAAACCATCAATACAATATGGAAGATTTGTATTATAATGAATTGACTTCAAACAAGTATAAAATCCATCAAAGGATTTTGACATGGAAGAAATAAAAACTATTTGAGAGAAATATATCTTTATTTTTTTGAAATCATTTAAAGTCACATTTTATAAAAGAAAATATTTATTTTAAAAATATTCTTATAATATTTTAAGGGAATCTTCGATGATGTAATAACGACAGAAAATAGCTGCACCCGTCGTATAAGTTAAAAAAACATTCTTACCTTAATTTTGTCGAAAAGGTCATAAAGTACCTTGTTTGGAAAATGATGGAAAGATTCATTTCAAAACACATAAGGCCAAATTAGGGTATAAATTACTTTAACCAATTTTCTAGTAAATAGTTAAAATGTTTTGAAATACATTTTTATGAAACATGGATGTTGATGATAAAGAGGTCCCAGTAGATACTCACGTATAAAACAACCTCAGATAATAAATAGATTGTGAAATTAACCCTTACCTTGTAGTTTTTCATGGTCAAGGGTATGTTAACCTATTTTATAATAGTTAAATAATTATTATTTAATTATAAAAGAACTATATACATAAATATGATATCACATATGATCTTATAATATTTCTTTGTTAGTAATATTTTAGTATTATCGTCGTTTCTGGTGTTAAATGATTCGTTCTCCTTTATATGCTTGGTTAAGTAAGAAATGTTTGTTATGAATAGGGTATATTGGATTTATATACATAATAATATTATGTCTTTAAACATTATTTTTAACCATAAAATGAAAATTAATCTTGAATGGATACGATGAGGAAGGAATCTCATCGCGTTCGTGGAGACGGTAATCTGTACATACGCATGAGCGACAATATCATTCTTTTGATATTAAAATAATATATAATTGGATGGTATATAATATATAAAGAATCATTATCATTTTATATTTATTATTTACATCAATTATACATCATTATTATACCCATACAAATAATAATGTATTGAATAACAACTACACCCCGACATGGAGACGGTAAGCCGTACGTACGCACGTATAGTGACATGTCATTAAAAATATGGATAGAATAATGAATTTGGATGTACCATATTTATAATAACATAAAATTATATATAAGACACTGGATTTATTATTTTATAATGGAAACAACAAGGAAATAAGAAGTGTAAGAAGAAAAGAACTTGAAAGAGGGTGGTAAAATCATTACCTCTTCTTCGGGTGTTTCCTTTTGAGTTGATCAAAAGGGATCTTTAGGTTGGCTTTATGACCAAATTAAGGCCTCTAAGATTATTTTAGGTAAGTTGGGAGGATATTTGTGTAGGTTTTGGCTGATCCAAATGGCTTTGAAGGTGTGAAATTGAGAGAAGGGGAGTTCCCTTTTATAAGAGTGGTGAGGGGAAACTTAGGAAAAACCTAAAATATTATTTTAAAATAAAATACTTTTCGGTTTATAATTACTCCAAAGTGATTTATTTAGAGGATAAGGTGGGTATGGGTCGAAATCCTCTCAAAAAATAGGTTTTAGATAGTTTTGGGTCACTATATTATCCTTGTCTTTTATATTTTACTCTTAGTTAATTAGTTTGACATTTACCATCTATCTTTGTATTTTTATATTATATGGTTTATAAACAAACTATAAACTTCCAAGATAACCCCAAGTAGTTAATTAAGAAACTTTTATAAATATATTTTATTCATTATAGTTTTATTAAATTCATTTATGGCCTTATTTATGAGTTATAGAGTTTAATTTAATCATTCAGGAGCATTCATTTTCTTGGTTTTCATGATCAGTTCGCTTGTTGGTAAGTAATGGAGTTCATGTAAAATGGATATAAATATCCAGAATTGGAATTATGGGTTTTTAATTAAAATAAATAAATATAAATGGTTATATATATCATTTTGTTATATGGTGTGAGGATTAATCATTAGATAAAATTGTAGTGATAATTTCTTAGATTATTTTGGTGTTTTTTCGATCATCACACACTAGTTTTGTTTAATTAATTAATTCTATGTATATATAATGGTTACAAAAAATTAAATAGTTTTTAATAAAAATTTAATAATCTTGTTCAAACATAAAAATGGTTTCTTGTCTATACTTGAAGTAAAAATCGAAGATTGAAAATCTGCCGTCTATAGAGGTTATAAATCGGCACCTCACAGATGATGATTTCATTTTTAAAATAAAAGAGAGAGAGAAAGGAGTTTGATGAAGGATATTACATTAACAAGATATCATTACATTATATAGATGATACTACAGTTTTCATTCTCATTTGTATATAGGATATGATGAGAGGATAAGAAATGGAAAAGGAAATTGAAAGGAAATTAAAAGAAAGGGAAAGAGGATTTACCTATTGGATTCTCCTCTTTGAATACCTTCTTAAGGGACGTTGGTTTGGTATTTTGTAGTGACTAGAACCTCATGGAAGTGGGGGATATACTTTTAAATAGTATTTGGGAATATTTTGGACAATATTCAAGGCTTAGAGGTGTGAGGAGAAGTGGTGGTGAGGGGTGGTATTTATAGTGGAGGAGAGGGGTGATTTTTGAATGTTTTATTCATTTATTTATAATTTTGGCTCAAGACTATGAATATATTGAGAATTATCCTCAAATATATTAAAATAATGATGTTTTTTTCTAGATTATGGGATTATATCACCCAAACATAACCTACGATTCAATAATTCATGTATTTAGCTTTTATCATAAATTATCGCATTTTACTATTCATAAAAAATTCAAGTAATTTAGAAAAATACAAAAAATTCAACCTAACAATTTTTCGAAATGTAGAACTAATAAATGAACTCCATGTTATGAAAATAGTTTTCAAAATACGAGAAATTTTATTTTTAATTAAAATCATCATTTAATCAAAAGATGCTGATTTTTATATCATAAATGTATTTATGACACTTTCAAAAATTAACTAAGGTCTCATAAAATTATTCCATAATCAGAAGACAACAAAATATTAACATATTAATCTATTTTATGAAAATAAATTTTCATTTTAATGATTAAATTAATCATAAAATTGTAATTAAATATATATCGCATACAAAAATACCAACACTTAATTAATAATTTTTCAAATATCTCTTTACTTATATTGTGATATAATTATATCATACATTCAATTATAAGATGCCTAAATTTTATTTATACTTTCATGGGTGAAGTTACTATTCATTTTGCTGGTTTACTATTCATAAGGGTCATATTACTCTTTATATGGGTAACATTATTATTCTAAAGGTTCAGGATACTATTCACCGAAAAATTAAGTTGAGTCTAAAAATAGTACTGATTGAAACTCTGTATATAAATTTCCTCAAATTCAATTCACAAAAGTGGAAAAATTACATTTAATAGTAATCCTGCATGTGTGGTGAGAATGCTGGTAAAAAGAACGTTCAAAAGTTCAATAAGTTTTTATATCTAATTTCTATATAAAAATGATTCCAATGATCTACATTGGATTAATATATTTATAAGTGATATGTTGTGACACTAAGAATAAATTTAAATTATAATAATTATTTATAATAAAAACATAGTTTTTAACTACAATGGATTATTTTTCACTATTCATCAAAAAAATGAATCTTCTTAGAAAAATACTAAAAATTCACCCTAAATAAATTTCAACATTCCAAATTCAAAAATTATGATTATTTTACCAAAAATTATTCATTTCATTATAAATAGATTTAATTTATATGAATCCATTATAAATAAAATTTAATATTAGTTATTACTATTTATATTACTGTGATTAACATCTAGGTTATAACTATGTCCTTTAATTAATTATAATAAAAAAGTGTTGTTTCAAAGAGACTCAGTGTTGCATGCCTCATAGGATATATTAAATTTATTTTTAATTTATTTGGGTGATACAAAAACCGTGGGTGACAATTTTCCCTTGCATAGAGTACAACCTGCAAGAGAAAGACTATAACATTGTACAATGGATACACATTATGCATGAAATAAAAAGACCAACCAAAAAACAATCAACACAATAAACCAAAACCCTAATCAGAGTCACAGTAGTAAAATATACATAAAAAATTCTATATCAATGAATGAACCGAAGAAACCAACAGAAACCAAGGCACCGACGTGACACCATGACTAACACCACTCCAAGACATCTCTAAAAGTTATCTCCCAAAGGACGAGACTACAACATCAAGGTGGTCCCCTAATAAAGAATTTGACTTTTCCCTTACCTATGTCATTATAAACATCTATAAATTCACTAGGATACATATGTATGGGGTGAGAATATCAAATCAGTAGGAAATCTACATGACTTCCCACAAATGCCACTAAATAGCCCATACATACAAGTAGTACTCGTCCCTCCGGACATAAGATGTTGTTTGGAGGTAAAATCCTTTTGAGTCAAAATTTCCCATGAGACCAAGTCTAACCCAAAGAAAACCTTTCCATGTGTATCATGAACTCACACACCCATGTCCATGCCTTGTTATCACACAGAAAAACATATTTGGAAATCAATTTCCCATTTCCAAAATTCATTCAATACAATGTAGGAAAATACCACATCTTTTAGTTTTAAAGGAAAAAAAATGGAGAACTATCAAGTTTTTTTCATCAAGAAACACAGATAATACATCTTTGAAAATGAAAGATTCAAGTTCTAGGAAAAGTGGAGAGGGAGAGAAGCCACCTACCTCAACATCGTTCAACATGAATAATTATTCCATGATTTGTAGATCCAGGGTCCACTTTTAGTTGCTTCAACATATCCTAATAATTCATCAAAACATTCCCTAACCCATAGATCTAGGAATGACATACTTGGTTGATAGATTCTAAAAAATAAAATAATGGGATTAGTGTCAAGACCCCCTCCTTCCAAATATACCAAAATGAGAGGAGATAGATAATGACCCCTGATTACTACCTCCAAAAGATCCCAAGTTGCAACTAGAACTGATGGTATAAAAATATCATAAAATGGAAGTCGTTTCCCTCTATAATATAAATAGTATGGGGAGATAATATAAATAATCCACAACCAACACCATTACATAATATAAAAAGAAACCAAAATTATCTCACTTTTCATTTATAAATAAAATATATATAGACAAAAGTCTCCAAAAGTAAGTACCCAAAAGAAAAGATAAAGATGAAAAAAGAATCTATCCATAGTTCGAGCAAGTGATGTCCAGTACAATCCACATAATCATCCTAGAAAAAAAAAATAAGTTTATATACATAGAATGAGAGTACTGGTATATTCAGTAGGGAAACCCAAAGTCACTCATGCACATGTGAAAGAAGAATATTAATGCACTCGTGACAAAACATGAGAACCAAAATCACCAAAACAAGTCAACTATGCATCACAAACTGACCAAGGAATGCTCACCAAATAAGGAAGTCCAAGTATAGTAACATAATAAGAAACATATTTATAAAGGGTACCCCACACTACTTTCCTACTTGTATGCCGCTCTCACACCCAACATTGTATGTCCTAGAACTCCACTCTCTTTTTAATACCACAATACCCCACAAGCACAATCATCATGCCCGCAAACACAAGGGATCACCGAACCACAAGTATTACCACATCATGTCTCACCTGAAAACACCTTGGAAACAACACATCCACAACCATAAATAGATAATTAAGGTATTGTGAACATCAATGAAATCAACCTTGTTCCCTCCTCCTACCATGTATGAACCCCACCGTAAGCCAACACATCCCATATCATCCCACTCGTAGACATCGGGGCTACGTCACATATTACATAAAGACACTTGGGTTTTCCACCCTAAAAGTACGACCACAACACATCTCACCTGAAGAAACCTGGACTAATAAAACCACCATTATTTCACTATCAAACCTCTAGCCATCATAGGATGTTCAATACCTACCTCACCTGGATGACTATGCAGGTGTCAACACATAGTGATCGATGTGGGTGTTGTGTGTATATAAATCACAAAGAATATACAAGTATATACATATAGCTATAAATAATCCAAACCTATGGGTTCATAACCAAACACTATCCAACTCACAATAACTTCACTTTCAATGCCACCTCTAAATGCATAACACCACACAACCCACATGACACATCACTCCACCAACCAATTTCCATTTTCCATCCTATTAGTTTCATTATTAAGCATTAAAAACATTAAACCATACAAAACATCATTATTTTTTCAATTACAATTTTCATCCCACTAGACAAACCAAACTCCAACCATTTAAATCATTATTAAATAATATTTATTTCATGACTACCTAGGAATCTAGCACAAAGAAACCACACATCACAAGAATCCTATCACTTCCATTGAACCATCCCCTTGCTTCCCTAGAAGCACAGCCAAACAGACCACCCCCTCACCACCCCAAAAGCATGGCCAAGAAAACCACCCTATAACATCCTCAAAATCATGGGCAAACATAAATTACCTCACTTCTCTAAAAGCACATCAAAATAAAAACCACCTTACCCCCCCCCCCCCAAATCAAGACAAACATTAACCACCTCACCCCCAAAATAACAACCATGTAACCTTCATCCCAACATGCCCCAACTACATGTAAGCAATAAATTGATTCCACACATACATCACCACACAACAAAACACATCAAGGATCATTTTACAGATTTACAAAGAGGATTTTATCACAATACACTTCATTTTAAGAGCATTATCACAGAAAAATAATCCTAAGTAAAACATTTCACTATCCAAAAATAAATGGTTAATTGATTTCCATATTACAGTGATAGAAAACAATAAATAAAGAAGAAAAAGTCATAGTAAAAACCATCTAGAAAAAAAAGATACCAATGACCACAATTTCTAGCAGGTCGTCAAACTTGCACAAACACAATATCAAAATCATATAAAAGTGGTAAAAGAATGAAAATAATACCCTTTTCCCATTTCAATTTAAATTATCTAATTATTTATCTTTAATTATTATTTCATAACTATAACCCCTAGGTGAACAAGATTAAACCTCACCCACATGATACATAAAAATAACTAGGGATTATCTTCCTCAAATAAACTTTTATGACTTGTTGTGAAATATAGGGAGAATAAGAAATGATCGCAAACCAAAACTGTAGCATGATAAAATGTGGATGAACCAAAAACACACAAAATATCCATCAAAACACATCCCAACTCACACCCAAACCAAAACTTCACCACCATAGAAAATTACCAAAATATGAACAGGAGAAAAATAACCATGAAAGGGAGAAGAACATTCCACTGATTGCTAATGGGGATCATCCAAAACCAATGAATCAAAGTGATATAAAGAAGTCTATAATATACCTCAAAATATCTTAGGGATCTCCAAAAAAATTATAGGGATTAGGGTTTAGACGAATGAATAAAAATTGACCAAGAAAACGAACATAAAAGCTGGAAACCCACTGATTTCATGTTGTGTAACCTTTACATAGCATGTAATCCCCAATTTTTTAAAAATTTCAAATTTTTCAAAAAAACATGTCACATAATCCATTAATTAACAGACGCATGAATTCCACTTACATGACATGTAATACATCTCATGACTTTCCCCCTTATACATGTACAAGGGATGAACCAGCTGAATATGCAAGTTGTGAACCACATATTTATGTCATGTAATCATTATATGATGTGAATTCCCATAAAAAGATGATATGAATCTCCAACCACCACTAAAAACTCCAAGAACCTACCCCAAACTACTCCAACCACTAAAAAAAGAAAAGTAATAGACCAGGACGATATGAAACATTATATAAGATACCTATAAAACCTTTACCACCCTTGAGAATCAAAAACCAATCCCATAAGGAAATGGATTTGAACAACCCCCCATGTGATACCTCTAAAATAACTCATCATACCTCAAACACTAACACTAGACAAACCATCAAAATAAATGGCCAAAAAACACCTCTAACAACCTCATCTTCACAAAACCATTGCACCATATCCATCCAAACTCCATATAGATGAAACTAAAAACTATTAAAACCAAATAAATTAAATTTCCCGGAACATAAATATCAAGGAATTCCACCCACCATGTTGACATACTATCTGGTCTAGGAAGCACTAACTCACCCTCATAGGTTTAATCTCATCGTAGAATAATGTTTATCTATTAGGAATGAGGTCCTCCATTTTTCATATGTTGGAACTTTATCACACATCATACATCAAGGAAAACTACTCCTTAGATAAAACAGGAAGGTATAAAATCACAAATCAAGAAGAAAAGAAAAGAAAAAGTCAAAACATCTCTAGTTACTAGGAACACATCTCTATATATCACTCCCATGTACTCTCGTTTAGGAGACCATGCCTCCAAAACATGTGAAACAACAGTCTGGTATATCCACAAAATGCCTTCTCTTAGAAATATTGGATCTCTACTGACCACTCCATGAATTTAAAATCATCCTCAATATCCAAATATCTTTTTTTAGTAATGTGGGAGTCATAGTGAATATACCAATGAAGTGGAGAGACATGGATGATGTTGTGGATGTTCTCCAACCGCGGTGGAAACAATCACCTATAGGCCACCTCACCAACTCTCCCCAACACCTAAAAGGGCTAAAAAAAACTAGTAGAAATCTTACTCCTCCAACTAAACCTCTGTTTCCCACATCGAGGATAAACCTAAGAATATATGGTCCCAAAACATGAACTCTGAGGGTATCCTCCTGTGATCGGCATAAGACTTATATCGGCCTGCACTACTTTCTTCCTCTCATGAACAATATAAAACATCTCTATTTTTCTCTACACCACATGGGTACAAATAACCACTGCATCCCTAGCCTCTATCAAGAAAAATGGACAAAAACAGTATCTCTCAGAAAATGACTCAAATGGAGCCATTCCAATGGATGAGTAAGAGTTGTTTTGTATAAATACTCTACCAAAGGCAAGTTTCATACCCAAGATCCACCAAAGTCCAAGACATATGACCGCAACATATCCTCTAGCATCTGGATAGTTTGATCTGTATTCCAGTATCTCTGAGGGTAGAAAATAATGTTGTGGTGTAACTGAGTTCCAAAATAACATTCTAATCCCCACCAAACATGTGAGATAAAATGTGTATCCTAATAATAGACAATGGACCTCATAACTACATGAAATTAAACCACCTAATCCTCATACCTTTTAACCAAAGAATCCACTATTCCCGACTACCTGATCACTAAGAAGTGAGTCAGTTTCATCAACTAATCAACGATAACCAAGATAACATCACAACCTCCCTGATATTAGGGTAATAGTGTGACGAAATACATTGAGTTTTCATCTCATTTCCACTCGGTAAAATCCAATTGCTGAATAAAACTTATAGGAGTAGGATTCTATGTATTTACCATCTGTAAAATCAAACACCTAACCATGAACACTGCCACTGCCCATTTTATCTTGGGTCCCCAAAACTATATCCTTAATCCATGGTACATCTTGGATACTCTCGGGTGTACCACCAAAGGCGAGCTATGAAAGACATGATGTACTTAATAAAACATCACTAATATATCAAAAAACCTCCCATGAAATAAAATATGGTTCTGACCATCCTCTAACCATCATTCTAAAGCATCATCATGGCCAAAACGATTGCACATCACCTCTTCCTCTGAGTCTCCCCACTAAGATTCCTCCAACTACTACATCAAATAAGTATTCACCATCATTTTAAATGAACAACATCTTCTATCATCCACTCATGAATCCAAGTTAATGTTTTCCAACTCCTTCATTACTCTCTAGGGATCACCAGACTCTCAAACAACATCTTCTCTCAAAATCTTGCTCAAAGTATTAGCCACGACATTCCCTTTTCCCAAGGTGTAAGAGATGTAAAAGTCATAATCATATAAAAACATCAACCAAATACTCTGCCAAAAATTTCAAATCATGATGAGAAAATATATAACAAAAACTCTTGTGATATGTGAAGACCACAAAGAGCTCCCTAAAAAGGAGATGTCACCACAAAGTCAGGGCAAACACAATCGTTGCCAACTCTAGATCATGGGTGGCACAGTTATACTAATTGGGGTGTAACTAACAAGATCCATAAGATATCCCTTCCCTATAATTAATCAACAAAAATCCCAATACTATACAAGAAGCATCACAAAAAAACTCAAACAACACACACTCCTCATGAAACTAAAGCACTATAGAACTGACCAACATCCCATTTGAATAACTAAATGCTGCTTGGAACTGATCCATCCAAACAAAAATATGACCCTTCCTCACAAACAATTTCAAAGTGATTACAAGATGATATAAATTGGTCACAAAATTCCAATAATAGTCTACAAGACCTAGGAAATGTCCAACCTCTATGACATTCTTGGGTTCCACAAAAGAAACAAAAACCTCAACCTTTGACGGGTCTACCAACACACCCAACACAAACACCACATTCCCGATAAAATGCACCTCTCGTATCCAATACTTACACTTGTAAAAATTTCAATAGAGCAGGTGTTGTCGAAGGACCTATAAGATATATCTATGATGATATTCATACTACTCCTATGACTTCGAGTAGATAAATATATCATTAGTGAATATGATGAATAACCAATCCAATTAATAAAAGAACGTGAAGTTAATAATCCCCATGAACATAGAGAGAGTGTTCATAACACCAAACTGTAGGGCCACAAACTCAAATTTCCCATACCTGTATTTGAAGGTAGTATTTTCGATATCACCCTCCTTTACCCTCAAATGGTAATATCTATGCCTCAAGTCGATCAACGAAAACCAAATCTCCCCTCTTAGATGGTCGAAAAGATCATTTATCCTTAAAATAGGGAAACTGTTCTTGAGTGTCACCCGATATAACGTGTTTCCAGTCTGTACACAACCTCATACTACCATCCTAATTCTTAGAGAACTATACTCTAGAACCCCACAGTGACACACTAGGCCATATAAAACCCTTATACATCAAAACATCAATTTGAATCCCCAACTCCCACAACAGAGAAGGTTTTATCTAATAAAGATTCATCCAAATTGGATTAGCACTAGGAATCAACTCTATCCCAAACTCAAAATCACTTTGAGGGAGTAGTGTCAAAAAAATATCAAGGAAAAAATCCAGAAACACCCTAATGATCCTTGGAACCTCAACCACCCCAGCCTCTGTATACTCCACCAATAACTCTAGCAACATAAATAATGTGCTCCATATGTCGACTTCCTACCGGAAAACCATGCGTTACAATAAAAACCACACATTGGCTATCCACATTAGAGAAAATGATATTCCTCCATAAGTAGTTGATAAAATCACACATAAAATACAACCAGTCGATGAATAGTATAACATCATATAGATGCATATATATCAAGAAATCATCCTCACAAGACTTATGTGGCCACCTCATCAGTCTACATCCTTGGTACACACCAAATAAGTTGGTACGACCTCTAAATTGCATAGTAAATGTCACAACCCGTCCTCGGGGCCCGTGCCGTGACTACCCCAAGTCCGTCTTCCATAGGTCAGGGGATGGCGACTAGCACCAAAGGCGTAAATCCCGATAAAATGGAAGGCATTGACTTTATAAATTAAACAATCACTACAGAGTACGCAAACTGAAGTAAACACTAAGTAAACTGAGCTACAAAAGTAAGTGCTTGAAAAGTAAATGGGCCAGAATACAAAACCAACTGATGTAAAGTATAATTGAAAAGAAAGTACAGTAGTAGAAAAGTAAAGAAGCAACTCTGAGCCATCCTATGGTAATCCTACCTGAAGGGTGGGTACAGATTGTCACCTCTACTACACGGCTCCAGCCATCCGCTACGAGTACGTCCCGTCTAGTGATCCACGTCTTGGTATCGTCCATCTCCATGTTCTCCCACATCGATCAGCGCTGTCTGTCGTCTGCATCCAACACAACGTAGTGCGGGCATAGCCCGTGCAGGGGTGAGTATACACTACTCAGTATAGACCTCGAGACCCCCGAAGGTCTCCCAGAATCCACGAAGGATAAACCACAAAGGAAAAATACAATCATGAAGGGTGGGTACAGATAGTCACCTCTTCTCCACGGCTCCAGCCGTCCGCTCTGAGTACGTCCCGTCCAGTGATCCACCTTCTGGTACCGTCCAGCTCCATGAGCTCCCACCTCGATCAGCGCTATCCGTCGTCTGCATCCAATACAACGTAGTGTGGGCATAGCCCGTGCAGGGGTGAGTATACGCTACTCAGTAGGGACCCCGAGACCCCCGAAGGTCTCCTAGAATCCACGAATGATAAACCACAAAGGAAAAATACAATCAAGTGGGTTCCACTCAACTCCCACACATGGGGTTAAACCACTTGGATGTGAAATAAAATTGTAACACAATTTTTATTTCACTTTAAACTTAATCCTTTTTTTAACAACTCTTCCCGAGAAAATGCAAATCTAGAAAAGGTCTTCTTAATCAATTATTGGCGTTGCGGTTTCATCGGTGCCCTCGGATTTCGATTCCGAGCACCGGTTAAAAAGTTAGAAAAACCTTCTCGTTCTTTCATTGAACGTACCTGAGCTAAACTTCGGAAATTGATTCCGGGCACACCGGGCCTCGGAATCAGGTGCCGTAAGAAACTGCGTACTCGTAGAATCCCAAAGAATTTAACAAAAAAAATTCCTTGAAAATTACGGGTCTTTATAGTAAACACTAGGGGAACATGGTGTATCTCTTTTTCTAGTACTAGAGAATAGAGTAGAGAGGGTGAAACAAATAAGTATGAAGCTTCTTAATCAAACAAGGCACAAATATGGGTATTAAAAAAACTGATTGTACCTATGATGATCATTATCCCACTCTAGAACTCCCACCTCCACAGCATACAACTGACCATGCCCAACTCCTCTACCTCTCTGCTGATGACCACCTCCACAGCCATACTCTACTTGAGGTCCATGAACACTTGGAATATCCTGAGGTTATCCTCTGCCTACTCTATCTCCCCTCAACAAATAATAACCCTACAACTAAAATAGTCTCACTAGAAACTACTACTGAGGCTAGCATTGAACCTATCCACCACCACCAAACTAATCTTTAAGGACCAATGTCCACTGGTTTTGATGATTTCCAAGAACACTAAAGACAAATATTACCTACACAAATCCACTTGTAAGTGCACAAAAACCACTTTCCCCAGACATTTGAATGGGATGGTGCTGAGGTCGAATCCATGCTAGTCAAATCCTAGAATATCCAAGTTCTTGAGACCTTCCACTGACAACCATTCCCCTCAATGAACACTACTTTTTCCCCTATCATGGAAAACCTCCTACCAAGTGCTTCCACTAAATCACTTCCTTGTTCTTATGAACCTCCAGATATGTTTACAGTGTAAAATGAGTGAATTCATACAATATAGAAGGATGGAGTGCCTCCAAAAGACCCCTCTCATGAGACTCCTCATTTGAAAAAAGATCTAGGGAAAAGTGCATAAGGTCATTGAACTTAATTCAAAAATCCCTCACTAACATACTCACATTCTAAAGAGAAAGAATATTCTACCTTTTAACTGCTTCATGGTTGAAAATATGAACTATGTCTGAAAGTATTTCTAAAATTCTTCCCATGAATCATATTCCTTATTTTAATCTCCCAGATACAATGTAGACCACTGACGCACATCACCTCAAATCTGACTGCCTTCCAAAGGGACCCAGTACTCTGCTAGGGCCTTGCTCAAAATAAAATTTATCTCAAACTCCACCCATAATATCACTACCTCCACATCTGAAATATTTCCCTCATACTTCCCCAAATTCTACCACTGGAAATCTCATAATTCCCTCTTCCACCGATCATCCTACTTAATCAGATAAAACCACCATTAATTAATAGGGTCAGCTTGCTGAACCAAAATTTCATGAGCTACACGTGGAAAATGAACATGATCCTTAGATGAAAACAAAACAACTTCCTAATCCATGTAGTATGGAATTTCATTAAGATTCATTTTAATTCGATTTATTTATTTTAACCTTAAAACAACCCAATTTAGAATTTGATGCACTTAAATATTCTAGGTCTCTACCCAATAAGAAGGTATATCTCACTTGGTCATTCGATAATCTCAATGTTTATCCACTGGATCATAGGGGGCCCTAAAATCTTCTTCCCTTGCCGATCTCCCTAGCCTATTTCATGAACCGAGGTCAATTGAAATTGTATCTATATAAACCCATGAAATAATCATTATTCTTAACTCCAAACTCCATCCTATATCTCAACCATCACCTCCAATACCACTCTATCAAGACCCCCTTCTGCCAAAGATGTCATAATGCGGTGAGAGATAATGACCCTCGAGTCCCGCCTGCAGTAGGCCCCGGGTTGGTGACTAGAACCAAGGGTATAAAAATCTCATAAAATGGGTGGGATTTCCAACTATAATGTAAATATAATTGGCAGATAAGATGAATCAACCACAAGAAACACCATGTCATAATATAAAAAGAATCCAAAACCATCCCACAATGCATGTATAAATAAAACTGATATAGATAAAATTCTCTAAAAGAAAATACATTGAAGAAAATCTAAAGCAGCAACACATTATCTATCCAAGGTCCATGAAAGTAATGTCCAACATGGTCTACATAATACTCTTAGAAACATGAAAATCAGTTTATATACATAGGTTGAGAATACAAGTATACTTAGTAGGGAAAACCAAAGTCTCTTGTGCACATGTTAAAGAAGCATACCAATGCACCCATGAGATAATAGAAAAAATAACATCACCTAAATAGTTTATCTATCCATCCCAAAATAAATAATCCATGATAAAAAAATAATTCAATCTAAGTATAATAACATAATAGGAAGCATATAGATAAAGGTTACCCTGAACATCTTCCATGTTATTATTCCACTCTCACACCCCAATGATGTACATCATGGAAATCCCATATCTTCTGAATACTACACAACCCACAAGAATTATCACACAACATAACCCCCATAGACACCTGTGTTTGCCACACCACAATCACAACCACATCACATCTCACCCAAAAACACATAGCCCCCAACACATCCACAACCATAACTGGAGTAGTAGGGTATTATAAACATGATGTAAATCAACCTCATGCCCTCCTACTATCATGAATGACCCCCATCATAATCCATATCATCTAATCTCATCACACTCATATATACCTGGGCTATGTCACATATTTCAAAAATACACCGGGTCTCTCCACCCCAAAAGCACAACCCCATCACATCTCACACAAAGAAACCTTGTGTAAGACCCCTAGTTTTTATGAATTAATTGGTTTTTGAACAAATTAAAATTCTTTGATGGATTACATTACACCCTACACCGAGTTAAGATTTATTTATATACAACACCAAGTAAATATTTCACTGCACGTAACTCTTGTTCAGTTTTTATGACATGTAACACTGATTTTAGCTTGAATTACATGCAATACTAAGTTTGTATCATGGTACACACAATTCCAAGTTTTTCTTACTGTATACACAACACCGAGTTTAAATCAAACATGACATACTATTGTTATGATAGATTTAAACTAGTCGTTGGAATGGCGTATATAAATATGATTAACTAAATTATGAAAATATGGTTTATAAATGTTTATAAGATGATTTCTTTAGTGACCAGTTAACTAGAAATGACAATAAAACTCTTATGAAAATATAGGAAATAATTTTTTGTAAAATTATTTTTATTCAATAAAACAGGTATCACCTCAAAAAATAAATTATACCACACTTAGTGAATTATATTTAAGGAAATGAATATAGTATATATGTAATTACCCATTCCTAGAAGCCCAGATTTGTTACCTTAGTTTATTAAAATGGAATGATTAAAAGGTATCAAATCCTAGAGGACTGATCAGTTTAGCAGTCTTTGAAATCCATATTACATACATGATACCCTTGATACATTGGAAAATGGAAAATAAAAACAAGATATATAATAAAATGAAATAACAACACCTTGAATCTCATTCAAAGGATTCCTCTTCATAACCTGGGTAAAGGAATCATAGTAAGGGTGAGCTCAAATTATCAATAAGGTTATGTAAAGAGGAATAAATAAGGAACCAATAGAAATAAACCAACATGTATAGATAAATTACTTATAACAAATTTTATTCAAATAACTAGATAAGTAAATATCAATATGGAAATGTGAGAAACTAAAAAATATATATTAAATCAATAAATTGAAAATGAAAAGAATCCATAGATATGTCGATGAAAACTATCATGGATAAAAAATAATAATTGAATTCTCAAAAAATCCAATTCTTAATTATCACTTTTCATGTTTCTTATGAACATGATGCCTTTACCATTAATAATTTTTTTAAATATTTTAATTTATCCAACTAATTATTCTCATGAGACTACTTATGCATCGAGGGGATTTCATTAACTTATCCCCAACCTATAGGGATTAACTTAATGTGTCCCCAACCCGTATATTGAATTTCCAAATCATTCCTTATATATAAAATAAATAATGTTCCTTATAAAATATACATATTGAATAATGAATAATGATTTATCAATAATACTTTAGTGGAGGATTAGTAACAACAATGGTTGTTGACATTAAAACATTCTTGGGGAAAGATAATCATTAAACATTCAAAAGTGTCACATACCACTTTGAAACATCTAAATAACAATTCCCCATGAATTAAATGAAACATAAAATATAATGAGAACAATTATATTAATTATATAACATGTCAAAGATAATTCTATACACCAAATAAAAGTGAGTTGGTGTATAAAAAAAATAAGTATCTATGGAATGTAAATTGAGATGAAATCCCTTACCTTGAGTTTGAATTGTCACATGCTCCTTTATCTACCTAGATAATAAACTTATGTTAATTATCTAATTACTTCATAACCATTTTCATGTTTATAATTACTTTTATTTCACTTATTACAATGTTGTATACACTATTTAAACAATTAAGTTTATGTCAGTTGTTTTGACCAAATTGGGTTCATGTGTTAAAATAACTTTGGTAGGTCAACTATGGTCAAAGGGATCATTACATAACATCTCCAGAATAATAAACATGACATAATTATAATATTTTTACATAAATTATACTTTTAAAATCAATAATTAAATATAGTTATGAAAAATTAACCAATGTTACAATCATGGAGACGGTTGGTCGTACGTATGCATGAGTAACATTCCCATTTTTCAATGATCATTATGAAAAGAAGGTAAGTAATATTATATCTTTCTAGAATTATCATTATATATAAATTTAAATTTTATTTAATCATATATACTTATATATAGAACTATTGTTATTTAAAATTAATTACATCGTGTCGAGGAGGTGGTAGTCCACACATCCATGAATGATGTTATCAATTTTTAAGTGTCTGTGAAAGGGTAATAATGAAAATGAGATATATTATATTTTAAAAAAGGTAATTATGTCATTAAAATCATATATATGTTTTATATTTCACATAATTTTAATAGAACCCATACTTTGTATGTTCCACTTATAGTGTGAATGAATCACATCGCTTTGATGGGCGGTAGTCCACACTTTCACAAATGATATTATCATATTTACTCAAAAATGAAAAGTGTAGGGGTATGCATTATAAAATAATTAATTAAGAATAATTACATAATAAATATCTTATATAAAATATATAAATATATTTTCCATCATATTTCCCATCCATGAAATGCGATAACAGAAAAATGAACAATCATCATTTCATGAGGTGGTAGTTCTCCGTACACATAAACAGTATGTTTTTTACCAATTAGACGGAGGTGTGTGTAAGTGTAGTTAGAAAACATATAATAAATAAATATAATTATATTGAGGATAATATTTTTTTAAATAATAATGGAATAAGTATAATTTAAAATGTGGAAAAATAAATAAAACTTGAGAGCTTAAGGAAAGATGTTACTTCTTAACCAGGCAATTCCTTTTGGTTTGTTCCAAAAGGATAACTTGGATTGATTACTACACAAGTGAAGGATTATAGGATTATGGGAGTTATTTTGAGGATATATTTTTTCATATATTTTCAAAACCTAAGTTGTTTGAGATATGTGAGGAAGTGGTAGGGTGGTGGCCTTTTGTATCGGAGGAAAAGGACTCACTTGGCATTATTGAAAACAAGTCAGGTGTACCCAACTTTTTACATTAAAAAAGTCATCGAAAAAAAAATAATGGAAGATTTATGGATGATTTATGTACATAAAATTGGTGTTTTAAATTTTTATAGGTCATTTGGGCCCTTATGATAAAGGTTTAGTCCTTTGTTAAGCTTAATTTTTCCATTATAATTATAATTTATTTTAAATAATTTCACTAATTTTTTTTGGTAAAAAACTACGTTGAACTTATTAGAAATTAGAAATTATTATGATTTCAAATATTGGATCCATTTTTTAAAATTAGAATAATATAATTTTTAGAAAATAATTTAAATTTTACCATACAGACTGGACGACAATGCATATTTTTAAAGTAAAAAACATCCAAAATAATGCTAAGTTTTTTTACCTAATTTGAAAGTGAAATTGATTAAAATGAGATAAATATGATTAAATGATAATTAATTGATATAATTTGACATTAAAAAAAATAAAAATTTCATTTTATAGTATTAATAAATTAGATGGAAAATCAGTTTTGAATTAAAATTCAGTATTTTTCACTATTCATTAAAAAATGAAAATTCACAGAAATCTATCAAAAATTAACACTAAGATATTTTTTATGTTTCTATTTTAAATATGAATTTTATATTGACATATTAAATATAAAAAAGGTTCAAAATTTAATTTAAAGTAGGTTCTCCATTAAAAGGCGGTAAAAGTGCCTTTATAAAAATATAGTATTTTATGTGTAATATTAGGTTTGTTCTTATCTTGTGCCTACCAAATATATTTTATGAGTGTAAAAATATTTGGTTGGATATTTAATAAATAAATTTACTATATAAACTCTCTAAAATTGTTAAAATTTAATTGATTGTTCAAAACGTAACTAAATAACATTTTTTTTAAATCAAGTGTTGTGTGTATTGTAAATCTATCAATAAAATTAAAATTATTCTAAAAGGAAAATATGGTAATGTATTGAGGTTATACATTACTACCTGCTACAAAAATTTCTTCCTCTAAATTTTAGGGTTATTACCATAAAAAATATATGGGTAGTTCTCCTTCATATAATCCTATGGTTCCCATGTTGCTTTATCCATTTTGTGGCTTCTTTAGAAAACTTTACAAGACGAGTCATCCAATTCATCAATATAGGCTCTTTGGTATCAATAATCCGGATGGGTTCTTCACAATATTGAAGTTCAAGTTCCAAATATATCTCATCATAGATGATAACATGTTTTGGGTCTAGCATGTATTCTTTAGCATAGATATTTGGAACACATCATGTACCCTTGAATTATTTGGAGGAATTTATAAATGATAAGAATCAACTCCAACCATTTCAAGAATTTCAAAGGGTCTAATGTACCTAGGTCTCAATTTTACTTTCTTATTGAATCTGATAACATCATTATATGTAGATATTTTCAAGAAAATATGATCACCCATTTTGAACTCTAAATATTTCCTCCAATTATCAACATATCTATTTTTCCTACATTGAAAAGTTTTAATAAGATATTGAATATAATTTAATTTTGTCATCATCTCTTCAATAAGTTTGGGGCCTATGAGTTTTCTTTCACCAACGTAATCCCAAAAAGTTGTAGTATGATTTCTCTTTCCATATAATGCATCATACGACGCCATTTGAATATATGAATGGAAACTATTATTATAGGAGAACTCTACCAAAGGTAAGTAATTATCCCACATACATTGAAACTTGAGTGAAAATAATCTAAACCTGTCTTCCATTGTTTGAATTGTCCTTTAAAACTTTATATATGTTTGGGGATGGTAGGAAGTGCACAAATGATGCTCGGTGTCGAGAGCCTTCTAGAGAATTTTCGATAATTTCAATGTAAAGTGGGGATCTCGATCTAAAAAAATTGATAGTGGTGCACCATGAAGTCTTAAAAATTCATTAAAATTTATCCTTTAAAGTCTCTCTAGAGGAATTTATTCCCTTATAGAAAGGAAATGAGAATATTTGGTTAGTGGATCAACAATAACCCATATTGAATTATTCTTTGTAGGAGTATTTGATAGTACTATGACAAAATATATAGTAACATCATCGCATTTGCACATATAAATAGGAAGATGATACAAGAATCCTTTAGGATGCTACCTCATAGCCTTCACTTGTTGACAAACCAAACATCTTGATACATAATCAGAAATTTCCCTCTTCATGCTATCCCACCAAAAATGTTCCTTCAAGTCTCTATAAATAATTTTTCTACTTAGGTGAATAAGTAAATTTGAGTTATGAGAATCATCTAATAACTCCCTTTTTAATTCAGGTATATATGTAACACATAGCCTTTTTAAAAAATTTAGAAAACCATCTTCACAAATAGTCTGCTAATTTTCCTTCATTCACACCATTAATTTTATTCTATAAGTCTTCATAATAAAATTTAGAATTCTTTATCCTTTCTAATAAATTTGGATTTGAAATCATTTAATTTTTTTAATGTATCCCCTTCCTTGGAAATTTCCATATCCAACATTACTAGATCCATGAACAAAGGATCCTTCTCAATCCATATTTGGGTTAGAACTCCTAGATCCTTGCTACTCAAAGAATCTTTTTCCTTATTCACTTTCCCTGAGTGGTAGTGTACATAAAAATTATAATACTTGAGTAATTAAAGACATCTCCTTTGTCTCAAGTGGAGATATTTCTATAAGAATATGTATTTTAGGCTCTTATGATCTGAGTATATCTCACATATTTCTCCATAGAGATAATGACTCTATATTTTCAAAGTGAATATTACAGCCGCTAAATCAAGATCATGGTTTGTATAGTTATATTCATAAGGATTTAATTTTCTTGATTCATAAGCAATAAAATTATCATTTTTAATTAGGACATACCCAAGTCCCATCTTTAAAACATCACTATAAATGAAAAACCCATTACTCCTAGATGGTAGAGTCAAAATGGAGGCATTGACTAATATTCTATTTAGTTCATCAAAGAATTATTTAAATTCCCTTGAATAGTCAAGCATAACCCCTTTACGTGTAATCTTGGTTAGAGGGTTATCTAATTGAGCAAAGTTATGAAAAAAATCTCTAATAGTAACCTTCCAAACCAATGAAACTACATACCTTGATTATTTTGTTGGTGTAATCCATTCTCTAACTACCTTTTTCTTTGTAGGATCTTCTGATATTCAGTCCTTGGAGACAATAATGCTAAGAAAATAAACTTCTTGAAACAAAAAAAACATATTTATATAATTTCCCATATAAATCTTCTCTTCTAATAGTCTTAATAATTATCTTCAAATGATTCTCATAGATTACATAGATTTTAGAATACTCCCAAATATCATCAAGGAATACCAAAAAAATCATTAATGTATTCCATGAATACTATGTTCATTAATTCTATAAAATTAGAGGGTGTATTAGTCAGTCTAAATGGAATTACTCTAAACTCGTAATGTTCATTGCTCGTCCAAAAATCTATATTCGGAATGTATTCATTCTTCACTCACAATTAGTGATACCCATAATGAATATCAATATTTGAAAAATATTGGGATCCATGAAGTTGATCAAACAATGCATCAATACGAGGTAGAGGATACTTGTTATTTATTTTATAGGAATTGATTTCCCAATAATCAAATCACAACCTCTTGGATCTATTTTTCTTTTTTAAAAAGTGGATAGGGGCTCCTCATGATGAGAAACTAGGGTTAATAAGTCCCTTATTACCTAAATCCTATAGTTGTTTCTTTAATGATACTAATTCCATAGTGTAAATTCTATAGGAAGTATTTCATATTGGAATTGAATTGGGTATTAAATCAATGGAAAATTCAACTTCACACTATGGGGGATGTCCAGGAAATTCCTCATGAAATACATCAATGTATTCCCACACAATAGGAAAATGTTCAGTTTGAAGATTACCTCCTTCGTCACTAGAAATGTTTTTCTCTTCTTCCCCAATAATTTCATTCAGTAGAGCTACTAGGGATGGCTCTATATAAGAATCATGTGAGTAATCTATTACTCTAAAGATACTGAATTCTACATTTTCTTCATAAATTGTAATATCCATCCACTGGTAATAAATTTTTGCATCATATTCTTAGAGCTAGTCCATAATGAGGATAGTATCAAAGTCAATTAAAGGTATGATAACAAGTTCAGAAAGTAAAGCATGTTTATGTGTCATAATGCGGACTATAAATCACATTTTTGTTTTAATTATACCTCCCTTTTGATTTTTAATAACATATCTCTTATTAAATCAAAAGGGGAATGTCTAATTTTCTTGGAAAACTAGGTAGATATAAAATAGTCTGATGATAGAGAATAAAAAAAAATTAATGCCTAATTTGGAAGATAGAAATAGTGTACCTTCCATGACATCATTTTTCACTCCAACCTATGTCTTAGTGATCACGTATGCCTCTACATCTCCACTTGGACTCTTTTATGGTAGATTACCTTGATTTATGGGGAATTCATTTGAATATTTCCCCATCTCCCTATAGGTAAAACATTGAATATCAGTGTTTTCCTTCTTCTCTTATCAGTCTTTAATATGATGGGGCTTTTCTCCACATTTAAAACAAACTTACAATCCCTTCAAGCATTACCCAGTGTGATTTTTCCCACAGTTCCCACAATGTGGGAATTTTTTCATTCCCTTCTTCTTTTTTGACACATTCCCTTTTCATGATGTTCAGAATACCTCTTCTTCTCTTTATTTCACTTGAATAGATAGGATCTCCAGAATTCCTTCTCTATTTTTATGGAACGTTAAATTATATCTTCATATGATGAGAAAGGGTGAGAAACCAGTTCCCTTCAAAGATTTGGATTAATACCTTCCATGAAGTAGTCAATCATGCATTCTATGTTTCGTATGTAATCCGTATCATATCTGGATAACCTTGTAAATGTATCTTCATAATCTGAAACAATTTATTATTCATTTTTCTTTAATATAAGGTAATTTATATTCATCTCTATTTCTAGATCACAAGGTAAGTATTTATCAAAGAATGTATCCTTAAAATTTATCCATTCCATGAGTTCAATTTCATCTTCCTCCCTTTTATTATGGACAAAAGTCCACCACAGATCAATATCACCTTACAGAAAAAAGAAAAAAAGTGTAACATTTTCCATTTCACTATATCCCAATGTCATAATTTTTTTTTCAAAGACTTAATATATTTCTTAGCTACAATTGTATTGGTATTCCCACTAAAAGATGCAGTCTTCTGTCACATAAAGTGATCCATCATAGAAGATTCTCTCTGTGGAATAGGATGATCCATGTGGGAAAGGTTATTTATCATAAAATTATTATGTTTCCATAATATTTCCATGATTTTCTCTATTCCAATACCAGCTATATTGGTTTCCTCAATAGGGAAGTCTCTACATTTTCCATGAGTATTTACAGTATTCGTCCATCCAGGCACCATTTTTAAAAAATAACATATACTAAATTATTTCATCAAATTTGAATATAAAATTCCAAATATGATATAGCACATAATATAAATTTATGCATTTCAAATCCTAGAATCATAAAACTTGGTTACTTTGGGGAAATATTTTCTTTCAAATCTTTTATACTGGTAGGTGAATGAAATTTGAACCATCCTATGCATATCCCCTAGGAGTATCAAACTAAGTGCCCAGTAAGGCCCGTTTTCATGTACCAATTTACACCAAGTCAGGATCAACACACCTTGTCAAAGTTGTTACTCCTAGGTACATATCTTTCTGAACCACATCCACTTGTAATATCTAGACATGGATGTTTTTCTAGATATACACACATAATATCTATCTTATCAAAATTATAGTATTTTATTCTATTATTGTCTTAAATGTCTATCTTAGTTTTATGTTACTTAATCAATGTTTTCTAAATCTAGTTTTCAAGGTTTCTAGTAAAATTTAATTAATACTAGATATAACATGCTGAACCCATAAGCCAGAAGCATGTGCCTTAGTTTATTATATTAGCAGATCACATGGAATCAAATCCAAGAGTACCTATCCGTTTAGCAATATTTGAATTATATATTATATACATGATAGCCATAATACATTGGCCATTAGAAAATAATAACATGATAAATAATAAAATGAAATAACAAAATCCTTTAAACCCATTAAAAGGATTCATCTTCATAACCTGAAGAAAGGAAACGTGGTAAGAGTGAGCTCAAATGCTCAGTAAGGGTAAGTAAAGAGGAATCAATAATGAATAAATGTAAATAAACCAACATGGAATGTTAAATAAATTATAACAAATTCCATTCCAGTAAATAGATAAGTAAATTTCAATATATAAATGTGGGAAACTAAAAATACATTTCATTTAATCAATTAACTTAAAATTAATTGCATCCATAGATATGTCGTTGAAAAATATCATTGATAAATAAAAATAATGTAATTACCAATGAAGGAAATGATTAATTATCACACATCATGTTTCATGGGAACATGATACCATTAAAATTAATATATAGTTCAAAATATTCTGATTTGGCCAACTAATTTGTCTCGTGAGACTACCGATGCATCAAGGGGATTGCATTACCCAGTCCCCAACATGTAGGGCTTTCCTTAAACGGCCCCCAACCCATGTATTCCATGTCCAAAGCATTGACCATATATAAAATAAATAATGTTCCTTATAGAATATACATATTGAATAATGGATATAGATTTATCAATAATACCTCATTGGAGGATATGTAACAACAAAGGTTGTTGACATTAAAATATTCTTGAGGGAAAATAATCTTCAAACATTCCAAAGTGTCACATACCTCATTGAAACATTTAAATAATAATTACCCATGAATTAAATTAAACTTATAATATCGTGAGAAGAATTATATTCATGATATAACATTTCAAATTTTAGTGTATACACCAAATAAAATTGAATTGGTGCATAACAAAAATAAGTCTCGATGGAATGTAAATTGAGACAAAATCCCTTACCTTGAGTTCAATGTGTCACATGTTCCATTATATACCTATATAATAAACTTATGTTAATTTTATAATTACTTCATACAATTTTTCATGATTATAATTACTTTTATTTAACTTTTTACCATGTTGTATACACCTACCTAAACAATTATTTTTACGTCGAGTGTTTGGACCAAATTCAGTTCATGTGTTAAAATAAAATTGGTAGGTCAAAAATGTTCAAAGGGGTCATTATATAACATATCCAGAATAATAATCATGAAATAATTACCCTATTTATACAACAGTTATAATTTTAAAATCAATCATTAAATATGGTTATGAAAAATGAACCAATATTACAATCAATGAGACAATAGTCCATATGTACACATGAGTAACGTTCCCATTTTTAAATGATCATTATGAATAGAAGGTAAGTAATATTATATCTTCCAAAAATTATAATTATATAATTTATTTCATGTTATTTAAAAAAATATTCTAATAAATCTAATTCTTGTAATGTAAAAGGAATCGCATCATGTCTTGAAGGCGGTTTTCCACACATCCCCGAACGATGCTATCACTTTTTAAGTGTGTGTGAAAGGGTAACAAAGAAAATGATATATATTATATTTAAAAATTTTGAATTATGTCATGAATATCATATATATGTTTCTTATTTCATATATTTTTAATTAAAACCATCCTTTATACATTCCATGTATAGTGTGAATGAATCACATCTCTTTAAGGGGCATTAGTCCACCCTTCCCCAAACGATGTTATCGTATTTACACAAAATTTAATGTATAAGGGTATGTGTTATAAAAAATTAATTATGAATAAGGAAATAATAAATATAATTTATAACATATATAAGAAGAGTTTCCATCATAATTCCCATACTTTAAAGTTGGTAAATGAAAAACGAAAAACCATCATTTTGTGAGGTGGTCGTTCATCATACGCATAAACAATTTGTTCGATACACATTAGATAGAGGCGTGTTTAATTGTAGGTAGAACTATTAGAATAAAATAATATAAGTATATTTAGTATAATAGGTTTTTAAATAATCATTGAATAAGGATAATTGAAAGAGTATACACACAAATAATACTAGAGAGCTTGAGGAAAGAAGTTACCTCTCAATCGGGTAACTCCTTTTGGTTTGTACCAAAATGATTCTTTGGAATGATTCCTTACCAAGGTAAGGATGATAGGATTATGGTAGGTACATTTAGGATATATTTGGGAATATATTGGATGAATATATGTGGTTTGAGAGGTGTGATGAAGTGGGAGGGGTGGTGGCCTCTTATAGGGGAGGAATGGACTCACTTAGAATTTTTTAAAACAAGTTAGGTGTACCCACATTTTTACAAAAAAAAAGACATAAAAAACCAAAAAAACTAAATAATTTCAGGTTCATAGAACATGTATGGATATCCAATTTCTGTTGTAAAAGTATCTAGGTCATTTGGGCCCTTAATTTAAAGGTTTAGTCCTTTGTTAAACTTAATTTTGCCTAAATAATTGTAATTAATTTTAATTACTTTCATTGTTTTTTTGGTAAAAAAATTTGACCTTATTATACATTATAATTTTTTTTATTCAAAATAAGTAGTCAATTTTTACAAATTTAAATCACAAAAGTGGCATAAATTAATTTAAATTTAATCCCTCATAAGGGACAATAATCTAGGGTTTTAAAGTAAAAATGTCCAAAAGTTTGCTAAGTTATTATACCCAATTTCAAAGTGATATTGATTATAATGATCTAAATTGTATTAAAGGTTAAATAATTTATACAATTTTTCTTTAAATATAATTAAAAATATAATTTAATACTAAAAATAAATTTGATGAAAAAGCATTTTTGAATTAATGTTTAGAATTTTTCACTATTAATTAAAAAATTAAACATCATAGAAAAATTATTAAAATTCACCCTAAGATAATATTTATATTTATATTTTAAATATGAATCTCATTTTTACATATTAAATTTATAAAAGGTTCAAATTAGATTTAAAATAGGTTCTCTATTAAAAGGTGGTAAAAGTCACTATATAAAAATATAGTATTTTATTTTTATTATTGAGTTTGTTCTTATATTTTGCGTATAAAATATATTTGATGAGTGTAAAAATATTTTTATGGATATATAATTTATAAATTTACTATATAAACTCTCTAAAATTGTTAAAATTTAATTGACTGTTCAAAATGTGACTAAATAGTGTTTTGTTTAAATCAGGTATTGTGTGTATTGTAATGCTATAAATAAAATTAAACTTATCCTAAAAGTAAAATATGGTAAATTATTGGGGTGATACAATATATTCATTAAACTATTTAACCATCATATTATGTATTTTCTATAAAATATATGATAATAAATCAAATTGTATGCTTAAAAGTTGTATTTTGTTTACTAAAAAGTGATTTTGATAACTTTTTATAGAAAAACCATATTAAAACTTCTTTATAAAAAATTTAAATTTTTTTGTTATAAAATAAAATTAACTTTTGAAATATTAATATCACAAATATATTATGGATAATTTCTGGTATTTTTCTGAGAATTTTTATTTTTATGAATAGGGAAAACATCTGATTTTTAATTGAATAATTGCATTTTGTTCAAATTATTTATATAGTTACATTATATTTTAAATTTGTTTTAAAGTTAAATTTATTAAATTATACAAATATATTAACCCAATTTAGGTTATTGTAATCAATTTCACATTTAAAATGGATATCAAAACATTTTAAACCTTTGAACTTTTCTCCTTAAATAACCTGATGTCTCGCCGTGTGTGGAGGATTAATATTAAATCATGTTTTGAAACTTCTAAAAATTGAATTTGAAAAAATGTATTCCATATTTTGGATAATAGGAATTTATTTTATATAATTAGTTCAACTCAATTTTTTACCAAAGTGATTAGTGAAAACAATTAAAATTAATCACAGTGATTAAGGTAGAAAATATTTTACCATGTGACTTCACTTTAAACTTAAGGGACCAAATGTACTAGAAATTTTCAATAACCTGTTATCTGGACATATTTAGACCTTTTAACTTAAAGGATCGATTTTTGGGCATTATTTGAGCATTTATACATGGAAAAAACTTGGTTGGAATTCCCTCTTTAAAAACTTTAAATGTTTTCCACTCACCCCACTTATAAAAGTTCCTTTCCTATTCATGCATCTCAAGACTTTTGGTTCTGAAAAACCCTTAACAAATCACCACCCAAAAACACCCCCTTACCCATAAAAATTCAATACTTACATTTGGAAAAAATAGAAATAATAATTCCTTTTGTGGAAACCAAAAGGAGTTACCCAAAGAAGAGATGACATTCATAAATGATCACTTTTGTTTTTTTTCTAAAACCCCATTAATTATTATTATATCATGAATATATAATTACCTCATTACAGTCAATATATTTATATGTTTTAATGTTAATGGTGTTACCTAAAACTTTACAAACTTCAATTAAATTTGATTCACAATCATTGTTTGCGTGTATAGAGGACTACCACCTCACGAACTGAAGTCGTTCTTTCTTACATTTCCACATTTCGAGGATGGTAATAATGATGGATTTATAGTTTATATGTTATTTTAATGATATTTATGATCTCCTTATGCTTGATAAATTTTTATATTAGCCATAAATTTCTTATTTTTATTTTGTGGGAATACAATAACATCATTCGTGTGTACGAGGGACTACTGCCATGCGAATCAATGTGATTCATTCACGCTTTACATGGAATATATTAAGGAGGGATTAGAAAATATAGATGATATATATGACACAATAATGGAATATATATATATATATATATTTGTGTTTGTGTCTATGTTTGTGTGTGTGTGTGTGTGTGAGTATATTTACCATTTACATTTCTTTCATTCAATATGATAAGAAAATAGAAACAACGTTCATGTGTACGTATGTCCTACCATCTACATAAATGTTGTTTTTCATTTCCTATCTCAAAATTTTATGAATTACCATAAAAACATATATAATAAATATATATGATATTTATATCATGGTTCTCATTCTAGATATGATGAAATTAGGTTCAATATAAGATAACCAAAAATAATAGGTCAAAGAATATATGAAAAAACAAAGTGGTTATTACCTGAGACGTAACATTAGCATTAAATTGTGAATAAGTGGTAATATAAAATCATAAGAAAAATTATATGATATGATACATACGAATATCTTTCTTTGTTATATTTCTAGTAAACATATATTTATTTTACAGGAAATTTGAACGAGTACAATAGAAGTTAAGACTTAAGGTAAGTGTTTCCTCATTTCACTTTTATTTTCGTGAGATGTATGTCATATCCACCACTTATTTTTTTTGTTTTCTATATATACTACCAATTAATGTATTTTATTATTATTATCCTTAAATTTATGAGTATTTACATATCCATTTTAGGATCTCTCTTTCATGGGGCATATGGTACAAAAGTAAACGAATCAGTAAGGGATCTTTGTCTCACTTTTTTACTTTCATGCGACACATGTCATATTCACCGCCTATTACCTTTTGTTTGTTTTGTATATTTCCCTATAAAATTTTATATAATTAATCTATCAAATTTCATGATAATTAATGTTTCCATTTATATAAATATTCTATAGATATTATGATTCAAAAGTTACTCAATCAATAAGTTATTTGTTTCTCAATTTTCCATCATTCAAACGTACGTTATGTTATGCACCTATACTCTGTCACAAGGTGTATATACAGCTCATTTAACATGTAATATCGTGAATAAATCTAGAATATAGATATTTAAAGTCTAATTTTATTTTACTCTTTCATTGGGATTATGATTCAATGTTAGAAAAGTTGTGAGGAGTTTATGTTATAATCTCATCGTTTATCAGGATTGTTTATGATCATATCTCCAATACTGAAATATTATGATATACCTCTTAATAATTCTCATGAATGTTATTCTCCTATTATTATTCATGATATATTCATGTGATGGTACCATTTATCTACTCTTTGGTACTAGATATAATTAATAAAATGGCTTTAATAAAATTATACTTTATTTCTCTATTCATTCAGAAATATGTTTTACTCCAAAACTATGTTTTATAAAGAAAATTAAAAAATATTTTAGCCACTTAAAAATGATTTATCAATGAAATTTTTACAAAATTTTCTCAAAGGATTATTTATATCATTTTCAAAACAATTTCCATTTTTATTTTACTAAAAATGTGAAAAGTATATTTTTATAACATGGATGACATGAACAATATTTCCCACTATCATGACCACTATAGTTTTTCAAGATTCCCTTAAAAGATTCCAAATATATTTTAAAAAATAAAGTATTGATGAAATTTTTATGTTTAAAAATTTCATTAAATGATATTTACATGTTTTAAATTGTTATTTTTACATTGTAGGTCATCCCAATCCAGAAAAAATATGTATCTGGGAGGTCTTCCCAAGACTGAAATGAGAGGGTACACATGAGGTCATCTGTATCCCGAAATAAGAGGGTACAAGGGAGGTCATCCCAATCCTAGAGATGGTGAATAGGTATGTAACCTTGATATAAGATATTATATTCTTATATGTATTCCCCAAATTCTTTATATTATTCCAATTTTATACTCTCATGTATCATGTTCATTGATTATAATATGATTCGTGTATTATGAACTACCAATCTTTATTCCAGGATTTATGATAATGTTATTTGGTATGCATGGCATGATTTTAAAATTTTATGCTCATGTTCTCATACTCTTATTCTCATTTTATGCTTATGTATCATGTTTTTGTACCCTTACTGGGTATCTAATCTCACCATTTCATATGTTTCCTTTCACTGGGTTATAAAGAAAAGTTTTAAGTAGGATTAATAACAGAGAAGATATTTATTAGATAAGATCATTTACCAAGTTAAATGACTATGATTCCATGTATCCAAAGACACTATAATATTATGAACTCAAACATTTATCTTTTTAATGTAATGAATATTCATATAAAAAGATGCAATTTCCATGTATGACAAGCCTTGGGTCACTATACATGGGCTCGCACAACTTCCATCTATTGCACTATCAGACATCCATCCATCACAGCATGTTCAATACCAACCTTTGATGGGAGAGAGAGTGGGAAAGTGAAGGTTCCCAAAAATTCTTCCTCCTCACCAAATGTTGGAAAAAACACCCCCTACATGACTACATAGTTGTCGGCACATAGTTCTCAATGTGGGTGGGTGCATATAGAAATAAAAGAGAATTCAAAAGTACATACATATAGCCACACACAATACCATCCTATGGGTTTACAATCAAACACTTAAAACTCACAACCATTCCACTTTCACTTATATCTATAAATTGATAACACCACAAAAACCACAAGCCACATCACACAACCTACCAATTTACATTATCCATACCATTTTCTTCCTTATTAAGCATCAACCACATTAAACCATATAACCTTCATTATTTTTTAATTAACCATTTCCATCCTAGTAGCCAAAGAAAACCCCATCCATTTCATTCATTATTAAAGAATTATGTATTCCATAACTACTTGGGCATATAGAACAATGAAACAACACATCACAAGAAGTCCATCACTTCAATCAAACCATCGCCTCGTCGCCCCACAAGCATGGACAAACAGTCCACCACCTCTCCTCCCCAAAATCACCACCAAATAAAACCACTAGATCACCACCCCAAAATCATTTCCAAACATTAACCACCCGACCTCGAAAAAATCATAGTCAAACAACAACCACCTCACCACCCAAAAACTATGAAAAAACAACCACCACCTCACACCCAAAAATCATGGTCATCAAACAATCAGCCCCATATACCCCAACCATAGATCATCCACACATCTTCACCCCACAATCATGGTCACACATCACAACACATAAAGGATAATTTTACATATTTACAGAGGTTATTTTATCACATTCCATTTTATTTTAGGGGTGTTATTTCACAAACCAAAATCCCAGGGCAACCGCTTTATTAGCCAAATATAATTGGTTGATCAATTTCCATTTTATAGTGATATCAAATAATCACAAAAAAAGAAGTGGTTGTAGAACATATCATCCATCACAAAAAATACCCAAAAGTACACAATTTTAAGAGGGGCATCAAATCTGTACAATCACAATATCACAATAACATCAAAGTGGAAAAAATCTGAGAATTATCCCCTTTACCCGTTCAATTTCAATTATCTAATTATTTATACATAATTAAGCCGGTAAAACCATAACCCATAGGAAAACCAGACTAAACCCCTCCTGCATGATACACAAAAAAGAGAAACTACAGATTCCCTATCCCAAAGAATCTTTTTCGACTCGTTGCGCACTACATCGTGAAGAAGAAACACTAGAAAACCATAACCACACCATGAGAACCCACAGATAAACCTACACTACACCAAATATCAATTAATATACAGCCTAACTCACACCCCAAACCAAAATCAAACCACCACATCGGGTTCCTAGGAGAAGAAAATGATAGAAAAAAATGATAATGGGAGAAGAACTTACCACAAATTTCCTAAAGGGGTAAAATGAAACCAATATATCGAATCAGAAGGTAGGGGATAGAATATACCTCAAAATATCCTAGGGCTCACCAAAAATTGAGATGGAGGAGGTTTCATCATAATGAATGAAAATCATCCCTGGCATAAACATAAAATATGGAAACTCACTAGTTTAATGTCGTGTAACCATTACATGGTGTGAAATCTGAGGGATTTTGAAATTTTCATGTTTCACCAAAAAAACATGTCGCATCGGCCTTTAATTAATTTTTTTTTGAATTTAACTTACATGAAATGTAATCAATATCATGAATTTACCCCTTAGTTGTGTGCAACTCATGAACCACTTGGATACACAAGCTGTGAACCACATTTACACATTGTGAAATCATTACATGATGTGAATTCTCCACTACAGCACCCCTGCAGCTCTAACATCCACCAAATACTCCCATAACCCCCCCCCCCAAACACCTTAAACCACCTAAACTGGAAAAGTAACAGACTAGAAAGGGACTAGATATTATAATTACATGGTAGATGAACAAATATAATTACCATTAATTCACTAGGTTTTATATTTGAATACATTGATGAAGTTGGTCTCTGGATGGAGTTGTATCACAAAATATACTTAATGAGAACCTAGGTTTCATGGGAAAAAGGGAAAATATGAATTAGAATTGGAGGGAACTATAATTAAAAGGAATGGTTGGAACTAGAAATATTTATGGTGTGAAAGATGAGTTCACATCATGAGTATTTGGGATATCCACATACATCTAAATTATTGTATCCTCAATTGAAAACCTTGAAACCCATTCACGGAGTAAATTTAATTTAGAGAAACCTCCCATAAATAATTCGCATCATGAATTCAACATTCACATAATAAATAAACTCCTATATCCATATTCTATATTTCTATCTAATTTCTCCTTCATCCACTATCATTAATTCAACCTAAGCACTCCTAATATAAAAGTCACAACATAAAAAATGGATGTACGTCGAGCCGGGGGTGTCACATATTAGGTACCAAACTGGGTGATGGAAAAAATAGGTTATTCTATGAATTATAATCTTCAAAATAATCAGAGTAGCTTAAAACTCTAAAGTGAATCCATGAAAAAATAAGAGGGCAGTGGATGTGTAATGAGTGATTGTTGTAAAGTAAACAGATGAACAAAGATGATTTTTATAGTAGATATAATCCAAACAATCTTATATCTATTTTGAACACTACACCATAGGAGTACATATATCAACTATAGAAAATAATTTTATGGGTATAGAGAAAACGCAACCTATTTTAATGGTAGACCAAACCCAACCCAACATTTTAAGATGGTGTTGAAAAAACATGTATTTTTTATGGAACATCCTTATGATAGAACCATTTAGTAGGTTAAATCATAGTATATGAACCTATTTTTTGGTCCAGTACTAGAAAAAATAGATTCCTTTTAATGGGGTTATAACAATTTGTAATTAACGTTATATTGTAAACAACTCCAGAAAAAATATACTGAAATAATGAACCTCACTAGAAGTTATTGAAGATTAATTATTGGTGTATGAATGTGATCCTAAGCCCTTAAAGATGATGTAAGGAGGTAGCATGGGAAATTATATGTGGTTCAGAAAACTGGAATAATAGTTTTGAACAATTTTCATTGCAACATTTTAGCATTTTTAATTTTATTTCAAGAATTGTTATTATTGTGTCTCCACTATCTTCCTTCAACTTTTATAGAGGATTATCAAATAGATATTTTCTCTTGTATTCAAAATCAATGTTTATTATATTCAGGAAAATGTTCCATTCAATCTCATAACATTCATAAATAAAATTTATAATAATCATTACAATAATAAAATAAAATAGATTAACAGAATTATCTTAATAGTCACAACCTTTATTTTATCAGAAGTGATTATTATTTCATATATCCATAATCTTTATCTTTAAAATCCTTAATGAAAACCTCAATAATAATCATTATTTTAATAATCTCAAAAATACCTCATCATCTTCAATTTGAATATAAAAATATATAATTCTGAATAAAGGAATTTTAATAATCAGTCATAAATTAAATTCCATGTGAAGATAAAATATATATTTCATGAATTTCTTTATGAATAACTCTAAATGGCACAAGAACCACTAATTTAACATATCCATTGAATTTGATCAAGAAACTTTGGAGTGACAAGATCATCCCATGCCACAACAACTCTCTACTCTTCATTGAATTTCCAAAATACAGTACTATCAAGAAACTTAATTACCAATCCGTACATAAGATAAATCTCACTCTGAAAAAATTCTTAAGATAATTCCGTTTATCTTCTAATACATACATTGAGAAATATCAAAATCCTTTTGTATATATATGTTTTTTTCTACAAAGAACCAATGTGTAACATAAATTTATTCTTAAAAATTCAATAATTAAAAAATATAACTATTGTGAAATAAAATATCTATACTAAACAAAGTTTCATAACATTTTTGGCTTATTGAAAATATTCAACATCTATATACCAAATATATGTCTCATCTCAATTGAAATTCATAATATTTTATACATGAGAAAATCAATCCTTAGGAAATATGAAACATGTTTTCCATAATCCACTGAAATGTTCACTATATTATAATATGTCCCAAGGAATAAATAAAATAAATTACTCATAAAAATTTTGGATACTTTCCATACATAATATCATTCATAATCCTCTATAGATGCATAACATTTCTAACTTAGTCAAATTCTAAAATCTTCATTATGTAAGATGATCTGATAAATACGTAATATAATGGACCTTTCTAGATTTTTAAAATTCCAAGAAGTAATATAATTTACTTATGAAATTTGTAACACAAAATTAAAAGAAAAATAGAATTTATAAAATAATAATAAAATCAAGAAAAAATTATTAAGATGAATAATAATGGATAAGTTGTATCTAAATATTGATTGAGAAATCCTTTATTCCCTCTAACCATAACAAATACAAAATTAGAAAATAAAAAAAATAGGGATCATAACTATCAAAATATTACCAATGATAAGTTGAAATGTGTTACTCAAAAGTTTAGTGAACAATGTTCAATCATTCAGAATTAGTGGAGCATTTATTTTGAAATAACTAGTATATTTTCATCATCAGAGAGTTGGGAAAATTTGGGTTCCAAATGTATTTTTCCCAAACATTTCCAAATCATAAAATTTTTGGGTACCAAATTCTCAACTTTTATTTCAAGAAGAAAATTTGAGTATCATCGGATGAAACAAACAGTACATGACTACGCATGAATTGCAACATGTGATTTATTCTAATATGTTTTTATGATTAATTTTTATTCAAAGGTCATGTGTAAGAATAATTTTTTTTATTATTGTAATTTATTATTAGAGGCATACTTTTTTTACTCCTTGAGAAAGGGGGAGTTTTCTTTTTTTTTATCTTCCATGCAAGAAGTTCGTATTTTATATAGTTTTTATATAATAAGATAATGGAGTTTTATAAGACAATATTTTGAATAATATTTTTCAGAAGAAGATAACCATGTTCATCATTATATAACTTCAATTAGAGTGTTATTTTTTTCTTTTTCTTTTGGAATGTTGAAAATCCGATAAATTATTTTCATTTTAATTTGTTTATTTCTTTATTTATTGATCATAAAAGGTAGCCAACTTTATTTCTTTATGAAATTTGGGATTTAACATTCCAATTATATTTGAGGTCATTATTTTTAGCAGGAAGAGGCTTGGAAAGTTCTCTGAATGATAAGATTGGGAAGGTTATGTCTTTTTCTGATGATGCATATAAATTGTATAAATCTACATCAGAATAAGATCAAAAGAAGTTGAAGACAATGAAGCTATCAGGATCTGAGAAAGATAAGTTCCTAGAAGATGAAAAATGAAATAAAGAAGATAAATATGATGATTATTATGATGTGTATCCAAACAATTTTAACTATATTTTCAATACTAAACAATATAAGGAGACCTATCCAGAAGATAAACAGAAAGATGAGGGTGTTGAATCTGAGTCCGAAAAACATTCAATGGAAAGCCTAAATCCCAAGTAAGTTCAAGGATAGATCATATTGAGTATCAATTTTCATTACTGATGAATCATATAGAAATAATTTCTAAAGTTCTCACCATTCTTATAGAAATAATTTGTGGACTTCTTATTTTTCAAGATCTAGGTGGGGATTTTCATATTTTATGGTCACAGAAGAAAAATTTTGGTCAGTGGGTGGAGTTAAATACCAACCTATTCAACTATAAAAAATGAAATTCATTAATAGTTATGAAACATACAAATTATTGGAAAATATGTCAAGGAGAATTATGTTGACAATCATTATCTTTAGGATTTGAATGTAGCTTTGAAGAAGAAATTAAATGAGTTCAAGAGACTCTGAGAAGAAGTTAAATTTCCAAGAGGATATATTGAAAAAACTTGAATAATTGGTTGAAAAATTTCAAATGAGAGAATAAATCTAAAATTTCTATGTATCTTATAACTTTTTTTATTGAATTGAATTACTTTTTTAACTTATGTATTTATTGTTATTACATAACTCACCTTGTTTTTTCTTTTAATGCATTTCTTTTTGAATATAAAAAGGGGTTGAAATATGAGTCTATGGTAAGTATACTTTTACAAAATGGGTGAAATAATATGTTAACTTGTGTTTTCTCTATGTGGGATAATTCAAGTTTTTCAAATCATACTCATGGGGAATTTTCAAAATTTACTGAAAGTTTAGTTTTATTTTATTTAAACTAAATTTTTCTTACATGTCTTTTGATTTTCAAAAAGGGAGAGATTTCTTACTCATTTCTTGAATAAATTCTTTTGTATCCTTTTTTAAATGAAAATACACTTCATCTTTCACATTGGTTAACTTTATGTTTTTTTATATTTATGAAGGTTTAACATCCAATTCAAATTTTTCAATGAGTTGATTCTAATCTAGGTAATTTCTAGAAATTTTTGAAAGTTACATGGACTACTTCTAACATAATATCAAATAAAACATTTAGATTTTTTTAGAGGTGAAATTTGTGCTCAAAGAACTCAGAGTATACCATTGAGCTGTTTTTATGCCAATATCTATAAATAGATTTTGAGGCTTCTAGGAAGAGAGGCTATTGGAACACCTTAATTTTAGAGTCTTGAACCATCTCAATATTTAAGTTCTTCTATTTCTATGTGTTTTTTGGAGTGTTTTTAAATATTCTGATTGTGAGGAAATTATTGTAAAATATAAAAAATTTATAGTTTTTATTGTTTTGTTTTAATCCTATATAGTCAATGAGATCTATGGACAATAATTTTTGCTTCCAAAATTCTAGTTATAAGAATTCCATGTATGGGAATTGTTATCAATCATCTGATAAAAGAAGAGAAAGGGGATATAGATTACTATTGTTGAATTTTTTTCAAAGAAGTCAAGGGATATGACATGTATCTTCTAATCATTTAGATGGAAGATGTTCTAATTTTTTAGAACATGATTCCTTTCGATATGGGTATTGGTTCACTACCATTTTGGATTAAAAGTGAAGAGTTATGTTAACTGGAACTTATTATATCCTTTAATAAAATTTTCTTAAATGAGTTTTTAGATTTCCATCCAGAACTGCACTAAATTTTTTCATTCTATGTTTGTTTTGTTTACTTCGGATAGTTTATAACATCTGAATTGAATTTTCATTGCATTTTTTACTATTGTAATCTGATATTTCAGAACATAAAAATTCCGAAATACTTATTGTTTTGATTTGGAAAATTGTTAAGTTTTTTTAAATTTAATTTCACCCCCCTCTTGAAGCTTCTATATCCTGGAAAACAGTGCTAAATTGTTTATTTATCTAGGAGTAATACATATGCCTCTATTGAAATTCCTTGTTGTGTTTTGTGTTTATTTATGTATATGAGGTTTTCATGCATGTAAATGGAATTGTGTTTATTTTTGTATATGATGTTTTCATTCTCCTCTTACATAGCCTATAACAAGTCTTTATACCTCATTTGGTCACTCACACTAAAGAAAAGTCATAACCAACCCATGATTATTGGACCTATAATATATTTTTTTCTTTTTATTTATGAATTCATGAATCACCTCACTATAGCCTCTATAAACGTGGGTATGTTGACACATGGAATCACCCCTATATTCACATGTGATAGGTCTATCACATGTTCATAGAGTTCTATGCCTTTATGTTTTGGGTATTGATACCAGATCCAAGTTACAACAGGTGGGATTAGTCGAGAGGAGTTAAGGTGACAGTCATGTTTTAAGGGTCATTTTTGATTTATTATTGTGTTGGTGGTCCATTTTTGTGTATCGATTGGTCAAGGAGCCCTTCTATATAGTGTCCAAATCTATATCAACATCAATGTCCTCATATGTGATTTATTAAATATAAGATTTTGTATGGAATAAATACATGTTGTGTTTTGGAAATATGCTCTCTATTTAAGTGCAGTTCATATGCTATTTATCAGATATGATTATAAATGGTGCACTCGTTATTTTTTTGGTTCCATAAGAATTTGTTTGGGTTTGAAGAACATAAGATTATCAAGGTTACGATTTTTTTTTATTGATTTATATATTTTTAGTATTGAAGATTTATTTTTTTGATTGTTTGTTATGAATACTACAAAAACCTCACATGTTTAATTTGAATAATTATATTTTCTTACAATATTTTTACATGATTTTTGTGTATTATTTAAATACTAAAAGATTAAAATTATTCTATAAAGGATTCCATAGTCACAATTTTTTCAACTATCTTAACCATACAATTTTATAGTATCTATCGTAAAAAGGATACACTCAACATTATGATAGTTCATCTCAACATTCTAATTTTTTTCATAGTTTTTGATTTTCAGAGTTTTTCAAAAGTCAAATTTCATATGAAAAATATAGTCATATGAGATTTATGAAATGTATTTCTTTACATTGGAAAGTCTACAAAATAATAAATTTGGCTAAGTGTAAATGTCATAATTACAATAAAACGTCATACACTTTGGAAAATGACTAACACAATTTTAAAATATCTTTTTGGAATTATAGAAGTTGTATATAATTCTTGGAAGTCATACTTGTAACTGAAAATTCATACACGGTCTTTGTATTTTAGTTGTTTTTTTTTTTCAAAACATCTAAATACACTTTGTTTCACACTTCCATTTACTGTATGTTTATCTCATTTATGTTATTTGTTTTATTAGTTTTCAAAATACATAAAAATACTAATGGTATGCTTCGTAGTGTTTTTTAATTGTTTAATGAATGAAAGAAACAAGATATTTTCATACACAAGAAAGATAATGTTTCCTTGTTTTTCATATTTATAATTATGGCTAGGTATTATTATTTCTCTAAAAACACCCATGTAGTCATGAATATATTTATTTTTATGAAAAAAGTAATTATACATTGGAGATTTTTTTTAAAAACTATAACAATGGGAACTCAGTGAGAAAAAAATGGTTATGAGAAAAATGAAGGTGTTGAATCTCTGTCAAAGCTAATACCACTTTATTGTTACATTAATAATGATGTTTCAACATGTATTCTTTTTATTTTGTGATAAAAGATATGAAACAACATTATTTTCTTCATCCTTTTATTATGGTATCCAATGGTGTGTTATTTTTAATTTTGGGTTGTGCTTTAACTGTCTATTTATGTTTTTTCAAATCAGAAACATTTTTGTGTTGTTGGTAATACCTCCTAAACAAAAAATACATCTATCATTCTGTGAATCTCATTAAATCTCTGTAATGGGTATCTATTAGGTGTAATAATTTATCCAGGGGTGTGAAAACATCATTCAGAAATACATGGTTCTTTTCTCAGTGATGATGTGGTGAAATGGTGATGTAGTAAAGTTTTGATACAATATGATAGTGTTATAGATCTATTTATTTAGAAATATGATGTTGTAAGCTGAAAAAGTGATTCTATGATGATGTGATGTAGTTTATGTTATAAAAATTTATGTTATATTGGTTCATGGTTGTGATATAGATTTTGGTTAGATGTTTGTTCATAGGTTTTGGAGTGTATACCGAAAGTACAAACTTGATGTATTTTTGGGACGCTTACTATTGTTCCAAAATATCTCTATGGGAAAATAATGAGGGTAAATACTTAGATATTTGTTTGGGGTGACATAATCAATTATTATGGGGATTAGATTGGAAATCCATGAGGCTAAATTGAGTTTCATTCCACTAAAAATCATCTCAGTTAGTTGTTTAGCATTTCATTTATTACAACTAAATTAAAGAGTAGGATTTTGGAATGTAAGATTATATTAGTGGACTCCTGAGGTCAGTGGTTTAGATACAAAATTATCTGTAAAAATGAAATAAAAAATAATACCAAAAAAGAGAACTATATTGGATATGAGCAAAATTAGAGTTAAGTGACAGAGGTGTATATACCTTCCGAGAACAAGAAAATGTTTGTTCTACTAAAGATTATGTACCAAAACATTAAAAACATGTGTTTGTGCCCTGACATGTCATATCACATATCACCTACACATAATGTATGTGTGGAGGGGGAAAATGATATTAATAAATAGTTAAACATAACCATAAATCGTGAAGGCAATAATTTCTCAGATGAAGTGAATTACTTGGCTCACTATGTTGGTTTCCACAATCTCTAGGGTTTATAAAATCTATGACTCCAAATTTTTTACTAAATCAAGTGTAGGCTATAACATATATTAAAACTCCATGTAAATAGACATAATTGAATAGTCAAAATTATTTTCCACGAATCCATATGAGAATATGGAATTTCATTTTAATAATTAGAGTTATTGATTAAAAAAACTTTTCATGCATCTTTCATGTATTCATATTAGTGTTTTTAAACCTTTCTCATATATTTTAATTTTTTTTGAAACTTATAGATTTACATCGTCAGCTAGTTATAACAATTCTTTGGAGAATTTGATATGTTGTGTTGCTTTGAAAATTTTATGCCCCATTTAGGGTACTTCAATACATGCCATTTACTTTTCATCATTAGTCTATAAACCTACTCTGAGAAATAAAATATCTGGTTCACATATTTAGAATACTATAAATGAATCCTCCATGTTCACAATAGTATAATCCAATGATTCTATCCAAAAATATATGATATGTGGGCTTTTCAGGTTTGGAAATCTATTTAATAACATGGGGTTTTTCTAATAAAATTTGTTTAACATTTATTTTAAGTGTCAAAATTTCAACAATATTATGTTTTTTATCATTTATTTCTTATCATTCATTCAAGATTCTAGTTGTTTGACTATGAATCCCTCTAATTGGGGTTGTTCTGTTGTAATTTTGCTACTATTTTTCATTCATGTCAAGTATTTATACGTTTTATATAGAGGGGATGTCATTTCTCTACGATAGGAGGATATGTATTTACCAACTTCAATCTTATCAGGGACCACATAAATTCCAGTGATTCTAGAATCTCCACATAACCTTTCTCCCTCTCTAATCTATTCCATGATTATTGTTAATCTCTATGAAACATGACAATACAACATACCTTTAATGAAAGAATAATAAAACATGTAAAGCATACCTACTACAATTAAAAACATAATGCTAATCCAATTGCTCCCAAGACAAATATAGAAACAATTTATCCCTCCTCCACACATGCAGTTCTCCAAGCAGTACCAAATCCATAAAAACCAACATGGTGGTCAATAATATAGAACCATGACCCATGTAAATGGTATTTTAAAAATTAAGGTTAAATGTAAAATAGAAAACCATTCACTCTTTTACTAGTAGTTGAGATGATTGTATAAGTCGAATAATGATTATGTCATATGATAACATCTATTTTAATTTATTATTTTGAATTCAAAAAAAATTCTTGTATATGATGTAACATTCCATATATAAAGATGAAATTTAACATTTTAATCCCTTTCTATGACTACAATTTTAAATTTTAAATAAACTAATTTTATATACCTATATATGCAATAAAACTATATAGTAATCACCATGCATTGAATTGTGGAAAATATATGTTTCTAGAAAAAAAATATCCATCTAATT
The DNA here is from genome assembly GCA_963277665.1 of Viscum album. Taxonomy (NCBI): domain Eukaryota; kingdom Viridiplantae; phylum Streptophyta; class Magnoliopsida; order Santalales; family Viscaceae; genus Viscum; species Viscum album. The sequence goes on from OY728167.1 coordinate 723,595,733, forward strand.
CTATCCCAGGTACACATAATTATTTTCAACTGTAGGCTGAGTTTATATCCATGAAAATTAAAAGAAGTACCTACTTAACCTATCCAGATTAAAAAATAATAACACGGTTTAGGATGCTTCTCATAAATTCGAATAAACCATAGCCTACTTCCCACTATTATAATAATAAAATTAAATCTCTACAACCAATTGAGATACACTTATTGACTCTCTATTTGGTTTTGTGGGGGTGAGACATGAACGCATTCACCCCCTCCAATCCCACATTTCCCCCAAGAGAAAAATTTTCATTGAAATTATGTCCTAGAATGGTGAACATGTTTTCTTGATTTCTAATTATAAAGCCAAATACATCCTAAAATAAGTCACATATAGCATATATTTGTCATGATTACTATTTTTTTCTCAATTTTTCATTTTATTAGATACTAATTTTTTCCCCGTGAATGTTATGTAATTAAACACAATTTAGAATTTATTACATGAAACATTACTAATAACCATTTGAGAAGACACGACTGAGAAGGAAGTCCTTGTTTGAATGGATTTCATGTTCAATTTTGGTTACATTGGTGATGTCAAGCACTATATACTCGTTGAAGCTCAAAAAACATAGGAAGTCTGCACATTCTATGTATTTTTATAGGAAATGTTGGTTGAATAGATTTAATTCTCAAAATTCATTCACATTATCACCCACACTCTCTACAACCCTTCTACGTTCATGTCATCAGATGATTATAACCAGTCAAAACTCTCAAAAAATAGAACAACACTAAAATGGTTCATTGAATAGGCCGGAGGTCGTCACGGCCCTCAAAATATTATTTATAAACCTACACTAGTATAGTAGTGAAGGGTCGAAACTAAGGGAAGGTAGGAGAGAATTATAAGGGTTTATTTTTATAAAACTCCACTATTGTTAGTAGTGGAGGGAGTGTAGATATTTTTACTTATTATTATTATTTTTTAATGATGTAGTGGAAATAGAATGATGAAACATGTTTTTTTACAACGAAACCAAAATTTACACTAAGTACTGATAAACTAGAGAAATACAGTATACTAGTATTAAGAAGCAAGACAAAGAAGTGAGATCAACAAAGTACGGGGGAATTCTAAACTACTGGTATGAATGGTTGTTCTCTCCACAACTTACAATCAAGTCACACATCAAGAATGGCTGAAGAATTTCCCTCACCAGGAAACTTGTCACACCCCTAACTATGCATTTATTTTATTTTTTTATTATTTGGATTTAAATAATTTTTTCTGGGGTCCGGGGTGAGTCCCAGAAAAAATTTATGAGTTTTTGATAAAAATTTTGTGTCTTGGGTTCGACATCATTGGACGCATGGGTTGAGTGCGATGCCGCGCGGCTTCGCCCAGGAAACGGCATGGCCTTTTCATCTTTAAATAATTAAAATATATAAATAAATGTTAATTTATTGCATCATTTAAAATTTTTATGGTTATTAAGGATTTTAATATTTTTATTTTAAATGAAAACTAAAATTGTTAATTTGATTATTATTAAAATAATATGAATTCATTTATAATTTTTATTTTATCATTATGGTTATAATTATTTTAATTAATATCATTATTGTTATTATTATCATGAATAATAACATTATTATTATTATTATTAATATTATTAGTATTATTATTATCATTAAGATATTAAAGTTATATTTATCTTTCATTTTTATTTTATTTTATTTTAGATTTATTTTTTTATATATTTCTTTTAGGGTTTGTTGCGCACCCCATCTTTTTTTTCTCCTCTGCACGCGGCCTTGCACCTAACTTGACTAATTTTTTAATATGGGTTTTAGAAAAACCAAAATTAGGTAAAAGGGGTTAGGGTTCCGATATTTTCAAAACTGGGTCCAAGATGCGTGAACCCCGTTCACGCATCACTGACCCCGGGAAGATGCGTGACCGGGGTTCACGCATCTTAACCGCGCTGAAGGATGTGTGAACCGCGTTCACGCATCCTTCACGAAGTTAATGAAGGATGCGTGAACGGGGTTCACGCATCCTACAGTAACTTTTTTTTTTAATTTTTATTTTTATTTTTTGTTTTGTTTTGTTTTATATATATATATATATATACAAACAAAACATAAAATTCAGCAGAATTTATCTGCTATTTAATATCCAGCAGAACTGCCATTACAGCAGTCTGGATTCTGACAGAAACCATCACCCAGGGCTCTCTTTTATAAGAGGGCTTGCCCAGGAAATCATACTGCATTTCCGATGTGGGATTCAGGATCTCTTTTCCTGCACAGAACATTCTGCATTTCCGATGCGGGATTCTGTTTCAAGTACGTGACTTTGAAAGACTGTAAAATACAAACTATACGACCAATATAAATGAAACTTAAAACATGGATTAAACATATAATAAATAGTTGAAAATGAAAAGAATTTCGTAAAAAGGATTGATGAATAATAATTTATAAGCTTTCAAAACCACCAACTTGAAACTTAAAAAAGTTTCAAGTACGTGACTTTGAAAGACTATAAAATAAAAACTATAAGACCAATATGAATGAAACTTAAAACATGGATTAAACATACAAGAAATAGTTGAAAATAAATACAATTTCATAAAAAGTGTTGATGAATAATAATTTATAAGCTTTCAAAACCACCAACTTGAAACTTAAAAATGTTTCAAGTACGTGTCTTTGAAAGACTATAAAATACAAACTATATGACCAATATGAATGAAACTTAAAACATGGATTAAACATACAAGAAATAGTTGAAAATAAAAACAATTTCATAAAAAGTGTTGATGAATAATAATTTATAATCTTTCAAAACCACCAACTTGAAACTTAAAAAAGTTTCAAGTACGTGACTTTGAAAGACTATAAAATAAAAACTATAAGACCAATATGAATGAAACTTAAAACATGGATTAAACATACAAGAAATAGTTGAAAATAAAAACAATTTCATAAAAAGTGTTGATGAATAATAATTTATAAGCTTTCAAAACCACCAACTTGAAACTTAAAAATGTTTCAAGTACGTGTCTTTGAAAGACTATAAAATACAAACTATATGACCAATATGAATGAAACTTAAAACATGGATTAAACATACAAGAAATAGTTGAAAATAAAAACAATTTCATAAAAAGTGTTGATGAATAATAATTTATAAGCTTTCAAAACCACCAACTTGAAACTTAAAAATGTTTTAAGTACGTGTCTTTGAAAGATTATAAAATACAAACTATATGACCAATATGAATGAAACTTAATATACGTATTTAAGTTTCAAGTTGGTGGTTTTGAAAGCTTATAAATTATTTTTCATTAAATTTTTTTTATGAAATTCTTTTTATTTTCAACTATTTCTTATATGTTTAATCCGTATATTAAGTTTCATTCATATTGGTCATATAGTTTGCATTTTATAATCTTTCAAAGACACGTACTTGAAACATTTTTAAGTTTCAAGTTGGTGGTTTTGAAAGATTATAAATTATTATTCATCAACACTTTTTATGAAATTGTTTTTATTTTAAACTATTTCTTGTATGTTTAATCCATGTTTTAAGTTTCATTCATATTGGTCTTATAGTTTTTATTTTATAGTCTTTCAAAGTCACGTACTTGAAACTTTTTTAAGTTTCAAGTTGGTGGTTTTGAAAGCTTATAAATTATTATTCATCAATCCTTTTTATGAAATTATTTTCATTTTCAACTATTTATTATATGTTTAATCCATGTTTTAAGTTTCATTTATATTGGTCGTATAGTTTGTATTTTACAGTCTTTCAAAGTCACGTACTTGAAACAGAATCCCGCATCGGAAATGCAGAATGTTCTGTGCAGGAAAAGAGAACCTGAATCCCACATCGGAAATGCAGTATGATTTCCTGGGCAAGCCCTCTTATAAAAGAGAGCCCTGGGTGATGGTTTCTGTCAGAATCCAGACTGCTGTAATGGCAGTTCTGCTGGATATTAAATAGCAGATAAATTCTGCTGAATTTTATGTTTTGTTTGTATATATATATATATATATATATAAAACAAAACAAAACAAAAAACAAAAATAAAATTTTTTAAAAAAAAAGTTACTGTAGGATGCGTGAACCCCGTTCACGCATCCTTCATTAACTTCGTGAAGGATGCGTGAACGCGGTTCACGCATCCTTCAGCGCGGTTAAGATGCGTGAACCCCGTTCACGCATCTTCCCGGGGTCAGTGATGCGTGAACAGGGTTCACGCATCTTGGACGGGGTTCACGCATCTTGGACCCAGTTTTGAAAATATCGGAACCCTAACCCCTTTTACCTAATTTTGGTTTTTTTAAAACCCATATTAAAAAATTACCCACCTAACTTCCACCCTCTGTAGCGGCTTCCCCTTGCATCACCACTCTGGCTTGCACCGGCCCTCCCCTCTCCCTCCATCCCAGCTCGCCCCAACATCTCGACGCCCTGACCAATGCCCCTGCCAGCGTCTTTCTCCCCATTCAGCGCAGCCCCCTTCCAGATCTTCCCTCCTCTACCCGTCGACCCCTCAGGAGCAGCCTTCTCGGACTCCTCTCCTCCTACAGCCCGCACACACCCTTCTCCTCTAGTCTCGACCCATCCGCACAGCAGCCCCACAGCCCCCGACTCCTGCTCCAAACGGCACAGCCGCCTCCAGCAGCGCACGCCCCTGCTCCCTCCTCCCTTACAACAACTCGCACACAGCAGCCATCATTGCTCCCTCCTCTCCTCTGTCCGTCGTCGTCCAGCCAGCAGCTCCGCGGTGCTTCCTAGCTGGCCTAGAAACCCCATTGCGCCACAGCGTTTTCCAGCGCCTACCCCCCGACCGGTTTCTTCTCTAGCGGCATGTCGTCCCCCAGCGCACCCGGCGCTCCCCCTTGCTGTGCGTGAGCAGGCCGAGCGACCCCCCTCTGACGCTCTAGATCTTCCGCACGGTACCCCTCCTACCGCCTTCAGCCAAAACGCACCTGGCTCCCCAGTTCCCTCCCTATCCGCTCCTTAGGTCACACACCCAACAGAACCACCCTCGGCCTTATGCACCAGCAATAGTGCCAGCCCTCCTCCTCTACCCTGTAGTGCTGCCCCATCGTCAGCCAGCTTCCTATCCAGCCACCTCTCAACTCGACCCGGCCTCCTACTCTGCTTCGGCCTCGCTCAAAAACCCCCCTGAAGCCCTCGGACCTCCCTGCCTCGGCCTCCCGGCAGCCCAAACGTCTTCCCTTTGCTGCGAATGAGCCGTCCAGCACCCTCTGGTGACTGGACCCCCTTCCGGCCTCTCTAGTTAGGTGCGCAGCAGCCCCTTGAAATTTTTCTTTTATTTGTATGTTTACTTTTATTATTATTCTTATTATTATTATTATTATTATTATTATTATTCTTATTTTTTTTATTGTTATTGTTATTATTATTATTTTATTATTATTATTATTATTATTATTATTATTATTATTGTTGTTGTTGTTGTTATTATTATTATTAATATTATTGATATTATTGTTATTGTCATTATTCTTATTCTTATTTTTACTCTATTTGGATTAGGGGTTTTAATTGATGGTGGTTTTTTTTGGTAGGTTTAGGATTTTTAGGACTCGCGTAGGGCGTTTTTGAGTGTGCATCGTCGTCACACCTTGTTTCCGAAGTTTCCTTGTCGTCGTTCCCCGATTCAGAGCGAGCGTTGTCGTCGCGTCGTGTATCCGATGTAGGTTCCCATTGCACTGCTTTCAAAATTCAAGTTACATTTATTTCATGTTTTTTGCACCCTATATATATATATGCATGTGCTAAATATTATTTTTCAACTTAAGATTAATTTACTTATTATGAAAATTTATAATTCAATTCTTGTGGTGCAAAAATGGTGTTGTTTTGTTGTGTTTGCGCCCTCCAATTGTTCAATTAAATATTTTGTTAATTTTTATAAATATTTAATAGTATTAGATAATTAATTTTTAAATGATTACTTGATATAAAAAGGTCTGTTTATTTTATACACGACACTTGAGATATTTTCTTAACGAACGAACACCCAGTAGTGAAAGGATGCCGGTTTGGATTTTAAACATAATTCACGGAATTTCAATTATAGTTCTGGTTTTAATGATAAATGATTTCCTCTAATGCATGAAAAATCATTTCGGTTCTTTTTAAAGCGGTGATTGTGAAATGTGTTCAATGCCTGTTTGGTACTTTATGGAAAATGATGAAAATGTTTTGATGAAAACTCTCCTAGGATAACTCTCTTGCCTTGGTTGTGACTGATTGATGGGAGGCCATGCTTAGAGGCTCCCAAGTGATCGAGTATTTTAAAGGAAAGAGGTTATCCCATGGAGTGGCCCAGGGTGATGCCTATTGTGCTTTAGATATATATATATATATATGTGTGTGTGTGTGTGTGTGTGTGTGTGTGTGTGTGTGTGTGTGTGTGTGTGTGTGTGTGATTGGATGCTCGGTTGGCATCAGTTGGGTCACCCCCCTTCCAAACACTTAAGACATGGGAATCTGGAATATTGATAGAATATTCTAAGAAGAGTGCTGCACTGGTAGGTTATGGTACTGACCAGTGGCCCATAGTAGGTGGATATATTGGGTTTATTACTATGAGATTTTTCCCTCAGCCTGCTTGAGAAAGGATGGTCGAGTGTATCATGCGTTTTGAATTTCATCGTGTGTGACATGTCAATGAGGATGATATCTCATGTATTGGTGTCTTCTGGTTTATTCTTGATCTCCTAGGGTCACCCATGTCTATTGACTTTTAGTTACTTGTAGTGATGATTTGGTACTTGTATGTATTTCTACATTGCCCTTGTTGTGTACTTACTTTTTTGAATTTTTGTATATTTTTTCCTTGGAAAGTGATAAATTGGTTTTGATTAGGTTTTTAAAAATGGTTTTCAAATGAATGTATTTAATCCTCTTGGTACAAATTTGAAAATATAAACATCACTTTCCCTTTCTAAAAGGCTATTGACACTAATGAAATGAACCCATGTTTGGAAATGGTTAAGGGAAATGGCTCGTACTTTATTTTTAAGTAAAATATTTAGAAAAACATACTTTTATAAATTTTAGTTCAAACTTGAAATGATGTTTCTTTTATTTTAAAGGTAGTGTATTGGGAATAGATATCGAGCTAGCCTACTGAGTTTTAATACTCACGCCTATAGTTATTTTCTGTTTTTAGTGGTTATGAAGCCTACAGCTTGGGTGTGCTCGCCTTGGGCGACGCATAATCATTGAGTCAGAGGGTGACCCACGAGGTTGCATGGAGTTAGTTCGGACGTCGTGTTTGGTCAGTTCTATTTTCTTTTGTTCTCGTTTAGTCTTTTATACTTGTTTTATTTATTCTGCGTTGCTCTGTATTTTTTTCTACTGCTTTATTTATTTATATTGGGAAAAATCACTCCCACAACCTTTGTTGATGCCCTGGTGCTTGTCGCTAGCATGGGAGGATCGAGAACGACTCTCGGTCCATGTCGCGGACCGGCTCGGGTGACCGATTCAGGGTCGACCCAGGTTGGTTCTTGACAAAATGGTCTCATTGGCAGGTCAGCTCTTAGTGTGCCTCTCTTTTTAGAGCGCCCTTTGTTATTTGGGATGTCAAGGTAGATGGGTAGGATTGTCGGGACTCGAGGGGTAAGTGTGGGAAGAGCGTCGCGAACTATTGCCCGTACTGATCCTCAGGTTTCCATGGGAAGTCCGGTTTAATTTGTTTATTTGGGTTTTTATATAGATGTTTTGTGATTGGGATACGACAAAGGGATTTTAGGCTAATAGTCCTCCTAAGCCGAACAGCCTGGAAAGACATGTGGAGCTAGGGGAATGGTCCAAAAGACTCTTTGTGTCGGTGACGTGACTGACATATGGCCACCAACCATATGGTCAAGTCACCCACCGACACCAGTTCCCTATTTGAGATGTTTTGGGTCTCCTGTGACTTCTGAGAGTGGTTTGAAAAAAAAAGGGATTTGAAAAAAAAAATATTTTGAATGACATGTTTAATTTATGTATTGTTTTTGAAGAAATGGTATGAATGATTTGTTTTTGGAAAATAAATTTACTTTGTTTTGGCCTTGGTGTCCTGATGAGTGCTCACATGCATAGTGGTATGTTGGGTTATGAATGGATTTCTAGTATGGTGGATGGATTCCCAGGGTGGCACGGATACATGCATGTGAGTTATAATCTAAAGAATACCAATGGAGAGGGTTTAACCCACCAAGCTCATCTTAAATTAATGATGTTTTCAAAAGAAATGTTTTGATTTTGTGAGGACTCGTTTTCTTGTGTTTAGAGCTTTTCTTATATGAGGTGTTGGTTTTTGGGGATTTTTATTTATTGAGTTGGACTTGATTGGGGTTTTTCACATTTCCTTGTCTAGCAGTTATCCCTTTGAAGCTTCGATGGGTGATTCTAGTGCAGTTGATCAACCTAAGGATTTTATGCTTGAGTTTCGGAAGCTAGATCCACCTCTCTTTTATGGTCAAGCAGAAACTTCTGTAGCGTATGAGTGGATGCAGAAGATTGAAAGGGAATTTGACCACATTGAGTTTCCTAAGCCGTTGAAGGTCAAGTTTGTGACCTTCATGCTTGAAGGTTCACTGTGGATGTGGTGGAAGTCAGTGTCTCGAAACAAGCCCCATCAAGAGCTTACTTGGGAGTTCTTCAAGGATTTGTTCATTCATCAGTATTTCTCTGAAGAAGAAAGGGTGAGCAAGAGGATAGATAAGTGTTGTTTACAACAGGTTGATAGATCCGTGTTGGAATATTTCTAGCATTTTGTGGAGCTAGTCCCTTATGATTCAGGGTATTCCACAGAAGACTCCATGAAGGCTCGATGCTTCAAGGCGGGTCTCCGCCATGATGTACAGTTGAAGGTGTCAGCATCCAACTTAACTTCATTTGTCGATGTGGCGAGACAAGCCTTTCATGTTGAAGCCATTATGGTGGGAGTTCTCGAGGTGGTCCTCCCTCCAATTCTTAAGATTGGTGGGGATACTTCCAACAAGAAGATAAGTAATAGATCGAAATTTGATGGAGCGGGTCGTGGAATCAAATGGCCTCAGGATCTTTCAACAACCTCTTCGGAGCGAGATATCCTCATGTGTTATTAGTGTGGCAAGCTGGGTCACAAGAATCCGTCATGCCCAAGTGCTCTGAATCCCTTCCAGGCATGTGGATGCCTGGGTCACTTGCGACGATTCTATCAGGGCGTTTCTAGAAAGCGTCACAGAGGAAGTTCTCAGAAGTTATATGTTGTTGGGTTTTTGTTCAAAGTTTCTGGGGTAAGTTTCCTTTCAGTGTAAGGGATCTTTGATCGATGCAGTTGTGCTGATGGTATTTTGGGATTTGACATGTATGGGATGTCTTGGGAATTTTGATGAACTCTAGTCTTCAATGATAGTATGTTTTTCATTTTAAAATCTTGTCCTTTATTTTTTCAAATCAAGAGATGTATGTATTTTATTGGGATTATCAGAACCTAACTGCGAGGCATGAGATGCTTCATCCATCAGAGCTACAACCAAAAGGCCTTGGAGTGAAGCTCGTGTGTAGTCAGGAACCCCAGGGGAATTTTAAGGAGTTTGGTTAGGGTTGTGCCTCTATCGTCACAGTGAGATAGTTTTAGCATTTCTGTTATGGTTTCTCTGTGGTTGTAAATTCTCTCTCGTCGAAAGAGGGTGCGATGGACTTATCCCTCACACAATGTCTGTAATTGTGTCTTTTTGGATGCGAGTTATCGATCAGTGTCCTTGCATAGACCACCCATGTGAATCAGTTGCGACTTTGGATTGTGCCCATCCCGAAGTGAGGAGTCTTGAGTAGTTGTCCATCGCGGTTTCATTTATCATATCCTTGGGCCCTCCCTCCCCACCCATGGGGTTAGGGTTTATAGTTCCTATGGAGTTTTCGTTTAATATATTATCCCTTTCGGAATGGATTGAGTGGTTTGAATGTTCTTGTTATGTTTCTTTTGGCTTGAGTAAGGCCTAGTGCAGGTCTAAGTTGGATTTCTGTTTGGTCGCTGGCAGGTTGGTTCTTTATGGTGGGGAGACCCACCGGCTCTCTGGGTTTTCTCTAAAGTTGTTATTGAATACTAGTTGAGTTCTTATAGTGGGGAGCCCATTCAGGCCTCCCCTCTACTGGTGATTTATTTTGGGAAATGAGATTGAGCCCCATTGGTGGTAGATGAAATGTCATTGGGTTAAGAGGTTGGATCGTGTCTATGTGGAATCCTTAGGTGTTGATCGATCAGCGGGATGGTGTTATGGCTTTCCAGGGGCAGAAAGCCTTATAGTGGGGAGAATTGTCACACCACGACCTATGAATTTATTTTATTTTATTATTATTTGGCTTTAAATAAATTTTTCTGGGGTTTGGGGTGAGTCCCAGACTAAATTTCTGAGTTTTTTATAAAAATTTCATGTCTTGGGTTCGACATCGTTGGACGCACGGGTTGAGTGCGACGCCGCGCAGCTTTGCCCAAGAAACGACATGGACTTTTCGTCTTTAAATAATTTAAATATATAAATAAATGTTAATTTATCGCATCATCTAAAATTTTTATGGTTATTAAGGATTTTAATATTTTTATTTTAAATGAAAACTAAAATCGTTAATTTGATTATTATTAAAATAATATGAATTCATTTATTATTTTTATTTTATCATTAAGGTTATAATTATTTTAATTAATATCATTATTGTTATTATTATCATTAATAATAATATTATTATTAATAATATTATTATTAGTATTATTATTATCATTAAGATATTAAAGTTATAGTTAGCTTTCATTTTTAATTTTTTTTATTTTAGATATAGTTTTTTTATATATTTCTTTTAGGGTTTGCTGCGCACCCCATCTTTTTTTTCTCCTCTGTGCGCGGCCTTTCACCCAACCACCACCCTCTGTAGTGGCTTCCCCTTGCATCACCTCTTCGGCTTGCACCGACCCACCCCTCTCCCTCCATCTCAGCTCTCCACAAAATCTCGACGCCCTGGCCAATTCCCCTGTCAGCGTCTTTCTTCCCATTCAGCACAGCCCCCAGCCAGATCTTCCCTCCTCTACCCGTCAACCCCTTAGCAGCAGCCTTCTCAGACTCCTCTCCTCCTACATCCCACGCACACCCTGCTCCTCTGGTCTCGACCCAGCTGCAAAGAAGCCCCTCATCCCGCGACTCCTACTCCCAACAGCACAGCCGCCTCCAGCAGTGCATGCCCCTGCTCCCTCCTCCCATGCAGTAACCCGCACACTACAGTCGTCCCTGCTCCCTCCTCTCCTCTGTCTGTTGGGACCGTAAATGATTGGCCCACCGGTGCAACAATAATCACGAGATAAAATAAATTTCAAAATGAATAAATTAAACGGACACCATATGTAATGTGGAAAAACCCCCAAATGGAAGGGGTAAAAACCACAGGCAAGTAGAAGGATCACTATGGGTAAAAGCGGGTACACACTCCCTCACTATTACAAGGATAAAACCCTCATAAAATCTCTCTTGAATAAGAAGAGAAATAATCCTCACAAAAACCACTCTTCTATGAGATATGTTGTACTGGTGATGAGAACTGATGATGGGATGAACTTTGGAAGAGGGGAGGGCCTCATTTTATAGGCCTCCTCATCCCTTTCCTATCTCCTCTCCCACTGGAGGTTTGGTGGGGTTGGCCACCCACCACCTACCATCACCAGCCCCTCCTTTGACAAAGGAGGGGGGCGACCACCGTCCTGCTAATGGATGTCCGCCAACGCATCTCCCACTTGGATATTTGATTGAGAACCAATCACATCTCCACATATTTTCTGTCTGCCAAACCATGCTGCTCATGCATCTGTGAAGCCGCTCGAGGATCTACACTATCCGAACTTAACAGAGTAAATCACCTTCGTTAGGAAATCTACCAGATTTTCTTTAGTATGAATCTTCTTCATATCCAAACATCCTTCCTCCACCACATCTCGGATAAAGTGATACTATACCCCAATGTGCTTCATCCTGGAATGAAAAGATGGATTCCTTGCAATGTGCAAGGCACTCTGACTGTCACAAAACAAAGGAATTTTCTCCTGTATGTGCCCGAGATCCTCCAACAACTTTCTCATCCAAATATCCTCTTTGCAAGCCTGTGTAGCTTCCATATACTCTTCCTCCATTGTGGATAAAGCCACAACTGATTGTAACTTCGAAATACAGCACACAACTCCTCCTGCAAGAGTAAACACATAACCAGTAGTGAATTTCCTATGGTCAGAATCACCTAAAAATATGAATCAACATAGACTCTGATAGTAATATCTGATCCTTCATAACACAATGCAGCATTTGAGGTCTCCTTGATGTATCTTAGGATCCTCTTCACTATGGTCCAATGCTACCATCCTGGATTCTCCATGTACCGACTAACTGCTCCCACTGCCTATGCAATGTCTGGTCTAGTACAAACCATAGTGAACATTAGACTACCCACTGCCGATGCATACAGTACTTGAGACATTTCCATCCTCTCCGCTTAATTTCTAGGACTCATCATGGAGGATAACTTGAAATTAATAGGAAGAGGGTTAGAGATTGTCTTACAGTCTTGCATGTTGAAGCGTTTTAAAACTCTCTGTATGTAACTCTTCTATGATAGCCAAATCTTCATATTATTTCTGTCTCAGTAAATATGCATCCCAAGAATATTTTTTGCTCGTCCCAAGTCCTTCATATCAAAATCCCTAGCAAACTGTGCCTTCATCTCCTAGATCTGGTCATTTTTGGGGCTTGCAACCAACATTTAATCCACATACAACAGTAGAATGATGAAATCATTACCATCTGAACCATTGAAATATGCACAAGGATCTGAATCAAGTCTGTTGTATGCAAGGATCATGATATAGGAATAAAATCTCTTGTACCAACACCTCATCGCTTGTTTGAGACCGTATAGAGATTTTTTCAACCTGCAAACCAAGTTCTCTTTTCCTTATTCTGAAAAACCTTCTGGTTGGAGCATATAGATCTCCTCATCAAGATCACCATGGAGAACAGAAGTCTTCACATCCAACTAATCTAGATGTAAGCTGTATGTAGCACACATCACCAGAACTATCCGAATAGTCATCAGTCTAACAATAGGAGAAAATATTTCATTGAAATCAATACCTTCATTATGAGCAAATCCTTTGACCACCAATATTGGACGATATCTTTCCACTTGTTTCTTTTCATCCCGATTGATCTTAAAGACCCATTTGTTTCCGATAGCCTTCATTCCATGAGGTAATGGAACAAGATCTCAAGTCTTGTTTCTGTGCAGGGCTTCAAGTTCCTCCTGCATCGCCGCCATCCATGAGGATACATATGGACTCTGGGTTTCCTCCACAAAAGAAGATGGCTCTCCATCCTCTATCAATAAAAAATACGCAATATTTCTATCAGTGACATAGTCTGAGTGTCATACTAGTGCTCTTTTCTCCCGAGTTGACCATCGTGGTCTAGACTCAACCAGTACTTGATCATCATGCTCTGGTAATGCCTCAGAGGAAACTGGTTCTTCCTTGGACTTGTCCTCTACTTCGACTGTTGTAGTTTATGTATTCTCCTTCTCCATGTCTTGATCAATTGTCATTTTCACCTTTTATTCTACAAAAATGACATATCTACTGATGATAAATTTGTGGGAAGTGGGGTCCCACAAACGATACCCCTTTACACCATCAGCGTACCCCACGAAGATACACTTCCTGGATATTGAATCCAACTTCGATCTTTCCTGGTCATTAAACATTACATATACAGGACTTCAAAAAGTAGGTAATCGGGAATAGTCAGTGGGTTTACCAGTCCACATCTCCATCAGTGTCTTCAGCTCAATAAACATTGAAGAAGATCATTTGATCACATAACAGGCGGTATTCACTGCTTCTGCCCAAAAAGTTTTTGCAATTCCTACAGTCTTCAGCATCGCCCTAGTTTTATCCAATAGGTTTGTATTCATCCGCTCTGTCACTCCATTCTGTTGAGGAGTGTATGCCACCATGAACTGTCTCTTGATTCCTTCCTGTTGACAAAAAGTATCAAACTCCTCGCTTGTATATTCTCTACCATTGTAAGTCCTCATACACTTGATCTTATTTCCAGAGTCAGGATCCTTCCGCGCTTTGAATGTTTTGAAGACATCAAGTACATCTGCCTTCCTCCTGATTGGGTACACCCAACATCTCCTGGAATAATCATCGATGAATGATACAGAGGACCTTGCTCCTCCCAGGGATATAACCGACGCTTGCCAAACATCGGAATGGATCAACTCCAAGATCTCCTGACTTCTTTCTATTGATGTCCTGAACATTAACCTGTGTTGCTTTCTCAAAACATAATGCTCACAAAATATTAAGGATAACATTGTCAGCCTAGGTAGAAACTTCTGATCCTCAAGAATCTTTAGGCCTCGTTTTGACTTATGGCCAAGCTTCTGATTCCATAACGTCGTCAACACTTCCGTCGAGGTAGTTGATGCAACAACTATCTCCTCCTCCTTGTACGTTTCACCCATAAGCACATACAACTTCTTCAAGATCTTCTCTACCTTCATTACCACAAGATCAACCTTCATGATTCACATCACTCCATTCTCGGTGCGAGTCTTGCATCTGATATCATCAAATTGTCCCAAAGACAATATGTTCTTCTTCAGGCCCTTCACATGAAATACTACTTGGATAGTCCTTACTATGCCATCATGCATCTTCAGTTTGATGGTACTGACTCCAATGATCTACAGAGTGTGATCGTTCCCCATGTACACAAGTCCTTTCGGGATGGTTTCATATTGGTTAAACCATTCCAGTCGAGACTTCATGTGCCATGTTGCTCCTGAGTCGATAATTCATGCATCGTCGAGATGTTTCCTGCTTCCAGCAGTCGTCACCGCTTCATTGACTAGTATATCTCCACTTCCAAAAGTACTCACCACATTTTTGTCCATGCCATGATTCTGGATCCCACTGGAACCACACTCCATCGTCACATCTGCCGGTCTTTCATCAATTGTCAATCGATAATTTTTCTTCCGCAACACTTCCTACATCTTCATTTTCCAAAACGAAAAATTATTCCCGTTGAATTTTTTGATGTAGAATTTCTCCGCCATCTGGACACGCCGTCAGTCCAGAACCTCCTCCATTTCACAACGGTGTATTTAATAATCTAAATAATTTTTTTCTAATGTGAAACATCAACCAGAGTCACAATCATAGATCATACTGAAATTTATGAGAATTATTAATACCTGAATAATTGAACAAAAATAGGCCAGAACCTTGCCTCTGATACCACTTGTTGGGACCATAAATTATTGGACCACCGGTGCAACAATAATCATGAGATAAAATGAAGTGAAAAATGTGGAAATAAAAGGGACACCATATGTAATGTGGAAAAACCCCCCAAATGGAAGGGGTAAAAAACCACGAGCAAGTAGAAGGATCATTGTGGGTAAAAGCGGGTACACACTCCCTCACTATTACAAGGAGAAACCCATCGTAAAATCCCTCTTGCATAAGCGGGGAAATAAACCTCAGAAAAACCGCTCTGCTATGAGATCTGATGTACTGGTAATGAGAACTGATGATGGGATGAAATTTGGAAGAGGGGAGGGCCTCATTTTATAGGCCTCCTCACCCCTTGTCTATCTCCTCTCCCGCTGGAGGTTTGGTGGGGTTGGCCACCCACCACCTACCATCACCAGCCCCTCCTTTAACAAAGGATGGGGGCAATCACCGTCCTGCTAATGGATGTATGCCAACACTGTCTGTCGTCATCCAGTCAGCAACTCCGCGGTGCTTCTCAGCCAACCTAGAAACCCCGTGGCACTGCAGCGTTTTCCAGCACCAACCCCCCCAGCTGGTTTCTTCTCTAGCAGCATGCCATCCCCCAACGTACCCGGCGCTCCCCCTTGCTGTGCGTGAGCAAGCCGAGAGACCCCCCCTCCCGCGCTCTGGATCTTCCGTATGGTACCCCTCCTACCGCCTTCAGCCGACACGCACCCAGCTCCCCGGTTCCCTCCCTGTCCGCTCCTCAGGTCACACACCCAGCAGAACCACCCTCAGCCTTACGCACTAGCAACAACGCCAACCCTCCTCCTCTGCCCTATATCGCTGCCCCGTCGTCGGCCAACTTCTTGTCCAGCCACCTCCCAACTCCACCCGGCCTCCTGCTCTGCTTCAGCCTCGTCCAACAACCGCTCTGAAGCCCTCGGACCTCCCTACGTCGGCCTTCCAACAGCCCTGACGTATTCCCTTTGCTGCGCGTGAGCCAGCCAACACCCTCTAGTGACCAGACCACCATCCGACCTCTCCTTCTAGGTGCACAGTGGCCCCTAGAAATGTTTCTTTTATTTTTATTTTTACTTTTATTATTTTATTATTCTTATTATTATTATTATTATTATTATTCATATTATTATTATTGTTATTATTATTATTATTGTTGTTGTTGTTGTTGTTGTTGTTTTTGTTGTTGTTGTTGTTATTATTATTATTAATACTAATATTATTATTGTTATTATCATTATTCTTATTCTTATTCTTACACTTGTTAGATTATGGGTTTTAGTTGATGGTGGGTTTTTATTGGTAGGTTTAGGATTTTTTGGACCCGCGCATGGCATTTTTGAGCGAGTGTCGTCGTCGCGCCTTGTATTCGAGGTAGGTTCCCATTGCACTTATTTTAAAATTCAAGTTACATTTATTTCATGCTGTTTTCACCCTATATATATATGTGTGTGCTAAATATTATTTTGCAACTTAAGATTAATTTATTTAGTATGAAAAATTATAATTCAATTCTTGTGGTGTAAAAATGGTGTCGTTTTGTTGTGTTTGCGCCTTCCAATTGTTCAATTAAATATTTTGTTAATTTTAATAAATATTTAATAGTATTAGATAATTAATTTTTAAATGATTACTTGATGTAAAAAGGGCTGTTTATTTTATACACGACACTTGAGATATTTTCTTGACGAACAGACACCCAGTAGTGAAAGGATGCTAGTTTGTCTTTTAAATGTAATTCATGGAATTTCAATTATAGCTCTGATTTTAATGATAAATGATTTCTTCTAAAGCATGAACAAGCGTTTTAGTTATTTTTAAAGTGGTGATTGTGAAATGTGTTCAATGCCCGTTTGACACTTTATGAAAAATGATGAAAATGTTTAGATGAAAAACCTCCTATGATAACTCTCCTACCTTGGTTACGACTGATTGATGGGAGGCCATGCTTAGAGGCTCCTAGGTGCTCGAGTAGTTTAAATTCAAGAGGTTATCCCATGGAGTGGCCTGGGGTGATGCCTGTTGTGCTTTAGATATATATATATATGTGTGTGTGTGTGTGTGTGTGTGATTGGATGATCAGTTGGCATCGGTTGGCTCACCCCCCTTACAAACACTTGAAACATGGGAATCTGGCATATTGAGAGAATATTCTAAGAAGAGTGCTGCACTGGTAGGTTATGGTACTGACTAGTGGCCCATAGTAGGTGAATATATTGGGTTTATTACTATGGGATTTTGCCCTCGGCCTGCCTGATAAAGGATGGTCGAGCATATTGAGTGTTTTTATTTCATTGTGTGTGACATGTCAACAAGGATGATATCTCATGTATAGGTGTCTTTTGGTTTATTCTTGATCTCCTAGGTTCACCCATGTCTATTGAATTATAGTTACTTGCAGGGATGATTTGGTACTTGTATGTATTTCTACATTTCCCTTGTTGTGTACTTACATTTGTGCATTTTTGTATATTGTTTTCCTTGGAAAGTGATAAACTAGTTTTGATCAGGTTTCTAAAATTGGGTTTTAAATGAATGTATTTAATACTCATGGTACAAATTTGAAAATATAAATATTACTTTACCTTTATAAAAGGCTATTGACACTAATGAAATGAACCCTTGTTTGGAAATGGTTAAGGGCAATGGCTGGTACTTTGTTTTTAAGTAAAATATTTATAAAAACATACTTTTATAAATTGTAGTTCAAACTTGAAATGATGTTTCTTTTATTTTAAAGGTAGTGCATTAGGAATAGATATCGGGCTAGCCTACTCAGTTTTAATACTCACGCTTATAGTTCTTTTCTGTTTTTAGTGGTTGTGCAGGATACAGCTTGAGTGCGCTCGCCTTGGGCGACGCTTGATCGTTGAGTCAGAGAGTGACCCGTGAGGTTGCACAGAGTTAGTTCGGACGTCGTGTTTGGTCAGTTTTATTTTATTTTGTTCTCGTTTAGTATTTTCTACTTGTTTTATTTATTCTGCGTTGCTCTGTATTTTTTTCTGCTGCTTTATTTATTTATATTGGGCGAAATCGTTCCCATAGCCTCTGTTGATGCACTGGCGCTTGTCGCCAGCCTGGGAGGATCGGGAACGCCTCTCGGGCCATGTCGCGGACCGGCTCGGGTGACAAGTTCAGGGTCGACCCGGGTTGGTTCGTGACAAAACTCAATAGGCAGAGGATTATGTCTTGGAGTTCGCCACACCGAAACTTAATTGAACTGCAAGAAGTTTTTATAAGATAACATTTGGAAAAAAAATTGCCATAAATTTCCAAAGATTAAGTTGTTAAAGATTTGAAGAATGCATTCAAGATCAACCTCGCCAATCAATATTGAAGTTTGAAATTGAAAACATTGAAGTGTGAATGATCAAAATATTAGAAACAGAATCAGTCTCGCCAACTGATTCTAATTTCATGAAAAGATAAGAAAATTAAGATTTAAAGATCATAACTAGAAGGTTTTTAAATTCCCAAGATGAGAAAATTCATCCTATGATCATATTGATTTAAGAAGTGAAAAACATCCAAGAACAATGTACAAAAATTAAGGGCAGAGGGAAGAAGAACTCCCCAAATACTGCTATGCTATCCGGCTCCTTGGTCTCCAAGTCTGCTCTATCATCTCCCAGGAGGCTCCTCTCTCGAAAAGTATGGCGTGGAATGAGAATGAACGTCCTCCCCAAATCTGATGTTGATCTTCTTTTAATCCAACTGTCATCTGCTGCTTGTCACCGAACATCTTCCACCGACTTCAAAAGCCCTTTATGAATGCACCGCACAATGTGTGTTTTTCCGTGACTGGCACGTCGTGCTAGTTTTTCTCATGCAACTAACTCCCAATGAGTTAGTTAAGTGCACTTGACGTGTTTTTGAATCTTGAATGAACCTGTGCATGTTAAAAACAAAATAAAACAATTAAAACATGAATAAAGTTAGTTAATATTTTATAGTAATTTTTTTAAAGTTTACTAATGCTATAATATTTATTAAAAGTAATTTAAAGTTAATTAATAAATAATGTAAATGATAATAATTATAACATATTAATTAATTATAAGTATTCTAGTTATTGATATATTAATTTGATCTTTAATTAAATGAAATTATTATGTTTTTAAATTATTTTTATTCATTAATTTATTTTATTAATATAAGAAATATTAATAATTAGGTAACATAATTTAATTAAATTCTCAAATTAGACTAAAAACTATTACTTTATTTTATACAATGTTAAATTAAATTACAACTTACTTTAATTAGTTATTTGAGTTAATTTGATATTTTAGTTAAATAATTATTAATCATTAATCTAATATAACTATTTTTATTATTATATTACTTATTATTTTAAAAAAATAAACTTATCTCTCCCCCAAATCTCGGCGCAACCCTGGGGGTCTTCGTTTTCTTCTCCAATAGGGCAGTAGCGGACTCCTATGCTTCCACGACGGCAAACAGTGGGTCGACCCCGGCTCCTGCTGGTGTCTCCTCTTCGCAGCGCAACAGAGGGCTTCAGATCTAGTGTGCGGCAAGTTGGCTTCTCCAGCAAAGCGATGACCAGTAAATAGCAGCATCAACCTGCGATGCTGCGGCGTATCAGTGGGAGTCCTCGGAATCTCAAGTAGCAGCGAAGTGCACCGGCTCTGACGACTCGGTTCCTCACGGTGGACACCTCCAGTGATGACGCACCTCCTGCAACAGCGGCTAGCCCTAGCTTCTAAGTACCGGCGGCAGACTTCTTCTTCCCGGCAAGGGGTGTGGCCATCATCCGTGGATTCAAACTATAAGGGTGTATAGTGAATTGTTTTTTTGTAAAGGGAGGTAGATTATGATGGATTATGCTGCAATAGTAGGATCAGTCACAGGGTACAAAGTATGGAAGCAGCATCAGTGAGAAGGAGACCGGTGAAAATGGGTTACGATGAGCGGAGAGGAAAAGAGAAACCTATGGTGTGAAAGAGGGGGTACAAACAATGAGGTGCAGGAGAGGCACTGTTTGAAGAGGGTAACAGCGAGGAGGTTACCGTTACAAGGAAATAAAAGAGGAGAAATGGAAAAGGTCACTGTTAGTAAAAAAACAAAGGGTCACCGGTGGCTAAAAGAAATAAGGTTACCGATATAATTAAATAAAGAGATTACCTGGTAAAATAAAAAATAAAGGGGTGCAAGGTCACTAGTAGTTAAAAAAAACAAATGAAGAGCGACAGTGTGGGGGGTCACTGTTAGTTTATATTATATTAAGGTTACCAATAAAAAAATTAATGCTCTTCATTACACAACAAAAATAAAAGGGTCACCGTTAGCACTAAAATAAATAACTAACGGTGACCTTCGAAAAAAATAAAAAATGCATAAATTAAACTTAAAAGTGAAACTTAAGTAAACTAAATAAAAGATTGAAAATAATAAATTAAAAAAAATGCTAAACACCATTAATTAAAAATGTGATTTTTATTAAACATAAGACATTAAAGTCACAACTTAAATTATTAATTAGATAACACTTAAATTAAGAACAGGTTAATTGATAAACTAAAATAATATAAGACTCCAATTTAAATTACTATATAAATTAATTAGAGGGTGGTAGTGAGTAAAAAATGAAGAGCATCAGTGACCCAATAGGTCACCGCTAACTCTTGTATACCTCACCGGTAGACTAAAAATAAGAATTAGTGACAGAATAATAAAACTGCATACATAAGATTAAATATTTAATGTTTTTAAAATCTTAATTAATTAATTAATTAACTAAATGAATACATAAAATTAAAAGTGAAATAATTTATTTAATTTAAACTAAAATTCTTATCTTAATTAATTAGCAGGATGACTAAACATATTAATAAATAAAGTTAAAATATCTTAATAAAACTAAGTTAAAAAGAAAATTATTAAAATAAAGACTAACTTAATTAAATAGATTTATGATGGTTATATAATTTTTTATTAAAAAAATGTTAGTTTATTAAAAAGTCAAGAAGATTTAAATTAACCAAACTAAATAAGAAATAATTAAATTCCAAAAATAAAGTAAGATTAAAATTATTAATTTAAAGACTAAAAATACATAATTAATTAAAAGAATTGATTAATTCACAAAATTAATTATAAAAATACAAAAGTACAATTATTTAGTAAAAATTGATTTAATAATTAATTAAATAATTAAAAATTAAATAAAAATATGTGGTAAAACTATTTAAAAATAGAGCCACATCATTCATCGCATGAAAAACATAACAGTAGAAAAGTAGAGATCCAAACACCAAAAATAAATCAACATGAGTGTGAAATCACACTCAAGAAATTGGGATGGTTTTATAGGGATAATTATAAGATTAAAAAAAAATTAAGAGTGGGTAAAATAACAGGGGAGGATATTGTCATCAGTGACAACAGATTGCTATCTCAAGGTAGAATTGATTCAATTATGAGCTAGTAATGAGAAGTGTATTATAAAACATGAGAATATTTAAATTTAAAATTGATTGATAAATTTAGTTATAATAGAATAGAATATTCTTAATATATGTAAGAAACATTGATTCCTAACAATGAAGCATCACACATGAAAATTTAAAGTGATAATTATAGAAATAATATGATGTTTTTGTACTAAACACCATTGTATTCCAAGAAATTTAATTAAATGTGAGACTCTCGACATCTTTCACATACACAACATAATATATAATGTATGTTAGGAAAGGATTGATATATGAAAATTTTTAATCCATAAAACATAGTATTTCAAGAAATTAAATTAAATTTCAAACTCTCAATATCTTGAACATACACAACATAATATGTAAGTTATAATGGACAAATCATGATACAAATCACATTTTAATCCTAAAACTAAGATCAAATATCATTAAAATGATCACCTTAATCCTAAATAGAGATAAAAAACAATCCAACCTTCAATTTCATATGCAGCCATATTTTCACTTGATAAAATAATTAATGAAAATTTCAATGTCATCAGAGAATAGATTCAATTTGTTGATCCCAAACAAGGATAATCCCCTAAAGAAGGGTGAATTAGGGTATTTCAATTTTTTAAAAAGATCTAAGTAAAAAAACATGTTTTTCTGCCAATATGAACTCTCTTCTCTCTCACACAAGAGTATTGAATTGAGAAAATGGTAAAGAGGGACACAATAATTTTTACTTGGCTCATCAGAACTAGGCCAATCCAAGGGGTAATCCAAGGAGAATAAAACAATTATGTGTCAATGTACCAAAATAAATAATCACACTTATTGTTTTACAATTTTTATTGGCAGTATAAACCTACTAGGTTTACAACATTCATAAAACAAATAGAGAACCCACTACTCTCCTTAAAAATCAAAACCCACTGCTCTTATAAATCTGTTATGCCATCCCCAAACAAAAAATAGAAATTACATCTATGATGGTTTAGTAACAAGATCTATTTTTATTCACATGATTAAACTACATGATCTTCTAGAGATTTGAACTCTTGGTTCTCCTTCTACACATTTTTATCCATCCAACAAAATATCTATAATTCCCACTGAACTGTGCATGCACTATGCTACTACTCCTTCATGTTGGTCTGAAGAAATGTAAATTCCTTGAGGGAGGGGGGAATCAAGGTATTATGATATCTTCAAATGAACCTCACCAAAAATATAGTTTCACTATTATTATGAGAACCTCTCTCCCTCATAATATATATGAAATGACAAATAAAAAAGTGAGAAAATAAATTTTACTTAGTTCACCCAAACTAGGATCCAATGACCATACAATGGATATGTGTCGATGTATCATAATAACTAAGTTCACTCCCTATTTATTACGATTTAATGAATTTTCACTGACCCACCATGTTTAAAACCTTAAAAAATAGAAAAATCTATACTCTCAACCACTTTGAATGTTCACTGATCCTCCAAGTGAAACCATATTGATTTCAAAAAAACCAAGAAAAAGATTACACCATCAATGGTGTGAAAATCAACTCCAATTTTTTCAATGTTATGGACTCCATAAACCTCCAGCAAGATAGACTCCAAGATCTCCCTTTATCTTCTCAAAATTTCCAACACTTATCTATAATTCCTCTATAACAAAAACTTAATCCATGATCTAACTACTTTTGATGAAAGATGTATCCCACTCTTAAGATAATTTCCAGGTTTTCCATTTAACTAATCATTAATTAACCCTCATTAAGATGGTAAAATCCATCCAATATCATTATTCAAAACCATGCTAATGAATCCCAAATTCAAATATCTGATTTCCTTCCTCAAATATGGGATACTTTAATATGGAAATACGATGACTTGAATTATTCATGGTGTTGTCCCAATTTTTTTTGTTTGAATTTATCATTAATATATCTATAGAAATGTACTCACAACCTCTAATAGTGGTGGATCCATTTATTTATAGATAGAGGAAAATAAATACATATAAGAGGAAAATAATGTAGGACTCTAAAATACACTAAAATGGGTTTCACACTCCCCCTTATGATAAACATTTATAGCTAATAATTAGAGTCCAAAAAACAAAAAAAAAACAAATAGAGAAGACATAATAATGACTGAACATTATCCCCCTCAAGTTGGGTCATTGATGCTACATATTATGGTCGGATTTGTGCATAGAGAATCCAATAGAACTCACGGAAAGCCTTTGGTGAAGAAGTCGGAAATAGGATAATCTATTGGAATGTAGTTAAAGGTGATATGTTTTTTTCTTAAGGTGATGGAAAAGGAAGTTAAATTCAATTTCAAAATATTTAGTGTATTCATGGAAAAATTGAATAGAAGAAATATTTGGGGATGTATAATTATCACAACAAAAATTAGGAAATTTATGTGGTGGGAAACCAATTTCATTACGAAGGTTAAGAATCCTATGAATTTTTGTAGTGATTGTGGCCATCAAACAAGATTCAAATTTATCACTAGATCTAGAGATGGAAATTTTTTTCTTGATTTCATAGGAGATTAAGTTATCATCCAGAAAAACCACAAACCCAGAAGTAAACTTCTAGGTAGATGAGTATCCAGCATAGTTGGCATCACTGAAGGCCTCAATGTCTTGATGATCATGATTTTAATACTTAACACCATGGGAAATGACTTTTTATTAATTTATTTTTTGATGTGAAGGACAAAGTCCCATTGGGATTTTGTCAAATATTCCTGGAATTGAATAAATTTTCTTACATCAGAGACATTATCTAAATAAGTCATTATAAGATAATTGAGTACGCTCACAAGATGAAGATACCTATCTGGATGAGAATATGGGTGAGTGAGATCATAGAGGCAGTGTCACCCTAGTTCAAGAGGAGTGTTGATAGAAGTTTCCTGAGATAAGCCAGTATCCAACAAGGTATCCGACACATATATTCAATGTAAATAATTGATGCTAGTTAGAGAGAGGGAGACTTCAATGCCATGAAAATCTTTCAAAGTACCCAAGTTTTTGGTATGGAATTTTTGTTGATGATAGTCATTGATATGTGAAATTTTATTTGAGTCACTACCAGTAATAATGATATCATCAACACACACATCCATTTACGTACAAATAATTGATGTTTGTCAATAATAAATAGTGTGATACTTCATACTCTAAGATATAAAAAATATAGTAATGATTGTGCAAAATATGTCTAACCACATATGTAAAGACTGCTTGAGTCTATAAATATATCGTTAATATAAGTCCCCCATCCTTAAACATTAAATAATCTTGAGTTAAGTCAAAAATTCAGATTGAGGATCCTTCCAAGTTTAGAGTTTTAGATAATTAAGCCATAACTATTACATAATATCTCAAATATTACATAGTAGAAAAGTATACATGATATCCATTTTTTTCATAATCTAAAAATTTTAAAATTAAAATATGAATTATTTTTCTTGATAACATTCATATTTCCTTCTTCCTTTCTCTTACGCATCCTTATACCCTATGGAAAACATTTTAAAACCTTGGGATGAGTACAAGAAACTCAGTAAGGGATATAAAATAAGGAAATAAAATGTTTTTCCAGGAATATTTATAAACCCTTGAAATCATAAGAATCCTAAAGAACTTCATTGAAATCATATATCATAAAGGTAACTTATGTCATCCATATCATACTTACATTGTAGCTTTCACAACTACATAGGGAGTAACTATCATGGTTACGTTTGTAATACCCATCACAGAATATTCCCTAAATATATTAGGAGAAACCTTATCGTTTAACTCTATCTCATTTACCAATTCATTTGAGAGCTATCATGGGATAAACTTCCCTCAGTTTATAACAGAACCACCTGTATACATAAAAAATTACCAAGAACGATAACATAATCATAACACATAAAACATGAATAAAGGAAAAATAACATTTCCACACTGTAATCATAAGATATAACTTCAAGATATTGATATAATCAATCCATTATCAAAACCATTTTCAATACCAAAATACCTAAAAAGTGAATATGGTATTTAATTTTCTTTTAAAAACATTACGACTTATAGAAGAATCCAAATAGAAAATAATGGTCATAGCGGGGGAAAGGTCATTGTAGCCACATATGTTAACAAAAAACATTCCTTTTGTTGTTTATTAAAACACTTCATATAAAAAATATTCCTTTTGAAAACAATTTAATGAAATTAAAAGTCAAATGGGTTGATTATACACTATATAAAAGAAGGTAGTGTATATTATCAAAATATGCCTCAATGAAAGGTGATTGAGATGAAGTTCCTTACATTGAGTCTGAATTGTCTCATATACTATTTATATTCATGAATAATAAAATTAGGTTAATTTATAATTTCATGGGACCCCTTTCTAGGTTTATTATTTCTTTTATATCACTTATTATTATGTTATAATTATTTATGTTCATATCATACATTTTGTCGATATTCTGTGCTTGAGTCGAAAATAAACTTGTCTTGATGTCAATAGTCCATGTAGCCATAAGTCCATCTTCTCCAGAATAACATTCATGAAATAATAATCTCTTTTATATATCAATTATAATTTTTTAATTAAACCATTTATTTATTTAATGAAAAATGAACAATGTTATAATCATTGAGACGGTAGGCCATACGTACACATGAGTAACGTTTCCATTTTTCATTTATCATTATAGAAATAAGGTAATTGTTATTTTATCTTTCCAGAATGATCATAATATTATTAAAATCATAATAATTATTTAAATATACTTTTATATATATCATATAAGTGATGTGGTGAATAAAAACGACTCACAACACATCGTGGAGGTGATAATTCACATGTATGCACGAACGACGTTATCGTTTTTATGTGAATGGAAGGTAAGAATATAATTGAAATATTATTATTTTAAAATTATAAACATGTCATTAATATAATATATAAATATTTATTCAATCATTATTACCATTATTGAAAGACGGTAATGAAAAAAGAACTATATCGGTTCGTGAGGCGGTAGTTTGCCATACACATGAACGAAAAGTTCATTTTCAATTTGATGAAACTAAATATGGATTTAGGTGATGATATTAACATAATAAAATCTCAATATATTTAGGATACTTTAGTTTTTATTTCATCTTATAAGAACAATATTTATAGGAAGTGGAATAAGAAATAAAATAAAAACACATAAAAAATGATACATCTTCTTCGATTGATCACCTTTAAAGAACAACTTAACACCTCTATGAAGGGTGTTATGCCTAAACTAAGACATCAAGAATGTGGGGAGGGATTCTAGAAATAAGTTTGGGTAGATATTGGCCGAACCAAAAGGTTCTTGAAGTGTGATCAATAGAGAGAAGTGGGAACCTTTTTATAGGAGAGGGGAGGGGCACCCTTGGAAACTCTTAAAATATTAAATTAATATAAATTGATATTTAAATCTAAAAGACTCCAACTTGAGATATGTGAAATATAGGATTAGTATTTTTTAAATACTCTATTTCAATAATTTTTATACATGTATTTATTTTATTTTAACCCTTTTGTTTTCAATTTATCCTTAATTATTCTCTTTTAATTTTAATTGCGGTAACGAAATTTTAAATATTATGAAGCTATAAATTTTACTTATATGGGGTAAATTTCCCATAAGTGGACCCTTAAAGGAAATTTGGACATTATCATAATAACTTTTTCATTTTAAAATATTTTTAGGATTTTTAAATAATTTAATAAATTATTATTATTATAAAATTTCAATTATTTCCATTTTACACTATTCATTTCATTGAATTTAAATAAAATCCAATCAGAGATATAACTTATAAAAAACCATTTAATAGACTTATAACATGTCATAAAGAACTATAAAATTCGTGGATGGAATAAATTATGTGAAATAATATTTATTTTAATATTTATATTATCATTTATTTGGTTCTTTAATTAATAAATCTATTATTGCATCATCATTGTGTCATTATTAAATTTAAATATTTAATTCATAAAAGATAAATTACCATAAAGAAATTAATATTTTTATATTTCTAAATACTATTTATAGTTGAAGATATCACATGTATAACATCATATTAAAATAATTTACTTAAAAAAAGTGTGACAAAATGACTATTCATTGAATATAATATTATAAATGCATTAAACTCATCCTAGTGGCTCCAAGTTGTCCTAAAATATACCCAAAGATTCTCATTGTCGGGATACAATCATAAAATTAAATTAGAACATGTTTTAGGGTAGTTTTATATTATTATATTATTTTTTACCTTTAATTGCCCGATTTACCCTTAACTGTGGTAATTAAACAAATTATTAATGTAACTATTCATAACATCCAAAAAATTAAAATAAAATAGTTACATAATTTTTAACTTCAGATTCAAAATATGGAATCCATTTTTCCAAATTCAAAACATAGAAGTTTCAGTAATTAATTTAAAATTAATCTCTGTTGTCAAAATGAGAAAACTGTTTTTAAAAGTAAAAACCATCAAAAGATTGACATGCCTTTATATCTAATTATAATGTGAAATTTCGTAAAATGACCAAAATTGGATTAAATGATAAATACATTATTTAATTATAGTTTAAAACAAATTAATAGGATAATCAAACTATATAATTAAATTATATGAAAAGGCAGTTTTTGAATTTGAATGCAGTATTTTTTCACTACTCATTAAAAGTGAATTTTATCAAAAAAATACCAAAAAATCAACCAAAATGAATTTTGATGTATTTATTTTAAATAAGTGGTTTATTTTGTCAAATAGAACATATAAAAGTGGCAAAATTAGATTTAAAAAGGTTTATCTATCAAAAGGTGGTAAAACTACCTTTTTAAAAATATTAGAGTATTTTATGCTTGAAATTGGATTTATTCTCATTTTAATCATCTAAAATTTGTTAGAGGAAATTAAAAACATTTAATAAAAATGGATAAAAACAATATAGGTGGTTCTATTCATTCCCACCAACATAATAGCTAGGCAATAACTACCATTTAAAATAATAATATTAATAATGTTTTATTTTTCAGTATATCTCAATCTTGTGTGCAATATAAGATTGAGGAGAAACCCATTATTGAGTATCGGGTATGCTATCAGACATAGATTCCCCTTTTAAGTAAAATTAATATATAATTCATAAATATTAATAGATATGAAAATGTATTATTCTATAATTACCTGGGATGTTAAATGTGAAATTGAAAAACATAAGAACCGACCCCTAAGGCAAAGAATCTAGTAGTTTATTACAGATTGACTTCCTTGTGATGAAAACCATATAGGAACACATTCTAGACATCATGTTGATGAATATTATGATGATATGTCATATAAACATGGTGGTTTTAATATTTAGAAGAAATTTAAGAGTTTTGAGCAATATGGGAGTGGTACTAAAGATTATATGACTATCTTACCAACTCAAGAGGAAAGCATGAAAATGATGTTGCAAACTCAAGGGAAATAAGATATTTCAAAAAATAAATAGAATATAATAGCCTCATTTGAAGACATAAAATATGATATAAAATCAATTACAAAATCTATTAAGGTTGATCAAAAGGAAGAAAAAACACATATCATGATATGTCATTGTAGAAGATATCTAGATTGAGTGAAGAA
The DNA here is from genome assembly GCA_963277665.1 of Viscum album. Taxonomy (NCBI): domain Eukaryota; kingdom Viridiplantae; phylum Streptophyta; class Magnoliopsida; order Santalales; family Viscaceae; genus Viscum; species Viscum album. The sequence goes on from OY728167.1 coordinate 723,625,231, forward strand.
TCTCGGTCTAAATGTTTCATTAAAATAACATTGACGTTCCTCCCTATTTATGTTATTATTCTATATTTGATCTATCTTATTGGTATTTGAAGGGGTATAAGAGTTGTCTATGTTAGGTGGTGATTTTATTGCAATAGGATATATCCATCATGAAAAATTGTGGTCATCAAGATGAGGGAAGTAGTGTTACCCTTCAGTTGGCGGAAAGATAAAGCTAAGATATGATGGTCATAGTTTCCTGAACGGAGTGATGATAGTTAAAAATAATGATATGCATGGGGATTTGTGTATATAAACATTAATTTTTTTGTTGTGTTTGTTTATATGCGTTCATATTTTATCTCAAAAAACATAATCAGATATACCCTGATATAAAGCTGCTGGAATAAACTTGAGGGAAGCATTTCATAAAATAAATGTTATGGAAAACATTGGTAATATTGATTATACAAAATTGTTTTCTAAATAGGATTCTCCCTTGTAGACTTATAAATAAAGGTCTGTTGTTTAGATAATCATGTGACATTATTCTTCTTTAGAGGAATTTTATCAAGATTCTGATATAAAGCATGATGAGCTGAGATGACCCTTATGGTTCACTTTGAATTTAATTGTCAATAATGGGTGAAAATAAAATGGAAAAACTTATTGGGGAGAAATAATTGAGCACACATATAAACTTCAAATAAGTATGGGGATACTGACAAAAAAAGGGAGAGTTTTTTTGCACATGTTATTTTGGTTTCATTTGTTTTCATCCTGTTAATAAGTGTTTATAGAATAATTTAATTGAAACATCAAAGGGTATTTGTTTATTAGTATAGAGAAAAATTATCATGTTAGAATATTTTTTATTGGTTCTCAATGTTTCTAATATTATGAATATTCAAAGTTCTTGATTCCATGTGAGTTTTTTTTTCGAAGGATGAATTTGTAAAAATATGTGTTTTTTGGAATGATGTTATCGGAAAGAGTTCTGGATATACAATGATAATGTTATGAAAACTATATAGAGTTAAAGTTATAAATATTTTACAAAGATTGAGTTATGAAGTCATGGAGATGAGACTATATGAAGTTTGATCTCTAAGACTATGATGTTATGAGATGATCAGATATAGATTCTTATAATGATACTGGACTAAATTTAAGGAACAAAGTTGACCAGATAGAGAAAGTATGAGGATGTTTTGAATAGAGAAAACTTGGAGTACCGGAAAGATAAACTATGTTTAATGTTCCAGATGAAGAAAAATGATTTCACCAAATGAACATTCATGAATCCATTATATGTCGAACATTAGACATAGAGACCTATAAAGATATTCCCATTCATCGGAAATTGAAAGGGTGTGTACTAAATGAATAAGTATGGCTTCATCAAAATGAAAAGATCATACATAGAAGTTTGAACATCATATTGGGGTGTAAGGAACTTTTCAAAAACATTTTAAAGTCAAATAATGTGATTATAATGATTTTTGATTTCAATGATTGTAAATATATCCAATATTTGTGTAAGATTTGATGTTTTTGGTGACACTGATATTTGAGGAAGCTTTGAAAAAGAATGATGACTATGATTCTATGGAGGTTTTCAAGTCAAGACATCACTCAAAGGGTTATTTTAGAAGGAAATTAAAATTTGGAGCTCGTGCTTATTCCTTACATTTCGTAGGAAGATGATCCTATAAAAGGAGGACAGCTCATTGAGAGATATTTTGTTGATTGATCTCAAGAGAAAGTATTATTAGTTCAACATGAGGTGTCATCCAAGAGTACACCTGGTTAAAACAGAGGAATACATGTAAAAGTGTATCAGACAAAGGTGTATTGGAAAGAGATGCATAGGATGGAGATGCATCTGACAAAAGAGTATCAGAAACATTGTAAAAAACAAAGGCACACCAAACAAAGATGTAACAGACTGAGTATCAAACAAAGAATACCGAATGGAGTATTTTGATGGATATTTCAAGATAATGTTTTGGAAAGTTTATATTTGAGTAGATCTATGTCTTTCAATAATCAAGATTAAGTTTTAAGAAAAGTATATTTGATAGAGTTATTGAAGATCCTGAAGAAGTTTTACACGAGAAAAGGCAATAAAACAGGTTTATGGAAGAATACCATCTACAGAAAGAGGTCTTTCTACAATAAATATTCACTGAATAACGAGCTTATGGATGAGGGGTATAACCATCTACTAGAGTCTTTTTATTGTGGGGTATGACCAATCTATGAATAATTTTGTAATTATGGGGTATATCTATTTGAAAATGTTTTTAATTGGGGGGTATAACCAATTATAATTAAATTTAATGGAGAATCCATGTTGTAGTGTATAAGAAACATGGAAATGAGTGGAATCTCAAATTTAGGCTAAACCCTGTAAACAACATGTGTTGATCTCTATCTTTATATTTATACCATATGGGGTACAGTTGATATATATATTTGAGTGGATTGAGAACTCTAAAAAAATTATAGGTTTATTTCAAAAAAGAATACATAAAATAATGTGATCATTGATTCAATATAACCCAACACAGTGATCATACACTGATCTGAGAATTAGATACAACATGAGAATCACCATCATGACATGAGCCTCATCCCATTCTAAAACCATGAACATGAACTCCATCCACCACAAGAACCTCAATGGAATGAGTTCCATCATTATAGTGAAATACATGAAAACAACCAAATCCACCTAATTCAAAAAATATCCCATTTATAACCCTTTGATGATTGTCACATGATACTCCAAATCTTCTTGATCTCCAAACCTGTGGTGGCATGATCTACTACTTACGGCATATACATATTCAAATAGTCTATAACCACTTTATTTTGACTAAACCTCATAATGGTGTGGCCATACTTCATATAGAGTGACTTATTATTGTGTATTTCTTTCACTTCAATAGTAAAGGAATGTTTTTTTTCTCTCATGATACCCTTACGTATTTCATGGGTACTCTCACATAACATGTGGACCATTCCTAACGTGATCCTTGTGACCATGTCGTGACTTTTTCCTTTCAACTTCACTCAAATATATTATGTATCCCAGTGAGAGTTTTCCCATTTTCCACATTTCAACATCTCTGAATACATTGTGTATAGAATACCAAATGCATAGTACTTTACCATTTTTCTGTATTCTTCAACTTCACATAGTACATGAAAATATCTTCCACAGTGTGAACTGATTGATATCAAACAGCCAAAATCCTAACATTCATAGGGTCCCCTTCAATATGTGACCCACTCCACATGATACGAACATCTAGAAAAGGTTATTCTAGCATAGCATACCCACAACATGGAATAGTATGTCACAAAATGATTTTTGACCTGCATAAGGAACTCTTACAGCTACTCCCAACTTCATTAAAAACTACATTTGCCTTCATGTTATGGTTTATTGATTAATTTACAAAAAAAAATGGAATTTACTTTAATATCCTTCAACAAAAATAATCCAAAAATACTCCTATATAAGTTTTTAACAATATTCATTTTTGGTTTTTTTGATTACTCTATCAGAACTAATTCAACACATCTTCATCTAAAATCCTAAGAAATAACTAGAAACACAATTTGAAACCTCTTACCTTTAGATAGTGTATCAATGATTTACTAATCACTAAATCTATGCCCACATGAGTAATACTCTTTATGATAAAAAAGTGTTAAATGACAATTTCAATATTAAAAAACATTTTTAATCTACATGATCTTCTATACTTATCAACCAAGATTCCACCCCTAAATAAACATTCATGTACTCTCCTCTTTTCCAAAACATCAGTATGGGATGTTATTTTCCTCATATTATGTGTTCTAATTGGGAATCACTATTTCAGAATCATTTCTAATGGATTTGTTTATGGAACTAGAAACAACCAATGGTTCTTTATCTCAAGAGACCTTCTTTACAATGGTAGGTGGTTGTTAGGTATTTTAACCTACAACTCTTAAGGAATCACATTGGTAAAGAGGATGGGAGGTTAGGATCATCACACACTTTTAGGAGGAATTATTGCCTACTCTAGGATTCTCTTATAGATTTAAGATATGTTCATGAATCCTTTATTAATTTACTAAGTATGATGTTAGTTTCCCTCAACATTAGGAATCAAATTATTAGCATGTATAGAATTCAAAATCATCTATATGTATCTAAGGTTCTCCATCAATGGAGGTATATGTATATATCCAAGGTGATCCATTGATGGTATCCTCTTATATACTACATAGATATTCTTTGTTCATTATTACAACGATGCTAGTTTTTAATCGACTTAGTGGGGGAACTCTATAATTTATTATCATTCAGGTAGACAAAAGTTACTCTAGAGTTTATCATTATCCAAGGATATGGAAGGTTACTCTAGTGTTTATCGTCATCAGGGGTGAGAGAAGTTGTTTTGATGTTGAGATTCAACCCATATATGGTCTACCTATGTATCCTTGTGAAAGGAATCAAAACCCACTTTTTTTGGTTCCACTTAATGGGACACATAATACCTTTTAAGATTATGTGATGAGGACCTAACTGTAAAGTTAAACTTCATTTGGAAAGGACATTTAGGTGTAAGGTACCCAATAAATGTTTCTTGTCGGGCATATACCTAAGCATCCCAAGGAACCTGGAAGGTATTTTAGTTTCCAAGTTGATTTAGACCTTGATGGGTTATGGACCAGAAAGAATACGTTTTATTTGGGGTGTTGGGTTTGGACCTTAAGGAGGATTCCTACATATCCCTTTAAGAAGGGAATAACATTCCTCATAGTTCGGTAAGTCTCACAGGGGAGTATGGACATTTGAGAGGAATGAGTTGAGGATTATTCCTGAAAATTATTTCCTATAAAAGTTAGAATGAGTAATGTATTGACTCGTGGTGATGTGGGGGTTAAATTTGGGGATTAATCCTGAGGAGGATTATTATATTAAGGAAATTAAGATTGGGGATTACTCCTGAGGATCATTCCCAGTGAGGGTACATGATTTATCATTTCATGGATGAGATGTTTTGGATCTCATTGAATAGGAAGGCTTCCTACATATCCTAATTATGGTGGAAATAAAATTTATTTTAGTTCATTGTTTTGGGCGAATTGTGTGGGTGTTATGATCATCACAAACCTATAATCCCACGTTTTTCATGCTTGGTGCGAGAAACAGGATAATTCAAAAGATTCAACAAAACCCACACACATTTCACCCTTTGTTGGTGGAAGAGGATAGGGTGACCATGGAAGACACTAGGCCTATGGCAGAAGAGGTTCGGGATATGAAAATTCCCTATTTTTTACTTTACATTGGACATGGGTCCAATGTATGTAAGGATTGAAGGTGGTGGAGTTAGGGAGGAGAAATACTATAACCTCTTCTATGAAAATCTAGGGGCTTACTCTAGGAGGGATGCCCTAAAATTTGTTTGGCAGTTAGAGGAGGATCGTATTCTATATTTAAGGGAAAAGAAAGTGTGATTCGTACCCTCTCTACTAATAACTAGAGGTTATGGTTCTTAGAGATAATAAGGGGAGGACATAGCCCTATCCCCAAAATTTAAGACCGGGAACTCTGAAATGATATCCTTGGTGTAAGGGTTCTCATGATTGTAGATATTAAAATCTATAAACACATCAAGGATCCTTAACCTATATTAGTAAAATCATGGGAAACCTCTGACCATAGAAATTCAAATCCAAATTGGAGACACACTGATGTGCAATTTACCAAGGATTTTTAATTAGGAGGTCTTGGTGGAGGTTTCAACTTGGTACCTTTTAGACTAGGGTACCAAGGAGGGAGATTTCCTTCCATATGTGGATTCAGAGAGGTCTTAAAGGTGAGGTAAACCAAGGAGGACTATGAAAGGTTTGCACCGCAAAAGGGTTCTTCATGCAATTAGTATTGGGATAATTAGTTGTATCTTAGCTGACGAGAAACCAGGATGACTAAACTTGTGTGATACTTGGATCAAGCCTTCATGGGTCTTCACAGAAGTGAGTAGTGCATGTTCCTATTTGAGAAAGGTTGACCATGAAAGTCTTCTTAAATCAGGGGTTTAGAGAATTATGCATGAAAGTGTTTTTTATTTTAAACACTGAATGGACTTAAGTCTCCTTATACCCCCATTAATTCCCTATAATTAGATATTAGGAAACTACCTTGTAGGTTTCAGACGAATTGATGAAAGCACTAGGGTGATAAGAGAAATAATCATCCTTCAAGGAAATTCATCCGTACAAATAAAGACCCCAAGGGTATATTTATAAGAAAACATGAGACCTTGATTAAAGGTGACTAGTCGTGCAAGTGGGGTGGCACACAAGTTTTTGCGTACCGACGATGAATATAGATAAGTTGGGAGAACTACTCATTGAGCCTTTGTAAATCATGGCATTATTTATCTATTTTCTACTCATTTTTCTAATAAATTTCCCTTGGTCACTTTTCATACATGTGATGAAATGGAGTGTCAAAGAATCCCCCCCTTAGGATTGGATCAGAATGAAAAAGAGGGTCTAATCTTGAGGTAAAAGGGATGAAAAAATATAGATGGGTCATGAAAGTTTCTGGGTGTTCACACAAGTGGGAGTCGCACAGGCCGACTTCCTTATCTATAAATAGGGTCCTCACTTTGCTAAAAATCTCTCATGATTTTAGAAATTCAAGATATCCCCATGTATGTCTTCTGTTTAGAAACTTTTATTTCTTTCATTCACTCAAATATGGTATATATCTTAGTGATGAACTTATGCATTGCATGTTGAGCGACATACTTTCAAGAAAAACATTCACCTTCATGCCTTAATGCCTTTGCAAAATTTTCTTTATTTTCTGAAATTTTCAAAATTAACCTACTATGAAATGAATTTCATATTTCTTTGTAGGTTCAATGGCTCCGAATAATATCACAACTACTGATGAACTAGATAGAAATTGAATTGACACGATGATAAATATCATAGAGAATGATCAATATGACATCTTTGATACCACCCTCCCTGGTCTGGAAGAGTATCTGAAGAAACATCATAGTGATTTTATGAAGATTAATTATCTACCACTTTATAGTTATGACCATCTGTGAGAATTCATCACTCTAGATCCTAAGAATTATCTCCCGACCTCTTGTTTTCAAGAGTATAAGTACTTCTCATCTACTAACATTTCTAGTGTGGGGAAATATATTAATGCTAGTAAAGAAGTCATAGGCTATTTTATGCATCATAACCAATGTGATCTAGATCTGAAATCATATATAGTCAAGCCAAATTTTCATTGTTATTCATCCATATTTCGAGATTCACAAATAGATCAATCTAAGAGCTGAAGGAATGGTTGAGACTCTTGATTAAGAGGGGGAGGGGTGTTAAGCCCTTATGGATCTAGGTGTATTGGGTGCATAAAATATGTGCAGTGTTTAAAGATGATCTAAAAGGAACTGGTATTTACGAGGTTCCATGGGTGGGGAAAACCTACGTATATAGGAATGAAAACTTTGTGCCGGAAATGATGAGCCGATGGAGTCCACAAACAAATTAATTTCATTTGACGCATGGAGAAGTTGTTATTAGTTTTTATAATGTTCATAAGATCTCCAGATCTCATATCCTTGGATATATGTATGATGAATTCATTACTTTAAAGTCAACATGGAATTACACTGATAGGATGCCAACCCTAGCATGTGAGCTTTTGAAAACATCTCATGATATTAAGAAGTAAAAAACCTTGTTCAAAAGGGGATATTCATCCAAAAGAACGGATGAAAGAATTCCTGACAGAGAAGATGGGGAAAGGCCCCAGCTACAAGCATCCAACAAGCTATCCCAAGGAGGCAATGAGAGGTCTGCCTGGCACCTTCTAGCCGATGCTAGAAAAAGGATTGTTTGAAAAATAATTGATATGAAGTTAACCAAAAAATTTATGCAAAGAAACATCTTTTGGGTTTCCTAGAAATGTGTATCCATATATATATATTTCCAATTTGTGATTCCAAAGGTGGTATAGGGATAGAAACATTTGTTGTAGTGGCCAATTTGGCAGAGAAGAAGATGGTGGGGTTGGCCACCCCTATTCCAAAAAAACTCCACTGAATCTTGTTTCATATCCATATAGGGAAGGATCATTTCAGAATTATAGGACCATTATAGGTTTTATGGGGTTAGATCATGACTCATTTACAGACCTATGATGTGTAGAGTGAGAACTAGGTCCTTAAGAGTTCGTTCCAACCATTTTTCCAGGGTTTCTCTTGTATTTTTCCCTTATCCATGAAACCTCATGAAATTTAGAAAATTTTGAGTTTATTCATGATGTTTCACTTCTTTCCTTATGGTAATCCTTCCACGAGAATATTTTTTGATGAAGGGATGTCCGGTATAGTGCTGAGATCATATATTCTAGCTTGTAGGGATAATGTTTGGGAACCTAGGATTGAAGGAGAAATAATATGTGAGACCTATTATACTTACCGATTTTTATATCAATTAAAATGTCTAAAACAAATTATTGTATCCCCTTTGGTGCACATTAGATTAGAACAACATCTGATGGTGGATCGATAGATATGGTTGCTTACAGCCATGAAAAAGATAAGGGGGATGATCAATCTACCCACAACTGACTTAGAAAGATGGTTGAAACCCTGTTATGTTGAATCTTGGATTACATCATACCCGAAAGGGGTACTAAAAAATGTTGTTTCATGAGTTGGAGTAAAGGGACAGAGCATGAAAGAACGTTCTCGTTTGGAAGATGCTTTATCTCCTTTAGAGGCTAGGTCATCAGAGTCAGAGGGAAAGGAAGACGAGGATCCTAGATCACTGAAGGGACCTCATGAAAGATATAATCCACCTACCAGAATCAAGAGGGTTGTACCATTATCAACAACTAAATATGCACAAATATGGTCTAGTCACCGCCACCAAGAAGAGAAGTGGGTTCCATTTTCTCGACCACCATATGTGATGGCAGGAATTAGGAAGTCTGCCAAATCTAAGACTGCTGAATCATATACAAAATAGGCTAGACTGTAATCAAACTACATATTACTAGAGGTAGATCATGTGTGGTAGAATTTTTATTTTTATTATAAAACTTCATGGGAGATTCTATGTGAAGGGTTGTGCAATACAGGGACAGGAGATCTTTGATCCCAATATGATATTCACTTTGAGGATAATCCTGCTAAAGTTGGAATTTATAATTGGGAGATAGAGATTCTCATCTATGAAACAGATGATCTAGTCCCCCCCCCACAAATCAGGTGAAGAACATGATAGAATATGGCACCGCTGAATGGATTGGCCATTCATCTTTTGAAGAATTGTGTGATTGTGTTGATCCTTAGGGAGTAAGTTCTCTTCCTATCATATTCTTTTCTTATTTTCCTTTTTTTAGACAAATAATTATTATTCAGTGGAAATACCATCTTAATTTGTAGGTAGTTAAGGAAAAATTAGTTGAAATTACATCACCATAGTATATACTTGGTGTTACTTTGATTGGGTTTACTAGGTCACCCCTCGAATCAGGAGAACTATCTCTAGGCCGACATGCCATGGAGGATGAGATGGCGGGAGATTTTTGGTCTCTGATACCTATTTTTGGAAATGAGGATGCTAGTCCTTTGAATAATAAAAATAAGCAAAGATGAAAAAGTGTGAAATCAGTATCTAAACACTTTATCGGTAGCGGTAAGTCTTCCTGACATCATTAATTTTGACCTCATCCATATAATGTGTTTAAAATTCATGAAACTGTAGGAATTTCTTCTATTTATTATCTTAAAAAATTACAAATGACCCTTCATGAACTATGGACAGAACTTTTGGCGATGTGAAGATCCCTATGAATGAAGTGGCTCATTTGAATGAAGAGGCATCTAGGCTAGATAAAATATAATCTACTTTTGGAACTACTCCTATAAATGTTTTTGGGATAAAGGAGGCATCTTGTATGTTAGAAGTGATTCATGAGAATTTATATATCAACAACTCACTTCCATTTTTGTAATATTTCAGGTTCATTTCATGCACTATAAAATCCTATGATGACTGATTCTGATCCTATGGATATCACTGAGGAGGTTGTTTGTGGTCTTAAGTCATCAGAGGAGGTTCATGAACCAACCACTCAAAGTGTTCCTACTGGAGAGAATAACATGGGGATTGGGATATCAATAGAATCCATGATGAATCTTGGCATGTCTCTTGATCAAATAGTAGAACATACTATTATTCCTACCACATTAGAAGAATTTGGGGAACTATATAAATAAAATGGATGTGAGTCTTTATTTTCTGTCCAATCACCCTTTTATGCTTGATTATCTAATCATAATTGGTTTGAATATACATCCCCATCGATAGAAACTACTACAGTAATGGTTCATGGAGAGGGTGTTGAAATCACCCTCGATCCCACTATTGAAGAGAGGTTATAGTAGGTGATTCTTGAAATAGGGAACTTTCTTGAAATTCATCTGGTAGGTCCTTGGTAGACCTACAGAAGTATCCCTAACCAAAACATGCCAGCTTAAACTGCTGAGGATGGGAATGTTGTGGAAGAATATTCTTAGTTTGTTGATCTATTGTTGGTTAAGGGTTACCAAAAATTGTGATTGTGTCCCACTCTTTCCATTATTTCAAAAATAACCATGATTTTAATTCATCATTTAGCATTATCAGCTTCTATGGATATGTTTTATGGTCAATATTTTTCATCATCTCAACCAACATTCGGTTTCAAGGCAGCCACTATTAGGGGGGAGAAAAACAAGGCACTTCATTAAGTGTATTAATCCCATAGTACATCCCTCCTTATGAAGGTGAATCTGAATTAGATATGGAGTTGAGAAACACTCTCTGTATTGCATGTCATAAGGCATGGAAAGATATATGTAAGATAGTCTCTAAGATTCCCCTTGATGCCTTTCCTTCATGAATTCAATGAATTTTAGGTATATTTAGCATGTTGGGATTCATAGGTTTTGATTAGGTGAGAGAAAGAGTATAAACTTCAGCAAGATATCATAAAATATAGACTCCTTGTAACATTGAAGAATTTCAAGTGGCATTATCTCAAGCTAGGGACAATCATAGAACAAAGTCGGAAACATTCAAACAGCAGATCGAGGAGAAATTAACTGAAATTTCTCACCTTTTAAGAGTTGGATACTACTCAAGGGTAACATGAAAGAATTCACATATCATTAGGATAAGCACAAAAGGAAGGGGAAAATTCCATTGCGGCTACCATGGAAGCACTTCATAAAGCTGAGGAGATTGAGGCTGGTTGACTAACTGAACTTCAACAGGTATCTGATGGGGATCAAGTGGCTATTCAACAAATAAAAATTTATATCTATAACCTCTTTTGATTATTAACAAGGAGACTCCGTTTTTTGGATGTTCCTCTTGGGGATTTTTTCTCATAAATGAAAATATTGTTTTTCTAATTATCTTTGTATTCATCATTGTTTTTTTAAATTATAATGTCAAAACCAATTTTCATAACATGACATATTTATGCTAGCTAATCATAATTACAGTGATAGGGATGAGGGTGCTCTAATTTTTACATAAGACAATGGGCCAGTGATCATAGTTTGATTGTTACTAGGGTCGTATGTATAACCCTAGAAACTTTGCGTATTTTGTGATATCACAATATTTTTTTCCTAATACCAATATGGAGGAGACTTATCAGGTGATAATTGTCTTTTTCTCAAGATTCCCACTTTGGGTTTTCATCCTAACAAGTTTTTCATTTCATGTTTTTATCTGTCAATTTTTCCTAAACCGCACAAAGTGTAGGTCAAGTGAGCTGAGACTCAAATTTTGCAAAGATTTCCCTTTGTGGGTTTTCAACCTGGTGAGTGATATGTATCTTTGTGTGGGTAGTTTAAATTCATGCATGTTAGACTAATAATGAATTTTTTTTGGTCTAATATCTTTGACCATGAATTTATATATTTATGACCTAAACAAGGCTTGCTGGATAGGAATGTTATAGTATTATTTAGATACATCCAAGGGGAATCTTGAGACAATTTTATGAATTCAAAATATAAAAAATTTCATTCAATAATAGACAATTTTTATTCTAGGAACGAAGTTTCCACTGGTTGAAAACCCCATTATAAGGGATGATTTCCGCAAGTCCAAATAGGGCACATACTATATAGTCAAATAGTGGCATACTTAGGATGACATTCCTGTTATGTGGGAAAATAATGCAAGTCCAACCTTGGGGAACACACTTCATAGTCAGGTAAAGGAGATTCAATGAATTATGACATTATTATTACTGATGAACAAAGAAATTTTAGGATTTGGATGTCTTGAGACCATAGTGGGTGGTTTTTCTAATGAAAGATAACTAAGAATAAAGTAATAATCTCTTACCGACTTAGGTGATGGATAAGAAGACACACCTACATGAATTTGATGTGTGATGGAAGGTACATTTTTTCAGAAATGGGATTTATGATATTATTCTATACAGTTTAAAGTCATGCATCAAGGACATTATGTTGTGCACTTTAAATTCATGCAGCAAGGACATTAGTGGGTTGTGCATTTTAAAGTCATGTAATAAAGAAATTAGGGGGATGTGTAGTTTATAGTCATGCAGCGAGGGCATTATGTTTTGAAGTTTAAAGTCATTCAACAAGGACATTACGAGGTTTTTTAGTTTAAAGTCATGTAGCAAGGACATTAGGGGGGTTTTGATTTAAGGTTTTTATCTTTGACCGAAGGATTAATGGTTCTCCAATTATTTGTAATCTATATGGAAATGTGAAACTATATTCAAGTATGTAAGGAGAGAGTTGTTAGCTGTGATTTTGGGATTTCTGAATCTGAATAGTGAAATAGGAAAAAGGAATAAATGACATTAGAGGATGTTTTTAACAAGAATGAAGTTACGACTGCTTGAAAACCCCATTATGGGGGCTGTTTTATGCAAGACCATCTATGGAACATACTGAATAGTCAATAGATTCATCCTTAGGCTTAAAGACCCGTTATGTAGGTGATTTATGCAAGGCCATATAGGGGAATGTATTGTATAGTCAGGTAAAGGATCTCTCAAGAATTCTGAAATTCTTTTGCAAAAAAATGATGAAAGTTTATAGAGATTCGGATATTCCCAAAAATAGATTTTGGTTTATAGAGGAAAGTTCCTGAATGAAGAAGGGGTATTTCAAGTCATAATTTCCAAAGAATTGGGGAGAATATTCTCTCTACGAAGGTCTAACCCAAGTGCAGAAACTATATTTCTTGTAATTTTAGTTCATTGATGAAGTGTTGTTGTGAACGCTCTAAAACATATTTATAAATAAGTGCATCATATGGGCTAACCTAGGTCATTCTATTGATCATTTTTTGCAGTCAATCAATCACTACTTATAATTCACTTTTTTATGTTTATCATTTATAAAATAAAAATAAAATAAATTTATGTTTGAGAAATTTGTATTCAAGATAATGAAAAGTAAACATGCAATGCATAATGCAGACAGAATGAATGCAGACAAAATGATGCTAGATAGAAAGGAGATCCTCCCAGGAGATTATCCAGATTGAAACTTCGTCACCTCTTTGTTAGCTTCAAATATAATCAATGATCATACTACATAATATGCTTTAACATCCTATTCTACCTATGGATGTGGATATATTATTCACTCAACAATCACCGAGAGACCACACATCCACCTCCTCGATCAAGGGAGAATATTCTAGAAGAGAAAGCTACGACTTGGGTGGAAAGTGGAGACACAAAGGCACCTTTCACACTAATATACCCCTCTTATTAACTCCAAGAAAAAAAGAAACATAAAAAATTAATTTATAATGACTTGGGTTCAACCCCAGATTGATCCCCTAGTAACTTCCTCGGGTTAGTTACTCATGATCATGGGTACAACAGATCACGGTAGAGAAGAACGGGGTGAAAAAAAGATAAAAAAATGAGAACGAGATTAAGAATAAGATAAAAATATATTAAAAATGAATAATAATATTACAATGTAAAGTAACTACGAAAAATTTAAAATGGTCACATTGAAGTGCCAATGCTTTGAGAAGGGGTGATGATACATATTTATAGCGAGAGGGGGTGAAAGAATTCACACAAAAAATATACTCCAAATGTTTCCACTTGTATTCTCCATTAATTAGAATTTTTTTAATAGTTTTATACATTAAATTTGTTCCCTAATATCTCATACATTCACCCTCAAAAGTTAATCCTTAGTGAGAAAAGGATGAAGGATTTATGACCATTTTACTTCGAGATAGTTAATCTGTCCTTTTGTCACATCAGATTCCACATCGTCCCATTCCCATGCCATTATGACCCTACAAACTATCAATTCACACCCTGTAAAATTAAAAAAATATGTTCCCAACTTGATTTCACACCTCTACACAAAATATGAGTCATTATGGATGCGTTATTCAGATGTTATAAATTAATTTCTCAATGGAACCGTTTATTCCTTGTGAGTTGTTTCATCTTCCATATGTTTCAACCATTCAAAGAATGCTTTAATGAGATTATTTTGACTTTAAAATCATCAAGGACGATCCTTATTTAATATTATTTTATATCCAGATGTAATTACCTCAATTGGAGTTTTATAGATCAATTTATGATTCTGTTATGGATGTGTGGTCCACGTTGTCCGCCTGTCAAATTTCCCAAATTAAATGATTTTTTCAAGGATATAGATGCTCGAATCAGCATTTCCTTCCGAATAAAAAGTTTTAGGAAATAAATCAAGGATTTATAAACAAAAATAATCACATAATTTGGAATAAAAATGTAAATTTTATGACCAAAATACCCCTATCATAAAAAGCTATCAAATTTCCGGATTTAACCATTTTTTGCATTTAAGCTCAAAACACCACTAAAACCTAAAAACATGGAAATTAACTATAAAATAACTATATAATGGTATTATAAAAATTTAATTATAGATTAAAATATATTAAAATGTGAGCTTAACAACTCCCCCACACTTAACCATTGCACTCCCAGGCAATCATCTTACATCCAAATAAAAATTCACACAATAATAAAAAATGAGAAAACATCAACGATATGATCCAAAATAGAATTTTATCATGTATCTTCTATGAAAAACAATTCCTTATAGTTTTCTTTCCACACATTAAAATTCATTCATCCTAAGAAATAAATCCATTTCCAAATAATAACCTCCCTCACATTGAATTTTATGTCACTCTTCACCCAAGAGAAATTAAATCTGGTTCTATGCTCATACTTGGAAATTTCATATATCTCCATAGGTTTGTGATAATTATAAATTATCCAAAACGTGAAACATGAAAATTAATTCAATCATGATGGCTTTATTTAATGTTTCAAGTGATTCTGTGGCTTAGGGTTGGTAGGAAAATGATTGAAAAGGTTTCAGGCCATAAAAAGGAAGATGGACTCTTAAGTACAATGCATGATTAATTAAAGTGAAAACATAGAAAATTCATCTCTCAACCCACCTTAAAAATGTGAGAAACAACACCACACCCTTTTATGACATGGTACGTGGTCCAAATAATGATTACAATGAATGATATGATCCATTTTCTCCCTTTTTTTCAAATCTCTAGAAAGGCACAACTTTTTTTATTTTTATTATTTTTTCATGGAGGGTCAGCAGAAAATTGAATATAATGAATCAATGAAAATTCATGTTCTTTATTTTTGAGAGGGACATGATTCATAAAATAATCTATAAAAAGTAATTCAAAATTATTTCCATTTTTTTATTTTTTCATTTTTGAAGGAGAAATGGATGAAACAAATTAAGCACAATGAAATGAGGACAGATGCCCAATTCTCTTATTATCCACTTCCCAAAATAATTACACACATATAAAAACACCCATAAATTATACACATACCAATTAACTCACATGATAGGCCCTTCCCACACACTCAAACTTGAAAAACCCATTCAAAAATACTAAAAGTGTAGGTATGTAATGAAAAACCCGCTTATTATGTGGCTTAAACCTATAAGACAATTCATGGAATCTAAGGGATTACGAACGATAAAAGTAATGTTAGTTATCAGGTAAATATTTTTCTAGAAAAAGTAGTTCCTAAATCATATTAAAAACATTTGATGAAATCCAAATCTTCAAAAGTGAAAAATCAAAAATTCTGGTTCTCACTCAAAATTCATGTTTCCTTCAAGAAAGTGTGGGTATTAGGAAGAATATGTCAAATTGGATTAGAATACCTCACAGGACTAGAAAAATATTCTGAGTCAGCGTTTCATGGGAAAGTATTTCATAAATCATTAAAACTCATAAAAAATATTGACAATACAATTCAAGGAATAGAAATTCACATCAACAATCCTTTAAAATCCATTCTTTCAAAAATCATTTCAACTCTTTCAAAATCAATTGATGTGTGAAAAGTGATAAGAATATTCATTAAATATAAAAAACCATACAAATATTAAAAAATAATGAAAATATCACAATAAGAACTAAGCAGGTTGACACTCCCCCCACACTTAAATTTTAGTACCCCTCATTTCAACCCAACAAAATATAAATAAAAATGCAGAAAAGCCAAAGGAAGGAAATATACAACCTGATATTATTTTTGAAGAGGATTCCTTTATTTACAATCTTAGCTACTTCCAATAGACCTAGAAATAATGAAATAAAATAAATCATATGAAAAAAATAAATAAAAATAAGAGAAAGAGAAAAGAGGATTGGACATGGTTTGGACCCCCATGTGGGTGCTAAGATTTCATTGCCCCTAGTCAGGAAGTTGTAGTGGATTATGCCCAATCATATGGTGGGTGTGGTTTCTTTATGATGAACGACCACATGTGAATTTTATTTATTTCCATGAGTAAACACTAAAATTAGAGAACCCCAAAGAATATAAGAAAGTTCCCAACCCCCATGAAATAATAAAGGTGGAATTTGAGGTCTAAAGTGGGAGGGAATAAAATATAGAGGTTCTCCTTGTAGACTTATGTGGTGTCCTCCTCCATATGTAATGTAAATTGTTATTGTGGAGATAGTCTCAACACCAAATGCATGTCCAACTCTTCTTCTTTAATCACCACCACTTGGGTAGTCTTTTCTCAACATCCAAGGTCTACTTCATTTGTGTTGTATAACAAATTTCATAGAAAGAGAAATAAGAAAACAATTCTTATTGAATAATATTAAAACATGAAAAATTAATAAATAAATATTCCCATTAAACTAATTAATATTGGTAATTGATCTCTTCAGGAAAAACCATTGGAAACTCAATTCAACAGGTGGATTATCATCCAAAGAAAGAGATAATTATAAATGTTATGATCTTTCATTATCAAGGATGGGAAGATCATGTTTCAAGTTATCTTTCAAAAAATCTATTCTAGGAATATTCTAAAAAATATTGATCTCCCATTATTGCATCAGCTGTAATGTGCACTTCAGCTACCTCCTCGAGAAATGGTTGAGTTCAGGATGATATGATTAATTATTTTAGTAGATCCTTGTCACCCACATCTAGTTATTTAACATAAAAAATGATTGTTTAAATCTCTTCCACCACTCATTCTGGTTCAAGTTCTGGCTCAAGTTTGGGGTTCTCTTAGGACTTTTATACATATTTATCAATCAATTCTATTTGGCTCTCCATTTTTTTTACTTTATCACTAATCCTTTGAAACAGAGAATCAAGATCATTATAATCAATTTTTTAGAACATGAGATTGTTCGGTCCATGAATAATAATTTGAATTAAAAGACATCATGAACAAAGATATTTTTTTATGTTTTTTTAATTGATGATTTTTTTTGTTTTTTTAAGAAAAGAAACATTATTTAGAAAATATGAAAAGAATAGTGAGTGAAGAACATTTCGCTCCCAAGAAATGGTTCCAATTTGATTAAGTGTTGTCATGCGCGCTCTCAAAAATATTTATAACTAAGTGAAACATATGGTTTAACCTAGGTCGTTCTATTGAGGAGATTTTGCAGTCAATAAATCACTACTTATAATTAAATTATTTTTATATTAATAATTTATGAAATAAAATTAAAATAAACTGATGTTCAAGAAATGAGGATACAAGGTAATGAAAAGTAAATATACAATTCATAATGCAGACAGAATGAATGCAGACAAAATGATGCTAAAGAGAAAGGAGATCCTCCCAAGAGATTATCCAGAATGATCCTTCATCGACTCTTTGTTAGCTTCAAATATACATAATGATCATGATCCATCGTATGTATGCACATCATCTTCTACCTATAGGTGTGGATATACGATGCACCCAATGATCGCCGAGAGACCGCACATCCACCTCCTCGATCGATGGAGAATATTGTAGAATAGAAAGCTAAGCCTTTGGTGGAAAGTGGAGACAAAAAGGAACATTTCCCACTGAGATCCCCCTCATACTAACTCTAATAAAAAAGAAACATAAAACATGAATGTATAATGATTTGGGTTTAAAACTGGATTGATCCCCTGGGAACTTCCTTGGGTTAGTTCCTCATGATCACGAGTACAAGAGATCGCAGTGGAGAAGAACGGGGTGGAAAAAAAGATAAAAAATTGAGAATGAGATTAAGAAGAATAGAAAAATATATTAAAAATGAATAATACTATCAAAATGGAACGAAAATAAAAAAATATAAAATGTCCACATAGAAGTTCCAATACTTTGATAAGGGGTGAGCATACATATTTATAGGGAGAGGGGGTGAAAGAATTCACTCAAAAAATATACTCCAAATGTTTCTGCATGTATTATTCATTAATTGGTATAATTTTTAATAGTTGTCTTCATTAATGTTTATATATAATACCGTATACATCGAAACTCAAAATTTAATCATTATTGATCACTGAATGAAAGAGTTATGACCATTTTACTTAGAGACATTTAATCAATCCATGTGTCACGTTAGATTCCAAATCTTCCCATTCCCATACCACTATGACCCTACAGACGATCGATTAATGCCTTTTAGACTTTATAAAAGTTGTTCCCCACTTGATTTATCATCTATTCACAACATATGAGTCATTTTGGATGCGTAATTTAGATATTATGAATTGATTTCTCAATGGAACTGTTTCTATCTGGTGAGTTGTTTCATCTTCCATATGTTTCAATCATTCCAAGAATGCTTTAATTAGATTTTTTGACTTGAAACTCATCATGGAAGCTCCTTATTGAATCTTATTTAATCAAAAAATGGAAGTACCTAAATTGGAGTTTTATAGATCTATTTATTATTCTGTTACGAAGGTGGGGTCCATGCTGTCCACCCGACAAATTTCCCAAATTAAATGATTTTTTCGGGGCTCTAGATGCACGAATCATAATTTCCTCATAAATACTAAGTTTTAGGAAATAAATCAAGGATTTAAACATTAAAATGTTCACAAAATTTTGAATAACAATGTAAATTTTATGTCCAAAATACACATGTCATAAAAAGCTATCAAATTTCCAGATTTATCCATTTTTTGCATTTGAGCTCAAAATACCAACAAAACCTAAAAACGTGACAATTACCCATAAAAATTACATTATGATGGAATTATAAACATTTAATTACATAATAAAATGTATGAAAACGTGTGCTTCATTAGTCATATGTCTGGGACCATAATATTATTGAAACAATGAATGATATGTGGTCAAATGACCCAAGGTTATTCTAGTATTCTTTGAACAAGTGAAGGGGGAAAGTGTAAACCATGGTGTTGGAGATGTTCAGGTCGGGAAAAGAATATGATAAAAATATTAAAAGGATTACTACATTAAATTTTGGGTTTCTACATACTGTCATTAAATCTTATAGGGCACTGAAGAGGCTTCTCCCGAGAATGAAGTTACCAGTGATTGAAAAAACCATTATGGGGATATTTTATACAAGGATATATATGGAACATACTACATATTCACATATTGGAATACTTAGGGTGAAAATCCCATTATGTGGGTGACTTATTCAAGGCCAACAGGGGAACGTACTGCATAGTCTGGTAAAGGAGCTCTCAGGTATCATAAATTATACCACCTGAAGATGGGGAAAGATTATGAAGATCTGAAATAATTCAAGATTAGAAGTATGAAATGCGAAATGGGAAATGTACAATGCATAAGGGAAGAATTTTAACCAATATTGATGTGATTTTGGATTCCCTTCCATAGATTTAATACATATATAAAATGGGTAAATCTCTTATTTCCTTGGTGGCCTATCTAAGGAGAGAACCCAAAATAAAGTCTCCTGCATAGTGTTTAAATTGTATGTGGGGGAGGAGTAATTTATTCCTTTAACCCATGGCTTGGACTATGATCTAAGTCCTAGTTTTCACTATGTATCTCAATGGGATGAGAATCATTCCATAATTAGTTCTCTGGGTACTGTGTAGTTTAAAGTCATGCGGAAAGGACATTGTGTTGTACATTTTAAAGTCATGCAACAAAGAAATTATGGGCTTTGATATGAAGAGCGATGGAATGTTGTGGCCAGACTAGGGAATAGTTCCCATGTGTCACTGTGTATCTTATCAAAGAAATAATAAAGCCACACATAGTTCTAATAGATACGAGTTCACACATAAAATTATAACTCATACTAGATCTCCTTTTGTAGATCTAACTCATACACTGAAGAGTATAGGCTCTTTTTTCATTTTGTGTTGCGACTAGCCCCAGAATTGATGATCTGGATGTCACTATGTATCGCATAGGGGTGATAATCAATCCACACATACTTCTTGAATAAGGTTCTCCCACCCTGATTGAAAATATTAATGTAGGATAATTGGGGTTTTGGTAACACGGGATCATATATAAGATGAGAACTCATATTAAATATTCTTCATGTAGATCTAATTCATACAAGGGAGAAAATAGTCCTTACTTACATCATGTTGCAGCTGGGCCCATGATTGAAATTCTAAATGTCACTACGTATCTCAAAATGGTAAGAATCAATCCACATGTAGTTCTTAAAGAACCCATGGAGTTTATTATCATGCGGTGAGGACATAAGTGATTCCAATGTGAAATGGAATATTGTGGATGCACCAAGGGATAAGACCTAGGTGTGACTACATATCATGATGGGGTAAGAATCAATCCACATGTGATTCTTGATGTGGTTCCCCATGTAGATCTGATACATAGGGAGTGGGGTATCCTTAATTACAGTTGGAACCGTGATAGGATATGCAGATGTCACTATGTTTATCAATAAAATGAGAATCAAGCAACATGTAGTTCTTTCAGAACCACACAGTTTAACATTATGAGGTATGGATGAAGGTGAACTGATGTGAAGTGATGAAAAAATTGCATTTGGGACCAAGAGTGAAATTATGGGCGTCACTACGTATCTAAATAGAATGAGAATCATACCACACAAAGTTCTTGACAAGATCTTGCAGTTTATTGTCATGCGATGAGGAAATATCTTGTGCCTTTTAAGGTCTTATATCTAGGACCATTGAAAACCCCAATTAGAATTGAGAAACCTTGTTTATACCGAGAACTACTTTACCAAAATGTTAATCCCACATGATCTGTGCTCGATGTGAGAAATAAGGAGTGGTAAAATATTTTTCTAAAATACAAAGGTAACACATATGAACGATATGGGAGTGATGATTATATGGTGGTTGAACTAGGGTGTAGG
Source organism: Viscum album (assembly GCA_963277665.1). Lineage (NCBI taxonomy): Eukaryota > Viridiplantae > Streptophyta > Magnoliopsida > Santalales > Viscaceae > Viscum > Viscum album. Next base: position 723,646,990 of record OY728167.1, read on the forward strand.
ACCTCAGCTTCACTATGTATCTTGTCGGGGGAATAATTAAGCCATGTGTAGTTCAAGATAAATTTTCCCCTCACTAATTAGTCATTAACGTGGGGAAAAGGGATTTTGATAATTTATATAGTGATGGTCAGACATAAAGTATGAAGTCTGGCATCACTGTGTATCCCGTTGTAATGTGAATATGGCCATAAGTCTAGGAAAGATTCCTTATGCAGTTTTGATTCATGCATGGGGGATAAGAAGGTTTTTTTACCGTGGATGGAACCAGGATTGGAAATTCGGGCATCACTATATATCTAAATATAATGAGAATCTATCCCCATGTAGTTCTTGAACATCCATGAAATTTAACATCGTGAGGTATGGAAGAAGATTAAACAACATGAAAGGATGGAAATATTGTGGTTGGACCATGGGATAGAACCCAAGTGTCACTACATATCTTTCTGGGGAAAGGATCATGCCACACGTAGTTCTTAAAACATTCCCTATGCAGTTTTTCTTCATACATACAGGGATTTTAGGGGATTTTTTATCATGGATGGACCCATGATTTTATATTTGGGTATTACTACATATCTCATTAGGATGGTAATCAAGATACACGTAGTTCTTAAATTAGTTTACCCACACCAACTAGTTTTCTATGTGCGAAAGGGGATTTAATATCTTCCAGGATAATGGTAGAACCCAAGGCATAAGATGGTATGAGAATCAAGACTTTCATACTGGAAGAGTGCTTTGTATAGGTTTAGTTCATACACATGAAAAGGGGAAATTTTTTCTTTATGGTCATGGCTAGGCCCAAGATTGGAGATCTGGGAATTTTTACGTATCACATTCGAATGAGAATCAATCCATATATAGTTCTATAAAAATACGTGTAGTTCATCATCAGGTGGCGAGGATGTGGGTGACCTGATGTGAAAGAAATTTTATGGCTAGACCAGGGGATAAGAAGTTGGTGTCACTATGTATCTCAATGGGGGAAAGAATCAAGCCACATGTAGTTCTTGAAATGTTTCCCTACGCAAGTGTGATCTAAACATATTGAGAAATGGGGCTCAAATTCCACTAGGGAGTTGCAATGATGTGAGTAAGGCTTACGGATGGAAGTTACTCATATTTTAATATACAATAAAGACTCTCAACTCATGGTATCTTGAGGTATTTATTAACATAAAATTAGGTAGATGTTAACTCTATAGTTTAATTTCATGGTGTAAGGACAAAATGTGTTTTTAATTTTTAGTTCATGAAACTAGGACCTCATGTCATCCAGTTTATCTTCAAGTGACAAAGACAATGATGTAACATAGTTTAACATCGTGAAACATGGATGTATTTTGTGTCATATAGTTTAATGTCCCACATCTAATATGGGTGTTGTAACTTTTTTTATCTTCATACAACTAGGAATAACTCTATGTGATCACATAAATTACTTCTTCATGAACCTTTCATTGTTTGTAGTTTTTGTTAGTTCTCCATCCATTGAGATTAGGTAAAAATATCCATTAGTGTGGACCTTATGTATGGAGTAAGATCCTTCCCACATTGAATCAATCTTTGTAGAATTATTTTCGAGTATCATTGGAGTGATAAGGTCCAAAACCAACTCTCCATGAATAAATGAATGTTGGTGAAATTTCTTATTGAAAGATCATGTTATTCTATTCTGATAGACATCAAATTGATGCTAGGTATGAAATATCTTTTCTTCCAGTCTCTCCAGCTCATCTGGTCATTTATCATATTGCTCATCAATGGATAGTCAGTCACAAATGGAAACTCATAGTGATGGTAAATTAATTTCAACGGGTAAGACTTTTTCTCTTTCGTATACCAACGAGTATAGAGTTGCTCATGTTCCATTATGGGTAGCTATCTAGTAAGCCCATAAGGCATGTAAGATCTTATCAGGACAAGACTTTTTATCTTTATCCACCATTTTTTGGTTTATGTTTGGCATGGTTTTTATGAAAGCCTTTATCTATCCATTAGCCGCTTGATAATAGTGAATTGAATGGTTGTATTTGATATTGTATTCCTGATATAAATTCCCTACCTCAGAAGAACAAAAATTGGTGTCATTGTCCATCAATATGGTATGAGGAATACCAAATCTATAAATGATATTATCTTTGAAAAAAATAAAAATGCTCTTGGCCACAACTACATTGAGAGGTATTACCACAACACATTTGGAGAAGAAATTGGTAGCAGTAAGATTGTACTTGAACTACATATCCATAGATAGAGGATAAGGTCATACCATATACATCCCCCTTGTAGAAAATGGCATATAGAATTTATGTAAATGTAGGAACTATGTGGGTTGATGGATGAATTTGGAATGAACTTGGTAGGGATGACACTACTTAGTGAAATATGTGAAATCGTGCATCATCAAGGGCTAGAAGTATCCAATCCTTTGGATGTGAACAGAAAGACTATACCCGAATTGGTGGCCATCATATCCTCCTACATTTGCTTCTTTCATTATATCCATTGTCTCTCCCCCATCAATGAATATTTATATGATTCCATCAAATCCTCATTTTTAGACGATCTTCTAGTGGGTTTGGCCATCATAAAGGGTGAAATTTACCACATGTTTTTGGATTTTATCATTCCCAACTCTATCTGGTGGAAGTAATCTGTCTTGGAGATATTCCATGATGGGAATCATCCATCTTATGGTAAGAAAATATAGACCTAGAATGGGGCTGATTTCATTGACTTCCTCTATTTTGATTTGAAAAAAAGGTGAAACCACATGACTATGGAAAATACGGATGATTGATTCATCCCAATTTGGATCTTCCATGGATATTTTTGCATTTTCAAATGCATTAGCTTGGGAATTTTGGGACCATGGGATGTAAGAAAATATTGGATTTCAGGGAAATTATTCAATTAACACTCAGACATAATCACATAGGGTAATAGGATATTCTTTTATAATGGTGTAATCTCCATTAATCTATTTTATTTCTTTCTTTGAATCACCCTTTACTTCCAGGTGATTCACCGGTACTTTAATTGCTAATTCCATGCCTACAATGAGAGCCTAAAATTATACCTCATTGTTGCTACCACCTTGTGATAACATGAAGGAGTATGGAAACACCACCTTCTCTATGGAGAGAAATAAAATTTCTAACACAACTTTTTTGAGATTAGGGTCATCCATTATGTTCCCCGTTGGACTCATAGAATCACCATCAAACTACATTTCCCATGTTTGGGGACTATCCTGAATAAAGAATATTTCTTCATCAGGAAGTTAAGTATTTAATGATGTCTCTTCCACAGATGGATTCTCAGAATGGAAGTCTACTAAGGCTTGTACTTTCACTACTTTCTGAGGTATAAATTGTATATCGAACTTCTGTAGAATATTTTCCACCATGCCAGATATCCTGTTAGTATAGGGGGACTAAGGATAAATTTGAGTGGGTTGTTGTGAGAAACCAATGGGATCTCATGATGTTGTAGGTAATGGTTCAGACTTTGAACTGTAATGGTTAATTCTAGGAATCTCTTCTCAATATTTTAATATCAATTATCTGCAACAATCATGGTTTGACTGAGATAGTAAAGGCTGTTTTCATTCCCAAAATCATCATATTTTACAAGGAAGGTTCCCAGTGATCACTCCAAGGCTATTAAATAATGAATAATAATAATTACATCAACATGTGGCATTAATACCGGTTGACTCAAGAGGTATTTATTGAGGGTATCAAATGCTTCTTGGAATTCATTGATCCATTGATATGTAACCCCCTTCTTCATTATTTTGGTGAAGGAAAAACATTCCTTCCAGATTGGATATGAAGTACCGAATATAGGCCAAGTGTCCTTGATGTCCTCTTAACAATTTCAAGTATCAATTAGGTGACATGCCAAGGATATATTTAGTATTCATAGGATCAACTTTGATTCCTCAATGGCGTACAATGAAGCTGAGATATTTCCCTAAGGTTACCCCCAAAGCATATTTCTATGGGTTGATCTTCAGATTATGTTGTTGACGCTTAACGAATATGTACTCCAAGTCATCTAGGTGGTTATAATGTTGTCTAGTATTGACCACCATATCATCAACATATAATTTTACAAACATCTGCAAGAAGTGTTTGAATATGTGATGCATTGGACATTGGTTTGTGGAACCAACATTATTGAAGACAAAGGACATTACATAATAGAATAATACACCTTGTGGGGGGTCTTAAGGATGTTTATTCCTTATATTATGGGGTGATGTAAATTTGATTGTACCCAGAGTAACCATCCATGAAGGATAGATCCTAGTAGCCAGCTGTTGCATCAATCAATAGTTCTGTGATTAGAACTAGGAAGTCATCTTTGGGAAAATGTTGTTTGATATCTATGAAATAAATGAAAGCTCTTATTATTCCCATTATTATTTTTCACTTGTACAATATAGGATATCAATTTTGTATATTTCAAATCTCATATGAAGTCATCTTTTATATGATTTTCAACTTCAAGCACAATTTTAGAGGCATGAGTCGGGTGCGTTCTTCTTGATGCATGCTTGTATCCCTGATGTTCTTTTGGAAAACCTAAATTATGGGTGGAAAAATCAGGGTAAGTCTTGGAATTTATTTATAATTCTAATAAAACACATGCTAGTGTTGCTTTAAAAAAGGATTTATACACATATTTTACTTCTAGATTTGTGGCCACACTAATCAGAGTGGACTGTGGATCTTCCTTTCTACCCATATTTGTCTCTATATGTTTATCCATAGTGGTGGATACGCCTTCCACAAATTCTAGAGGGGAATCCTTAATATATTACTCTTCTTCCACTGCTTCACGTGTTACTTCTTATACCTATTCTCGGAGGGTAGGCTGTGAAGAAATATTTTCAAAGCTAGGGGAGGAGTCGGTATTTGGACATCCAGAAGAATTGGAAACCATTTCTGGCACAATGGGTGTTGAAGGGTCTTCCATAATCATTGAAGGGGAAATGATGGGTTGGGAATTAATATACCTTTATATTTTCATCAATGTGGCTACTTCTTCTAATCTGTATGATGAAGAAGAGGTTTTCTGAAGCTCAGAATGTGAAATGAATACATTTCTATGGCTTTCATCACCGTTTGGAGAGTTACAAACTTATCTTATATTGTTAGGTTTAGTTTCTACAATTGACATTACCGAATCCATTGATAGAGTGTTTGGATTTGGGCCTACCCTTTCAATTTCGTTAATGGGTAGCGCATAATATGCACTAAGATTCTTGAATAGGTTAGCTGGTATCTTCTCCAGACCATTCAGAGCATTGATTCTAGTAATATCATTTTCCATGGACCATTTTCCCCTTGTTCACTAGAATTATTCATCAATATACCAAGATTCAAAATATTTTAACGAGGACTTGTCACCATGAAATGGAACAATGTTAACATTGATAAAATATTTGAGACATTGGTGGTATGATGATGGAATGGACACATGCTGATGTAGCCAAGATATGCCCTGCCGAACAACCATGAACTCTAAATCAGATATGAGATCCCCAAATAGAGTTTTAAGAATAATATATCCAAGAGGTTCTTCCTCATTATTTTCATAACCATATAACATTAGATTGGATAAAGAAAATTGGAATTCAGTGAGACCTAATCAGTGGAGTTTTTGAATTGGAATCAGATTGACCCCTAAGACATTATCAATGAAAGCTTGTCGGACATCAGTTTCATTAATTTTGAAAGAAAGGTACATGGGAATTTCATGTCCTTGTATGAAAAAATAATCATCTTGGTTGGTAAAATATATTTATGCATGGAATTATATTGGATCATTAACTATATGGTAGACCTCAGTAGCAGAAACCCCAGTTTCAAACTCTTGGGTGGCGTGACAAAGCCTCAATGAGTGCATCACAAAGAACCTTTGATATACTTAGAGAATCCAATATTGATTAAATATCCATAACATGGGATAGTTTCTTCAAAACATCGTATTTATGATCCATAGTTTCTTATTTACCTACAGGGAGGGGTTGTTTTGTAGGTCCCTTAGGAGTTGATGTTCATAATGTGGGTAGACCGTCCTTTGGGTCAGGAGTTGAAAGTGCTTCTGCTCTTGGTGGATTTATCCAGCTAGGCCTACCCACCCACTAAGGAGATAGTGGCATAGTTTCTAACTATTCTTACAAGGTGATCATATCAGAGAAGATCTTTTCATGTTTGGGGGAGTTCCCTTGTTCCTGCTAATCCCACTAGAGTGCAGTCCCATGATTTTTTGTTGTATAAACGGTTCGAGCAGGGGTTTGGTTAAAGTAATGACTTTTGGAGAGACCATGTCTTCCCCTATATCACCAACCTCAAAGAACATGTCCTTATGTTCCATGATCAATTACAGGGAAATATTATTCACAATCAAATTCATCACTTGAGAAGGGGTCCATTATGTTAATTACATTAATAGACCCAAATATCAACTCTTCGTCTGATGAAGATTCTTCCTGATAGGTAGAATATTTTTGTTCTATTTAGAAAGTTGGTTCATGTTATTTTGATATGGTTTTCATGAAATAATATATGTTTAAGGAAAAATTTGTCCATAAAACGAGTTCATATTCTTCTGATTTCCCATTATCATTCTAGACATGTCGCTTCTTTGAGGATTGGTCTTTGGAGGAATGGGAATTCGATGAATATGAATTTGCTGCAGCAAAAGTGTAAGGAGGTATAATAGTTTATTTAAACTATGTTAATATTATGGAATGAATTTTTTTTAATTGTTTTCTTGACTATCCAGTCATCAAACTTATGCACATTCTTGGTTTTGACTTCCTGTCACTCACCTTCCTCCACTAGACCAGTAGCAGAAAAAGATACTACATGGGATGAAGAACATTTTAGTTTTACTTTCCAATAGTCCATCATCTTTTGTAGGAGGTCATTGAAAACAAAGAAATATTGGATGGAGTTCCCCAACATTTTATAGAAGGGTAAGTAGTTTGAGAGATCATCATCATCTTCTTTTTTTGGATTCTTGGGATTTTGGAAACTGAACTAAATTGTTTTCTAAAGCTGAGATGAAGTAGTTGGGAACCTCTTCATTCTGAAAAGAATGTAATTTTTTATTAAAATCCTCAAAATATCTTCACCTCTAATATCTATGATCATATTTATGAGGAGGTCATTGTAGTCGATGCTTGGGAGGTGGAGCCCTATGATATGATGAGGGATCTGCAGTGGGAGCGGGTAGTGGTGCTTACTTAAGCATAACTGTTTCAGCCTCTTTTTTCCTACTCTTATTCTGGAAGATGATGGGATTACTCATAACTTGGGTTTAGTCTCTGCGGTGGAGTTTTCCACCTGTTGAGTTATTAAATAAATGTCTTGAAACCTTGCTGTGTATTTTACAGGGATTAATGGTGTGCGAAACTCGTTACAGAGATTTTCTATACAGATATGCAACAACTCTTCTTGAGGTAGCAGTAGATTCTAGGAGTATGTCATTCCTTTCCACTGAGCAATAAAATATAAGACTCTTTCATTCCCCATTTCCATAAATTTTTTGAGATTGAATATTATTGTCTTCTACAACATTTAGCTAAACTAGAAGAGAAACTTCTGATAGAGATTATTCCATGTAGTGATTGAGCGAGACTGAAAGATTCTATACCATAAAAAGGTTGGCTCCTATAGTGACTGTACAAAGCATCTTAGTTTCACTGTCTCTTATTTTTAAGGGTTCCCCATCATAGGATCATAGGGAGAGACAAAATGTGTCAAGTGTTGTTTCAGATCTCCTAAGTTGTTGAAGATTGGAAATGTGGGATTCCTAATGTTTGGTGGGGGAGGAGTCGGATCCACCCAATCAGGGTAAGATTTTTTTTTCATAATGTACCAATTCCCGACGTCTTTATATACTTCCAATTGAGACATCAGTGACACAACGGTTTTCATCATCATTCGAGGAACATTTGGATAAGCTGAGACATGAACAGGTGCGACGGCTGAAGCCTGAATGGGTGCAGTGACCGGTAAGACCACTGGTGGTGGAACTGTTGGAATATTATATGGGTAACCCATAGGGATAGGCCTATAAGGATGTTCCTTCAAAAAAGGTAATTCTTGATCAACCTTAGTTGTTATGAAAAACTATATTGACTGATGTACTCCAACTGGAAGTACCAGTTGGGGATTTTCTTTTAGCAAATATCTAGAAGGATGACTGCCTCAGAGTAACTCTACATTGAGTCTTCTCAAATCCTTCATTTATTCCTATTACAATGAAAATATTTCCTATAATGAAAGGGATTAACCCTATCCAAAGGGAAGATGATACATAGTCTAACATTTACCTTTTCCTAGTTAGGTTCCTTACGAATAGGTGGATGTGGATTATTTGAGGGAATGCCAAAATTTCTGGCAAGCCTCTGGTTTTGGGTACACACACCCCTTTATTTAATTCAATGTGGATCCTATCATGAACATGAGATTCTTCTCCTACCTACCTTGAACTATAATCATGTTCTATAGGATCTTCTATGATGTAATTGATTACATCCACCAATGGATAATGCATTGCTGGCATTCTGTTGGTATCTCAGTGAGATCGTCTTCTTATGCATCATCCACAAGACCTCTTACTCCTCTTAGTTGGTTCCTTGAAAACTATTTGGAAAATAGTAACCTAAATGTAATACTATGTTAATTCAGCTATGTGCATTCCAAGTGAATGTTTTGAAACATGGAATGACATGAACTAAAAATAATCATTTTGTGGGTTCTTCCCCAATCAATAAAAAACTGATTTTCACAGAGGATGGGACTATTGATGTAAAAAATATGCCATCCATTAGGGATGTGGATATTTCTATTCTTCCTTATCAACCCTTCTATATCTATTTTTTGGATATGAGATTTTGGTTAAAAAATATCCCATCCCTAGGGGATAGAGTGGCTCCTGAACTACAATGGTTGATATCAACACAGCCGCCCTTATGGTTTTACGGATTCTGGTGTGAATAAGGGTTGGGTTCATTATCTAGAACTCACTTAAATAACCTATTTTAGAATACCATTTTTCTATTTTGGACATTTTTTAGATCTAATAGTTTGAATCCTCTAAACCGGAGGCCTGCTCAATATTCTCATATTCTTGATACAAAAGTACCTCAACATATTTCTCTCTTTGGGCCTGACTTTAGTGAGAGTTGGTTGAGGCCTATTATTTTCTTCAGTATTGAATAGATTATATCTATTGTATTGATTCTGGGGAAATAACATTTCATGAGACCACTTTTGGTAGTCTTTGGAGCATAGTGAAATGAAATGCTCCAGGTGAACCTCATCCTCAAATATGAACACCAGATGGGGTATCTTGGATTAATCCTCACAATTTCATTAATGCATCGAGGAATGTATGTTGAAGGGCTCCCTACTGCTTCTCGATCTTTGGATGTCAAGAATTCAAGAGATATTCCAAGGTAATCTACTGTTGTAACCCTTATATTACCATGCCATGAATTGGATACTCATCATAAGGTAATAACATTTCTTTTAGATAATGAATAGTTTTCTCTATGTTGATGTAGATTTCATGCATATAATCTACCAAAAACATCTATAGAATGATATATTAAGAGGTTGATAATGGTCAAAACATTCCTAGTATTTCATCTTTTGCCAGTCATTTTCTCATGTCCAACAGATCCTATTCATCTTTTTCTAAATGCTCTTCTATCCGATCGGACCACAGTTGGAATTTTCATTTTGTATTATCAGAATCAACAATATCAATAAGGATTTACTCTATTGTATTGGAAGATAAATGGCCCAAGGGTGGTTCAAGGAATTACCGTCTCCTTGGTATATCTTTTGGTTGAGAAATTATTTCACCTGTCAATTACAAGTCATTATACATGACTAGACTTGTGTTTTCATGGGCCTCAATATAAGAGGGTTTTCTCTTCACTACATTTTCCATCATAGAATTATCATGTAAATGTAAATAACAACTATAGAGATACCTTTCACAGTGAATTTCCTCATGGGGAGGACCACCATGTTAGATTACAGTAAGGGGTAGATCCTCTTACTCTTTGGTCTTCTCACGACACGGAGGGTTGTCATGGTTCTAATCAAGAGATATGATCTAAATATTGACTGGATTTTCATGAATCAAGCCTTCATGTGGATGAATTTGATGATAACCTTCTGAATTACTACTAATACTCCCATAATTTGAAAATGGGAGGGTAGGATCTTGAGTTGGAATAGATAAATTTCTAAGGGGTTCAAGAACTCCAGCATTAAGGGGAGCCAAATTGTGGATCTGATCTTGATTTTCCAACCTTGTTGGATAATTATTATATTTTGACACCTTCTTACATGAAGTTGGGCCCACTTTATAGGAAAAATTTTTATCATGGGAAGGTGTATGTGCATACTTGAGAGTGGCCATTAGGATAGGCCAATTATCTCCAGTTTATGTGGGTGTATGTTCCTAATTCGGTTGTCCATATGATATGAGGATGTTTTCCCCATGACCCTCATAGACTGGAGAAGAGGTTTGTGTCTGATCCGAGATTTCATGATGATGATCCATCCTAGGTATGGGGATATAGTTGTGTGTTTATCCCTTGGGTACTACTATAATTGTTGTTATGATATTCTGGAATGTTTCCAAGATATGGGTAGGGATTTTCACCTGCCCCTTAAGTATTTCCAATATATTCATGGTGACTTTAGTGGAAATAACATGGATATAAATCCATTATATATTTTTAGTATGTGTATATACCTAATCCTATCCTCCCTTTCCAATTAATGGTCACTGATAGTACTCATGTGTTGGGTAATATAGTTGAGTAATCCATTTGCTTGTCGTCAGGGCTTTTAGACCGACTTCTCTAGGTGTTTCCAAACAAGGATATTGGAAGGATTGATGGTTTTAGGTAGGTGTATATTCATGCTTGAGTATTTCCCTCATGTTTTTAGTGGACTTCTTTGAACACCTTTAGAAGATTTTTTTGGCTAGCTAGATTGGTGTAGGCAGGTGTATGTTCCTTCTTATGGTACTCCACTGAATTTGGTTGGAGGGCGTAATTAGATGCCACTAATCAATTATGTTGGTTGGTTGATTGATGTTGAATGGGTGTATTTTCCCTATCACTATTTCCCACCAAAATAGGTTGGTGGAATTCTATAAATGGGGAAAATGTAGGAACCTACTCTTTATTAGGATGTTTTTTGCCCCAGAAAGCCGTCTTTCAAGCTTAGGTTTGAGGGACCTAAGCTGGATAGATGAAGGAAACACCCTCATCATGTTGAGGATTGACTTCCATGTGACATTGGCGGTGGTTATTGTTGGGAGGATCCCTTGGAAAGAACCATTGTTTCTTCAAAACGAGTCCATGATTGAAATCTTTATCCACCTCCCTAAAATATGTATGGGACTGGTTATTGCGTTCTGTGGATAAGTTCCCAAAATGGTTCAAGGAGGAAGTCACCACCGTCTACTTCTAGAACACCGATCATCATTGACTGGATGGTAGGGGTGGTTGTAAATATTGAGGGAATGTCAGGTGACCTCTAGGGTTGAGATGGTACTGTGCTGACAGTACTCTCAAACCAGTGTGTTTCAAACCTAGCATTGAATACATTAGGCTTGTGATGGAATCCTTATTATAGACGAGGATCCATCTTGAGTAGTAGATAGGGTGGTCATGGGTGAGAAGTGTATGAAATCCATTTTAATTGATGGGTGTTATTCAAAAAGTGTGCCTGCATATATGAAATATAAAAACAATTAACTACGACATCTCATTCGAATGAACAAATGTATAATTTATTTCCTTGTCTATCCATATTTAATTTGGGAGTATAAGGGGCCTGGTAGGCGGGTGATAATATCATCTTGGTTAAGGATTCACATTGGGTTCACCATTTTTTGTTTCCCTCAAAATGTGTGTTCTGATTGGGAATTAGTATTTCCAAACATTTTCCAACAGATTGGTTTATAGAACCAGAAAAACCCAAAGGTTTTTTATCCAAAGAGACCAACTTTCAAAATTCATGCAGTCATTAGGTATTTTGACCTACAACTCTTAGAAACTCTTATTTTTCGAGTGGATGGGAGTTCGGGCTCATCACACCCTTTTGGGGAGAATTGTTTTACACTCTAGGACTCTCTTTTAGATTTAATAAATTTCCATGAGTCCTTTATTAATTTATGAAGTATTATGTGGCTTTCCCTCTACATTAAATATCAATTTACTAGCATGTATGGCATTCAGAATCATCTATATATATCCAAGGTTCTTCATAAATAGACTTATCTATCTATATATGAGGTTCTCAATTAATGGTATCCTCTTTTATACTACATAGATATTCTTTGGTCATTATTAAAATGATGCTAGTTTTTAAGAAACTTAGTGGGGGGAATATGGAATTTATTTTCATCCAGGTAGACGAAAGTCACTCAAGATTTTACCATCATCCAGGGAGACAGAAGGTTACTCTGGAGTTTATCATCATTAGAGATATGGAAGTTGTTTTGATGTTGTGATTTAACCCATAGATACCCTACCTATGTATCCTCGTGAAAGGAATACTAACCCATTTAGCTTGATTCAAATTAGTGAGACAAATCATACCTCTTAAGGTCATGTGAAGATGACCTAACCATACAATTTAATGTCATATGGCAAGGATGTCTAGTCATAAGGTGCCAAGTCAATATTTTGTGTGGTACATATATCTATGCATCCCAAGGAAACTGGAAGGGATATAATTTTCCAAGTTGAATTAGACCCTACTGAAGTATGGACCATAAATAATAGGGTTGATTTGGGGTGTTGGGTTAGAACCTCATGGAGGCTTCCTAAATATCCATTTTAAATGGGAATCAAAGCCCACATAGCTCAGTAAGTCTCATAGGTGAGTATGGCCATTTGAGAGGAATTAGCAGGGGATTTTTCCTAAAAAGGATGCCCTATAAAATGTAACATGAGTAATGTATTTACTCATGTTGATGTGGGGGTTTAATCTGGGGATTAATCCTAAGAAGGATTCCCATATTAAGGAAATTAGGATTAGGGATTACTCCTAAGGAGGATGCCCAGTGAGAGGAACTGATTTCTCATTTCATGGATAAGATGATTTGGATCTCAGTCCATAAAAAGGATTCCTACATATCCCAATTATATTGGGAATCAGAGTTCTCATAGTTCATTATTTTGGAGAGAATTGTGTGGGTTTTGTGATCATGAAAACCTCTAATATCACGTGATTCGTGCTCAGTTTGAGAAATAAGTGGATGTAAAAGATTCAACAAATCCCACACACTTTTCCATCTTTGCTGGTGGAAAAGGATTTTGTGACCATTGAATAGGTAAAGCATACACCAGAATAGGTCAGGTCTATGAAAAATCCCTATTTTTACTTTACATTTGTCACGGGTCCAATGTAGGGAAGTATTGAAGGTGGAAGAGGTAGAGAGGGTCAAGACTACAACCTCCTATGTGAAAGGATAGGGGTATAATCTAGGAGGGATTCCCTAAAATCGGTTCTGTAGTTAGAGGAGGATATAATTCCCCATTTAAGGAACATAAATTTTTATCCTTACCCTCTATACTAAGAACCAGAGGCTTTGGTTTATAGAGATGAGAAGGGGGGGGGACATTTTCCTATCCCAGAAATCCAATACTGAGAACTCTACCACAATATCCCTAGGGTAATTATCTGTGTGATTGTAGATATTAAAATATTCAGATGCCTTGAGGATCCTTACCCTCTTGTAGTACAAGTGTGGGAAACCTTTGACCAAAGAAATTCAAATCCAAATGGGAGACAGGGTAATGTGCCCCTTCCCAAGGTTTTGTAAATCAGGAGATCTTGTTGGAGGTTTCAACTTGGTCTCTTTCAGGCAAGGGAACCAAAGAAGGTGATTCCCTTCCATTTGTGGCATTGAAGAGTACAAAAAGTGAGGTAAACCATGGAGGACCGTGAAAGGGGTACACTGCAACAGGGGTCTTCACTCAAGTAGGATTGGGTGAATTGGATTCACCTTAGGCAATGCACAACCTAGATAAATACACTTAGGAAAGACTTGTCTCAAGCCTTCAAGGTTCTTCATAAGTATTCCCAAAAGTAAGTAGTGCAAGTTCTAGTTTGAGGAAGGGTGATCGTGCAAGTCTTCTCAAATCAGGGGGTGGGTGATTGAGTCACGTCAGTGTTTATTTTTAACACTGAATGGACATAATTATCACTATCCCCATTTAATTCCCTCTATTTAGGCATTAGGAAACTACCTTGGAAGTTTTAGAGGACTTGAGAAAAGCACTAGGGTGATTAGAGCAGTAATCGGCCTTCAGGTAAATTTATCTGTACAGATGAAGACACAAAGGGTATATTTATAGGAAAATATGAGAACTTGGGTGAAGAATATAGTTCTCTCAAGTGGGGTGGTAGGAAAGTGCTTTTGCACCAATGGTGATTAGGTATACCATGAGA